>CM018690.1:10536970-11171970 GCA_009363875.1 Mikania micrantha | reverse complement strand
TTTCTGGCCTAGTGTCGCGGTACGCGACGAGTGTCAGACGGCAAATCTTTATAAAATCAAGATGTAATCATGTCTAGCCGCTCTACTTTGTATTTCTCGAGTTACAGACCACTCAAGAGCGTCTTCTTCACCTGGAAATCCTTCTGGAAGCCATTGTTACACCCTTTGAAGCTTGGAAGTGAAGGTTAGAAGGCTTGGGATCAAAGAAGAAGCTCGAACACCATCACCTCCCTTCTGTTTCTGTCGAGTCCAGCAGCTCCAGGGGGCTTAGAATCTGTTCAACCATCGTTCCAGTGTTCTTAGAACCTTAGAAGGTAGTCTCTACACCTCTTGTAGCTTAAAATCACCATTACACCCACATGCATGTGTTAAACCTCACATGCAAGCACATATAATACACATGCACGAATTTATCTTCTGGGTTTGATGATTTTATCATGATTATTAATGATCTATGATGTTGTAATGGCGATTTGTAATGATCTAAGTTGTCATACATATGTGGCTATGCTTGAAATGAAGATTTATGACATTTTGAATGCATGCATGTATGATCCATGATGATAGAGATGAATTTCAGCGTTTGGATAGGCATTTTGATGATATTGGATGATTATTACATGTCTAGATGATGTTGTAAAGATTAAAATGATGATTTTTGACAATCTTTCTATTTATAGAAACTTTATTTTGTCAAGATGGCGATATGAATGATATGATGAGCATGCATGTATTTAGAATTACTCTTAGAATGTTAACATAATGATTTGAATGCTTAGGATGGGATTTTGATGATGAATATGGTCATTTTGACATAGTTGCTATATTTAGTAACTTTTATTAGTGAAATGTTGATAAACAATGATGTGGGCTATGTTAATATGTTTACATGATGCTAAGTGGTATATTATGATGATTGGTGATATGAAAGATGGATTAGAAACGTTAGGATGGCTATTTCCATGAAAAATTACAAAGTTACTATTTATAGTAACTTTATTTTTACAAAAACCGATTTGTCAACGTGTTGAATGATTTGTGCATGCTAAATGATTTATTATGTTATAATATGATGAATAGATGCTAAGTTAGATGGTTTCCGATGTCACGTATGCTATAAATGGAAACTTTCCATTTTAGGAAACTTTTATGTTCAAACATGATGAAAACGACTTATGTGACTTTGTATGATGATGTGCTATGTGTTAACATGATCACGTAGGACTATTGAACATGCTAGAACTATAAAATCGATATGTTTTGTGAACTTTTCATAAATGGAAACTTACTATAAATAGTAAGTTGTCCATAGACGCGATCTACGCGTTTTGCACACGACAAACACTTACACGATTGCTACACGATTCACAAACCGTCACACGGTTCACCAACGGGTCGTTGACTTGACACGGTCAACTCTGGTCAAACACGGTCAAACACGGTCAATGTGGACCAACACAGTCAAACACGGTCAATGTGGACCAACACGAGCAAACACGGTCATTGTGGACCAACGCGGACAAACATGAACAACCAAGGGTTGTTGGATACAAACACGAGCACTAACACAAACACTAGCACGGTCACATACACGAACTCACGTACGGTGTACGATATAGGTTGCCGGTGACGGACACGTGCTACTACATCAGGAGTTTACGCTTGATTTGCATTTTCATCACTAAGGTGAGTTTACGGCCCCTCTTTAACTCTTTTCAAACGCTTTTAAATAGGGGGAGAATACTAGTTGCATCGAGTCAAACATTATTGCTATTACAAACATTTTTGTGTATGCTGGTTTATTGGACAAACATTAAGTGTTGAACTCGTAACAAGCCCTCACAAAGTCTTACCGTTAATGTACGAACAACGTGGTAGATTTGGATGGATCCATTACGGAATGACTAACCCCACGAGGCACAATGTTGACTGGATGTCATAACCCGTGCAAACTCTTACCTAACTTGCTATGCATACGAGGCATAGCGGAGGCAAGGACAAACAAGTCTAGTTCGGTAGTGACGCACTGACACTTTGGGCCTAGGGCTCGGTATTAACATTTGATAAACAGCATGACACACTTTCTTACTATATGTATATCAAAACCTGTGAACTCACCAACCTTTGTGTTGACACTTTTTCTAACTTGTATTCTCAGGTAACTAGCGTGGCTAGCAGGAGGACAGGAATGCACAATTTAAGGAACGAGCATTAGGAACTTACATGCATTCTGTCTTGTCATTTTGAAAACAATTTACTTTTTATTATGAAACGATGTTGTGATTAAACTATTTACATTTCCGCTGCATATTGTCAAACAATTGATTTTTCCGCTGCAACATGTTATGAAATACTTTTCCGCTGCAAACTGTTTTATTATGTGTATGTGTCAAACTTGGATTTGTAAACGCATATAGAGTTGTTCTATATGATCTTGAGCTGTGATTCTGGACACGTCACACCCACGTGGACTGACACCACGAGTGGGAAATTGGGGGTGTGACACCCTCTAACAAGAGGGGAGGCAAACCGTTTTTTAACAGGTTCTAGTTCTGATTAATAAAGCTAGTAACCGGTGTTAATGTCATATTTCGACCGGTTTTTTGTTGTGTAAAGGTGGAACCGGTTCTGGTAATTCCGATTATGGTTCCGGTTCCATTTTTCGTGAAACCGAAGCCACATATACGTCGGTTCAGGCAGGACCGGTGCAGGATAGAGGTACGCAATTCGGGTTTTTTTGGAACCGGTTCTGGTTCCAGTTCAGGGTTTCGACCGGTTCCGACCGGTTGTTGACCGTTTCCGGTTCGGGTTTTGTCCGGTTCCAGTTCGGATTTTGGCCAGGTGCAGGTGGAACCAGTTCCGGTTTTCCTGATTTCGGTTTTAACTTGTCTGAAAAACCGGACCCGTTTGTACCCACCGGTTCGAGTTGTCGGTGCTGGTTCCGGGTTTGTTTTTTTGCCCACCTATAGTTCCGGCTATGGTAATCGGTTCCAATTCTAAAACCGGTTTTTTGCCCATCTCTCAACCTGCAACTAATTTAATTTCTTTTTTAGTTTCTAATATTTTTTATTTATCTTCTTTTGACATTTTCTATTTGTATCCCATTAAATTAACTTTTAAAAATCAATAGACAAAAGCATATATGTTTTTTATTTGCATTTTTGTCTCCATAACCTATTCATCACAACATCGTATTTTCTTACCAGTGACTTACCATTACACGATTTAGAAAATAATAAAAAAAAAATAACAACCACTAAACTTCTTTTTTTTTTTTCACAAAGACATCGATAACTAGGGTCATTCTAATAAATAAATTAAATTTTTGTTCTTCATGAACAATAATGTGATGATCCAGTTCAACCTGTCAAAAAGGAAATCTACGAGACGGATAAAACAACATGTTTTACTCTATATTAAATTTTACTTTAGGTAAAAGTCTAACCCATAAACTCACATAAGAAAAATCACATGACTATCACTATATAACTGGTTTTTGATTTAAAGTTACTCTAAATCTTTTCATAAATAACACATAAATATTATAAATAAAGTGGCTGCTTACATTTTATTTGACAAAACTCAAAATGTTTAACTAGATTTATTGATTGAAAATTAACTTAAGTTCAAGGTTGACACTTAGTAGATGGACAGACATATTTTCCAATAACCAATCAGCCAAAACTTGATCATCAATGAAGATCTACAAATTGAAACAAAGCTTTTAGGTTTTGTTTTAGCACAAAACTCACCCAACTTCATGCTCATGGTATGACTGTCCAGTCTCTACCCTACATTGAATAAATTACTAAAGTTTGGTTCTAACGACGAGCTCTAGGTATAGGGAGGGATATTGTGTTTAGCTTAATAGTATGAGTAGGAGTATGATAGCAGTATGGTTGTTAAAAAAATGTATTCCAAACTTGAATAATAATAAGTTAGATTTTTTTCATAATTACATGTGTTTCTTTTAACACAATATATTTCAAATCGAATGAAGTCTATAACATTTGAGTTTTGGTAGTCACTACCAAGTAAAATCAAGAAAATTAGGGAAAGTTTAACTTGTTTATAATAATATATATATTTTTAGTTGAAATCACCAAGTTTACCTCCTAGATAAAATTCATACTATAACAAAATTATATAATTTAGTTTGAATAGAAAAAAATGAAAAGTACATGGGGATTTAATTTTTAGTAAAATAAAATAAAATAAAATAAAAAAGGAGAAAAGCCAAAACGAGAGAATCAGAAAATGAGCCGTGATGGCGACTGATGGATGCACACACTCACTCTAAGCGAAGATCAAGTATATAAATACAAACGACAGAATGATGACTGTTGAATTGGCGTGAGGATACAATTATTTCTTCTGTCTTTTTTGTTTTTCTTGCCCATGGCTCTATATATCATCGCAGATGGTTTATCCTGTTACAGAGTCACATGTGTCAAGAAGTGAACGTCAACGTGGGACTAACACACTTAGTAGATTATTGTTTTTTAGAAAATAGGTCTTATGTTCAAATCCAAAGAAGGAGAATATTGGGTGTAATTTATGAGTAGGATATCATTGTCATTCAAAAAAAAATCAAGTTGCGGACATAGAAATTTTTTTACTAGGGTTCGTAATATTTTTCTAAATAACTATTTGTTAATATATATTTATATCTTTTTGACCAATTCGAATAGGCTCAGGTCAGATCGTCCAAAAAATGATAAAACAAAACAAAAAATCACAAATACATATAAAAAATATATCAAATTATCATCTCATTGATTATAATGATATGATATAATTGGTTTTCTTTATGCAAGGAATATTTTTTTTGAACGGCGAAGGTCTCAATCGTGTGAACACATTGTTTCCAAGCCATGTCGCCAAGGTTTAGTTACCTGGACCTCCCATGAGCCACCACAACCACCCTAGGAGGAAACCCTACTAAGAAAACCCCTGACCCCCCTCAGACCCCTATTTCGTTGCGGGAATGCTTTGAATCCAAGACCTTAAATTTGTAAGAATCTTGGCGTACCATTAAGACAATGCCTCATTGGTTATGCAAGGAATATTTAAATTAACAAATTCAACATTCAAAGAAAATGAATGTTGATGTTTTCTTTTAAAAATTGTTTCATATTACTTAAATTTACAAATTATACACAAATCAACTAAGTTTCTCATAAAGCTAATAAGTTTCAACTTTTGAAATTAATAATCACTCAATTTATAAATACGGTTGTTGTGATGTGGAGGAGAACAATATATATTAGTGAATTATTGTTACAATCTAATTTTTAGGAGTAAAATAAACATAGATTCTGATCGTCAAATTAAATCACTCAATAATCAAATTGGGTCATTATTATGTAACATCCCAAATTTTCTAATACAAGTTATTTGAATTTACATATGCGTAACAGATAATATACTTGTTGGAAAACGGACCGAAAATAAGCTAAGAAAGTTCACAAAGGAAGCATACTCGAACTAAATTCGAGTACTCTAGTTCTCGAAACATCTGTACTCGAAAATCCTAAATTCGATTACCAGGACTTCGAGTTAGGGGTGTCGTTCGGGTTGGTTCCTCGGGTTTCGGGTTGCTCGGGTCGGGTTATTCGGGTTTTTGTAATATGAAATTGGAACCGAGAACTGAACCATTTAACTTCGGTTTAATTGGTTCTCGGGTTTCGGTTCTCAGGTTTAATCGGGTTGGGTTAAACGGTTCTCGGGTAATACTTGAAAAACTAATATACTATTTTTCAAACAAATAAAATTAAAACATGTTTAAACAAAATATATATTTCCTGAAAATTTCAAATGTTTAACCATAACATAACAAAAACGTGTTTAACCAAAACATACATTTCTTCAATAATGTCAAAACATATAAAGGATTTGAAAATCAAAAAATGTTATCGCCCCTTAGAATCCTAGTTCGGGTTATTCGGGTTTACCCGAACAAATCTCGTGGATACCCAAGGACCGAACCATTCTAAGTTTTCGGGTTCGGGTAATAGGCTTTTTCGGTTGGGTATTTTCGGGTTCGGGTAGGAGTTTTTCGGGTTGGTTCTTCGGATTCGGGTAAAAAACACACCCCTACTTCGAGTACATTGCCTATATATATGAGTGCATTGGGAAGCGTACATACCTTTGGCTGGAAGCACAGTTTCTCTCAAGTACTCGAAGTAGAGTTCAATAACCTCAAGAATCGGCTGTAACTCGCTCAAGGAGAAGAAGGAACACACGAGAAGCTACCAGTGGGATCATCTACCATCAAGTAAGTGTTCTAAACGAAAAAGTTAGGATTTTTATACGAAAGTGAACTTATGCATAAAGCTCACACATTTATACATAAAGTTCGAAACTTGGTGGTTCTAACGTGTTGGTAACAACATAAGGAACCCAGAACTAGCTCCCTAAGGTCTTAGATGAAATTTTGATATGATTTGTGATGAAAAGATGAGTACTCGGAAATATGCATCAGGTAATACTCGAAAATCATGAGACCATTTCGAGTGTAATGCTTCAAGCCTGTGGATTTCGAGTATAAAGTTCCGAGTACACATGGAGATTCGACTACTCAGGGGAACTTGAGTACACTAGTATTTCGAGTGCTAGTGATAATTCGAGTGCTCTAGTTTTCGAGTACTTAGGCAGATCGGGAACATAATGGTTTTCGAATAATGGGGGCTGGTTAGGGGATTATGAGGACTTGGAATATATTCTAAGTCTAAGAATGGTATATAATGACACGATGTACTGATATAGGTTCTTAAGGCCTAGCTAAGGAGTTCGGCTAAGGAAACAAGAGTCTACTATCATGTGAGTTCTAGATGCCCTACTTTAACAAGTTATATGTAACTATGTTTTGGGCTGGCATACATGCTGTTAATATGTTATGATGTTATGTGACTATGCCATGATGATGAATGCATGTTAATGTGTTAGTATGATTTATGCATGAAAGTATGCTAAGTATGATGAATGCATGTTAGTAAGTTATGATGATGAACTGTATGATAACATGCTATGATGATAATTATAGATGTTATGTTATGATGAAATCCTAGGATGCTAGGTTGAAAGTATGATGCTATGATAATTAGATGCTAGCATAATGTGTTTATGATGCCATGATGAATGATATGATGATATGCTGCTAGCATGATATGTGTATGATGCTAGGATGTTATGATGATATGATACTAGCATAGCCTGTTATGAGTAATCCTATGTTATTAGGATAAGGTTATGATGTTATGCTGAATGTTGATATAATGCTAGTATATCATGTCATGATGAATGATGTTGCTCCCATATTCGTACGGGGTAAGTATGGTTGATCCCGTACTTGTTACGGGGTAAGTATGGTTGATCCTGTACTTGTTACGGGGTAAGTATGGTTGCTCACGTACTTGCTATGGGGTAAGTATGACACTGCTCCCATATTCGTATGGGGTAAGTATGGTTTCTCCCGTACTTGTTACGGGGTAAGTATGATGTTGCTCCCATATTCGTATGGGGTAAGTATGGTTGCTCCCGTACTTGTTACGGGGTAAGTATGATGTTGCTCCCATATTCGTATGTGGTAAGTATGGTTGCTCCAGTACTTGTTACTGGGTAAGTATGGATCTGCAGAACGCTTCGGCGGGTCAGATCAACGGTTATGGAGCCTTGTGCCGTCATAAGCCCACTGTTACGCTCGGTAGCAGTGGTTGTATGATGATGATTAGGATGTTTATGTGACAAGGTTTTGGATTATATGAACGAAATGATGTCTTATGTTAAATATGTTTTAACTTAACAAAACGTTTACAATGTTTTATGAAAACTAGAACTCACCAGCGTAAGCTGACATTTTAGCATGTATGTCAGGTTAAAGCTAATGTAAGAAGAAACGTGGAGCTCGGGCATCAAGATAGAGAATCCAATGGTGTTGGCAATCATTTATGTTTTAATTCAGACATTATTTCATGTTTGATAAACTATGTTTTAAATTCCGCTGCTATCTATGAAAGTTTTTAGTTTAAGAGCTATGTGTTATGATGAAAACCAACCTCTAGGAGGCTCCCGGGAATCGGGGCCTCACATATTATTTTTTATTTTAAGTGGGCTAGAAGTGATTGAGTATTGAGTTAAATTATTAATTAATAAGTGAAATTCATCATATATAATACAAATTGTGTTATTTAGGTATTATTTTATTATTTATGTCTTTAAATGGTTTTAAATTGAGCTTCATCGGGTTCGTCAAATTTTCATGACGGTTGGGAAAAAAAATCTTGGAGGTCGACCAAGGTCGGATCGTATATCTATCTACTCTAATAAAAGAGTATTTTTAGGAGACACATGTCACATTCTGGTTAAATCTGAAAACGTTTTTGCCGTCTCCTTCCTAATAAATTATATTAATTTTTAGTAATTCGATTATATGAATTAATTTAAAAAAATAAATTTTATTATTCCAATAATCTATTAATTTATTAAAATTTAATAATCAATAAGAATAATTCAATTATATTTTATCCTAAATATACTTTTATAATTATTAAATATTTTTTATTATTTAATGTTAATAAATTATATTTTTTATTATTCAACCCATGTAATACATAGATTTCTAAGCTAGCAAAACATTAAAAAAGTTCTTGAGGGTTGATCGCATAACTATACAATAAGTTCGCCCCTGGCTATATCTAAGCTCATATCAATTAAAAGAAAACATAAACCTAAAATATAATATTTTCCTATATGTGAGACACCTAAAAAGTTAGTTTGCCTAAATTATAGCTCACGTTCACCAATCATGGTAAAATTTAACCCTTTTTTTTACCTCTCAAAGGTATAGGGTGTCTATCAAATATTTTTACTTAAAACAGTTGACACATGTATAAATGAGTCAATCTGATTTTTGAGTTATTCTAGAATTCAATCCTGAAAATTTAAAAATAAACTAAGTCTGGACTAGCCCAAGTCCTTAAATATAGCTTTATTAGTTATTAAGCTCGAGCTCAAACTTTGCATAAAGCCAACTTGTGGATCTATGTAACACCCCGACCAATGGCGGAACCATCGGAGCGTACACGAAGTATAGATTGTTCAAAAACACAGGGTGTTCATTATAATAAATTCAAACAATTCATTATCATAAATTCAAACTTAATATTCAAATAACGTTAAAACAACCATTACATCATAAAAAAATAATAATTCAAACATTTAAATTCTAAACATAATACGAAAACTATACTTAATTTCCTTGCAGGCCTAAGTAGCATTTCCACCTGAAACTTGTTTAAATAAAAAGATCAACTATAAAGTTGGCGAGCTTCACATGTTTAAGCACACAAACCAAAATGGTTGAATAAAAATGTCATAATTAATATGTGTAATCAAGCTCAATGAACATACAATATTGAATTAGTAAATAAAGCAGATCAACTAATGTTAATAGAATAATGTTTGACCATGATAAGCATAGCAATGCTTGAATTAGTAACTATCACTACGGGCTTCCCCCGAAGGGTAAATTAAACACAGTGGAATGGCCGGTCAATAGATCTATCATAGTCATTAAGGGTGATCAATTCTAAATGTTAACTAATGTTCAATATGTATAATGTCATAAATTAGTTGCACAAAAATAGTTTAAACATTCTAAACATGTTTCACCCAAATAATAAAATATTAAAAAAAAGGGGTTATGAAGACTCACAGAGTCTGTTGTCTTGTTTGAGATCAGAATAGTGTCAATCGTTCCAACGTACACTAGTGTCATATAATAACATAGACACTACTAAGATTTCATTTATTCGTCCAAGAGTTGACAATCTAAACTTAGTAAACACAATTTGTTGTGTCTAAGTTCAAGATTCCGTTACTTTTGTGAAATCGTTCATAGTATCTTCATTGCTTAAAATAGTTTTTTTTCCTTAATATAAATAATTATAATAATTCGTAACCGTTGGTGATACTTTTGTATAAATCAAAGTGTTCATGAAACAGGTGTACGTACCTTTCAAAATCTCATAAGTCACATATATCAACATATATATATATATATTATTCGAAAATTTTTCTGATTTTTCATACATATATGTATTCGCTTGTTAATATAATCTAGATTCCAAATAAATACTAATTATTACTATATATACATTTTACAAACGACATCATTACGAGTGAATAGTAATAATAATTAAATATTAATAATAATTAAATAATGATTATTATATATTATTAATAATAATTTAATAATAATTAAATATTAATAATAATTAAATATTGATTATTATATATTATTAATAATAATTTAGTCAAAGAAAACGGCCGGAATTTGCAGCTTGGATCGTTTTGGAAACGTTTGTGTGGCAAAAAATAATTTAATTAATTAATAATAATTGTTTAATATTAAAGTTATTTAAAATGGTATGGATATTGATACAACGGTGTATATATAACAACAATTTCTATATTTTTTAATGTTAAAAAATATTTTTTTAATATTAAAAAATATGTAAAAGTAAATATTATGTAACTATGATATGATTGATTTAATTTGAGTATGATGTATAAAAGAGGGAGTATAATAATTAAATATTTGTAATTATGTAACATAGGGTCAAAAAAAGGGCTACACAGGCCGTAATAACAATAAATAATAAAAAAAATTATATAATATCACTAATAATTGAATAATTTATTATTTAATACTAATATACTAACCAAAGCTTCTAGCGTAATGGTACCTTAACTTTTTTATGAGAGATCTTAGGTTTGAATCATGGCCAAAGCATATTTACCAAGACAGTGTCAGTGGGTTTACCCAGTTGTGAGGTTCCTTCTAGGGGTAGGCTCGGGCGTATGCCCCAGAGCGTTAAATTTGAAGGGACGGTTGAAATTTCGTCTTAGGTGTCGTCGTACTAGGCCGTTAAAAAAAAAAAACTAATATACTAATTGTTTCATGATGGATTGACAGCCGTTGCAACCCGTTTTTTGTTCACGTTTTGATAGTCATGATGTTGTCAACACCGCAGGATGAGTCTAAAAGGCGGCTACAAGCCTTAATATACTTAATAATTGTTTATTATATTAATAATAATTAAATATTAATTAATAACAATGATTATTATTATTATTATATAATATAATACCAAAACCAATTATTATATAATAATTAATTAACTAACAGTGAAAACTTTTGAACACGTTTTGATTCAATGTTTTAGGATAGATTGACAGCCGTTGCAAGCAGTTTTTTGTTTACGTTTTGATATTCGTGATGTTGTTACCACGGCAGGATGATATACTCAAAATTAATTAATAATAGTAATTGTTAAATAATAATTAATTTGTTGTTGTTTTGTTTAGTCGTCTTATGTTCGCGTTTATTAATAATATATTTTACAACTAAGCACGCCGTTTTTTATTATGGTGTGACAGAAAAGTTTATAATGACTACTCTTTAGGATTTTGAGTCGAAGTGACATCTGTTGTAACGTGTCTTTATATCTGTGTTATGGATACACGAGATCGTGTATGCGTTCTTATATTAGAAATGGTGACAAAATCTACCGCCTCATGGTTTTCTAATATAGAGTTTTTGACGCGGTTATGTTTATTTTTATGTGTTTAAAGACAATTTCTTATAATAGTTATTTTAAGTGGATGGAAACTATAGCAGTGTGTGTGTGTGTCTATTCTAATTTTAGAGCAAACAATTAATCTGTCATGATTTCAGGGCAATAAAAGAATGAAAATTTTGAAACATGCATAAATTAAATAATTATTACTAACAATACTATTAAATAACAATAATAATTAAAAAATAACATTAACAATTCTTAAATTGAATCTCGATATCAACTAAAAAAAATAGCGATTTTATGAATGCGAACCATTTGTTTGTTGTTTTGATTATATAATTTTTCACATTGTACCTATTATTGTGATTAAATACTCATATTAAAGGAAGATTAATATTTGTGATGTTATTGCAGCTATCATAATTAGATATCAATATATATATATATATATATTCATATAATAATATAACTTAATATTTTTTTGACATAATTTTAATTGATTAGATATCATTTTTTGTATTAATATGGGGTTACCGCGACAACGCGCGGGTAAACCTCTTGTTATTAACATACACGTTTTTTTTTACTATAAAATTTTCTAACATAAATATTTAATTCAAAATTATTATAACTCAAAGTCTCCTTTTGATAAAGATATCAAGTTGCACACATGTATGTATTTGTGCATATGCACATACACGTGTTTGCATATAAATTCTTTCAAATGATTTTACAATTGAATTGCTTGTATATATGATTTTTACATAGATATATAAATATGCGGTAATATATATAATATTAGTATATGTTTGCATGCGTAAATAAACGGTATATATACACACACCTATAATATATACACACATACATACATATATAGGGGTTGGATTCACTAAGAAGGGATTTTTGCCTAAGAAGAGTAAGAAGCAATAGAAATTTGACACGTGTCATCATAAAATAGTAATACAGTACAAAAAACGAAATACAGTACAAAAAATCAAAAATCCAGTACAAAAAATCAAAAATCTAGTACAAAAAAATCCAGTACAAAAAAAATAAAATATAGTACAAACAACAAAAATCTAATACAAAAAACCACAAAAATCGAGTATAAAAAATATAGAACAAATCTAGTACAAAAAAAATAAAAATGAAGTATAAAAAATAAGATTTTATACCTAAATTATGTAACACGTGTCAAATTCTTATTAGTTCTCACTCTTCTTACACAAAAAGTTCTTCTTATTTGATCCTTCCCCTACATATATATATAGGAGGAGGTTCACATACAAATAGCAAATTTTGTAAAAATGGTAGGAACCATTGATGTGTTGACATGTGGCATTATTAGTATTTAATAGAAAAGGGTAATATAGGTTTTTGCATTTTAAATGTTTTGTAAATCTTGCAATAAAATAGGAAATTTGTTAATCAGTATTCTCTTTGAAAATATTACATAATTAAATTAGTTAACGCATAATATCAAATTCAATTTAGTAATCTGTAAAAATACCGAAAAATAAAAAATTTGCAGGTCTTGAGTTTACGTTTGTGTTTTTCAAAATTAGATGGATGATTACGTACAAATAGATGAACCGATTGAAGATACTCAGCATACTGGTAGTGTTTGTGATTTTTTTTGCATGCAATAGTTTTTTAATTTCGATTAATGTAACAAACATTGGATGTTTGATCGTATTTTTGGATTGAATTTCGATTATAATTGATGATGGATTTGAGAAAGTATTTGTGGTGCTAATACACTACTAGAAAAACATGTAATTTGCTACAAAAATTTGCTACGCAATTTTTTTTGTCGCAAATTGCAACAGATTTGCGACAAAATACCGACGAAATTGACTGAATTAAAAAAGCATTAAGTTTTGTCACAAATGTGTCGGAATTTGCTACAGATTTCCGATACAAAAAAATTAATTTCATTAATTAAATATATTGTCGCAAATGGGTCGTAGTTTTCTACAAATTTCCGACAAAATAAAAATTAATTTAACTAATAAAATTTTTCGTCGCAAATGGGTTGCAAATTGCTACAAATTTCCGACAAAAACATTTTAATTTAATATAAAAAACATTTCGTCGCAAATTCGTTACAAATTGCCACAAATTTCCGACAAAAATAATTTTAATTTAAGTAGTAATTTTTTTTGTCGCAAATGTGTCGCAGATTGCGACAAGATTCCGACAAAAAGAAATCACTTTATTTAATAGAACTTTTCGTCGCAAACGGGTTACAAATTGCTACAAATTTCCGACAAAACAAATTTAATGTAATGAATAATTTTTTTTTGTCGGAAATTTGTTTCAAATTGCGACAAAATTCCGACAAACAAATGCTTCGGTTAATGGAATTTTTCGTCGGAAATGGGTTGCAGTTTGCTACTGTCACACCCCCAAATTCCCACTCGTGGCGGATGTCCACGTGGATGTGACGTGTCCAGAATCACAGCTCAAGGTCATATAGAACAACTCTATATGCGTTTACAAATCCAAGTTTGACACATACACACAATAAAATAGTTTGCAGCGGAATAAAAGTTATCATATCATAATGCAGCGGAAATGTAAATAGTTAAATCATGCAGCGGAAATTAATAAGTTTAATACATCATTGTCAAACGAAAGTTAAATTGTTTTCGAAAACTGATCATAAACAGAAATGCATGAGGTTCCTAATGCTCGTCCCTCAGAGTGCGCATTCCTGTTATCCATAGCTTGCTAGTTACCTGAGAATACAAGTTTGAAAAAGTGTCAACACAATGGTTGGTGAGTTCACAGGTTTTGATATACATATATAGTAAGAAAGTGTGTCATGCTGTTTATCAATGTTAGTACCGAGCCCTAGGCCCAAAGTGTCAGTGCGTCACTACCGAACTAGACTTGTTTGTCCTTGCCTCCGCTATGTCTCGTATCCATAGCAAGTTAGGTCAGAGTTTGCACGGGTTATGACATCCAGTCAACATAGTGCCCCGTGGGGTTAGTCATTCCCTAATGGATCCATCCAAATCTACCACGTTGTTTGTACATTAACGGTAAGACTTTGTGAGGGCTTAATACGAGTTCAACACTTAATGTTTGTCCAATAAACCAGCATACACCAAATATGTTTGTACAGTAATAAATGTTTGACTCGATGTAACTAGTATTCTCCCCCTATTTAAAAGCGTTTGAAAAAGAGTAAAGAGGGGCCGTAAACTCACCTTAGTGATGTGAACGTAAGTAAGCGTAAGCTCCTGAATCGTCAAGTAGCACGTCGGTCACCGGCAACCTATAGCGTATACCGTACGTGAGTTTGTGTAAGTGACCGTGCTAGTGTTCGTGTTAGTGCTCGTGTTTGTGTCCATCAACCCTTGGTTGTTCATGTTTGTCCGTGTCGGTCTACAATGACCGTGTTTGCTCGTATTGGTCCATATTGACCGTGTTTGACCGTGTTTGACTGTGTTTGACCAAAGTTGACCGTGTCAAGTCAACGACCCGTTGGTGAACCGTGTGACGGTTGTGAATCGTGTAGCAATCGTGTAAGTGCTCGTCGTGTGCAAAACGCGCAAGTCGTGTCTATGGACAACTTACTATTTATAGTAAGTTTCCATTTTTGGAAAGTTCACAAAGCATGACAGTTTTAAAGTTCTAGCATGCTCGTTAGTCCTATGTGATCATGTTAACACATAACACATCATCATACAAAGTCACATAAGTCGTTTATAACAAGTTAGCACATAAAAGTTTCCTAAAATGGAAAGTTTCCATTTTTGGCATACGTGACATCGGAAACCATCTATCTTAGCATCTAAACATCATATCAAAACATATTAAGTCATTTAGCATGCTCAAATCATTCAACACGTTGACAAATCGGTTCTTGTAAAAATAAAGTTACTATAAATAGTAACTTTGTTGTTTTTGCATCAAAATGACCATTTAAACATTTTTAAACCATTTTTATGTCATAAACCATCCTAATAAATCATCTAACATCATATATAAACATGTTAACATAGTCCAAACCACAATCTATTAACATTTCATCAATAAAAAGTTACTAATTATAGTAACTATGTAAAAATGACCTTAAACCTTATCAAATCACATTCTAAACATCAATATCATTCTAATAGCATTTAACTAGCAATCCATGGACATGCATGTTGTCAAATATCACCCATATCACCATTACTTAACTAAAAAGTTTCTATTAATAGAGAGTTTATCAAAACCCATCATTTTAACTATTACAATCCAATCTAACCATAAAATCATCTTCTAATATCATCAATAAACATCCATGAACATCCAAAATCACCCCAACACTCATGGATCATACATGCATGCATCAATATCATCCCAAATCATCATTTTAAGCAAAAGACTTATACTCATCAACTTAGATCATCATAAAACACCATTATAACATCATAGAACATCAAAGAATACATTAAAACTATCAAACCCAGAAGCAAAACTCGTGCATGTGGATTGTGGGTGTTTGCATGTGGGTTTCAAGCATTGCATGTGAGTGTGTGAGTGTCTAAAGAGTGTTTTAGCCATAGATACTACCTTAGATGCTCCAAATCGTTGAGATGGCTGGTTCCACAGCTCCTGGAGCTCCTGGTTCGTGGGTTTGATTGAGGACAAGAAAGATGGTGATGGTTCTAAGCCTCCTTGAGGGTGATGGACTCCAAAGCTCCAAGTCTTGAGCTTCCAAAGTGTTCTTCAATGGCTTCTAATGGTGGAAATTGGGTGTAACAGAGGTTAGGGAGGGAGGATGGTCGACTGGTAGAGTGTAGAACCGGAGATAATGAGTGAAAAGTGTAGAATAGGCATCATTGTCTTGGATTTATAAAGATTTTGTCGACTGGGCGTTGTCGCGTACCGCGATGAGGCTTTCAAATTATCTCCGCGTACCGCGGCGGATTCCGGAGGTCAAACCCCCGCGTTGTTGGTCGCGCACCGCGAATGGTCTTCTTGTTGGGCCATCGTGTACCGCGATGGGCCCCTGGAGAACCCAATAAGCCTGTTTCAATAGGTTTGATCCGTTCGTCGTTGTTTTCACGCTTCCGAACTATCGTTTGGCCTTGTTTGAACTTCCTAGTTCAATGTGTGAGTGTTTCGTGAGGTTTCGAGTGTTGTGCTACACAATGTGCTTGACGTTCACCAACGTTCGTGTGCTTTGACACGTGTGTGTTGTTTGCCGATAATTCCACGAATTATCCTGTTGTGTGTCAGTGTTTGTACTGTCGTACCACGTGTCACACTAAATTAATCTAATTCTAGTGCCACGTGTACATAAAGCATTTAAATAAACATTTAAATAAATATAAAGCTGACCTGGAAATTACGGGGTGTCACATCCTCCCCATGTTAGAAAGAATTTCGTCCCGAAATTCAACTTGCGTTGTTAGCATTTGTCTGTTCCGCGAACAGGTGTGGGTACTTTTGTTTCATCTGGTCTTCACGTTCCCATGTGAATTCCGGTCCGCGTCGCGAATTCCATCGCACTTTCACAATCGGTATCTTGCTGAGTTTGAGCTTCTTGGTTTCCCGGTCCACAATCTCCACCGGTTCCTCAACGAAGTTCAATTGTTCGTCGATTTGTATCTCCTCGAGAGGAATAACAAGTGTTTCATCAGATAGACACTTTTTGAGATTCGAGATGTGGAATACGTTGTGCACGCTGCTCAGTTCAACTGGCAGGTTTAGTTCGTAGGCTACAGGGCCTATTCGTTTTGTTATCTCGAACGGTCCAATGTAACGAGGGTTCAACTTTCCTCGTTTGCCAAACCGAATGACTCCCTTCCAGGGCGAGACTTTGAGTAGCACTCTGTCCCCCACCTGAAATTCTAACGGCTTGCGTCTTTTGTCAGCATAGCTTTTCTGTCTGTTCCGAGCCGTTGCCATTCGTTTGCGTATTTGTACAATCTTTTCAGTCGTTTCGTGCACGAGCTCTGGTCCAGTCAGTTGGCTGTCTCCAACTTCTGCCCAGCAGATGGGTGATCGACACTTACGTCCGTATAGTGCCTCGAATGGTGCAGCTTGGATGCTTGTGTGGTAGCTGTTATTGTACGAAAACTCAACTAACGGTAGATGAGATTCCCAGCTACTCCCAAAGTCAATAACGCATGCCCGTAGCATGTCCTCCAGTGTCTGTATGGTTCGCTCACTCTGCCCGTCCGTCTGCGGGTGGTAAGCGGTACTCATGTCCAATCTCTTGCCCAAAGCCTTATGCAAGGACTTCCAGAAATGCGACGTGAATCGGCTGTCGCGATCAGATATGATTGAGATTGGCACTCCATGTCGAGTAACCACTTCCTTCAGATAGATACGTGTGAGTTTGTCTAGCTTGTCAGTCTCCTTGATAGGTAGGAAGTGTGCGGACTTTGTCAGTCGGTCTACGATAACCCAGATGGTATCGCATCCACTCGCCGTTTTGGGCAGTTTAGTTATGAAGTCCATGGAAATCTGCTCCCATTTCCACATTGGTAATTCCGGTTGTTGAAGTAACCCTGATGGCTTTTGGTACTCAACCTTGACTTTTGAGCACGTTAAACACTTACTCACGTAAGTTGCTATTTCGGCTTTCATGTTCGGCCACCAGTAAGTTGTTTTCAGATCATGATACATTTTGTCAGAGCCCGGATGTATGGAATACCGGCTCTTGTGTGATTCGTCCATCACTACCTCTCTCAATCCTCCGTAGCGTGGAATCCAAATCCTTTCCATCAGATAATAAGCTCCGTCATCCTTTACCTTCAATTGTTTATCCATGCCACGCATGGCTTCAAGAGTGAGGTTCTCTGTTTTCAGAGCTTCTTGTTGTGCGATTCTTATCTGATTTGGTAATTCATAATGAATCGTGAGCTGCAGGGCACGCACGCGTTTCGTTGTCTCCTTCTGACTCAGCGCGTCGGCCACTACATTGGCTTTGCCTGGATGATACTTGATGGCGCAATCGTAATCACCTATGAGTTCAACCCATCTTCGTTGTCTCATGTTCAACTCTTTCTGGTCAAAGATGTGTTGCAGGCTCTTATGATCGGTAAAGATAGTGCATTTTGTCCCATACAAGTAGTGTCGCCAGATCTTTAAAGCAAACACTACGGCTCCCAACTCAAGGTCATGAGTCGTGTAGTTCTTCTCATGCACCTTCAGTTGTCGTGAAGCGTAGGCTATCACTTTCTCGCGTTGCATGAGCACGCAACCAAGTCCTTGTTTCGAGGCGTCACAATACACCACAAAGTCGTCGCATCCTTCCGGTAAGGATAGGATAGGTGCAGTGCATAGTTTCTGCTTCAACAAGTTAAATGCAGATTCCTGTTTGTCTCCCCAATCGAATTTCTTATCTTTATGAGTCAGGGATGTCAGTGATTGGGCAATATTTGAGAATCCTTCAATGAATCTCCTGTAGTACCCGGCCAGACCTAGG
This sequence comes from Mikania micrantha, assembly GCA_009363875.1. Lineage (NCBI taxonomy): Eukaryota > Viridiplantae > Streptophyta > Magnoliopsida > Asterales > Asteraceae > Mikania > Mikania micrantha. Next base: position 11,152,950 of record CM018690.1, on the reverse strand, counting down.
AATTGTCGCACCTCAGTCGGAGTCTTGGGTGCTTCCCAGTTTTTGATGGCTTCGATTTTGGCTGGGTCTACGTGTATTCCCTGTTCATTAACCACGTGTCCAAGGAATTGGACTTCGCGAATCCAAAAGTCGCATTTTGAAAATTTCGCGTACAGTTGCTCTTTCTTCAGTAGTTCCAAGACTAGCCTTAGATGTTCGACATGCTCCTCCCGATCCTTTGAATAAATCAGGATGTCGTCGATGAACACTATCACGAATTTGTCCAGGTAAGGTTTGCACACTCTATTCATGAGATCCATGAATACTGCTGGTGCGTTGGTCAGTCCAAAGGGCATAACCAAGAATTCGTAGTGTCCGTATCGGGTTCGAAAATCAGTCTTAGGGATATCGTTTTCCTGTATCCTTAGTTGATGGTAACCCGATCTTAAATTGATCTTCGAGTAGTAGCTTGACCCTTGCAACTGGTCAAACAGATCGTCTATTCGCGGTAAGGGACAGAGTGTTACTCAAGGTCTCGCCCTGGAAAGGTGTCATTCGGTTTGGCAAACGAGGAAAGTTGAACCCTCGTTACATCGGACCTTTCGAGATTACAAAACGAATAGGCCCTATAGCCTACGAACTAAACCTGCCAGCTGAACTGAGCAGTGTGCACAACGTATTCCACATCTCGAATCTCAAGAAGTGCCTATCTGATGAAACACTTGTTATTCCTCTCGAGGAAATACAAATCGACGAACAATTGAACTTCGTTGAGGAACCGGTGGAGATTATGGACCGGGAAACCAAGAAGCTCAAGCTCAGCAAGATTCCAATAGTGAAAGTGCGATGGAATTCGCGACGAGGACCGGAATTCACGTGGGAACGTGAAGACCAGATGAAACAAAAGTACCCACACCTGTTCGCGGAACAGGCAAACACTAGCAACACAAGTTGAATTTCGGGACGAAATTCTTTCTAACATGGGGAGGATGTGACACCCCGTAATTTCCAGGTCAGCTTTGATTTTATTTAAATGTTTATTTAAATACATTATGTACACGTGGCATTAGAATTAGATTAATTTAGTGTGACACGTGGCACGACAGTACGAACACTGACTCATGACTAGATAATTTGTGGAATTATCGGCAAACAGCACACACGTGTCAAAACACACGAACGTTGGTGAACATCACAACACTTAAGCACAGAAACACCTCACAAGCCAATTATGGCAAGTAATTGACTATTAGAGTCCAAACGACGCTCGAACGATGTTCTACAGTCGAGAAACGGGCAAGAATGGGCCCAGAACAACAAAACAAGCTTATTGGCTTGACATTTAGGCCAGGCGGTACGCCTGACCCGAGACGCCCACGATAGGCGATGCGCGCGGGTGAGGAATCAGGCGCCTCATCCAAACCAGCCGCGCGTAACGCCAGGCATAACCAACCCACGCCAGGCGTTACGCCTGGGGCGCCAGATTCGCAAAAATCACCTTTTTAAACTCCCAAAGCTCATCATCACCCTACACACTCATTTTCTCCGGTTTCACACGACATAGAGCGACTGATTTCATCTCCTACCTTCTGCTACCATCATTTTACTCCATTAGAAGCCATTTTTGAACACATTGAAGCACAAGAACCTTGAAAGAAGCTCTCTAAACTCTCATCCTCCATCACCACCTTCTTGTTCTTGTCAAGACCAGCGATTCAAGAGTTCCAGGAGCCCCAGAGACTGTTTTCACCTTCATCTCGAGATCTTAGGTGCTTTGAAGGTAGTTCTATGGTTTAAAATTCGTCTTTCACACTATTACACACACATGCATGTGTAAATCACACATGCAAGCACCTATAGTGCACATGCACGAATTTATCTTCTGGGTTTATTGATTTTAAGGTGTTTTATGATGATCTAACATGATTAGAATGCATTTGGTGATGATCTAAGATGTTGTGTATGTATAGATTTCATGTTTTGTTCACAAAGTGTTGAAATATCACCATGCATGTACGATCCATGAGTATTGGAATGATCTTGAGTATATGGATATGTTTATTGATGATGTTAGAAGGATTACCCATGGTTAGATTTGCTTAAAATGGTTAAAATTATGATTTTAATGAATCTTTCTATTTATAGAAACTTTTTATGGTCAAGGTATTGTTTGAGATGAGTTCATGAACATGCATGTATGTGGAATTGTTGTTAGGATGATAACATGATGATTTGATGTGTTAGAAGGTAGTCTTGATGATGTCTATGATCATATTTAGTGTTATTACTATTTTAGTAACTTTTTGGGTAAGAATATTGATAGATGATGAAATCGGATATGTTGACATGATTAAATGTTGTTAGATGACATATTATGATGGATGATGATATGAAAAGTTGTTTAGAAATGTTTAAATAGTGATTTGATGCAAAAACTACAAAGTTACTATATTTAGTAACTTTATTTTTATAAAACCGACTCGAGAACATTTTGTATGACTTGAACATGCTAGATGACTTGTTATGACATAATATGTTGATTTGATGTTAAGTTAGATGGTTTCCGATGTCACGTATGCTAAAAATGGAAACTTTCCATTTTAGGAAACTTTTGTGCACTAACATGCTATAAACGACGTATATGAACTTGTATGATAATGTGCTATGTGTTAACATGACCCCGTAGGACCATTGAGCATGCTAGAACTCTAACACCGATATGCTTTGTGAACTTTCCATAAATGGAAACTTACTATAAATAGTAAGTTGTCCATAGACTCGATTTGCGCGTTTTGCACACGACAAACACTTACACGATTGCTACACGATTCACAAACCGGCACACGGTTCACCAACGGGTCGTTGACTTGACACGGTCAACTTTGGTCAACTCTAGTCAAACACGGTCAATGTGGACCAACACGAGCAAACACGGTCAATGTGGACCAACACAGTCAAACACGGTCAATATGGACCAACACGAGCAAACACGGTCAATGTGGACCGACACGGACAAACATGAACAACCAAGGGTTGTTGGACACAAACACGAGCACTAACACAAACACTAGCACTGTCACTTACACGAACTCACGTACGGTATACGATATAGGTTGCCGGTGACCGACACGTACTACTACATCAGGAGCTTACGCTACTTGCTACTTTTATCACTAAGGTGAGTTTACGGCCCCTCTTTACTCTTTTTCAAATGCTTTTAAATAGGGGGAGAATACTAGTTGCATCGAGTCAAACACTATTACTGTACAAACACTATTGTGTATGCTGGTTTATTGGACAAACATTAAGTGTTGAACTCGTTACAAGCCCTCACAAAGTCTTACCGTTAATGTACGAACAACGTGGTAGATTTGGATGGATCCATTAGGGAATGACTAACCCCACGGGGCACTATGTTGACTGGATGTCATAACCCGTGCAAATTCTGACCTAACTTGCTATGCATACGACGCATAGCGGAGGCAAGGACAAACAAGGCTAGTTCGGTAGTGACGCACTGACACTTTGGGCCTAGGGCTCGGTACTAACATTTGATAAACAGCATGACACACTTTTATTACTATATGTATATCAAAACCTGTGAACTCACCAACCATTGTGTTGACACTTTTTCTAACTTGTATTCTCAGGTAACTAGCTGACTATGGAGCAGGAATGCACATTAGGGATTATGGGCATAGGATCCCGCATTCATGTTAACAGTTTTTTTTTTGAAAAACAATTACTTTTGGGTTATGTTTTAAACAATGTTGTGTTGTCAATTTAATTTCCGCTGTGTAAACAACTATCTTTCCGCTGCATGTTATGATAACTTTATTTTCCGCTGCAAACTATTTTATTATGTGTATGTGTCAAACTTGGATTTGTAAACGCATATAGTGTTGTTCTATATGACCTTGAGCTGTGATTCTGGCCACGTCACACCCACGTGGACTGACACCACGAGTGGGAAATTGGGGGTGTGACAATCTCCGTTGGTGCTAGTCGGTATGGAGCCTTGGCGATCGGTGCTGCTCCTGGTGCGAGGTCTATCTGAAACTCGACTTGTCGTTTCGGAGGTAGTCCAGGTAGATCCTCGGGAAATACTTCGGGAAAATTGCGGACTACAGCGATGTCCTCAATTTTCCTCTCCTTCTTTGGTTGCTCTGCGATGAGGGCTAGTATTGCAGTGTATCCCTTTTGGAGGTACTTGTTCGCTTTCATGCACGACATAATGTTCAGAGGTACGCCCCGTCGTTCCCCCTGAATTGAGATCTGTTCTCCGTTTTGCAACGTCACTCGTACGATCTTCTCGTTGCATACGATTTCAGCTTGGTTAGCGGACAACCAATCCATTCCAACGACCACATCAAAGCTTCCGAGAGTCACAGGTGATCACGTGGTAAATAACCGTTTTAATCAATGTGTAAATACGTGATATTAGTAAATTTTGGCCCGAAACACGTTTACTTTGAGTATGTTTGTGAATTTCAGGTGTGAAGAGTTTAAATACGTGTTCGGGAGCAAATTGGAGGGTTAGAAGAGGCGTCGAGTGCTAAAGAGGACAAGAACATGGTTTTCGGGAAGCCAAAACTTCGGGGGCGCATAACTGGAGCTAGGAGAAGAGTTACGTGGCCTATAATATATGAAAACTGAGTTTCTCGACGAACGAAGCCATAGGTGACAACACTTTGGGCGTATGAAACGCCCAACCCGGCGTTTCATACGGCCAGCGTACCATACGCCCAGTTTTGAGCGTTGGCAGAATCTGGGCAGCGTAGGGAAGCAGTTTGGGCGTACCATACGCCCAGGCCCGGCGTATGATACGCCCAAAGTCGGAAAATTGATTTTTTTCAGCAGATTTTTCCCATATTTAAGGAGATATTCTAGGGTTTCGAATTAACCTTTTTTCTGGACGAATTGGGGGCGAAAAAGTGACGAATTTGGGCAGCAAAACTCCTCCAAATCAATCCGTAATCATAGTCAACATCATCCAAATCAAGAATCAACAAGTGCTAATGAAGATGCGTGGCTAGTTTTCTTTGTAATTGCTTCCGGGCAATTAGGTTAGTGAATGAACTTTGATTGAATGTTTAAACTTAGATTTTTGGATTGTTTTCGGTTTGATAACTTGAATTCAATTGTGGTTTGATTGATGTAAACGATTTATTTGTGTTTAAGCATTTCGTTTTGCCATCAGTGATTCGGTTTCCTTGAGATCCCACAACAAGAGGAAATGTGGGAGGTTTTTAAACAAGTGAAAATTGATCTTCCTCTCATTGATGCAATCAAACAACCCATCATATGCTAAGTACTTAAAAGAGATGTGCACTCAGAAAAGAAACCACAAGGTCCCTAAAAAGGTTGATTTGACGGAAAATGTGAGTGCGGTTTGACGGGTATCATTGTGACCCAAACTTCAAGATCCGGGAACGCCCTTGATGCCAATTCAAGTGGGTGATTTTAAAATACAAGGGCGTTATTGGATCTTGGAGCAAGTGTAAGTATTCTCCCGGGGAGCTTGTACGACCAATATGACTTTGGTCCCTTACAACGAGCCGACACCACCGTGGTGTTGGCCGACTTGACCTCCAAGCTTCCTAGGGGAATTGTTTCTGATGTAATTGTGATGGTGGAGGGTTTTTATTACCCGGTTGACTTCTTGGTTTTAGATTATGCTATCACTGACCCGTTAAGGCAACCCACAGTGATTTTGGGTCGTCCATTTTTGGCTACTTCTAATGCTTTGATTAATTGTAGGACGGGAACAGTGGACATGACTTTTGGCAACCGGAAGCTCCAATTGAATGTTTTTTCTAATATTGCTAATTCTCGAGTCAACGATGAATGCTTTATGGCGGACATTGTTGACGGGTGTTTATCCCACGAAAGTGGAGGAAACACCATAGAGATGTGTTTTGCTTGTGACAGGGAGGAGTTAAGCATGGTAGAGGACATGGAGGAAGAAGATCGGAAGATGGAAGTGCTAGTGGCGAGTGATGGTCGCCCACCATGGACGATCCAAGTGGAGAGTCTTCCGGATAGCATAGACTCCAAACTCAAGCCCTCTTTGGAAGAACCGCCAAAATCTGAACTTAAGGAGTTACCTAAACACCTTAAGTATGCTTTCTTAGGTGAAAATAACACTTTGCCTGTTATCATTGCAGCAAATTTGGATGAAGCACAAGAGGAAGCTTTGATGGAAGTATTGGTGACACATAAAGCTGCAATTGGATGGACCATAGCTGATCTGAGGGGAATAAGTCCTTCCATTGTAATGCACAAGATCATTACGGATGAAAACATTAAGCCTTCACGAGACACTCAAAGAAGATTGAACCCAAACATGCGTGAAGTGGTGAAGAAGAGGTTCTAAAGTGGTTAGATGCTGGAATCATTTACCCAATCTCAGATAGCACATGGGTAAGTCCTACACAAACGGTTCCAAAGAAAGCAGGGATTCAGGTAGTCAAAGATGATAAAGGTGAGGAAATTGCAACCCGGCCGGTAACCGGGTGGCGGATTTGCATTGATTATCGTAAGTTAAATGCAGCCACTTCAAAGGATCATTTTCCTTTGCCTTTCATTGATCAAATTGTGGAAAAGCTTGCAGGTCAGAAATTTTATTGTTTTCTGGATGGGTATTCGGGGTATAACCAAATTGCTATTCATCCGGACGATCAACAAAAGACTACATTTACATGTCCATATGGCACTTTTGCATTTAGGCGAATGCCATTTGGATTGTGTAATGCCCCAGCCACCTTTCAAAGGTGCATGATGAGTATCTTTTCAGATATGGTTGGGGAGTCTTTGGAGATCTTCATGGATGATTTTTCAATTTTTGGTCCTTCTTTTGAAACATGTCTTGAGCAATTAACAAAAGTTTTAAAAAGATGTGTTGACACCAACTTAGTCTTAAGTTGGGAGAAAAGTCATTTCATGGTTCAAGAAGGAATTGTGTTGGGGCATGTGATTTCAAGTCGTGGGATAGAGGTTGATCATGCTAAAGTTCAAGTCATTTCAACGTTACCTCCTCCTACGAATGTTAAGGGCATTAGGTCATTTTTGGGACACGCGGGGTTTTATAGAAGATTTATCAAAAATTTTAGTGTCATTACAAAACCCTTGTGTAATTTGTTGTTAAAAGATGTTCCATTTGCTTTTGATAAGGATTGTGTCAATGCTTTTAACGTGCTTAAACAAAAGTTGGTTGAAGCCCCAATTTTGCAATCACCAGATTGGTCAAAACCTTTTGAAATTATGTGTGATGCGAGTGATTATGCAATTGGGGCTATTTTGGGTCAACGGGTGGATAAGAAGCCCGTTGCAATTTACTATGCAAGCAAAACCCTTTCAGATGCTCAGTTGAATTACACCACAACAGAAAAGGAATTGCTTGCTATAGTGTTTGCATTAGATAAGTTTCGGTCATACTTGTGGGGTAGCAAGGTTATTATTTATTCTGATCATACTGCTGTTAGGTACCTCATGGATAAGAAGGATGCGAAACCGAGGTTGATTAGATGGATTCTGTTGCTTCAAGAATTCGATTTGGAGATCCGTGACAAGAAAGGGAGCAAGAACGTGGTGGCAGATCATTTGTCACGTGTCATTCACAATGAGAATGAACAGGGAGTTGATATTAAAGAAACATTTCCTGATGAGCAATTGTTACATGTCTCTACTGAGCCATGGTATGCTAATTTTGCAAATTATTTGGCTGCAGGTACACTCCCGGAACATTGGACAAAGCGCAGGAAGCAACAATTCTTGGCTCAAGCAAAACATTACATATGGGATGAGCCGGATTTGTTCAAAGTTGGAGCGGATCAGTTGATTAGAAGATGCATTCCAGATTCAGAAATTCCTTCGGTGTTACAACACTTGCATGCATCTGCATGTGGTGGTCATTTTAGTGGCCAGAAAACGGGACATAAAGTGTTGTCTTGTGGGCTTTACTGGCCTACAATTTTTAAGGATGCGTTTGAGTTTGCTAAAAATTGTTTAACTGTCAAAAGATGGGGAGTATTTCAAAGCGAAATGAGATGCCCATGCATCCCATTCTTGTTGTGGATATTTTCGATATATGGGGCATCGATTTCATGGGGCCATTCCCTAATTCTTTTGGGAATTTGTACATTTTAGTAGCGGTGGATTATGTTTCAAAGTGGGTTGAAGCAATCGCTACTAAAACGAATGACCATACCGTTGTGTGCAAGTTTGTCCAATCAAATATCTTTTCACGGTTTGGGCTTCCTCGCGTGATTATAAGCGATGGGGGATCCCACTTCAAAAACTTTCATTTTGGCAAACTTCTCAAACGGTATGGCATAGACCATCGGATTGCCACTCCATATCATCCTCAAACAAGTGGGCAAGTGGAAGTGTCCAATAGGCAAATCAAAGAGATTTTACAAAAAACCGTACGAGCCGACCGTAAGGATTGGTCAACTAAGTTGAACGATGCTTTATGGGCGTACCGCACGGCATACAAAACCCCTATTGGCACTACACCATACCGGTTGGTCTATGGGAAAGGATGTCATCTACCAGTTGAACTTGCACATCGAGCATTGTGGGAATCAAAAATGTTAACTTGGATTATGACAATGCAGGTAAGGAAAGGAAGCTTAACTTGTGCGAATTAGAAGAATTGAGGGATGAGGCATACGAATGCGCAGCAGCTTACAAAGCCAAAACCAAAGCCGTGCATGATGCGAAGATTCGTTTGAGTAAGTTTGAAGTGGGACAAAAGGTATGGCTTTACAATTCTCGGTTAAAGTTGTTTCCAGGAAAGCTTAAAAGCAAGTGGACTGGACCATATTCCATTATACGAGTTGGGAACTTTGGCGATGTCGAGATCGAGGATTTTGAAGATCATTTAAGGCAAGTGGTGAATGGACATCGATTGAAGCCGTACATGGAAGCAAGTGACATTAACGGGTTTGCAAAGCAATCGGAAAGTGTTTGTTGCACTTTTCTGATTAACATAGCCGAGTAACAAGGGCCAGGTATTGTCGAGCTAGCGACATTAAATTAAGCGCTGAACGGGAGGCAACCCGTTGTTTTTAGTTTGTTTTGTTTCTTATGTAATTTTTTTTTTTTTGAATTTTTCCGTGCTTTGTTTTCATAGTTTAAGTTTTAAGCCACCACTGTTGTTCATAAGTGTGGGGAAGGCGTTGTTGGTCGTAAAGGTCCGATTTGGTGCACTTGAGGGCAAGGCACGGGTGTGTGGGGTATGGAAGGCCCGAGGCTTAATAAACAAACAAAAACAATTTTCAATTCTTCGTAAATTTCCAATTTTTAGTTAAATTTATTAAATTATGTTCATTATTATTATTATTATTATTTTAGTAAGTGATCTTTTGCCATCAAAAAAAAAAAAAAAAAAAAAAAAAATTGGCCTTCGGCGTATGGTACGGCCACCATGGGCGTATCATACGCTGACCCCTTATCCTACGCCCGAAGCTTTCTGCCTACGCTGAGCCCAACGCCGAAACTCATACGCTGGGCGTATGATACGCCCGAACCCGGCGTATCATACGCCGACCTGCAGGCCAGCCCAAATTTTCGTTTTTTTTACATAAAAAACCCGATTTAACCCATTTTTCACCCGTTTTTCCAAAAATTCGACCCACCATCCTCATTTTCGGCCTACACACATCATCTAACTCCATTCAATTCTTCCAAACACGTTCTTCCCCAATTTTTCACTCTAAAACCCTAGAATTTCACCCATCTCAAACTCCATCAATCCTTGGCCAAATCGGGCAAACTTTATATCAATCTTGGGTAGATTTCGAAGGGGAACACAGATCCACTCTCTATTTTGTGGGATTTCAACTGGTGTGGCCGTATTGGAGGGTTAAAGTTCCGAACACTTTGAGTTTTGGTGGGTTTTTAGTGCAAGCTTTATATTTCTCTTTTCTCTATCTTTCAATCAACAACAAGGTATGTTTCCTCGTCTACATTGCGTGTTTTACATGGTACCTTTGTGATAACAAGTGATTTTGGGTGATAGCTTGTGACATGGATAGCTTTTTGTGTACTTAGAATGGTGTGAAATTGTTTATGGGTTAATGCTATATGGGTATCATGTGGGAGTCCAAGGGAATGATGGATTTGTGGTTTAGGTGCTTGAATACACATACAGTGATCTTTGTGGGTAATGAATGGGTAACAAACTTCATGATTTTAAATAATAATCATCCAAAAAGGAGTGTTGTTCTTATAACACGTTGGGATTAAACACTTGAATGGAAATGGGGTTTGAGGTGCATGACGAAGGGGTGAAATGTGGTGTTTTTGATGAGTCCATTGTCTGTGGAACTCTTGTCTTGTGCTGAAATGGTATTTTTGTACAGGAAACATGTGGAACAGGTTAAGAAAAGGCAAGGGAAAGCAACCGGAACAAGGGTCAAGCTCAAGGCAAAAAGCAATTGCTAAAAAGAGGAAAACCTTATTGGTTGATGAGAGTGATAGTGATGAAGAACAAAATCCTCAAATGAGTGCTAGTGAACGAAGACACATGGAAGCTGAAGTTGAACATATCCCAAAGCCCACATGGCAACGGGATGAACATTTATCCACATTACCAGAAGTGTGGCAAGAGGACCTTTATTTGGAAAAGATGGCCACATTGAAACGAAAGGAGGATGCAATGGTTACTGAGAGAGCTGTCTTAATGTCAGAATGTACTGCGTTGGGTATAGTCGAATGCTTCCAAAGGTTAGGTTGGGAAGCAGCTCTAACATTCAGAGATGAAGAAGGTAATGACAGGATCCCCATGAAAGCCATTATTAGTTGGATGGCTACACTGAGAAAAGAATTGGGTTCAAATCCTCCCTCAACAATGAAGCTTATAGGAACGGTTGGAGGTGTGGAAGTAGTGATGTCATTTGCAACTATTCGTCGGGTTGTGCCATTTGATTCTTTACCTGCTGGGAGTTACGTTTATCCACCTGATAAACAAATGTTTGATAACAAACCGAGTGGTCCAGAACATATTGCTATGCTTCAACAGTTATTTAGACATGGATCCACAAGTGACATGCAGCGTAGAGATCTTAATATTCTGCCTAAGATTCTAGCTATTATTGCGGGTTCGAGTGTTATCCCTAGGATGGGGGACAAGATGAAGGTGCGTCACTATGAGCTTAGGGTGCTACGGGCATTGTTCACGGGGCAAGAAATACTTTCTTTGAGACATCTTGTGATGTTAAATGTTTGGGCCAGCAGAGAAAGTAGGGATAGGAAGATGGTACCCCATTGCAGGTTGATCGCTGCACTGATGCGACAACAAGGGGCACTTCATGATGAAACACCTTGTTTTCGAAGAATGCATAAGCCATTTACTCTGAGCAGGTTGGATAAGAATGATTGGGAATATACCACCACCGACCGATATTACATTTTGAGGGACAAAGCCACAAACCAAAAGTTAAAAGGGCTTAGAACAGGAGCGGTGGCTGGATCGGATGATGAGGACCAAGATAATGAGTCGGATCATGAAGAAGAGGATGGATCGGATGATGAAGATGATGATGATATGGGAACAGGAGGAGGTGGACATGGCGGTCATGGTGGACATATGGATGATGATCTGTTGGAGGCTATTGTGCGCTCTATGCAACCAAAGGAATTCCATCAATGGCCTCCGATCGCACAATTGAATTGGGACAGAAATTCTCGGGAGTATGAGCTTAACCGGAGACATCGAGAGAGGCAGGAATCGATTGCCCGCAGCAATGCTTACTTTGCCCAACAAGAGATCAACGCCAGGTATATGGATAATGAACAGATTCGTCATTATGAGGATTATTATGCAGGTCGTCCTTATCGAGCACATCCTCAACCTGTTGATTGGAGCACCGCTAGGGAAGTCGATCGATCCATGGCACATTACCCATATCCGCAAACACATTCATCTTCATGGGTACCGGTGCCACCACCAGCAGGACAGAGTGGATCATCTGACCCTTTCAACCTTGGGTCATTACAGAGTGAAGCTGAAGCATTGTATCAGCAATGGTTTGGAGATCCGGTCCCGAGACCTAACTATGACCCGGATGACTATCGCACTCACTGATCCTGCATAAGATCAGGTCCATGTGCTCTTTTAATGTATTTGTACTGTTGCACTCTTCGTGTCTTTGTTGTGTTGTTTGGGTTGGTCTTGAACTTATCGTGTTTGGACATGTTTAATTGGTAATGTTAAGTTCATGTGTGTTTGAATGACTCGTAACATTGAGGGCAATGTTAAATTAAGTGTGGGGATGATGGGTGGTAAAACTGGTAACTTGAAAAATTTTGAATTTTTGTAAAACCTTCAACTGAGCTCAAATGGCTTGAAAATCAGAATTTTCAATGTAAATCATCAACTTTGGACCCGTTAATGCATTGGATTTTGGTTCCTTTTCATAACTTGTTCTTTAAGTTGCATGATAGTGGTTGTGGCAAGTTTTTTTTTTAGAAATCATCAAGGGAACAATGACGAGTTAGGGGTGACATGCTATATTGTGAGTAACATGAATGTTGTGTGTCGTTAACCTTGTATCCACCATTTTTGTGAGAGTTGAGCCCTAATTGTAACACATTTGTGTAATTCATTGTTTGGAGTGATATCAAAGTGATTATCAAAGTTAGAACTTGTGTTGTAATACATGTTGAGATCGTATGCGAATACTTGCACAAAATGAGAGAGGCATTAGGATAAGCCCTTGTGTTAGCCTTATTTCTTTGTTTGTTTGTGTCACCAAACCTTGAAAACCACCCTAGTTCCCCCGTTGAGCCAATTGCCTAGTCATTTGTTAACCCCATTGCATTAACCAAATGTCTTGCAAATCATGTTAGTGTAAACCATATAGGGAATCCAAGTTGAGTATGAAAAAAAAAAAAAAAAAAAAAACGGGTGCTGAATATTAAGTCAAAATGACTTAGTGTAAAAAAAAAAAAAAAAAAAAAAAATTCTTTATAGTATGATGTCAAATTGTGTTTGTTGTTTGGGCTAATAAGTTTGGATTTCCCTTAGTCTTTCGTCACTGTCAAATCCCTTAACCTACCTGTAACCCTTGCCTGTCATTACAACCCGTCAAGCCCTTTTGATTGTGCATAGTTTTCAGCAAGTCGATAGAAATTTGATTACAACACAAGCCTATGATGATGATTCATCACTTTCGGTTTGAGAGTACATATATACACTAGTACATCATTACTAGTCCATAAATAAACCGAGTGGAGAGAACCTTGTGAGTGGTACATGGCATTTATGGGAAAAACTTGAGGCATGTTAGGTCTAATTAGAAGTTGTTCCTTGTTTTACTTGAAAAATCAACTTTACTTGTCACGATGTAAAACTATGTATTGTTGTAAGTCTTGTGAATGGGTTATGACTTGGAACCGGATTTGAGGATTGGCGGGGAAATTGGGAAATGTATGATCATGATGATTGGATAGTTTTGATGAGCTTTGCTTGAGGGCAAGCAAAGAACAAGTGTGGGGATGTGATCACGTGGTAAATAACCGTTTTAATCAATGTGTAAATACGTGATATTAGTAAATTTTGGCCCGAAACACGTTTACTTTGAGTATGTTTGTGAATTTCAGGTGTGAAGAGTTTAAATACGTGTTCGGGAGCAAATTGGAGGGTTAGAAGAGGCGTCGAGTGCTAAAGAGGACAAGAACATGGTTTTCGGGAAGCCAAAACTTCGGGGGCGCATAACTGGAGCTAGGAGAAGAGTTACGTGGCCCATAATATATGAAAACTGAGTTTCTCGACGAGACGAAGCCATAGGTGACAACACTTTGGGCGTATGAAACGCCCAACCCGGCGTTTCATACGGCCAGCGTACCATACGCCCAGTTTTGAGCGTTGGCAGAATCTGGGCAGCGTAGGGAAGCAGTTTGGGCGTACCATACGCCCAGGCCCGGCGTATGATACGCCCAAAGTCGGAAAATTGATTTTTTTCAGCAGATTTTTCCCATATTTAAGGAGATATTCTAGGGTTTCGAATTAACCTTTTTTCTGGACGAATTGGGGGCGAAAAAGTGACGAATTTGGGCAGCAAAACTCCTCCAAATCAATCCGTAATCATAGGGAACATTATCCAAATCAAGAATCAACAAGTGCTAATGAAGATGCGTGGCTAGTTTTCTTTTGTAATTGCTTCCGGGCAATTAGGTTAGTGAATGAACTTTGATTGAATGTTTAAACTTAGATTTTTGGATTGTTTTCGGTTTGATAACTTGAATTCAATTGTGGTTTGATTGATGTAAACGATTTATTTGTGTTTAAGCATTTACGTTTTGCCATCAGTGATTCGGTTTCCTTGCATCGTTTACTCATTGGTATTTGTGTGTTGCTTTGCATATCTAAATTGATAATTTTGTGAATAAGCAACTCTTAAACGTTTGTTCCATTGTTGTCACTTTGATCAAACCAATTAACAAAATCATGTCTATGTGATTTCCAGCTAAGTTTAACCTAAAATCATTGTGATTTCATTAACCTAAACCCGGAAGTGATTACCTTTTTATTAATCGTTTTCAAATCAAAAGTTAAAGTTTGTTTCTTTTAAACATTTCTCTAAATTTAATTCAATTTCAAGTTTTCATTTTTCTTAGTTTAATTAGTTTGTAGTGACAATTAGTACTTTCCACTGATTCCCTGTGGAGACGACCTTACTTACCCTTGCTATAGTCATAGGTAGCTAAGTCCCTTGTTTTATATTGTTTTTGATTGACCTACGACACCTCGATCAACAGGCATTAAATCGATTTCGAGTTCGTGACCCGCCAATGCCATAACGCATCCTCAAAAAATGTGTTGCGTTTCAATCAACTTGCCGTCGGCTAATTCTACAGTATATTTATAGTCTAGCGATGTAGGGGTAATGTCTAGCAATTCACTAAACTCACTAGATATAAAACTCCTATCGGCACCGGTATCAAATAATATGCTAGCGTAGACATTATTTAAAAGAAACGTACCGGTTACGATGTTTGGGTCATCCTTGGCTTCCCCCGAGCCAATCACAAATGCTCGGCCCTTGGCCGCTCCCCCTCCGGCCTTCTTTAGTTGAGGGCAATCCCTCCTCATGTGGCCCGGCTTGCCACATTCATAACACCCCTTAAGAGTGTTTTGATTGTTGTTGTGCTGATTTTGTTGGTTGTTGGGATTGTTGTTGTTGATAGGAAATCTTGATCTGCAATCTTTGGCCATGTGACCATGCCTTCCGCACTTCAGGCATCGGTATCGTTCGCATTGCCCGGTGTGATGGTATGAGCATCGGTTGCACAGTGGGTATTTCCCTTGGTATACACCCTTCCCCTTGTCATCGGGTTGGGTGGCAGTGAAAGCTCTGGCTGGTGCAGATCTTTGTTGTTGTTGAGGTTGATGAGTTTGAGGGTGGCTGGGTTCCCACTTCCTCTTCTGGCTTTCTTGAGGCTTCACGTGCTCGCCCCGTTTCGGTAGCTTGCCCTGTGCTACGGCTTGATCAGTCAGCTTATGAGCCAGTCTGATCAGTGGTTGGATGGTGGTGATGTCAGACTCCATCGCTATGCTTTGAAATTGCTCGGGCAGTCCACTGATGAACTGCTCGATTTTCTTGTATTCCGGCGTCACCATAGCCGGGCATAGCTTGCATAGCTCGTGAAATCGAGTGCAGTACTGCTCGATCTCAGATCCCACCATCTTATGCACCCAGAATTCAGCTTCCAACTTCCTGATCTCATCACGAGGACAATATTCATCTTGCAGTAGCCGGGTGAAGTCAGCCCATGACATGGAGTTGGCACCGTCCAACCCCAGGGTTTGAACATGGGTATTCCACCATGTGAGGGCCGGTCCCTCCAGTGTACCGGATGCATATTTAACCTTATTCTCTTCAGCACAGTCGCACATGGCGAACACAGATTCAACTTTCTCCACCCAGCGAAGCATCCCAACAGCTCCTTCAGTCCCCTTGAACTTGTGGGGGTGGCAGTTCAGAAAGGATTTGAAAGAACATCCTTTGTTGTTGTTCCCTTGCGATCCTGCTGGTCAGAAACCAATGTCGTGTGTTAGTACGTGACATCTACACTGTGTTAGTCATGTTAGGCAAGTGTTAGTACCGTTGTTAGTGCCACTAGTCTCGCTGGCGTGCTTGTTCGCCTCGTACTCCGCAAGCATCCTGTTGAATCTGCGTTCAACCATCATGTTGATCCTTGCCTTTTCGGCCTTACGTTTGAGTCTCAGGGCATTAGCTCCTCTTCCCGACATATTCTATACGGAAGGTTAGAATGTTAGTTAGCATGAGTTAGAGTGTTAGCCAATGTTATGAGAGAAGGCAAGTCAGATGTCATGTCAGAAGTCAGATCACATGTCATGATAGTAGTCAAGTCAGATGTTATGTCATCAAGTAGTCATGGTCTTAAATGCGATAAGTAAAACAAAACATAATTCTCATTAATAATAAGCTTGAAGTACAATAATTTCAAAAGGAAATACATAATAAGTTCTTCGAGCACATCCCGCTCGTCTAGGCCAAAATAAGAAAAATACAAAATAAAAGAGTCCTCTAGTCCGAATCCATAGAGACGTGTGAAATGTCGCTGGCAGCGTCTCCGTCATCATCATCCTCCTCCGGATCCTCATTAGGATCCTCGTCAAAGTCCTCTTCTTCGAGGTCCTCGGCCTCGAATTCAGGACCATCCTCTTGAGGTGGTTCCTCAATAAACTGTGCAGCCCATGCGTTAAGCATGGCATCGCTAGCCTGCACCATCGCCTGAGTCTCGGTTATGTCGGTCCGATTCTCGGTGATACGCACATCATGCTCCTGCACGACGTCAACGACCTGTCCGTGCTGGGTCATCAGTTGAGACACTTGGAGGCGTAGAGTCTCCATCTGTGCCTCTAATCTGTTGTTGCGTTTCTCCAGCCTATCGTTTTGTCTTTCTAGTCGATCGTTCTTCTCGTGAAGAGCCCGAACCTCTTCCGATAGTCCCCTAGTCTTCCAGACCTCCCGTCGAGTGCAAGCAACATGTGCCGCGAAGGCCTGCTCCATCGGCACTCCGAATGGTGGTAGTCGATGTCCTGGAGCGGTGTCGCCGGGATATCGATATGGAGGTACTCTCTCCTCGACGATCCAACTCTGGAGTATGGCGGGAAGCCATCCCCAATATCTGGCCCGTGTAGCGTCCCTAGCCCGCCGATCCATCTCGGCGTCAACCTGGGCTACGATATCATCAATCCGTCGCCGGCTCTCTGCAGCCATGTCGCCAGTGGTAGGGAGTCGGTCTGCGTTCTTACCGGTGCTGTCATTGTTGGCCATCCTGTAAGTTCTTCGTTAGTAAGCAACAGTTTAATAAGTAACAATGTCATCAGTGTGCAAGTTCTACGTGTAGTGTCTAGCGTTGAGCAATGGCTATAGTCTAAGTTCACTACATGCAAACCTAGTTCCCTATAACCAAGGCTCTGATACCAGTCTGTCACACCCCCAAATTCCCACTCGTGGCGGATGTCCACGTGGATGTGACGTGTCCAGAATCACAGCTCAAGGTCATATAGAACAACTCTATATGCGTTTACAAATCCAAGTTTGACACATACACACAATAAAATAGTTTGCAGCGGAATAAAAGTTATCATATCATAATGCAGCGGAAATGTAAATAGTTAAATCATGCAGCGGAAATTAATAAGTTTAATACATCATTGTCAAACGAAAGTTAAATTGTTTTCGAAAACTGATCATAAACAGAAATGCATGAGGTTCCTAATGCTCGTCCCTTAGAGTGCGCATTCATGTTATCCATAGCTTGCTAGTTACCTGAGAATACAAGTTTGAAAAAGTGTCAACACAATGGTTGGTGAGTTCACAGGTTTTGATATACATATATAGTAAGAAAGTGTGTCATGCTGTTTATCAATGTTAGTACCGAGCCCTAGGCCCAAAGTGTCAGTGCGTCACTACCGAACTAGACTTGTTTGTCCTTGCCTCCGCTATGTCTCGTATCCATAGCAAGTTAGGTCAGAGTTTGCACGGGTTATGACATCCAGTCAACATAGTGCCCCGTGGGGTTAGTCATTCCCTAATGGATCCATCCAAATCTACCACGTTGTTTGTACATTAACGGTAAGACTTTGTGAGGGCTTAATACGAGTTCAACACTTAATGTTTGTCCAATAAACCAGCATACACCAAATATGTTTGTACAGTAATAAATGTTTGACTCGATGTAACTAGTATTCTCCCCCTATTTAAAAGCGTTTGAAAAAGAGTAAAGAGGGGCCGTAAACTCACCTTAGTGATGTGAACGTAAGTAAGCGTAAGCTCCTGAATCGTCAAGTAGCACGTCGGTCACCGGCAACCTATAGCGTATACCGTACGTGAGTTTGTGTAAGTGACCGTGCTAGTGTTCGTGTTAGTGCTCGTGTTTGTGTCCATCAACCCTTGGTTGTTCATGTTTGTCCGTGTCGGTCTACAATGACCGTGTTTGCTCGTATTGGTCCATATTGACCGTGTTTGACCGTGTTTGACTGTGTTTGACCAAAGTTGACCGTGTCAAGTCAACGACCCGTTGGTGAACCGTGTGACGGTTGTGAATCGTGTAGCAATCGTGTAAGTGCTCGTCGTGTGCAAAACGCGCAAGTCGTGTCTATGGACAACTTACTATTTATAGTAAGTTTCCATTTTTGGAAAGTTCACAAAGCATGACAGTTTTAAAGTTCTAGCATGCTCGTTAGTCCTATGTGATCATGTTAACACATAACACATCATCATACAAAGTCACATAAGTCGCTTATAACAAGTTAGCACATAAAAGTTTCCTAAAATGGAAAGTTTCCATTTTTGGCATACGTGACATCGGAAACCATCTATCTTAGCATCTAAACATCATATCAAAACATATTAAGTCATTTAGCATGCTCAAATCATTCAACACGTTGACAAATCGGTTCTTGTAAAAATAAAGTTACTATAAATAGTAACTTTGTTGTTTTTGCATCAAAATGACCATTTAAACATTTCTAAACCATTTTTATGTCATAAACCATCCTAATAAATCATCTAACATCATATATAAACATGTTAACATAGTCCAAACCACAATCTATTAACATTTCATCAATAAAAAGTTACTAATTATAGTAACTATGTAAAAATGACCTTAAACCTTATCAAATCACATTCTAAACATCAATATCATTCTAATAGCATTTAACTAGCAATCCATGGACATGCATGTTGTCAAATATCACCCATATCACCATTACTTAACTAAAAAGTTTCTATTAATAGAGAGTTTATCAAAACCCATCATTTTAACTATTACAATCCAATCTAACCATAAAATCATCTTCTAATATCATCAATAAACATCCATGAACATCCAAAATCACCCCAACACTCATGGATCATACATGCATGCATGAATATCATCCCAAATCATCATTTTAAGCAAAAGACTTATACTCATCAACTTAGATCATCATAAAACACCATTATAACATCATAGATCATCAAAGAATACATTAAAACTATCAAACCCAGAAGCAAAACTCGTGCATGTGGATTGTGGGTGTTTGCATGTGGGTTTCAAGCATTGCATGTGAGTGTGTGAGTGTCTAAAGAGTGTTTTAGCCATAGATACTACCTTAGATGCTCCAAATCGTTGAGATGGCTGGTTCCACAGCTCCTGGAGCTCCTGGTTCGTGGGTTTGATTGAGGACAAGAAAGATGGTGATGGTTCTAAGCCTCCTTGAGGGTGATGGACTCCAAAGCTCCAAGTCTTGAGCTTCCAAAGTGTTCTTCAATGGCTTCTAATGGTGGAAATTGGGTGTAACAGAGGTTAGGGAGGGAGGATGGTCGACTGGTAGAGTGTAGAACCGGAGATAATGAGTGAAAAGTGTAGAATAGGCATCATTGTCTTGGATTTATAAAGATTTTGTCGACTGGGCGTTGTCGCGTACCGCGATGAGGCTTTCAAATTATCTCCGCGTACCGCGGCGGATTCCGGAGGTCAAACCCCTGCGTTGTTGGTCGCGCACCGCGAATGGTCTTCTTGTTGGGCCATCGCGTACCGCGATGGGCCCCTGGAGAGCCCAATAAGCCTGTTTCAATAGGTTTGATCCGTTCGTCGTTGTTTTCACGCTTCCGAACTATCGTTTGGCCTTGTTTGAACTTCCTAGTTCAATGTGTGAGTGTTTCGTGAGGTTTCGAGTGTTGTGCTACACAATGTGCTTGACGTTCACCAACGTTCGTGTGCTTTGACACGTGTGTGTTGTTTGCCGATAATTCCACGAATTATCCTGTTGTGTGTCAGTGTTTGTACTGTCGTGCCACGTGTCACACTAAATTAATCTAATTCTAGTGCCACGTGTACATAAAGCATTTAAATAAACATTTAAATAAATATAAAGCTGACCTGGAAATTACGGGGTGTCACATCCTCCTCATGTTAGAAAGAATTTCGTCCCGAAATTCAACTTGCGTTGTTAGCATTTGTCTGTTCCGCGAACAGGTGTGGGTACTTTTGTTTCATCTGGTCTTCACGTTCCCACGTGAATTCCGGTCCGCGTCGCGAATTCCATCGCACTTTCACAATCGGTATCTTGCTGAGTTTGAGCTTCTTGGTTTCCCGGTCCACAATCTCCACCGGTTCCTCAACGAAGTTCAATTGTTCGTCGATTTGTATCTCCTCGAGAGGAATAACAAGTGTTTCATCAGATAGACACTTTTTGAGATTCGAGATGTGGAATACGTTGTGCACGCTGCTCAGTTCAACTGGCAGGTTTAGTTCGTAGGCTACAGGGCCTATTCGTTTTGTTATCTCGAACGGTCCAATGTAACGAGGGTTCAACTTTCCTCGTTTGCCAAACCGAATGACTCCCTTCCAGGGCGAGACTTTGAGTAGCACTCTGTCCCCCACCTGAAATTCTAACGGCTTGCGTCTTTTGTCAGCATAGCTTTTCTGTCTGTTCCGAGCCGTTGCCATTCGTTTGCGTATTTGTACAATCTTTTCAGTCGTTTCGTGCACGAGCTCTGGTCCAGTCAGTTGGCTGTCTCCAACTTCTGCCCAGCAGATGGGTGATCGACACTTACGTCCGTATAGTGCCTCGAATGGTGCAGCTTGGATGCTTGTGTGGTAGCTGTTATTGTACGAAAACTCAACTAACGGTAGATGAGATTCCCAGCTACTCCCAAAGTCAATAACGCATGCCCGTAGCATGTCCTCCAGTGTCTGTATGGTTCGCTCACTCTGCCCGTCCGTCTGCGGGTGGTAAGCGGTACTCATGTCCAATCTCGTGCCCAAAGCCTTATGCAAGGACTTCCAGAAATGCGACGTGAATCGGCTGTCGCGATCAGATATGATTGAGATTGGCACTCCATGTCGAGTAACCACTTCCTTCAGATAGATACGTGTGAGTTTGTCTAGCTTGTCAGTCTCCTTGATAGGTAGGAAGTGTGCGGACTTTGTCAGTCGGTCTACGATAACCCAGATGGTATCGCATCCACTCGCCGTTTTGGGCAGTTTAGTTATGAAGTCCATGGAAATCTGCTCCCATTTCCACATTGGTAATTCCGGTTGTTGAAGTAACCCTGATGGCTTTTGGTACTCAACCTTGACTTTTGAGCACGTTAAACACTTACTCACGTAAGTTGCTATTTCGGCTTTCATGTTCGGCCACCAGTAAGTTGTTTTCAGATCATGATACATTTTGTCAGAGCCCGGATGTATGGAATACCGGCTCTTGTGTGATTCGTCCATCACTACCTCTCTCAATCCTCCGTAGCGTGGAATCCAAATCCTTTCCATCAGATAATAAGCTCCGTCATCCTTTACCTTCAATTGTTTATCCATGCCACGCATGGCTTCAAGAGTGAGGTTCTCTGTTTTCAGAGCTTCTTGTTGTGCGATTCTTATCTGATTTGGTAATTCATAATGAATCGTGAGCTGCAGGGCACGCACGCGTTTCGTTGTCTCCTTCCGACTCAGCGCGTCGGCCACTACATTGGCTTTGCCTGGATGATACTTGATGGCGCAATCGTAATCACCTATGAGTTCAACCCATCTTCGTTGTCTCATGTTCAACTCTTTCTGGTCAAAGATGTGTTGCAGGCTCTTATGATCGGTAAAGATAGTGCATTTTGTCCCATACAAGTAGTGTCGCCAGATCTTTAAAGCAAACACTACGGCTCCCAACTCAAGGTCATGAGTCGTGTAGTTCTTCTCATGCACCTTCAGTTGTCGTGAAGCGTAGGCTATCACTTTCTCGCGTTGCATGAGCACGCAACCAAGTCCTTGTTTCGAGGCGTCACAATACACCACAAAGTCGTCGCATCCTTCCGGTAAGGATAGGATAGGTGCAGTGCATAGTTTCTGCTTCAACAAGTTAAATGCAGATTCCTGTTTGTCTCCCCAATCGAATTTCTTATCTTTATGAGTCAGGGATGTCAGTGATTGGGCAATCTTTGAGAATCCTTCAATGAATCTCCTGTAGTACCCAGCCAGACCTAGGAATTGTCGCACCTCAGTCGGAGTCTTGGGTGCTTCCCAGTTTTTGATGGCTTCGATTTTGGCTGGGTCTACGTGTATTCCCTGTTCATTAACCACGTGTCCAAGGAATTGGACTTCGCGAATCCAAAAGTCGCATTTTGAAAATTTCGCGTACAGTTGCTCTTTCTTCAGTAGTTCCAAGACTAGCCTTAGATGTTCGGCATGCTCCTCCCGATCCTTTGAATAAATCAGGATGTCGTCGATGAACACTATCACGAATTTGTCCAGGTAAGGTTTGCACACTCTATTCATGAGATCCATGAATACTGCTGGTGCGTTGGTCAGTCCAAAGGGCATAACCAAGAATTCGTAGTGTCCGTATCGGGTTCGAAAAGCAGTCTTAGGGATATCGTTTTCCTGTATCCTTAGTTGATGGTAACCTGATCTTAAATCGATCTTCGAATAGTAGCTTGACCCTTGCAACTGGTCAAACAGATCGTCTATTCGCGGTAAGGGACAGAGTGTTACTCAAGGTCTCGCCCCGGAAAGGTGTCATTCGGTTTGGCAAACGAGGAAAGTTGAACCCTCGTTACATCGGACCTTTCGAGATTACAAAACGAATAGGCCCTGTAGCCTACGAACTAAACCTGCCAGCTGAACTGAGCAGTGTGCACAACGTATTCCACATCTCGAATCTCAAGAAGTGCCTATCTGATGAAACACTTGTTATTCCTCTCGAGGAAATACAAATCGACGAACAATTGAACTTCGTTGAGGAACCGGTGGAGATTATGGACCGGGAAACCAAGAAGCTCAAGCTCAGCAAGATTCCAATAGTGAAAGTGCGATGGAATTCGCGACGAGGACCGGAATTCACGTGGGAACGTGAAGACCAGATGAAACAAAAGTACCCACACCTGTTCGCGGAACAGGCAAACACTAGCAACACAAGTTGAATTTCGGGACGAAATTCTTTCTAACATGGGGAGGATGTGACACCCCGTAATTTCCAGGTCAGCTTTGATTTTATTTAAATGTTTATTTAAATACATTATGTACACGTGGCATTAGAATTAGATTAATTTAGTGTGACACGTGGCACGACAGTACGAACACTGACTCATGACTAGATAATTTGTGGAATTATCGGCAAACAGCACACACGTGTCAAAACACACGAACGTTGGTGAACATCACAACACTTAAGCACAGAAACACCTCACAAGCCAATTATGGCAAGTAATTGACTATTAGAGTCCAAACGACGCTCGAACGATGTTCTACAGTCGAGAAACGGGCAAGAATGGGCCCAGAACAACAAAACAAGCTTATTGGGCTTGACATTTAGGCCAGGCGGTACGCCTGACCCGAGACGCCCACGATAGGCGATGCGCGCGGGTGAGGAATCAGGCGCCTCATCCAAACCAGCCGCGCGTAACGCCAGGCATAACCAACCCACGCCAGGCGTTACGCCTGGGGCGCCAGATTCGCAAAAATCACCTTTTTAAACTCCCAAAGCTCATCATCACCCTACACACTCATTTTCTCCGGTTTCACACGACATAGAGCGACTGATTTCATCTCCTACCTTCTGCTACCATCATTTTACTCCATTAGAAGCCATTTTTGAACACATTGAAGCACAAGAACCTTGAAAGAAGCTCTCTAAACTCTCATCCTCCATCACCACCTTCTTGTTCTTGTCAAGACCAGCGATTCAAGAGTTCCAGGAGCCCCAGAGACTGTTTTCACCTTCATCTCGAGATCTTAGGTGCTTTGAAGGTAGTTCTATGGTTTAAAATTCGTCTTTCACACTATTACACACACATGCATGTGTAAATCACACATGCAAGCACCTATAGTGCACATGCACGAATTTATCTTCTGGGTTTATTGATTTTAAGGTGTTTTATGATGATCTAACATGATTAGAATGCATTTGGTGATGATCTAAGATGTTGTGTATGTATAGATTTCATGTTTTGTTCACAAAGTGTTGAAATATCACCATGCATGTACGATCCATGAGTATTGGAATGATCTTGAGTATATGGATATGTTTATTGATGATGTTAGAAGGATTACCCATGGTTAGATTTGCTTAAAATGGTTAAAATTATGATTTTAATGAATCTTTCTATTTATAGAAACTTTTTATGGTCAAGGTATTGTTTGAGATGAGTTCATGAACATGCATGTATGTGGAATTGTTGTTAGGATGATAACATGATGATTTGATGTGTTAGAAGGTAGTCTTGATGATGTCTATGATCATATTTAGTGTTATTACTATTTTTAGTAACTTTTTGGGTAAGAATATTGATAGATGATGAAATCGGATATGTTGACATGATTAAATGTTGTTAGATGACATATTATGATGGATGATGATATGAAAAGTTGTTTAGAAATGTTTAAATGGTGATTTGATGCAAAAACTACAAAGTTACTATATTTAGTAACTTTATTTTTATAAAAACCGACTCGAGAACATTTTGTATGACTTGAACATGCTAGATGACTTGTTATGACATAATATGTTGATTTGATGTTAAGTTAGATGGTTTCCGATGTCACGTATGCTAAAAATGGAAACTTTCCATTTTAGGAAACTTTTGTGCACTAACATGCTATAAACGACGTATATGAACTTGTATGATAATGTGCTATGTGTTAACATGACCCCGTAGGACCATTGAGCATGCTAGAACTCTAACACCGATATGCTTTGTGAACTTTCCATAAATGGAAACTTACTATAAATAGTAAGTTGTCCATAGACGCGATTTGCGCGTTTTGCACACGACAAACACTTACACGATTGCTACACGATTCACAAACCGGCACACGGTTCACCAACGGGTCGTTGACTTGACACGGTCAACTTTGGTCAACTCTAGTCAAACACGGTCAATGTGGACCAACACGAGCAAACACGGTCAATGTGGACCAACACAGTCAAACACGGTCAATATGGACCAACACGAGCAAACACGGTCAATGTGGACCGACACGGACAAACATGAACAACCAAGGGTTGTTGGACACAAACACGAGCACTAACACAAACACTAGCACTGTCACTTACACGAACTCACGTACGGTATACGATATAGGTTGCCGGTGACCGACACGTACTACTACATCAGGAGCTTACGCTACTTGCTACTTTTATCACTAAGGTGAGTTTACGGCCCCTCTTTACTCTTTTTCAAATGCTTTTAAATAGGGGGAGAATACTAGTTGCATCGAGTCAAACACTATTACTGTACAAACACTATTGTGTATGCTGGTTTATTGGACAAACATTAAGTGTTGAACTCGTTACAAGCCCTCACAAAGTCTTACCGTTAATGTACGAACAACGTGGTAGATTTGGATGGATCCATTAGGGAATGACTAACCCCACGGGGCACTATGTTGACTGGATGTCATAACCCGTGCAAATTCTGACCTAACTTGCTATGCATACGACGCATAGCGGAGGCAAGGACAAACAAGGCTAGTTCGGTAGTGACGCACTGACACTTTGGGCCTAGGGCTCGGTACTAACATTTGATAAACAGCATGACACACTTTTATTACTATATGTATATCAAAACCTGTGAACTCACCAACCATTGTGTTGACACTTTTTCTAACTTGTATTCTCAGGTAACTAGCTGACTATGGAGCAGGAATGCACATTAGGGATTATGGGCATAGGATCCCGCATTCATGTTAACAGTTTTTTTTTTGAAAAACAATTACTTTTGGGTTATGTTTAAACAATGTTGTGTTGTCAATTTAATTTCCGCTGTGTAAACAACTATCTTTCCGCTGCATGTTATGATAACTTTATTTTCCGCTGCAAACTATTTTATTATGTGTATGTGTCAAACTTGGATTTGTAAACGCATATAGTGTTGTTCTATATGACCTTGAGCTGTGATTCTGGCCACGTCACACCCACGTGGACTGACACCACGAGTGGGAAATTGGGGGTGTGACAATCTCCGTTGGTGCTAGTCGGTATGGAGCCTTGGCGATCGGTGCTGCTCCTGGTGCGAGGTCTATCTGAAACTCGACTTGTTGTTTCGGAGGTAGTCCAGGTAGATCCTCGGGAAATACTTCGGGAAAATTGCGGACTACAGCGATGTCCTCAATCTTCCTCTCCTTCTTTGGTTGCTCTGTGATGAGGGCTAGTATTGCAGTGTATCCCTTTTGGAGGTACTTGTTCGCTTTCATGCACGACATAATGTTCAGAGGTACGCCCCGTCGTTCCCCCTGAATTGAGATCTGTTCTCCGTTTTGCAACGTCACTCGTACGATCTTCTCGTTGCATACGATCTCAGCTTGGTTAGCGGATAACCAATCCATTCCAACGACCACATCAAAGCTTCCGAGAGTCACAGGCATTAAATCGATTTCGAGTTCGTGACCCGCCAATGCCATAACGCATCCTCAAAAAATGTGTTGCGTTTCAATCAACTTGCCGTCGGCTAATTCTACAGTATATTTATAGTCTAGCGATGTAGGGGTAATGTCTAGCAATTCACTAAACTCACTAGATATAAAACTCCTATCGGCACCGGTATCAAATAATATGCTAGCGTAGACATTATTTAAAAGAAACGTACCGGTTACGATGTTTGGGTCATCCTTGGCTTCCCCCGAGCCAATCACAAATGCTCGGCCCTTGGCCGCTCCCCCTCCGGCCTTCTTTAGTTGAGGGCAATCCCTCCTCATGTGGCCCGGCTTGCCACATTCATAACACCCCTTAAGAGTGTTTTGATTGTTGTTGTGCTGATTTTGTTGGTTGTTGGGATTGTTGTTGTTGATAGGAAATCTTGATCTGCAATCTTTGGCCATGTGACCATGCCTTCCGCACTTCAGGCATCGGTATCGTTCGCATTGCCCGGTGTGATGGTATGAGCATCGGTTGCACAGTGGGTATTTCCCTTGGTATACACCCTTCCCCTTGTCATCGGGTTGGGTGGCAGTGAAAGCTCTGGCTGGTGCAGATCTTTGTTGTTGTTGAGGTTGATGAGTTTGAGGGTGGCTGGGTTCCCACTTCCTCTTCTGGCTTTCTTGAGGCTTCACGTGCTCGCCCCGTTTCGGTAGCTTGCCCTGTGCTACGGCTTGATCAGTCAGCTTATGAGCCAGTCTGATCAGTGGTTGGATGGTGGTGATGTCAGACTCCATCGCTATGCTTTGAAATTGCTCGGGCAGTCCACTGATGAACTGCTCGATTTTCTTGTATTCCGACGTCACCATAGCCGGGCATAGCTTGCATAGCTCGTGAAATCGAGTGCAGTACTGCTCGATCTCAGATCCCACCATCTTATGCACCCAGAATTCAGCTTCCAACTTCCTGATCTCATCACGAGGACAATATTCATCTTGCAGTAGCCGGGTGAAGTCAGCCCATGACATGGAGTTGGCACCGTCCAACCCCAGGGTTTGAACATGGGTATTCCACCATGTGAGGGCCGGTCCCTCCAGTGTACCGGATGCATATTTAACCTTATTCTCTTCAGCACAGTCGCACATGGCGAACACAGATTCAACTTTCTCCACCCAGCGAAGCATCCCAACAGCTCCTTCAGTCCCCTTGAACTTGTGGGGGTGGCAGTTCAGAAAGGATTTGAAAGAACATCCTTTGTTGTTGTTCCCTTGCGATCCTGCTGGTCAGAAACCAATGTCGTGTGTTAGTACGTGACATCTACACTGTGTTAGTCATGTTAGGCAAGTGTTAGTACCGTTGTTAGTGCCACTAGTCTCGCTGGCGTGCTTGTTCGCCTCGTACTCCGCAAGCATCCTGTTGAATCTGCGTTCAACCATCATGTTGATCCTTGCCTTTTCGGCCTTACGTTTGAGTCTCAGGGCATTAGCTCCTCTTCCCGACATATTCTATACGGAAGGTTAGAATGTTAGTTAGCATGAGTTAGAGTGTTAGCCAATGTTATGAGAGAAGGCAAGTCAGATGTCATGTCAGAAGTCAGATCACATGTCATGATAGTAGTCAAGTCAGATGTTATGTCATCAAGTAGTCATGGTCTTAAATGCGATAAGTAAAACAAAACATAATTCTCATTAATAATAAGCTTGAAGTACAATAATTTCAAAAGGAAATACATAATAAGTTCTTCGAGCACATCCCGCTCGTCTAGGCCAAAATAAGAAAAATACAAAATAAAAGAGTCCTCTAGTCCGAATCCATAGAGACGTGTGAAATGTCGCTGGCAGCGTCTCCGTCATCATCATCCTCCTCCGGATCCTCATTAGGATCCTCGTCAAAGTCCTCTTCTTCGAGGTCCTCGGCCTCGAATTCAGGACCATCCTCTTGAGGTGGTTCCTCAATAAACTGTGCAGCCCATGCGTTAAGCATGGCATCGCTAGCCTGCACCATCGCCTGAGTCTCGGTTATGTCGGTCCGATTCTCGGTGATACGCACATCATGCTCCTGCACGACGTCAACGACCTGTCCGTGCTGGGTCATCAGTTGAGACACTTGGAGGCGTAGAGTCTCCATCTGTGCTTCTAATCTGTTGTTGCGTTTCTCCAGCCTATCGTTTTGTCTCTCTAGTCGATCGTTCTTCTCGTGAAGAGCCCGAACCTCTTCCGATAGTCCCCTAGTCTTCCAGACCTCCCGTCGAGTGCAAGCAACATGTGCCGCGAAGGCCTGCTCCATCGGCACTCCGAATGGTGGTAGTCGATGTCCTGGAGCGGTGTCGCCGGGATATCGATATGGAGGTACTCTCTCCTCGACGATCCAACTCTGGAGTATGGCGGGAAGCCATCCCCAATATCTGGCCCGTGTACCGTCCCTAGCCCGCCGATCCATCTCGGCGTCAACCTGGGCTACGATATCATCAATCCGTCGCCGGCTCTCTGCAGCCATGTCGCCAGTGGTAGGGAGTCGGTCTGTGTTCTTACCGGTGCTGTCATTGTTGGCCATCCTGTAAGTTCTTCGTTAGTAAGCAACAGTTTAATAAGTAACAATGTCATCAGTGTGCAAGTTCTACGTGTAGTGTCTAGCGTTGAGCAATGGCTATAGTCTAAGTTCACTACATGCAAACCTAGTTCCCTATAACCAAGGCTCTGATACCAGTCTGTCACACCCCCAAATTCCCACTCGTGGCGGATGTCCACGTGGATGTGACGTGTCCAGAATCACAGCTCAAGGTCATATAGAACAACTCTATATGCGTTTACAAATCCAAGTTTGACACATACACACAATAAAATAGTTTGCAGCGGAATAAAAGTTATCATATCATAATGCAGCGGAAATGTAAATAGTTAAATCATGCAGCGGAAATTAATAAGTTTAATACATCATTGTCAAACGAAAGTTAAATTGTTTTCGAAAACTGATCATAAACAGAAATGCATGAGGTTCCTAATGCTCGTCCCTTAGAGTGCGCATTCATGTTATCCATAGCTTGCTAGTTACCTGAGAATACAAGTTTGAAAAAGTGTCAACACAATGGTTGGTGAGTTCACAGGTTTTGATATACATATATAGTAAGAAAGTGTGTCATGCTGTTTATCAATGTTAGTACCGAGCCCTAGGCCCAAAGTGTCAGTGCGTCACTACCGAACTAGACTTGTTTGTCCTTGCCTCCGCTATGTATCGTATCCATAGCAAGTTAGGTCAGAGTTTGCACGGGTTATGACATCCAGTCAACATAGTGCCCCGTGGGGTTAGTCATTCCCTAATGGATCCATCCAAATCTACCACGTTGTTTGTACATTAACGGTAAGACTTTGTGAGGGCTTAATACGAGTTCAACACTTAATGTTTGTCCAATAAACCAGCATACACCAAATATGTTTGTACAGTAATAAATGTTTGACTCGATGTAACTAGTATTCTCCCCCTATTTAAAAGCGTTTGAAAAAGAGTAAAGAGGGGCCGTAAACTCACCTTAGTGATGTGAACGTAAGTAAGCGTAAGCTCCTGAATCGTCAAGTAGCACGTCGGTCACCGGCAACCTATAGCGTATACCGTACGTGAGTTTGTGTAAGTGACCGTGCTAGTGTTCGTGTTAGTGCTCGTGTTTGTGTCCATCAACCCTTGGTTGTTCATGTTTGTCCGTGTCGGTCTACAATGACCGTGTTTGCTCGTATTGGTCCATATTGACCGTGTTTGACCGTGTTTGACTGTGTTTGACCAAAGTTGACCGTGTCAAGTCAACGACCCGTTGGTGAACCGTGTGACGATTGTGAATCGTGTAGCAATCGTGTAAGTGCTCGTCGTGTGCAAAACGCGCAAGTCGTGTCTATGGACAACTTACTATTTATAGTAAGTTTCCATTTTTGGAAAGTTCACAAAGCATGACAGTTTTAAAGTTCTAGCATGCTCGTTAGTCCTATGTGATCATGTTAACACATAACACATCATCATACAAAGTCACATAAGTCGTTTATAACAAGTTTGCACATAAAAGTTTCCTAAAATGGAAAGTTTCCATTTTTGGCATACGTGACATCGAAAACCATCTATCTTAGCATCTAAACATCATATCAAAACATATTAAGTCATTTAGCATGCTCAAATCATTCAACACGTTGACAAATCGGTTCTTGTAAAAATAAAGTTACTATAAATAGTAACTTTGTTGTTTTTGCATCAAAATGACCATTTAAACATTTCTAAACCATTTTTATGTCATAAACCATCCTAATAAATCATCTAACATCATATATAAACATGTTAACATAGTCCAAACCACAATCTATTAACATTTCATCAATAAAAAGTTACTAATTATAGTAACTATGTAAAAATGACCTTAAACCTTATCAAATCACATTCTAAACATCAATATCATTCTAATAGCATTTAACTAGCAATCCATGGACATGCATGTTGTCAAATATCACCCATATCTCCATTACTTAACTAAAAAGTTTCTATTAATAGAGAGTTTATCAAAACCCATCATTTTAACTATTACAATCCAATCTAACCATAAAATCATCTTCTAATATCATCAATAAACATCCATGAACATCCAAAATCACCCCAACACTCATGGATCATACATGCATGCATGAATATCATCCCAAATCATCATTTTAAGCAAAAGACTTATACTCATCAACTTAGATCATCATAAAACACCATTATAACATCATAGATCATCAAAGAATACATTAAAACTATCAAACCCAGAAGCAAAACTCGTGCATGTGGATTGTGGGTGTTTGCATGTGGGTTTCAAGCATTGCATGTGAGTGTGTGAGTGTCTAAAGAGTGTTTTAGCCATAGATACTACCTTAGATGCTCCAAATCGTTGAGATGGCTGGTTCCACAGCTCCTGGAGCTCCTGGTTCGTGGGTTTGATTGAGGACAAGAAAGATGGTGATGGTTCTAAGCCTCCTTGAGGGTGATGGACTCCAAAGCTCCAAGTCTTGAGCTTCCAAAGTGTTCTTCAATGGCTTCTAATGGTGGAAATTGGGTGTAACAGAGGTTAGGGAGGGAGGATGGTCGACTGGTAGAGTGTAGAACCGGAGATAATGAGTGAAAAGTGTAGAATAGGCATCATTGTCTTGGATTTATAAAGATTTTGTCGACTGGGCGTTGTCGCGTACCGCGATGAGGCTTTCAAATTATCTCCGCGTACCGCGGCGGATTCCGGAGGTCAAACCCCTGCGTTGTTGGTCGCGCACCGCGAATGGTCTTCTTGTTGGGCCATCGCGTACCGCGATGGGCCCCTGGAGAGCCCAATAAGCCTGTTTCAATAGGTTTGATCCGTTCGTCGTTGTTTTCACGCTTCCGAACTATCGTTTGGCCTTGTTTGAACTTCCTAGTTCAATGTGTGAGTGTTTCGTGAGGTTTCGAGTGTTGTGCTACACAATGTGCTTGACGTTCACCAACGTTCGTGTGCTTTGACACGTGTGTGTTGTTTGCCGATAATTCCACGAATTATCCTGTTGTGTGTCAGTGTTTGTACTGTCGTGCCACGTGTCACACTAAATTAATCTAATTCTAGTGCCACGTGTACATAAAGCATTTAAATAAACATTTAAATAAATATAAAGCTGACCTGGAAATTACGGGGTGTCACAGCTACAAACTTCCGACAAAACAAACTTAATTTAATTAATAATGTTTTTGTCGGAAATGTGTCGCAAATTGCGACAAAGTTCCGACAAAAAAAATTTTGCTTTAGTTAGTGGATTTTTCGTCGGAAATGGGTTACAGATTACTACAAATTTCCGACAAAACAAATTTAATTTAATTAATAATTTTTTTCGTCGCAAATATGTTGTAAATTGCTACACATTTCCGACAAAAAATATTTTAGTTTAAGTAATAAAAATTTTTGTCACAAATGTGTCGCATATTGCGAGCAAATTCCGACAAAAAATACTTTAGTAAAAAGAATTTTTAGTCGCAAATGGGTAACAGATTGCTACAAATTTCCGAAAAAACAAATTTAGTTTTAACTAATAATTTTTTTCATCGCAAATGTGTCGAATATTGCGACAAAATTCCGAAAAAAATAATATTACTTTAGTTAATAAATTTTCCATCGCAAATGCGTTGCAGATTCTTACCAATTTCCGACAAAAAATAATTTTAATTTAGTTAATAAAAGTTTG
Source organism: Mikania micrantha (assembly GCA_009363875.1). Taxonomy (NCBI): domain Eukaryota; kingdom Viridiplantae; phylum Streptophyta; class Magnoliopsida; order Asterales; family Asteraceae; genus Mikania; species Mikania micrantha. The sequence goes on along the minus strand of CM018690.1, from coordinate 11,119,893 downwards.
CGTCGCAAATACGTTGCAGATTGTTACAAATTTCCAACAAAAATGGTTTTACTTTAATTAATAAAAGATTGCATCGAAAATGCATTGCAGATTGCTACAAATTTCCAACAAAACAAATTTAGTTTAATTAATACATTTTTTCGTCGCATATACGTTGCAGATTGCTACAAAATCCCGACAAAAAAATTAATTTAATACTCTCGCCACCACAAAGGACGGGCTTATCATGTACCCAAACATCTCTAACAACAACTTGATATGCTTGAAGAAGTAGTGGTGGTGGTTAGACTAAGGGTGTTTAGGTGTTTAATGTTGGGGGATGATGGTGTTGAGGCTTGGAGCACCCCCCCCCCCCACCAATGAGAATCAAACACCTGAATCCATAGTGATGAACATAAATAAGAGTATGATGTTACCTATTCTTGAATGACGATAGTTTGTTGTCATAGTCGTTTTTTAGAGCTCATGTGATCATTGTAATGTATGCACCCGTAAATTTTGTCTTAAAACGGTTACATTAAGAGAATTACACATGCTTTTGATAAGTTTATGTATGTTGTTCATGAGATTATAACAAGTTATGAGCCTTCAAGGAAATGTTATGTGACACTCTTATACATGCACGTTGGTGCAAATATTCCCTACATTGGTATTTGATTCTCCCAGATTATGACGGTTCCTTGGTAGTGACAATCGCAAACCTAACAACAACAAACGTCTTATAACAAACCTAGCAGCAACAAACACCTCCTAAGCATGCTAAGTTATCAAAGAGCCCAGGGTGCGATATAACACTTTATTTGCATAGACAAGAGAATTTGTCATGAAGACTCGACCAATGATATATTTTGCATTAGGGTGCGTGCTTGATCCATTACGCACTACAACAACATGATGCGAGTCAGGAGATAAATGTAGCTTATGATTTATAATTTACTTTTATTGTGATTTTTGCATCTTTTCATGTATTAAACTTGTTATTTTGTTATATAACCTCTAGATTATTTTGATTTTTATCCTTTTTACTTACATATTTACGCTTCATTGATCACTAATCTTGATTGTAATATTGTTTGTTTATTTACTTATCTTTGTTGATTATGGTATACTATATAGAGCTGTAAACGAAGTGAACGAACACGAACGAGCCTTTGTTCGTGTTTGTTCGTTTAACTTTTAACTTGTTCGTGAACGGTTCAAGAACGCTAACCGAACGGAAATTCTTGTTCGTGTTCGTTCATTAAGGAATTTAGCTTGTTCACGAACCGTTCACGGATGATAACGAACACATATTATTTAAACAATAAAAATCAATATTATTAATATCAAACATAAAAAAATTCAACTACCTAATACTATTATAAAAACTAGTCTACTACTTGAATTTTTTTAAAAAAAAACATAAATATAAACCACAACATACAATAAATGAAGACTCTGGTAAACAAAGTTGATAAAAATCAATTATTCAGCTTTTGTTATTTAGTCTTCCGAGCGCGTAACTGAAGCGGGAATTGGTAAATTGAGAATTGGGAATTAGGGCTACAAACGGTAGGGCGTCACGAGAAGAGAAAAAGGGGCCGGCGGCCGAGCGGGATAGGAGAAGCAAAGGTTGTATCTTCTTTGAACCGTGAGCGGGATAGGAGAAGCAGAGAAGGTCTATCTTCGAGGCTGCAACGCTAGGCGGAGTTGCTGAACATATTTGTTCTCTGTGAACAGGTTAGATGTTGCCCCTCTTGTACACTTGGATCTCTCGCCTTGATACACACACTCGTTTGATTGTCACAAGCTGTACAAAATTATATATATATGTTGTATCTTTTCCATCTTGTACTTTGTAATATATAAGTAAATTTAATGGTTAACAACCACTTCTCTTTGATGATGATTTCTTGAAATCAAATCTTCTGGGGAAGGAATGGTCTTGTTACCATTTTCTGTACTGGTAAACAAATCGCTTATTATGACATGCCAAGACAACAAAACAAGCCTTCAAATCAGCAATACATGAACATATCTGATTGTAATATGTTCATTGAAAACGTCTTTTGAACAGCTGTGGTCGTTTTGTTCATTCAAATCGCTTATTATGCCATGCCACTCGACTAGCGTTCTATAAAAGCATTTGTTAGTGGTCTAAGTCAATCAGTATCTTAAACTTATAAAGGGAGAAGCTGGCATGCTGTTACTAAACCATATTAAATATGATGTATCCTTATGCAAAGCCAACATAGCACAAGTTAAAGTTACCCGTAGGAATTAAAATAAAGAGCTAGAAGTGATACAATGCTACTCTATTTAATAGCAATTGCTACCATAGAAACTCGAATCCAAAACCTACCATAAGAGAAGTCAAGGTGTATCACTATGTAATAAGTCCTTTGATGATATGTTATTTGTAAGTAACATAAGTGATATGTATAAACTTTTTGTGAAACTTACATTTTGTTTTTTTTCTCTTATAAATTATTAAACTGAATAATTAAATGCAGTGAATTTTAATTAGTCTCTAATATGTTTCCTCTATACTAGAGACCGAATATCGGTCCTTAATAGTCTCTAAAGCTTATTTTTTGTGGAATTTTGTGTACAGATTGATAAAAATGTTGTTTGATAGAGAATGGATGTACACGATGAGAATAACTAGTAAAGGTTTTTTTAATCCGGCATTTGTACCTTACGTTAACATCAACAAGGATAGCAAGAAATGCCGGTTGTGATATCGCAATTGATGATAATAAACAATTCAATATCATTCGTCAATATCCACCTGATTCGGTACCTGATGGCGTTTGGGCTCAGATGTGTGATGTAAGTTGGTTGATAGGTTATTGTTTTCTATTATGTACTTTCTTTGATATATTATAAGTATATTTTTTATTTTTACAGCTTTGGGACTCTGAGGCTTGGAGAAAGAAGTCTACGATCGCGAAAAGTAACCGTAATAAAGGTAATGACAAAGCTGCTCGACATACTGGAGGTTCAATAGGATACGATGAGTATCGTGCGAGAATGGTAAGCTAGACACATTTTGTAAATTTTGATAATTTTTTGTCCCAATACTTATTACATGAACTATATTTTGTTATTTATGTAGAAAAGGGTCTTCGGTAGGGAACCCAATTTTAGGGAAATATTTCTTCTTACTCATCTTGACAAAGCATCAAAAGCAAAATTGTTGGCCGGGGAGCTTAACCTTAATAGTGTGGATGAGATGTTATTTTGTAATGATCGATCCAAAGAAGCTTATGTAAGTTATATTTATCTTTTTTATATATTTATCATTTGATTCTTTAGTACATGATCGATTGTGTTGTTTTGATGAATTATAGGCATCATACTTGGAGGAAATGATTGATAAGAATGGCTTGGAATTTAGTGTTGATGATCCCGAAGTGTGGAGTCGTATTGTTGAACCAAATCTCAAAAGGACGAGACGTGTTTATGGGATAGGATCTTCGGATATTAATTACGTGGTGACTGGGATAGCATCCTCATTATCGGGGGTTACACAATGTGATACTCAATATCTATCACAAAAGAAGGTATCTTAACTATATTTAAGAGCATGCTCGTTACTTTTTTTTATTGCATATTTTTGGTAACGAGAACTGTGTTTTAAAGATGATTTTTTCACATGTAAGCTTGTTTAACGATTTTGACCCGTTTACCGGTATGCTTAGATGTACTTTCTTGTTTTTTTTTTTTTTGAATAAAGGGCTTGAGCCCTGAAAAATATATATAGCCACACTACCCAGTAATCAACCACCCAACACTACAACCACCATGAGGCCAAGGAATAGCAGGCCCCTCCCCACCTGTACTGAGCCCACTACACAGCCAGCACCACATCTGGACCATCAGCCCCAACCCAACAGAACCCAAAACCAAGCCAATAGGATACATTAGCCCCACACCAACCACCTACCAGATAAAATACAGTAGGCGACCAAGATCCTTATTCCAAAAAACACAAGGCCTTCCAAGGGACAGATTGCAACCCTTATGCAGCCCCACACACCTGCCAAAAAGATCACCACCCCAATACAACCCTGAACAGCAGCCCTTTTAAGATTCTTTTTAGATTGTAAAGTTAGTTTGTCAGCTCAATAGATTTAAACCATTTTAATTTATGTGGAATATTTTTTGTACACGAAATTTGTATTTGTTCATTTGGTTTAAAACATTAATATGATATCAACATGCTTGAAACATTAAATAAATGTGTTAAACTCTTAGATGTTTCTGATTTTTAATAAACAAGTTATAAGTATGACCTTGACCTTGACCTTGATGATCAAAAAGTTTTGGCTAAATGGATTCAATGTTGGAAATTGAATGAATAGCATTCTACATGTTTAATTCTAATACCAGTTGTTCAAAAAAAATAATTCTAATACCAGTTGTTCAAACAAAAATTCTAATACCAAATATGTATGTTTTGTTAAATTTGTATATTCATGATTTGGAAATTCAAATTGAAGGGGAAAGGAGATCAAGGCTTGAGCTAGAAGAAGAAATACGAAAAGAGCGTCAGGAACGACTTGAAATGCAACAACAAATGAAAGAGTTTATGAAATTTACGCAATGCCCTACTAGTTAGATGTGTTAATTTGGATATTATTAAAAACTTATGTTAGTTTTGGAGACTTTTGGATGTTTACTTGATTGTGTTTGAATCTAATTGGCAAAATGGGTTTTATAGTTCCCTTTTTTTAAGCAGGTTTTATGTTATTTGCCAATGGTTTTAACAGGGAAAAAACTAGGTGAAATTAGTTTTGTTGTTAAAAAGAAAATAATGAATTTTGTTGAAATTTCGTCGGAATTGCGTCACAAACAATGCAAATCTTTCGTCGGAATTGGGTCGCAATATCTTTCGTCGGAATTGGGCCGCAGATTTTTTTGTCGGAATTGGGTCGCAAATTTTTTCGTCGGAATTGGGTCGCAAATTAGTTTGTCGGAATTGGGTCACAAATTTTTTCGTCGGAATTGGGTCGCAAATTAGTTTGTCGGAATTGTGTCACAACTATTTGCGTCGGAATTTCGTCGCAAATTTGTGTCGGAAATAGGTTGGAACTTCCAATGTTTTGTTTTTGTCACAAATCTGTCACATTTTCCGTCGGAAGTTTGTCGGAAATGCATTTCCGACCATGGGTTTTCCGATAACCACTTTCCGTCGGAAATCTGTCAGAAATCTTGTTTTGCAACCCATTTCCGACGGAAATTTGTGTCAGATTTTTGATTTTTTTCTAGTAGTGATATGTGTTGTTATACAAAAATGTTATTAAATTGATAAAATTAATATTTTAATACGTTTTTTTAATAATAAATTTTAAGAACTAATTATTTTTAATTGTGCTAAGATGTGCTGTTAATTTTAACAAGATTAAGAATTGATATTTTGTTATGTGTTATTATATGCTACTAAACAGTTGTTGCTATGAACTGATAAATGTAGTGTGCTAGGATGTGTTGTTATTTCAAAATGTTGATAACTGAATCCTGTTATTTTTGGTGAAACGTGATATCAGCAAATCCAAATCGCCTTCAAAAGGTTTGGTATCCTTGTCCTACTCCTATTATACGGTATTCAAAAAATCGGCATGTCTTAATGCCTTTGACCGGGGAATCTCCCCCGCAGCAAAAACGAATAATGAAATAAGAGAAGAAAGTTGGCATAAGCTCACACGGCATAGGGTTCAAAGGGCTTTTCTACTCATAAACTCAGGGGTCGGATTTCCACTTCTTTCGGGCACTTTCTTTATATTAGTTTCGTCTAACTATCGCAGGCGAAATCTCTATTTTGCCCTTTTGATAACTGTCTAACCCTTTAATCCATTAAATATAGCAACTTTGAATCCAAACTCTTGATCTTAGCACATATATGACCAAGAAGTTAGAGACATACCCTCGTGAAAATGGAATTTAATATGAAAAATGTGGACTAATTCTTGTAATTTGAGCTTTGGGAATTCTTGACTGTGATGAAGTGCTCATCGACTGGAAGTAACCGAACAAATTTGGTCTTGAATGGAGATCATGGTGAACATGGGGTAGTGACCAACGGTTAGAAAAAAGAGTGGGTAAGTGGTGTTTGACTAGAATAAATTTGTGTATGTTTAATTTGTTCAAGAACGGTGTGACTAGAGAGAGATTGAAGAAAATTAAGAAGAGAGATAGAGAAAAATTAGGAGAGGGAAAAATTACAAGTTCAAAAGTTGAAATTAAAAATTTTTAATAAATATTTTTCTTTTATATACGTCAACTTTCAATTAGTATTATTATTGATTTTTTATTATTATTATTATTATTATTATTATTATTATTATTATTATTATTATTATTATTATTATTATTTACGTACACTAATATTAATATTATTATTTTTATTAAATAACTTTAATTTTATTATTATTATTGAAATACTAATTATTTTATAAACTTAATTAATTATTTATAAACATAAGATAACATGCGTAAAAATCTGATTTTTGATTAAATAAACGTACCTGAATTTTGCAAACGTTACAATCTAAACAAACTCATTATTTATAAAATGTTTATTTAATTAAATAACTATATATATATTAATATAAATAATAAACAAGTAGGACCAAACAAAAGTTGGGCTTGAAAATATTCTTACAAGAAGATATAAATCTTTATAAATAAAAATATAAACGAACGAGCTCGAGCTCTATTTTTTCAAAACAATTAAAATCCAAGCTTGAAAATTATTTTACAAGATAAGTTGGAGCTTTAGAAATAAAGCTTTAAATGAACCAAACTTATACTTAAGCTCTCTTTATTCTAAACGAACCGATCTTGAGTTTAGCATGCTCGGGCTCAATCTCAGCTCGACTCATTTACTCCGCTATTTAAAACACTTCAAATATGAGAAAAATGCAACCTTAAATTAATCTAAAGTTTTTTAAATAAAATTCAAAAACACAATTTTATTAACTAAAAAATATAAACAAATTCAACTTAAATATAAAAATGAAAAGTAAAAACACGTAAAAATAAAATTAAGATGAGCAAATTAGTAAACTACTCGTAAGTCGTAACGCAATTTCCAAGTTTGTTGGCACATGTTTTGTAAGATCAGAAGCCTAAAATATATGTCTTGATCCCACAACTCTATATTGATAATAACTCATCAGTCAAAGGATCATGAATAATGTAAAATCATGTTCTTTAGAGGCCTTACGTGATAGATTTATATATGACATACAAAATACTTAAACTCAATATATCACTTAAACATTTCAAAGATTTATTAGGGATTCGGTGAAAATCCGGACTATGACTTGAAAATCCGGATATAGTGATAACCTGGATCGGACCGATATGTACAATAAAGTATGCCATGTTAAGAAATGTCATGCAACCATGATTATACTGCAAAATATAATCTTAAAAGATAACATGAATATATATCGCTGATGCCTATAATTCATTTTAAAGTTACAAGATCAAAACACATTTTATGCTTAAATATATGTTCTCACGAACCATTTGCAACAAACTTGAATATCAAATTTTCGGGCAATGGGTTGCTTAATACTTTTACTTATTTCAAATTTTGTTTTTAAGTTTGACGTTTGTTTTTTTTTTTTAACTATAATGTTTTTATTTTTTAGCTAAATTGTGTTTTTACATTTTATTTTAAAAAAGTTCAACTTTGTTCAGGATTGCATTTCTTGTGTTTGAGATCGTTTTAGGTTGTTTATAGTATAAATGAGATGTTAAGATTAAGGGAAAAACGAGAGTTGTATGCTATCCACCATCCTTAGAATTAAAAAGAGTAACATATTTAAAAAAGGCTTAGTTAATTATATACCCAAACATTTTTTATTTTAATATCTTACTAATACTATGTGTTTCGTATAAACCTATACAAGAAGTATAATCTCCTCTGAAACTCACTGATTCGACAATGTTTGATCTTGTATACACCTCATGTAAGACCAATATGTCTCATATAGGCTTATAAGAGTCTAATCAACCATTAACATTTGGAAATTCCGATAAATAATAAATATATTTTATATGTCTTGTATAGACAATTAGACTATGTGCAGTGGTCTGACCGCTCCCCCAACGGCTTCCAACCTTTCAACAGGGCTAGGCGGGAACACCACCCCCAATCTGGCGGCTCTCATCCTTGACCCAAAGCGAACCACACTTCCCACTTCCTTTCCTTGTTCTTGATTGGCCATTGAACACACGTACTGCAAGACGTGTAGGATGCGAGATATGGACTAGAATAACATGACGATTTCAAAAATATAAAATGTAGTAATTTTGAAAAGGTAAAAATTTCATAAGGGCATGTGTTATGGTGTGTGATGGGGGCGTGAGAGGGGTCGATCACGCCCCGGTGGCGTCCTCCCCCATTACACAGGGGTGTGAAGATGGAAGGCGTGTGCCTCCTCACGGGGTGATGACCATTGGGGAGGGACAAAAATAAATAAAAAAATTTTAAAAATGGTAATATTACCATTTGAGGGTAAAAAAAATAAAATAAAATAAAAACTTGTATAAACTCATTCAACACAATTAAAAACACTTACATACTCTCTTAATCTCTCAAAAAATCTTCAAAAATTTCAACTTTCAAATCTTCAAAACTTCTACACACTATCGATCCAAACAACCCATTTTTTATCCCATTTATGAATTGCTACCGTCCTCAAGTCGATCCAAACAATCCAAACAACCCGAAACAATTTCTAACCTTCTCAAATTGGTACCCACAACCATCTTTTCTCAACCAAACCCACCTGCCTTTGAAAACGTTTGTCACACCCCGAGCCGGCGGGATAGGATCGGTTGTCCCGGCGGGCGGAAGGTTCCCGGGGCGCGATATCATGAGTGATAATCGTGATGATCAGATTGTTTACATTGCACATGATATAAATGAGAAATGCTAAATATAATATAATTACAAAGTTAAATTACATCAGTATTGTTTATAATTTAACAATGTAAATCTACCATCAACATCATAAATTTCTATCTTGTATTTACACAAGATATACAAAATAAATTTGTATAATGATGTCTTCAAAAGTATGCAGGTCCAAAATGCTAAGCCTTCTATCTGAAGTCCTAGTCCAAAAGGAATAACTCCTTAGTTGACATGTTCGTCACCTGAGAAGTCATGCAAAAATCAAGTCAACACATGGTTGGTGAGTTCATATAGTTTTATGATTTGAAAATGATTTGAAAACCTCTTTTGGTAAAGACCCTAACCTCATTAACTCCACATGTAATATCCACATCGGTATGCTTATATATAGGGAATCACGAAAGGGTCAAGCCCAGACGCTATCCCACCACATACTAATATGCATATGACACTGTTGTTAATGATAATTAAGCATTTTTACCTAACACTTCTGTATTTGATTATGATTTTGAAACCTGATTTGCTTTTGATCCTCTTGATTTTTGATCGTAGATATAGGATTTCCCAAAAGTCAGTGATAATAGTAAAATGTCAAATATTTAATTAAATAATTAAATAAAACATTAAGTACAACTAAGACATGATGATTGGGCATTTTTTTGACCCAATCAATTAGACTTAGTTGTGGGTGGTTGTCCAAGTTGTAACCTCTCACACGTGACCCATGTCAGGCATAACTCACAAGGAGTACACCTGAACTGAGCGGGATTTTAATGTTTTGCCCGTTACAGCCTGACCCAATGGTCTTCTGCATCTGAGTGGGACTTTAATGTTTTGCCCGTTACAGCCTGACCCAATGGTCTTCTGCATCTGAGTGGGACTTTAAGGATATCCTATGATTCTTGATCTCTTGATTCTCATGATTTTGACTTTGATATTGATTCCATTTGATCGTTCATGTTATTGCCCGTTACAGCCTGACCCAATGGTCTTCTGCATCTGAGTGGGACTTTATATGTGTGTTACACGTGGTCTTGATTCCTTATACAACTGACATCCACCTTAGGTTGAAGATTAATGATTTCATTAGATCATAATGATTTCATTATTAACATGATTCACACACATTTATGATATCTGATTTCTTGAGTCTCTTGATCTTGATCTTTAGAATTCCCATGATTCACAATGATAATTGATTTGATTATGATTCTTGGTTCTCAGATCCCACACTGAGTTATGATTCCTTTGAATATGATCTTTTGATTTTGTTCAAATGATTTCACTTTGAATTTAGATTCTTGAATTTGAGCTTGATGGACTAAGGGTTGATTTAGAGTTTAAATTTAAGGTATTACTCATGAGAGTACTTAAATTTATTTGATAACTTTATCTGTTTAATAATTTCCTAGACAGGAGTCTAGAAGTATCAATAAACATATATATGTAACAACATATAATAAATAAAAGCATTTAGATAAACAGTTTAAATAAAAACGGTTTACGCATGCTTCTCAGCCCCGCGTTTTAAAACAAAATGTTAGAAAAGGGGCAATGAACTCACATGTGTTGCTTTGTATAGAATTACCACAAAATGCGCGCTCGTTGTTGTAGTCTAAGTATCTTCGGTTCCTGAGTTGTTTTAAAAGAATTCATATACGTTAAGTAGTTATAATAGACGTCATAACTAGGGTTTGGTCTCGGTGTGCAACTAAGTGTCCTAGGTTACTACTGTGTTTCTGTGACCTTATCTAACTTAGTCTAACTTATTACCCCGTAATAAACCCATGTTCTCATATTATTAACTACTAAACCCTAGATAATTAGGGTTTATTTTAATTACTCACAAGTCTCTTATTTAACACATTTTTAGGTTAATAAATTTTAAGTTGAACATTATAAGTTAAAATCATTAATTTATTTTAATAAAGTTTACAATTTAATTTCTTTTATGGAAGACATAATTAATTTAAGAAAAAGTGTAATCAACCATGATGGGCTTGTATTACACCCATTGGGCCTCCATTGAGCCCATCACTAGTCTTTGACTTGTATGATCATCATAATCAATTTGAGTAAATCATCTTAATTTGATTACAAGTTCTTAGGAAATCCCGTAGAGTTTAGATGTTAACAATTTAATCAACACTTGAAAACTCCTATTATCATTTTGATCCATATGTTTTTACAACGGATTCCTGATATATTAGAATTAAGAGATGTATGTTAACACCCCTCCTTAGTAATTTGCATGATTAGAAAAAACCCTAATGAGTTCCATGCACTCACATTCACCCTAAATCCCCATGCATTGCATACGTGAATCCCATGCATGTTTATGCCCATGTTTCCTACATTTCAACACCTCATTCCATTCATTACAATCCCTATGATCGAATGACATTTGATCCGGCTAATGGTGTTGACCGAATGGGATCAGTCGAATGAGGGAGCCCGTATGTCCATGATCGAATGGTTCTTGGTTCAGCGAAAGAGAAACGGTCGAATGAACCTTGATCGAAGGGGTGGGGCGAAGGTCTATGGTCGAATGAGTCTGATCGAAAGGGTCTGGCCGAATGTAGGCCGGCGAATGAACTAGGGGCGAAGGGCTACCAGGGAAGGAGTATGGTCGAATGGGTCCTTGGTCATTCGGCGAATGGAGTGGGATACCCTTTCGGCGAATGAGGGTTGATCCTCATTCGGTGGGCTGGTCATGTGGCCATTCGGCCTGTCGAGCAGCTGCCATGGCAGCCAAGGTTTTCGAGTAGAACGACTGAATAGTGAACCAAGGCTTGATCCTACATAATTCTGGTGTATGAGTGAGTAGTTTCCCTAAGTTTTTGTGGCCTATACCCGGCTTAGAGTATGGGTCGAACTAGGGTTTAGAAAACCCTAAAACCGAACATGAAAGTCGATCTTTACCTCGAATCTGTTGGATAAACTCTTAGATCGATTGTACTTCTATGATCTACAAGTTGTGGTGGTGATTTTGACACCAAAAACACATGATTTCATCAAGAAATGGGGAAGAAATCTTAGAGAGAAGGTAAGGAGTTCTAGAGAGAGAAAGTTCCGGGTTTTTGGTTTTAGAGAGAGAGTGAAGAGGGTGAAAATGAGGAAGAAGACTCATTCCGGGTATTTATACCCCGGGTGAGTTCGGGTTCGTTTCGGTTGCTCGGTTTTACGTAAAGACGTCGTTTTCATTTCGTTTCCGTAATGAAACGTTACGGTTTTAAAATAGAAGCTATAAAATTATTTTAGGTTGTGATTCCTAATAAATTAACTAAATATCTTTTAATTATTTAAATTACAAAATATTTATTTAATGTTTAAATCGAATCGTGCGGTTATCGCGCGTATTTGTTCAAATCGTCACCCGAACAAACACGACGATAACTACACTTTTCAATATTGTTTTCTAATTATTGAATATCATTCAGAACGTTAAACTTTCAGATTTATTCGTACAGATCGTCACCTATACGAATAATCTGTCGGTTTAGCATTCACTTAACGATATTCGTGTCATTTTGTTCTGTAAGACCTCACATACGTTTATACGTAATAAAATCCTAACAGATAAATCACATGATGATTCTGTGTTGCCAGATAATTATCTGACTCAAGAATCGTTGTTCTGAACTTGTTTCTCTGAAATGTCTATGAATTTGCATTATGATAACATGAAATGTTAATAATGTTTGATATGAACATGAAATACACTGAATTACGTAAGACTTGTACCTGATTACTGTTCATGTACTGTTTAAGATCACTGTTCCGGTGACGGTTCCGGCACTGATGTTACAGTCTCCCTTGTTAAAGAAATTTCGTCCCGAAATTTAAGAATTGTTATCGGGTACAGCTTCCTCTTCAAACAGCTGGGGATACTTTAACTTCATGTGATCTTCACGTTCCCAAGTAAACTCGGGTCCGCGTCTTGAATTCCAACGAACCTTTACAATCGGAATACGGCTTCGCCTCAGTTGCTTGAATTTACGATCCATAATCTCTAAAGGTTCTTCTATGAAATGTAACTGATCATCAACTTGAATCTCTTCGAGCAGAATGATGAGTGATTCATCAGCAAGGCATTTCTTTAAATTCGAGACGTGAAACACGTCATGCACACCACTGAGTTCATCTGGTAATCTCAGTCTAGACGCTACAGGACCAATACGTTCGATGATTTCGAACAGTCCCACGTATCGTGGTGCTAACTTGCCTTTGGTTCCAAAACGAACTACACCCTTCCATGGCGAAACCTTTAACATAACACGGTCTCCCACTTGAAATTCCAACGGCTTACACCGTCTGTCAGCGTAGCTCTTTTGTCTGCTCCTGGTAGCTTGTAGTCTTATTTGAATCTGAGCAATCTTGTCAGTGGTTTCTTGAATAAGCTCTGGCCCTATTATACGGTTATCTCCAACTTCAGTCCAACAGATCGGTGATCGACATTTCCGGCCATAGAGAGCCTCGAATGGTGCACATCCGATACTGTTGTGGTAACTGTTGTTGTAGGAGAACTCAATCAGTGGCAAATGAGAAGCCCAATTCCCACCGAAATCCAGAATACAGGTTCTTAACATATCCTCTAGGGTCTGAATCGTACGTTCGCTTTGACCGTCCGTTTGTGGATGGTAAGCCGTACTCAGATTTAACTGCGTCCCTAGAGATTTCTGCAGTGATTGCCAGAACCTTGATGTAAATCTGCTGTCTCTATCAGAAATAATAGACAATGGTACACCATGACGTACCACTATCTCCTTGATGTACAATCTCGCCAGTCTATCCATCGTGAAGGTTTCACGCATCGGCAAGAAATGAGCAGATTTTGTTAATCGATCAATGATCACCCAAATCGTATCGTGACCACTGGGAGTGCGGGGTAGCTTGGTAATGAAGTCCATAGCTATTTGCTCCCACTTCCAGAGCGGAATCTCAGGCTGTTCTAGTAAACCAAACGGTCTCTGGTGTTCTGCCTTTACTCTTGCACACGCAAGACATCTGCCGACGTATATCGGCTATTCCTTTCTTCATTCCTGGCCACCAATAAAATCTCGGTAAGTCTAGGTACATTTTATCGGTGCCCGGGTGCACTGATTCTCTGGCACGTGTGCCTTCTCAAGAGTAAGTCTTCAGGATTGACCTATCACCGGAATTCACCCACCATTTTGGTAGTAGGTATTTCATCCAGTTTATCTCAACTGTCTTTCAGTTCTACAACCTGACACACTCCTTAAAGATTTCGTAGGTGGCTCTCACAACTATAGGTGTTGATCGTCCGACCGAGATCCTTAAGTCACCCATGGTGAATCCTTGAGTTAGTTGATATAACCGTATACATACTTCCCCATCTATTTAATCTATTCTTAGTTTGAAAATGTACGTCCTACATCGGGGAGGTCTACCTAAGATATGGTAATAGTTTTAGGATAAAGGTAATGATTTACCTTCTAAGAAGTCCTATACCCCTCTACGAGATTATGTATAGTTATCTTACTTTTACCCGAAAGTCATGTGACTTTCGGAACTCATTGTAACTATTCTTATCCTAATTTCAAAATGAAAGAAATCATGATAGAGTTGTTATTCCTTTAACAGCTCTAGATCATCCCTGAGATGTTGTTCGCGTTCTGTCTTGCCGTTGAGATGAATCAGTATGTCATCCTTAGTGACAATGACAAATTGATCCTGATACAATATGCACACTCGGTTCATATAGTCCATGAAAACTATGGGTGCATTCTTCTATCCGAAAGGCATTATCAAAGTTTGAAATGCCCATACTTCATTTGGACTGTCATCCCTTGTCATAACTTCGTCTCGCTTTCACACTGATTTCTCTTGATCCACTTATCCTAATTTAACTATGATTCTAGCACAGTCCTAAAGTTTATCCTGTTCTAATATCCTAGAACCGAGGTTCTCTAACTCAAATGATTTGAGTTCTATGGTTCTAGGTGAAGAAATAATAGTTTACATACTAGCTTTAGCATCTAACTATCTACGGCCTTCTAATGTTCTACTAGATAAGGTTATTTTCCTAACTATAGTAACTAGACTGTAATTAAGACTCACCCTACCTTTATTTATTTACTTAACGTTTATTTGACCTAAGACTTCCTTAGGTTACTATTTCTATTATCTTATTTGCAACTAACTTCTTACAGTTTCCTTGAATTCATTGTTTCTAAAGTCACAACGGAGTATGCTTTTAAAATTAGCACTCTGATAAGTAATTTAACATAACAGCATGAAATATACATACCTGTGAGGTCATCGGACTCCGAATGTTCCCCAGGAGCTGGTAAAGCAAGTAGTTCCTTAGTGGCTGCTGGGTCTGCGGGAGGTCTTTGCCTAGGGCAGTCCCTTTTGAAATTTCCAAGCATTCCACATGTGTAGCAGTTGTTATTAGGAGTGGATGTAGAGGTGTTCACTTTTTGTTTCTGTTTCCTAGTTAGGATATACCGACACTGTTGAATCCAGTGTCCTATTCTCCCACAATTCAGACAGTGTCTGCAGGGTTTCCCCTTGTCGTGGTGAAAACCACATTTGGCACATTTAGGATCTGTACCAACGTATTGACGGGAAGTAGAGGTCATTGGTGACCTACACTGCTGCATCCAGTGTCCCATCTTTCCACAGCGTGTACATTGCACACATGCAAATTCAGCTCGATGATGGTAGTGACAAGCTGAACAGAGAGGGGATTTTCCCTCATAATGAGCACTGACTCCTGTGGTCGAATTCGGCAGAATTTGACTGATAGGTACAGCTTCAGTGTAGTCCACAGTTCTCTTTCGCCTTTTTGCAGAATGACGCTTAGGCTTCTTGCTGGTTTCTCCTTTTTCCGTCTCCTTCTGCTCGGCAGGAAGTAGTGAGAAATTCCTAGTAAATTCCTCACTGTTCCTGATCTGGGTGATGATTCCTGGAAGAACTGCCACCAAATGTTCGGTGATCAGAGTTGCGAGTGCCTCGACTGCTGGATCCGTCTCTTGCGAAGGTAGAGGCGGTGATGGTTGTCTTCTTGGTGACATTCTAATCATAACCAATATAACATTGGTTAGTGCAATGATCGAATGCAGAAGACACAATGCAAGTAAATTCCTAATACCTATGTTCTCTACATGCAGGGTCCCTAGGTTATAGTCTAGGCCAAACCTTTTAAATAAATGACCTATATTTCTCTATAACCATGGCTCTGATACCAATCTGTCACACCCCGAGCCGGCGGGATAGGATCGGTTGTCCCGGCGGGTGGAAGGTTCCCGGGGCGCGATATCATGAGTGATAATCGTGATGATCAGATTGTTTACATTGCACATGATATAAATGAGAAATGCTAAATATAATATAATTACAAAGTTAAATTACATCAGTATTGTTTATAATTTAACAATGTAAATCTA
The DNA here is from genome assembly GCA_009363875.1 of Mikania micrantha. Classification (NCBI taxonomy): domain Eukaryota; kingdom Viridiplantae; phylum Streptophyta; class Magnoliopsida; order Asterales; family Asteraceae; genus Mikania; species Mikania micrantha. Next base: position 11,103,567 of record CM018690.1, on the reverse strand, counting down.
CCATCAACATCATAAATTTCTATCTTGTATTTACACAAGATATACAAAATAAATTTGTATAATGATGTCTTCAAAAGTATGCAGGTCCAAAATGCTAAGCCTTCTATCTGAAGTCCTAGTCCAAAAGGAATAACTCCTTAGTTGACATGTTCGTCACCTGAGAAGTCATGCAAAAATCAAGTCAACACATGGTTGGTGAGTTCATATAGTTTTATGATTTGAAAATGATTTGAAAACCTCTTTTGGTAAAGACCCTAACCTCATTAACTCCACATGTAATATCCACATCGGTATGCTTATATATAGAGAATCACGAAAGGGTCAAGCCCAGACGCTATCCCACCACATACTAATATGCATATGACACTGTTGTTAATGATAATTAAGCATTTTTACCTAACACTTCTGTATTTGATTATGATTTTGAAACCTGATTTGCTTTTGATCCTCTTGATTTTTGATCGTAGATATAGGATTTCCCAAAAGTCAGTGATAATAGTAAAATGTCAAATATTTAATTAAATAATTAAATAAAACATTAAGTACAACTAAGACATGATGATTGGGCATTTTTTTTGACCCAATCAATTAGACTTAGTTGTGGGTGGTTGTCCAAGTTGTAACCTCTCACACGTGACCCATGTCAGGCATAACTCACAAGGAGTACACCTGAACTGAGCGGGATTTTAATGTTTTGCCCGTTACAGCCTGACCCAATGGTCTTCTGCATCTGAGTGGGACTTTAATGTTTTGCCCGTTACAGCCTGACCCAATGGTCTTCTGCATCTGAGTGGGACTTTAAGGATATCCTATGATTCTTGATCTCTTGATTCTCATGATTTTGACTTTGATATTGATTCCATTTGATCGTTCATGTTATTGCCCGTTACAGCCTGACCCAATGGTCTTCTGCATCTGAGTGGGACTTTATATGTGTGTTACACGTGGTCTTGATTCCTTATACAACTGACATCCACCTTAGGTTGAAGATTAATGATTTCATTAGATCATAATGATTTCATTATTAACATGATTCACACACATTTATGATATCTGATTTCTTGAGTCTCTTGATCTTGATCTTTAGAATTCCCATGATTCACAATGATAATTGATTTGATTATTATTCTTGGTTCTCAGATCCCACACTGACTTATGATTCCTTTGAATATGATCTTTTGATTTTGTTCAAATGATTTCACTTTGAATTTAGATTCTTGAATTTGAGCTTGATGGACTAAGGGTTGATTTAGAGTTTAAATTTAAGGTATTACTCATGAGAGTACTTAAATTTATTTGATAACTTTATCTGTTTAATAATTTCCTAGACAGGAGTCTAGAAGTATCAATAAACATATATATGTAACAACATATAATAAATAAAAGCATTTAGATAAACAGTTTAAATAAAAACGGTTTACGCATGCTTCTCAGCCCTGCGTTTTAAAACAAAATGTTAGAAAAGGGGCAATGAACTCACCTGTGTTGCTTTGTATAGAATTACCACAAAATGCGCGCTCGTTGTTGTAGCCTAAGTATCTTCGGTTCCTGAGTTGTTTTAAAAGAATTCATATACGTTAAGTAGTTATAATAGACGTCATAACTAGGGTTTGGTCTCGGTGTGCAACTAAGTGTCCTAGGTTACTACTGTGTTTCTGTGACCTTATCTAACTTAGTCTAACTTATTACCCCGTAATAAACCCATGTTCTCATATTATTAACTACTAAACCCTAGATAATTAGGGTTTATTTTAATTACTCACAAGTCTCTTATTTAACACATTTTTAGGTTAATAAATTTTAAGTTGAACATTATAAGTTAAAATCATTAATTTATTTTAATAAAGTTTACAATTTAATTTCTTTTATGGAAGACATAATTAATTTAAGAAAAAGTGTAATCAACCATGATGGGCTTGTATTACACCCATTGGGCCTCCATTGAGCCCATCACTAGTCTTTGACTTGTATGATCATCATAATCAATTTGAGTAAATCATCTTAATTTGATTACAAGTTCTTAGGAAATCCCGTAGAGTTTAGATGTTAACAATTTAATCAACACTTGAAAACTCCTATTATCATTTTGATCCATATGTTTTTACAACGGATTCCTGATATATTAGAATTAAGAGATGTATGTTAACACCCCTCCTTAGTAATTTGCATGATTAGAAAAACCCTAATGAGTTCCATGCACTCACATTCACCCTAAATCCCCATGCATTGCATACGTGAATCCCATGCATGTTTATGCCCATGTTTCCTACATTTCAACACCTCATTCCATTCACTACAATCCCTATGATCGAATGACATTTGATCCGGCTAATGGTGTTGACCGAATGGGATCAGTCGAATGAGGGAGCCCGTATGTCCATGATCGAATGGTTCTTGGTTCAGCGAAAGAGAAACGGTCGAATGAACCTTGACCGAAGGGGTGGGGCGAAGGTCTATGGTCGAATGAGTCTGATCGAAAGGGTCTGGCCGAATGTAGGCCGGCGAATGAACTAGGGCGAAGGGCTACCAGGGAAGGAGTATGGTCGAATGGGTCCTTGGTCATTCGGCGAATGGAGTGGGATACCCTTTCGGCGAATGAGGGTTGATCCTCATTCGGTGGGCTGGTCATGTGGCCATTCGGCCTGTCGAGCAGCTGCCATGGCAGCCAAGGTTTTCGAGTAGAACGACTGAATAGTGAACCAAGGCTTGATCCTACATAATTCTGGTGTATGAGTGAGTAGTTTCCCTAAGTTTTTGTGGCCTATACCCGGCTTAGAGTATGGGTCGAACTAGGGTTTAGAAAACCCTAAAACCGAACATGAAAGTCGATCTTTACCTCGAATCTGTTGGATAAACTCTTAGATCGGTTGTACTTCTATGATCTACAAGTTGTGGTGGTGATTTTGACACCAAAAGCACATGATTTCATCAAGAAATGGGGAAGAAATCTTAGAGAGAAGGTAAGGAGTTCTAGAGAGAGAAAGTTCCGGGTTTTGGTTTTAGAGAGAGAGTGAAGAGGGTGAAAATGAGGAAGAAGACTCATTCCGGGTATTTATACCCCGGGTGAGTTCGGGTTCGTTTCGGTTGCTCGGTTTTACGTAAAGACGTCGTTTTCATTTCGTTTCCGTAATGAAACGTTACGGTTTTAAAATAGAAGCTATAAAATTATTTTAGGTTGTGATTCCTAATAAATTAACTAAATATCTTTTAATTATTTAAATTACAAAATATTTATTTAATGTTTAAATCGAATCGCGCGGTTATCGCGCGTATTTGTTCAAATCGTCACCCGAACAAACACGACCATAACTACACTTTTCAATATTGTTTTCTAATTATTGAATATCATTCAGAACGTTAAACTTTCAGATTTATTCGTACAGATCGTCACCTATACGAATAATCTGTCGGTTTAGCATTCACTTAACGATATTCGTGTCATTTTGTTCTGTAAGACCTCACATACGTTTATACGTAATAAAATCCTAACAGATAAATCACATGATGATTCTGTGTTGCCAGATAATTATCTGACTCAAGAATCGTTGTTCTGAACTTGTTTCTCTGAAATGTCTGTGAATTTGCATTATGATAACATGAAATGTTAATAATGTTTGACATGAACATGAAATACACTGAATTACGTAAGACTTGTACCTGATTACTGTTCATGTACTGTTTAAGATCACTGTTCCGGTGACGGTTCCGGCACTGATGTTACAACGTTTCTGAGTGACAACCGGAACCCGATGTTGACGTGGTTTTGGTAACACAACCCGACGCGCAACCGGCTACATCGCGTCGCAGGCACAGACGAAAGAAAGTGCCAAAAAAACAACAAAACCGAGCATTACTCAATGGTCGAAAGTTGAGGAGGTGCCACTAGCTCGTGCCTACATTGACGTTTCCGAATATCCGCTCTTTGGTAACAACCAAACGAGCACGGAATTTTGGAAACGCGTTAGAGCCCATTTTTTTGGGCAATGGGTCGTGACTCCTACCGGACGAACGACATGATTTCCGGCAAATGGCATGACTTACAACGTAAATCGCGAAATTTAACAGCGTATGGGTTCAACACCACAAGAACCATAAAAGTGGTGAGAACGACGAAACAGTCATGAACGAGGCTTTGATGGCCTATGCTCGAGAAAACGGGCCATTTTCTCATATCGCGGAATGCAGGTTATAAGAAAATCAACCAAATGGCATCTCGTCCCGAAGTTACAAACTGCGAAACGGACGAAGACGTCATCGTCCGGAAAGTACACGACTACTCAATTGGACTCAACCAGTCGATGTTTCGTTAACTTAAACGAGTCGGATGAGAAAGTCGAAATGGATATGTCCCCACCACCCTGAGCTCAATGTCCGCCCGGTCAAAACAACAAGGGTAAACGACCACAGGTTTTTTCTTCAACCGATTACAAAGAAGTTGGAGACCATTTCCGAGTCGTTACAAAATTTTGTTGACTTACATGAGCAAGCAAAAACAATACCACAATGATATGAAATTGTTGTGGACTCCAACCGATCACTTAACCGGTCGCGCTCGTGAAATGGCCGAGATCCGAAGTAGGGTGATACATAAGATGCTTAAAGGCGATTTGGTTGAACATGACTGAAAAAATCGAAGAGAAAATATGTAGTTTTTTTAAAAAAGTATTTAAATTTATTTTAATGTTTTTTTTTATTTTATTATGTAGTTTAATTTTTTTATCATGTAATTTTTTTAATTTTATTTTGTAATATTAATTAATTTTTAATAATATATTGTCTTTTTTTAATTTAATTTTTAATTAAAAAAATAAAAATCAAATAATAAAATATTGAATAATGGTTGTGATAATATGAAATGATAGGAAAGTGATAGTGGAGTGATGATAACATATGTAAAGATGATGTGAACTGATTAGAGGGTGATGATGTTGGTTGATTATGTGAATCATATAACGTGAGAGAGATATATAAGTTACAAACTTACACGTGGTTGGAACCCGAATGAGAGTAGGCAAAGGTGTTTGAGTGGTCGGGGGCCGTGACAGGTTTATGTTGTCAAATGAATGAACCGGCAGCTGATTTGTTTATTTGTCAGTCAAACCGGTCGGAGATTTGATTTGATTTGATTTCATAGCACATGACATCTCTTTATTCTTATTCTTCCTAAATCTCTCTCTTACATCTCTATCTCATATCTTTATTTTCTATTCCCAATTGAATCCAAATATTCGCTGCAAAATAACGAAAATATCATTTTGATCGAACCTTTTTTTACCCATTTTTTAAATTATGTGATTTGGCATAGGACACACAAAGTCACTATAGTAACAGAAAGAGAAAAAAACATGAGGCAGGTTGGTGAGGTGAGATAAAGGCTAGATGGAAACATGGCAGCTGTACAAGCTTTCAAATGTGATTTTCAAACATGGCAACTTATTCGACCAGAGTGACTATAACTTCAAGTTTTCAAATGTGATTTTCATTTTTCAATTCAATTCATCATCAACAGACATTAACTTGAATGTTTAAAGACATTTTTAAATGTTTGTGATATTATCATGTATGGAATTATGCTATATTCATGTTCCAAAATATTAGCACCAAGTACACGAAGCATTTCTCTATTTTTTTTCATACAGGTCTTTGATGTTATGTTTTAACCGGTTGCTTTTACATTAAACAGGCCAGGTCCAAACCCGCGAAAACCGAACCGTGAAACTCGTATTACCCCGAACCGGTTTCTAATAATCGGTCCGGTTCTCGGTTCCCAAAATTATGTTAAAACAAGTCCGGCTCCGGACCGATAATCACCCCTACACCCCTAGGGAGGGCAAATTAGTAAGGTTTCAATGCCTTCATTGATTGTTGTTAGTGATGCACGAAGTCGTACGGAATGAAATGAACAAGGTAAAGAAATTGATCATTACTATTTCCCTAGTCTTGTTTGATTATCTTAATAAATGAAATGAATGATTACTTAAGTTTGTTTAGTAAACATGAAAGATGAAGGAATAATATACAAGGTAATGGGTCGGGTCAATCATGGTACATGTTATGGGTTGGGTCAAGATTTGGGTTATGAGCCGAGTCATGATTTAGGTCATGGGTCAAATGATTGTTTGGGTCATTGTACAAAACTTGGTTCAAGTTATAGTTCTTGGCATGAGTTGGTTTATGGTTCAAACCAATGGTCAATCATGGATTGGGTCAGATACAATGACGGACCCCTAATTTTTTTTATGGAGGCAAAAGCTATTTATGATCATTTGAGAATTACTATATAATAATTTTCTCTCTCTTCTGTTTAGGTTGGGTTGGGTCAAATCGGGTCGGGTCGGGTCGGGTTATGTTAAAAAAATAAACAAACGAAATTTCACATATAAAAGCATAATTAAAATACAATACATCCAAAGTTGTTATTTACATGGTTTTATTTTTAAAAAATATCCAAAACAACATGTATGTATACTTTTTTAAGTAACCTCGTCTTCCAAAAAAAACATGTGCAACTATTACTTAAATTCTCATTACAAGCCCGATTATACAAATTTAAGGGGAATGATGGATTGGTTAGGATTTGAGCATATATATAATTATATACTACTGAGAAAAATTTTTTCAAGGAGGGCAGCTCCCCCCCTCACACACACACAAAACTATGTAGGTACACCACTGGTCGGGTAAAGGTTCGGTTCATAGGTCAGGTCATGTGTGAAGTCATGAATTAGGTCAAAGTATTTGTAAAAAAATAACATCACATTAAAAAAATCATTCCATTCCTTGATGGAATAAAAAAAACACTACACACATAAATGAATGAAAATTACTTGAAGGAAGGAAACCATGATACGTTTGAAATACTACATTTCATTACTTTGTGATTACCAAACATGTTTGTTTTCATTACAATGTAATGACTCATTCCATTCCGTTTTGCATTCATGCATACCAAACACCACATAAATACTTTTAAGTTGGAAGGATAAGTAAGGTATCATATTAACCAGAAATAAGTGGAAAGTGTTAATATAGTAACTAACAACTAATTAAACCAAAAAATATATATATAAACTTTAGTTTTTGATTTGGTTATTAAAATATTTGCAAATGCAATGAGACTTAGAACTAAGTTTAAACAACTACAAGAAAATAATGACACATTTTTGGCTTCAAGTTTAGCTTATTAGCAATTACTTTATTCTTAACATGATGATATGACATAAAATTGTCTTTATAACTTAATCAATTAATATAAAACGAATTATAAAGGTTTCTATTCACGAATCACTAGTTCAATTATGCATAACCAAAGTACAATACCAAGTTGCTATGATTTGAAGAAACCAAAATCTGATGATTACCAAATCCAAGATTTAAACACAATAGATCCGTTTAACTGAATCAACCTCTAACTGTAGAATGCAACTTAAAAGTATAACAGAGTCATTTCCATAATATAGGTTAAAACTTGAAATAATCACTAATAAAATCCCGTCACTTGGAGGAGATCATCAAAGAACTAGCATTGTCTTGTCATCATTGGTTCTTCAATTCTTGATTCGAGATGCGATTGCACAGACGAGTATGTGGATCATGTACTTTTTGACATCAAATTTGTTCCTTTTACATCCAAAAACTCTTCCAAAAGATGATGTAAACAAAACCCTAGTTTGGTTTTTTTAAATATGGTTAAAAGAAGCAAAAAAAATCATATTTACCGATAGCAGGCGTATGATACTGGGTTTGGGCACATCATATGCCCATTAGGATTCTCAACACCCATCAGATTTTGTCTACAACAAACATTTGGGAATAACATACGCTGGTTGCATGCGATGCACAAAGTAGGGCATATGATATGCCTAAAACACTGATTTTTCCAGTTTTGTATAGTTTTGCAAGTTAAGTCGTATTTGGTACTCGTAGCTCTTGACAAACACATCCAAATGCTTCTGGAACATGTCAATAACGTGTTTGCACCTACAAATCACAACCTGTATCATAGTAAGCTTGTTCAAAACAAATTAATTTAGAAGAACACGTAATTAGGCATATGATCAATAATGAGGATTGAAGCAAGACGATTCTGGTGACGCTAAAAATCTTATCAATTTAAAATAGAGGTGGCAATTGTTGCCCATGTTAAAGAAAATGGGTTGGTTTGGGTAAACAATTATAGTATAATGGATTGAAATGGGTAACATCATAATATTGGATGGGTTGAGATGGGTAGCACTTGAACACAATGCGGGTCAAGACGGGTAACCAATAAAGTATGTAAATGCAATGGATTCAAACATTTAAGAATGATTAAATACATATTTGATGAGAAAATCACTAAAAATTATCCAAATGGACTATTTGTTTACTTATAACACATCTAAAGTTAAATTAAATTGATGTTTTTAAACAACAATCCATTTAGACCCGAATTTATTTTGCTTAAAACTCGTTCTGACCCGCACCCATCCTGACCCGAATCCGTTCTAACCCGTTACCCGACCCGACCCAACCCGGCCATTTTGCCAGGCATAATTTAAAATGATTGTCCAATATTCTCTCTTTCGTCTATAACCGTGTCACTTTTGGTTTGTGCATGAATAATAACGTGTTTAGACATGCATTATCATCAGACATGTTATAGTTCATTATTATTCACAAATAATATATAACTTTTTCTTTGTTTTTTTTAAAAAAAGGATAGTATATTAACTTGCATGGCGTACCCATTCATAATGTGGGTGACTCACCCAACACCCAATGAACTTTCTTTTATTATATGTATATATACTATGCAATCATGATTGATACCTGGTAACATCCTCTATGAAAAGACGTGATGACAAACGATGCCCAAAATTTATTTTGAACTTAAAAATTTCATAAATATAAGCCACTAAGTTATAAAAAAATTAACAAATATGAACGGATGAACCTATTGGAAGTTAATTAGTAAATTGGACTACTATTCATTAATTCATGTAAACCCAGTAAATTAAACCATTTCTATTTAAAAAATTAAGCCCATAGGGAATACTCAATAACTTTTAGCCTAAGCCCAAGTTTTAATCTTCAATCTTTCAACCATTATCAAAGTAGTTACCTATCTAACTCTATTTTTTATTGGTATTTCACACACACACACATTTACATACATGCATGCATAAATATGTATATATGGGATGCAAGTAATAAAAACCCAGTTTTTCGTACTAACCAAATAACTCCGCTAAGATCAAGCTAAATGTCACACCCCGAGCCGGCGGGACGGATCGTGTTCCCCGCCGGGCGGAAGGTTCTCGGGGCGCGATATCGTGAGTGATAATCGTGATGATCAGATTGTTTACATAGCATCAATGTTAAGAATAACTAAAGCACAATAAAGCATTAAACTAGGATTACAAAGTTAAATTACAATATCAATGTTCAGTAATTTAACCCGGTAAACCTATTAAAAGAATCAAATGTTTTCTATCTTGTAACTGTACAAGACATCCAAAAGTGATTTGTATTAATAACAAAAGATGTGCTTCCAAAAATCAACTAGGTCCTCTAACTGGGCAGCCTAGCATGCAATCCAAAAGCCTTAGCTTAAACCTGTGCATCACCTGAGAAAGCATGTAAGAAAACAAAGTCAACACAATGTTTGGTGAGTTCATAAAGTTTATAAGTTTAAAAACAGCTATAGCAAACCTCTTTCGGTAAAACCTTAACCTCATTAACACCACATATAATATCCAAATCGGTATGCTTATATATAGGGCATACCCCTGAGTCGAGCCTACAACCCGCCCAGACGCCGTCCCACCACATACTAATCCGCATATGACACTGTTGTTAATAATAATTAAGCATTTTACTTACCATTCAATCCAGTCTTCGTCATAGCTTTAGTTTACTGCTTAAAAGGTTTCAAGTGTATAGCATTCAAGAGTATTAGCTTTAAAGTAAGTTTCACAAGCATCATAGTTTCACACATCATAGTTTAGCTTTCACCAATCTCATGCGTGGGTACAAGCTCTACTCTAGCAGTGTTTAGCCATTACGTATCTCATGAATTGGTTTAAGCTTAGCATCCGAATAGTCTAGCAATTACGTGTCTCCTATACAAGATACAAGCCTTGCTCTAGCAATCGTTTGGCAATTACGTATCTCATACATAGACACAAGCCATGCACACACAAATAGTTTAGCATTTACATATCTCATATAAGCAGACACAAGCCCTGCTCTAGCAGTGTTTGGCAATTACATGTCTCTTATATAGATAACAGCTTAGCATCGTCATAATTTAGCTTCCACGTATCTCAATGCATGGGTACAAGCTCTGCTCTAGCAGTCGTTTAGAAATTACGTAGTCCATGATTAGATACAAGCTTAGAATTTCGCACACAATCATAGTTTCGAGCATATCGTTCAAGCATTAGCATATAGTTTGAGCACATAATCCATAGCATTAGCATTGTGAATATAGGTTTAAGCATAAAATTTATAGCATAAGCCTTGAGCATATAGTCTGAGCATTTAGTTTATAGCATAAGCATTGAGCATCTAGTTTAAGCTTTAAATTTATAGCATAAGCATTGAGCATGTAGTCTGAGCATAGAGTTTGTAGCATAATCACCAAGCATATAGTTTAGTCATAGTCTTTAGCTTCCCAAATCAAAGTTTCAAGCATAAACGTTGGTATAAGCATCATGATTATATGTAAAAGCATTTAATAAACATTTCAATAATTGTTTAAAATGTGTAACATGCTTCTCAGTCCCGAGGTAAAACAAATATGTTTGAAAAGGGACAAATGAACTCACCTTGTGTTTGTAGTGATTGACTAAATAAAATCAAGAATGTACGCGCTCGTTGTTGTGTTTGTAGTAGTATTCACGATCCTGTATAGATTTCATGTTGTTGTAGCTTGTAAGTATAAGTTGTTAGTATTTGTGTGCGTGTATGTGTTAGCCCTAAAGTTGGCTAACACTTGTGAGTCGCGGTCATCATTCGGCCCCCATTTAGTTGTTATAGACTCGATAAAAATCACCCCACTAGGTTTAGATTAACTCACTTTGTTATTGGTTTTAGGCTTCATTTGAATCTCTATCTTGATAAAAGAATTCCAAGTGTAAACCTTAGATTTTAACTTGGGTGTTATTACTCTTTAACATATTGTAGCCTATCTTGATGTTCATTGAAACTTAAACTTTGTGGGCCTCATGTTGGGCCAAACTAGTCAATGTGGGCCGAATGGTTGATATTTGGCCTAATAACTTGCATGGCCATCTTAGTGGTGTTGGACCAAGTAGTTGGGCCGAATTAAGAACTCCTTGGTCGTTTAAGGCTACATGTGGGCCAAGTGAGTGGGTTGGGCCGATTAACACCCATGGACCGAAAAGGGTGACATGGGCCGACTAGTTGGGCCGAAAGGAAATTGCTTAATTAAATTGATTGTACTTGGGCCGAATTAATATAGTTGGCCGCAGTAAAGTGAATGGGTCTAATATGTGTGGCTGACTAGGATGACCTGGGCCGGTTATGACTCATGGGCATGTTGACATTTCTTGGGTTGTTCTACGCACTATGGGCCGAATCACACAGATCCAACCTAATCACTTGAGTTATACTTAAGTTGGGCCGAAGGATTTGGGCTCCAGTTAAGATGATTCGGACCCACGCATGTTGCAACAGCTTGAAAGTTGGCCAGCGAACCTTCCATCGACCGCTCTTATGGGTTCGTTCATCATGAGAGGTTCGTAAGGTGCAGGGTTCGTGGATGTCCCATAGGTTCGGCCAGGGTGGCATCTGCATGAAGAGAAGGTTCAGCAAAGGCACTAAGGTTCGGGGGATGTGGCTGACCGCAGGTGCGCCATAAGGTTCGTGCCTGGTCTGACAGGTTCGGCAGTGATGCTGGGTTCGGCTAGGGTTCGTGGCTGCCTCAAGATGGGTTCGGTGGTCCGAGGTTCGTGGCCCTGCAACTAGAAAGGTTCGACGGTTGATGATGGTTCGCTGCAACTAGGAAGGTTCATGCATGGTTCGTGAAACTCCAAGGGTTCGGCCACCCTTCTTCCTCATCAGGCCGAGGTTCAGCCAACCTGGTTCCTTCACAAACCTGAACCTGCAAGCTCATCATCTCCATCAAACTCGGGCCCTGGTCTGGTTATTCCCACGATTTTTCTACGTGTAGATGGGTTCTCACAAGCAGTGGCGGATCCAGGAATATTTTTCAGTGGGTTCACCTTTTTCCGACGTTTTAATTAAATATAACCGGACATAAAAATTTTCGGGTCGGGTTGACGGTTTGGGTCTTGTAATTTCTTCACGTAATAACAGTGCGATATATTAAGTCAATAATTAAAATTAAAAAATGTCGCCATTAAAATGTTCGAATATACATAGTGCATTTTCGTTTAAGACTTCTAAGCTCCAGACCAACTGGAAGTCAAGGGGGTCACGCACCCTTGCAGGGTCCAAGGTGGTGGTCCTGCTAGCCATTTAGCAGGCATGGGTCAAGGGGGCAACGCCCCGAAATCTAAACGAAATATGCTAAGTTTGTATGACTAAAATTAACTTGACTTGAGGGTTTAACCACTAATAAGTACCATTTTGCTTGCTAAGTTTATAAGACACGAAAGTGATATTAACATGATCATGTAGAAATCTAACCATTGATTATCGAGATTTCTCTAACAAAGATCATTTGTCTTAATCAAGTTGACAAATTCATGTAAAAATTACATTAAAAATTTACTCTTAAAAATCTTAATGAGTTCATCTCAGGATTCACCCTTAAAATATTAATGGGTTCACCTTATTGTTTAACTCATCCGAAAAATTTTTTTCCTACTACCGAGTCGAAGCGCGGTGGGTTCCTGTGAACCCACCTCCTCAACCTACATCCGCCACTGCTCACAAGTTTTAAATGTGTGTAGTAGGGTTTTAAACTGGTGGGTGTGTGGGGCGGTCTAGGGTTATGAAAACCCTCTTTTTCCGGATCTTTCTAGTCTCATACCTCGAATTTCAGTGGCCAAAGCTTCAGATCTGTTTACTTCCTTGTAGAGGAGGTTGAGAGCTACACGTGGACACCAAGAACACGTGATTTCGTCTACAAACGAGTGAGTTATAGAGGTTTGAAGGGTGATTCTCCTAGAGAGAGAGAGGTGGCCGGAATTTGCTTGTAGAGAGAGAGTGGGAATGTAAGGAATGAAAGAAATGGCCTCTTTTATGGTTTAAATACCCCGGGGGTGTTCGGTTGCTCGGTTTTCATTTTCGTTGCGTTTCCGGCACGTAGCGCGCGCGTTTTTATAAGTTAAATAAAAAGACTTTATTCTAAATGTTTGGGAGGTGGTTATTTCTAGTAAATATTTTAATATCATTATTCTTGAATTATTTATCGTAATTTATTATTTATACGCGTTTTGTTATTTCTTTCGCGAAAGTTACGTATTTTAATTAAAATAGTTTCTTTTTAATTTATTTCCGATGAGTTTCAAAATTGTAAAACAGGAAATATTATATTTCCTTAAATTTATTATCGTTCGTAATGTTTTCGTTTTCGTTTCGTCAGAACGCACCACCATCGCGCGTATTCGTTCGCATCGTCATTCGAACGAACACGACGATGGTTTGGCTTTCTGATTCTTGTTTTCTACTTTCCAGTCATCATTTCAGAACTTTAAACTTTCAGCTTTATTCGTACAGATCGTCACCTATACGAATAAGTCGTCGGTTTAGCATTCTGTAACAACAACCGTTATGGTTTTGTTCTGTTTAACCTCACATACGTTTATACATGGTAACATCAAATCAAGCATCTGTGTGTCAGTTCTGTGTTGTCTGATGTGTTTCTGACTGTTAAACCATGAGGTTTAAATCAGATTTCAGACCAATAGCATAATAGTTTCGTGTCAAGCATTATGTGTCAATAGCATAAACATAGTTTCACGTAATGTGTACCTGAGTTACTGTAGCGATCACTGTTCCGGCAATGCTTCCGGCACTGATGTTACACTAAATTTTGGAATTTTTTTAAACATCATTATAACACATGTATAACACTTTCTTCTTTTATGTGTATGTAAATTCATCACCATTTTTCATCTTTTATGTGTATGTAAATACATCACCATTTAAGAGTTAATTTCGTTATAAGTTTTTGAATTTAAACAATTACAATATTGTAACAAAAAAAGCTTACAACGATGTTAATTCTTAAACGATTAAGGTGTTTTTAGGATCTAAACGAGAAATATCTATCGGAGTCATCATGGGTGTGAACGGGTTAAAGTTCACGAAAAACATGAATTGACAAGTTTCCTTTTGTTACTTTTCGAGTTTTCTGTTGGGCGTAGAGTCAATAATAATTTATTATTATCAATGAGGCATTGACTCATTGGTACCTCAAGATTCATCAAAATGGGAGGTCAAATCCTTCCCGCACCTTCCCGCAACGAAATAGGGGTCTGAGGGAGGTCAAGGGGTTTTCCCAGTGGGGTTTCCTCTTGGGTGGTTGTGGTGGCTCATGAGAGGTGCAAGTAACTAGACCTTGGTGACATGGCCTGAAAACAGTGGGTTCACACGATTGAGACCTTCGCCATTAAAAAAAAAATATTATTATTAGTAAATACTCAGTAGTGTTGTTGTCTAGAGTCTTACCCACATCTTTGTCAAGAGGCCCAATATCAACCTCTAATGATTCTTATTTTTTCTACCATGGTTCCATTTCCAGTATAGGAATCATTGCCTTCGCCATCGTTTATTACCGAATCCTTAGAACCATTATCATCATTAATGGTTCCAATAATGTTAGCGATGGAAAGTTGATCTGGAATTGATCATCCCCCGTTTCTTGTATGAGTTCACCATCTTCCTCATGATCTTCATAATTTGGATCTGTTGCCATCTGTCTTAATCCTTGTTTCGTAACTCCGATCGCTAACTTCCACAGGCTTGAATTCGACTTTGACTCCTCATTTCTCCAACCATTAAACATAAATTTACTAACTGTGTTATCTCTTATGCATCCAAAATTACTTTATGGTTATATACATGGACGGGCGGACCTATTAATAGTGAATTGGGGTCACGGGAGTCAGGACCCAATGAATCTCAACCCTTTAATTATTCTTATTTTGCAAAATTTCTTTTTTCTTGTAGGATTTTTCGTAGTAATCCTATAAATATAGTTGAATAAAATTGATAACACTAAAATTAGGGTTGATGTAATGTTTATTAGGAGATTCATGTGTCCTTTTCAAATATTTATACGTTTCGAATCCATTAAATTCGTTTTTTTTTATTTAAAATTTCTAAACTATGACCATGCTAAATTATGAATTTACCCTAAATCCTAACATAATAACAATTTAACAGTGATAATCTTCTTTTATTCCCCAAGTTACAAACACTAATATTAAACTCTATATTGTCATATGACTATGTGATATAATAGCAACCCAGGCACCTAGCAATGGACTGTGATAATCCTCAAGCAAAATGTTAGTATGGTGTATGTATATTAGTATATGTATTAAGTTGTATTATACACATGGGTGTAGCTTAGTTCAGACCGGGGGGCCCCCTGTTTTTTCGTACAGTAGTGTATATTCCTCGATACGTAGTGTAAATTTTTTTTAAAAAACCTTTATTTCGCCCCCTAGCTTACCTGTCAAGCTCCGCCATCGATTATACACACACATTAGTACTATATTTTATCCAATATGACCGACCTGGTGTAACGTCTAAACTTTCTCCAACGCAAATACACATGTTTTAAAACATTTTTAGAGTTCGGTCCCATATTTTTTTATAAAACTAACATAGACCCTCATATATATAACTTTAAAACGTCCATCGACTATGAACATTATGTATGTTAAGTTTACAATTCCATACAAAATGCGTATCTAATCACGCTCGTCATCCACCTATTTGTCAATTGAAAATAGGGATGAGTATTTGGCACTGACAACCGAAACCAAACTGGTACCATACCAAACATGTACCGAATCGATAAATTTAGTAAGCTATTTCGTATCCACTATTTTATAAAGTCATGTATATGTACTTGTACCAGTACTGTACTAATACCATTTGAAGTTGATTATTTTGTAACAAATACTGGTATCAAACCAATACTGTACCGGTACCTAGGGGTGTTCATTTTCGGATATCCGAACCCGTAATATCTGAAAATTATTCGATTATCCAAAAAATTATCCGAAATATCTATCCAAAAAATAACTATTGAATATTGAACTATTCGAAAATTTTCAAAATATGTATTTGAATCAATTTCCGAATATTTGAAATTTTCGAATATTTCGGATTCGGATGTATATTTTTTTGATCACCCCTATCGATACCGTACCGATCATTTCGGTACAGTATTGGTACCCACTTTTTCAAAAATTCGGTACTGATATTTTCGGTACCAATATCAGTACGGTACCGATATCATCCCTAGCTGAAACACCACAATTATTGTATATTATTAGTTTGTTAGAACTAAGTAAGTCAATAAGCCAAGGACATGAATAAAAACTCCAAGTTTCCTCGAGTTTAAACTCCACATCACATTTACACCATTTAGCTAGAAATAAGTAGGATACACATCAGGGCTAATGAGTCGTTTTCACCAACTCTATGAGACATTCTTTTTCCACAAGAATTCTCAAAGTACGACAATCGTATCACTTGTAATTTACCATATACATCAACTCCAAATTTGAAAGTTTACACCATAAGTGAATCAATCAATTCATGTATTCACATCTATTATGAACTAAATCATCAATTTAATTCACCCTATTAACGAATTAACTCCATTTATTTTAATCAACCAATTTACACATATAATGCACAATTTTTATACAATTTGAAAATACACATATTAGAATGGGAAATTTTCTAATTACAATAACCTAGTGAGCCAAACATTATGTCTAGTGAGCCATATAGTGTACCCAAAAGGGGAAAATGCAAATGCCCATTTAAGAGTTAATTTAATATGTTTAGATAGCAATTTAAACACCTCACCAAATTATCACGCTTTTAACACAAAACACCAAATCTCCATATTTCACCAAGCAAAGCATTTTCAACACACATTAACATTTATACAACCGCATCACGCGAGTTTTCTTTTTAAACAAGATCATTGTGTTTATAACTATTTTTTATATCTGTGTATATTAATTTAGCGAAATTTTGTAAAACTAATGGAATAGATAATCCACACAAAACTGCATACATAAAAGGAAACTATTGAGAGTATTATCTATATCACGAAAACAATGATACATTAGCAAAATATGTACATCATGTTGTATATTGTTGCCGCCATCGCCGCAACGTATGGGTTTTCAACTAGTGTGTGTGTGGATATAAATAGTATTGCATAACGTGGTAGCAGGAGGGTTTGATGACTTACCTTGTTCAGTAAGATGTTTTTCAACTATGAACTCCTTTCCAACTCTATGGCTAGAAATTTTACCATCACTACGGACTAGTTGTTTAACACACATATAACCAAGGTTTAATTCATGTTAAGATCCATTAAGACCTGTTTAGAACCGCTAAGACATGCTTAAAATTTGAAATAAATAATATAATAAAAAGGTGGGTAACCGATTACCTTCTAAAAATTTCTAATTCTCTAACCCTAGTTCCTTGATGGGTTCCTTATCATGTTCTTAACAGGTTTTTTAACGGGTCATTAGGTTCCTTAGCGGGTCATTTCGTGTTTATGTGTTTTCAACGGGTCATGTTCGCGTTTGGAAAAACAAGGGTTGCAACGATCAAGCCGGGGCCATCGTTTACCCAACAAATGAAACTTTCTAGGTACGAAAAAAAAGTATTTTGCTTACAAAATATGAGCAATAACCTCCGGTATTGGATATTAAAAATGACTATTACTTTTGCACACATCCATTCCGAGATTCTGCGTTTTTGAACCACAAAATGCTTGGTTTTCATTTCGTGGTGCTTTCATACAACTTTGTATTTACCAATGTCACATATTTCTATATGAAAAAGACACCAAAGGGCTTATATCTTAACGGTATTGCAATGAAGTAGAGAAGTTGCACATCAATGATGACATTGGTTCAAACCTAAACATGAGAGAGAATTTACAGATTTATCCAAGTTTCTTTTTATCTTGTGGCTTTAATTTCACGACGGTTAGGTAATCGGACCTTGGTGGTGGGGCCCGATAACCGACATTCTCTGCTATTTAAAAAATATAGAATAAAATAAAATAAAAAGGTTAATTTCACGGATTTCTTTATTAAAAAAGACAAATAAGTTTAATGATAACTTTTTTGTATCTATGTCATAGTATTTTTAATTGCTAACTCTCAACCACTACATCTAAACCATACAATATCATTAAAACATAGATATTGTTTTCATAAATACCAACTATAAACTGTCAAAATTAAATATAAATTAAAAGTGGTGTTGTGGAGGTCACCTTTCAATCATAAATTTCATTAAAAACAGCACAACCTCATAATAGCAATTACAACAACAACGTCAACCTTCAGTATATTCCTACTTTTCAGTAGGGTCTGGGGGAAATGTTATATCCAAATCTTACCCCTATCCCAATTGGGATAGAGAGGCTGCTGCGAAAGAGTCCCCGGCTCAAAGTTATCGTTTGAGGTTGATCATCCCAATGATTTTAACGTTATTTTCACAAATAACTAAAATAACGTTAAAATTAGTGCATTTTTACTTTTGCCCTTAAGGGCTCACACATATACACATTATATGCGTGCACCGCAAATGGGGCGTCATAATAGCAATTAACAATGCGTTGTAATTAGAGGTGACAATTTTACCCAAATCATAAGAAATGAGTTGGTTTGGTAAACAATTATTATATAATGAGTTGAAATGAGTAACATCATAATATGAAATGAGTTGAGACAAATAACATTTAAACACAATACGGGCCAAGATGGTAACCTAAAAATTATGTGAATTTAATGGATTCACACATATAATATTAATAGCATATTTAATGAAAAAATCATTAAAAATTATTATAATGAACTATGTGTTTAGTTATAACACATTTAACTTAAACTAAATTGATGTTCTTTTTTTTTGAACAGCAAATTTTTTCCACCATTTGTCCACTATGGGACTAGAACCCTCAACCTATTTTAGGGAAGACACTTTAACCACATCTTGGTACCATTGGGACAAATGCCCTTTGGTAACTAAATTGATGTTCTAACCGGCACCCAGCCTGATTCGAACCCGCTCTAAGATATTACTACACCCGTCTATTTTACTAGACATAGTAATAATCGAATACTTTAAATTCAGTCAATTAATTAGATACCAAATACTAAAACAATAGCTCAAACAAATTTGGAGTATCTCAAGATTAATTTCAAAAAAGTACTAAAAATATTCAGTTATGGCCCATAATTTACGGGTTGATGGTCCTAAAGCGTTGACCAAGAGTTGAACATTAATTAAATACTCTTAAAAATTGTGACAACATTTGGAGTGTTGTTTAAAGAAAACCAACTTTTTCCAAATTTCAATGAGTAAATTACTGTTTGGACCTTGTTTAAGTATTTTAACTTTTTCGATTCAAAATGGAATTTTCTATCAATCCAGTCCCCGTGGTTTAAACAACTAACTGTTTTAGCTCCTCAAACTTAACTATTATAACGGTTTTGACCCAAAACCTAAGTATGGTTGAGAGCCAAAAACGTTAGTTAAACCACATGGGCTAAATATATTGATAGAAGATTATATTTTAGACATAAATAGTTAAATCACTTAAAATACAAGAGCCAAAACCGTAATTTACTCCAATGATTATTATAAGAATTTTAAGAGACACGTTGATTAATATCATGTTACTAGACTAGTTAGGTCTCGAGATAAATCTAAGTTAGAAACATATTGTTGAGGTAAGAATAAATATTTATTCACTTGTACACTTTCTTATGCATTGATCTTGGGTATATGGCTCAGAGCATCAATTATGAGAGAATGGTTGAAATCTTATCCTGATTGTCGATGTTTCAAGACATAACAAAATTAAGAGAAAAAAGATCCATTGGTTCAAACGTAATTTTCCATTTTCTTGTGAAAAAACTAGAGAGGCTCCTTTATGCAAGTTAGACGGATGTAAAACTGGTTGTATTTGTGGGTCAGTAGATTAAACCTTGCTCGAACTTTGCAACTTTCTTTTGAATTAAAACAGGAACAATTTTTTAATTTTATTTTCCCTCATGTTACTATTTTAAAATTACATATTACGTAAAAACACACGAATAAATAAAAAATAATTATCTTTAATAATATGTTCTGATTTCTTTTTTATTTTTTAATATAAAATTTATAATCTGATTTAAGTTTCACATAAAATACACCTCAAAATAGTTAACTAGTTATTATATCATGGTGATTTTAGACAACTCATATATACTATATAATAATACATATAGAGAATAACAAAAAAAAGTTTATATAATTTTAAATGTTAAAGTAATTGTAACTTCTATAACATATAGCATAATTGTTTAAAGTTAAACATGTGAATAAAAATTATTATGAATGTGTTGAATAAAAATTAATATGAACATTACTTTTAAATATATGGTACAAATGAAAATTATTATAAAAATTAGAACTTTAAACATATAGTACAACCCTCTAAAACTATGTGTGATAAGTAACTACAACTTTTAAAACAAATCAAAAATAGTTTTAAGACAAATAAAAATATAGAAATTAAAAATCTTATAACACAATTCATAATCCTTACAAGTTAAATGTGTGAAATGTAACTACAACTCACTAATGTTTGTATTAGTGTGTTATGTTTCTCGTCACATCAGAAACCTATCTTGTAGTTTAGCTAAATGTGTAATCAAGTTTGATAAGAAACTCTTATTTAAGTTAAATCTAAACTCATAATTTTGTGCATGTTAAAAGTCAGCACCACTAGTGTTAGAGTTCATTCGAGTAGAAATTTAAAACAAAACGTAGAAATTACAAGTTTTTAGACAAATAAAAATATAGAAATTAAAAATCTTATAACACAATTCGTAATCCTTACAAGTTAAATGTGTGATGTGTAACTACAACTCACTAATGTTTGTGTTAGTGTGTTATGTTTATCGTCACATCAGGCACCTACCTTGTAGTTTAGCGAAATGTGTATTCAAGTTAGATAAGAAACTCTTATTTAAGTTAAACCTAAACTCATAATTTTGTGCATGTTAAAAGTCCACACAACTAGTGTTAGAGTTCGTTCGAGTAGAAATTTATCAACTTCATATTTAGTTCTTTACTAATAAAATACAATTAATATACAGACATTTATCGACCAAAGTTTATAGGATTGTGTGCAATACAATCCCCTCTTTTTAACATCTTGTCTCCCCCATAAAAAGAGACAAAATACACACTCGAAAAAAAAGATGAATAGAAACCTCACGTGTATATTGGTTTGTTAAAATTATATAATAGCAATATTTGAAACTTTTTACATCAAATTAATACATGTTCTATTTGTACTATATCTGACTATAATTTAAATTATATAATAGCAATACTTCTTAAAAGTTTTTACATCAAACTAATACATGTTCTATTTGTACTATATCTGACTATAAATTAAAAATAAAATCAACTTGTAAATAACAAAAGCACATAGTTTTTATAAACGATATAGTATGTATATTACCAACAAATTCCTTATTAAAACATGAGGTATGAATATTGACTGAGTTTGAAAAAAACTACCAGGGTCGAAAGTCACAAACCCAATTTTTTTCTTTCTATCGCTATGTTTCGAATTATATATCCGGGTCGGCAATTCAGGTTGAGTCGATATCTAATTTTTACTTGAACTCAAAAAACAAAATAAGATTTAACAAACAAGACATAAAATGTTGCAAGATCTGAAACCGAAACCGATCCAATAATCAAAATATGTTAACCTTTTAGTTAGATTGACTGGCTAACCGATGTAAGGGCCGTTTGGTAGCATCTAAACCATTAAGGGCAGATGTCATAGAAGCCACGGTCGAAGGTAAGCTTTTTTCCCATTCAGACTTGTGTTCAAGTCTGAATCATTCAAACCCCCATTCAGATGATTTCATTTCATTCAGATGTGTTTTTTGGTTGAAACAAACGATTTGAATCTGAACCATTCAGATTCAGAACCATTCAAAAACATTTAGATGCTACCAAACAACCCCTTAGTATATTAAAATCTGAAACCTGTATTTTCTAAAACAAATTTCAAACTTTGTTTACAATATACAAACACATTTTTCGATTAAAAGTCACAAAACACATTAAAATGATATAACTTTTTTGAAATTTTATAGCAACTATGTTTAATCCGACCCGCGCGTTGCGACGGGTTATCACAGTACACTCCCGAGAACGGGTGTTATATATCATTTGCAAAAGTATAAGTTACATAGCAAAATCAAATATCTCATCACAAACTCTATACAAATTTTTCATAAAAACATAAAATTATACAAAATCCTGACAAATATGTTACAAAAATATTAGACAAAATTACTTACAAAATCTTTCTCACTGACAACCAATCGTTTGAATTAAAATAAAAACCCAAATTTTTAAACAAATCTCTCAAATTTAGTGGCCAAGATCGAAAAAACAATACTTTAAAAATTTTAGTGGCCAAAATCAAAAAAACAAAACTTTATATTATATAAAAGTTTTAGTAACCAAAATTGAAAAAACAAAACTTTACTATTAAGTTTTAGTGGCCAAAATCGAAAAAACAAAACTTTATATTATATAAAAGCTTTAGTGGCCAAAATATAAAAAACAAAACTTTAAAAAGTTATAAAAGCTTTAGTGGCCAAAATATAAAAAACAAAACTTTAAAAAGTTTTAGCGGCCAAAACCGAAAAAACAAAACTTTATATTATATAAAAGTTTTAGTGGCAAAAATCGAAAAAACAAAACTTTAAAAGTTTTAGTGGCCAAAATCAAAAAAACTAAATTTATATTATATAAAAGTTTTAGTGACCAAAATCGAAAAAACAAAATTGTACTAATATAAAAGAAAGTGTGACCAAAATCGAAAATCAAAATTTTAAAAGTTTTAGTGGCCAAAATAAAAAAAAAAACAAAATTTTATATTATATAAAAGTTTTAGTGACCAAAATCGGAAAAACAAAACTTTACTGTTAAGTTTTAGTGGTCAAAATCGAAAAAACAAAACTTTATATTATATAAAAGTTTTAGTGGCCAAAATCAAAAAAAACAAAACTTTAAAAAGTTTTAGTGGCAAAAATCAAAAAAACAGAACTTTAAAAGTGTTTGTGGCCAAAATTGAAAAACAAAACTTTATATTATATAAAAGATTTAGTGATCAAAATTGAAAAAACAAAACTTTACTTTTAGTGGCTAAAATCGAAAAACAAAACTTTATATTATATAAAAGTTTTAGTGGCCAAAATCGAAAAAACAAAACTTTAAAAAGTTTTAGTGACCAAAATCGAGAAAACAAAACTTTATATTATATAAAAGTTTAGTGGAAAAATCGAAAAAACAAAACTTTAAAAGCTTTAGTGGCCAAAATCGAAAAAACAAAACTTTATATTAAATAAAAGTTTTAACAACCAAAATCGAGAAAACAAAACTTTACTATTTCTTTCAACAAAACAAAAATTCACTTATTATTAATATTATATAAAAGTTTTAGTGACCAAAATCAGATAAACAAAACTTTAATATAATTATTGTGTTCAAATTGTAAATCCTAAAACTATATTATTCCTTTTCAATGTGATTATAAGATCAAATAAAAAGTCTATTTTGCCTAAGAAGGCTAAAAAGGATTTTTAAAACCTCGAAAACCGACCTAAACGAACTCCGATTGAACTCATTTCGATGGCGTTGGAATCGTCTCAACGAACCCTACAATATTAGCTTTTAAGTGTTAGCTTTAATAACTACTTTTAAAGTTTAGATTTTAGGGCTTGGTTTTGGCTTTTTAGGTTTTATCTTTAAGTTTATGGTTTGTTTTTAAAGTTTTGGTTTTCGTATTTGGGTTTATTGTTTACAATTTAATGTTTGCGTTTTAGGGTTCAACAAGTCGGTTCCAATGATGCAAAAATTAATTCATTCGGAGTTTGTTTGGGTCGGTTTTCGTGTTTTTGAAAATCCTTCTTAGCCTTCTTAGGCAAAATAGACTTTTTAGGGGAACCTTCCCCTATATATATATAATATTATAATGCTTGCATTCTAAACACAGTGGTTATTTTCTAATATGTATTTGTATTTGAGTTTAGTTAATCAATTATAATGTTTTTATTTTGCGTATCAATTGGTTATCCTCTTTGTATAAGAAAGTGAAACTTAGCAAAGGGCTTCTAGCTGTATCAATTATTTGTGAATCAGTTTTCTTTTGAAATAATAAGATATAGGTGATGCAACAAACGACAATGTGAAAATTACTTATTTTGCATAGACTTTGCCTGTTAAAAAAAAGATTGGTTCAAATCCAAGCAATTGAAAATATTTGAAAGTAGTTTAGAAATTGGCATAACCGGCTTGAGGAAATTTAAAAGAAATATATATATCGCATTATCAATTTATTATATGTGAATTATTAAGTTAGTTTTGTAGTCCAAAATTTCGTTTTTTTTTTCTTTTCTTTTTTTTTTTTTTTGGATTTGAATTCTGAGGCCAACTTAAAAATCATCTTTTGCTGGAAAAAAAAAGGAAGTTGAATAGAGCGTAATTAATATTTGATCTAACAATTGTGACAGTCACCTCCAGTATTAAATGCATATATTTATGGTTAAATGTTTGCATTAAATCAGGGTACAAGACGCCCGTTGAGGCTTTAAGGGACAAATTTGCAACTGGCGTCATCTTCACTCTTTCTTCCCCATTCAAACAATATATTTATTTCCCTCTGGATGCATGTGCATAGCTTTCTTGACTGTGTTCTTGGTTTTTTTTTTTTTTGAATATATTCTCTCTTCTTAAAAGCTAGTCCTTTTGTTTGGGTGATGGTGATTATTATTTCCCTCCTGAATTTTGGGTTTTGAAGTTTGAATCGAAGGTTTTGATTCTGAAAATCCTTCAAAGTTGGCAACTTTTGCTTTTTTAAACCTAGGGTTTCAGTCTTTAATGTGTTTTCTGCTTTTTCAGGGAATTAGATGGGATAAACACAAACAGACAAAAAAATACAATCACACAGAAAACCCACCTTCTTCTTCTTCTTCTTGCTCTTATCAATCATCATTCAAAAGATTGAGTTTTTAACTGTCAAGATTGATGCATATTTCACTCTGGAAACCCATCATCTCCCACTGTTCTTTTCTAATTTTTGATAAAAAGAACAGAAAGAAAGATGGGTGTCATCATAAACCAGAAGAATTCAACAGAAAGCCATCTGTTCTTAGAAGATTACAAGAAAATATACTCAGAGAAGCTCTTGAACAAGCATCTGAAGATGGGTGTCTCATCAAATCCCAAGATATAGATTCTGAAGAATCCATTGACATTCAAGATAAGAGCTTGGGAAGATCAAGATCATTAGCAAGATTACAAGCTCAAAAAGAGTTCCTAAAAGCTACATCTCTTGCTGCTGATAGGACATTTGAGATTCAGGACTCCATTCCTGATTTCAATGAAGCTTTCTTAAAGTTCTTGAAAATGTACCCAAAGTACAAATCATCAGAAAAGATTGATCAATTGAGGGTTGATGAGTATTCTCACTTGGCTGAAACTGTTTCAAAGGTATGTCTTGATTATTGTGGCTTTGGGTTGTTTTCATTTCTTCAAACTGTTAATCACTGGAAATCTTCAACAATTGGTTTATCTGAAATAACTGCAAATTTGAATAATCATGCTCTTTATGGTGGTGGAAACATAGGCACTGTTGAACATGATATTAAAGCTAGGATTATGGATTATCTAAACATTCCTGAGAATGAATATGGCTTGGTTTTCACTGTTAGTAGAGGTTCTGCTTTTAAACTTCTAGCTGAATCGTACCCTTTTCATTTAAACAAAAAACTGTTAACAATGTTCGATCACGAGAGTCAATCGGTTAATTGGATGGCTCAGAGAGCAAAAGAAAAGGGTGCAAAAGTTCATAGTGCTTGGTTCATATGGCCTACACTTAACCCGTGTTCAACACACCTTAGAAAATTAATTTCAAACAAGAAAAAGAGGAAGAAAGTTACTGCCACCGGGCTTTTTGTGTTTCCAGTTCAATCTAGAGTTACAGGTGCTAAGTATTCATATCAGTGGATGGCAATGGCCCAACAAAACAATTGGCATGTGTTGCTTGATGCAGGGGCGTTGGGTCCTAAAGACATGGATTCACTTGGGTTATCTCTATTTAGGCCTGATTTTATCATCACCTCGTTTTATAGAGTTTTTGGTTTTGACCCGACTGGATTTGGGTGTCTTCTGATCAAGAAATCAGTGATAGGAAGCCTTCATAACCAATCCGGTCATGCTGGTTCAGGTATTGTGAAGATAAGCCCAGTTTTTCCTCTGTATTCTGGTGATTCCTTTGATGGAACCCCAGGATTTTCTGGGATTGAAGATGTTGAAGTTAGTGGAAAAGAACACGGGCTATCAGAAAATCAGCCCGGAGTTCAGTTACCTGCATTTTCTGGTGCATTCACTGCTTCACAGGTAAAAGATATGTTTGATAGCAAATTGAATCATGGTAGCGGGTCAGATAAAGACGGTGGTAGCTCCATTTTTGAAGAAACAAGCAGTTTTTCAGTTGGGGAAGTTATGAAAAGCCCTGTTTTTAGTGAAGACGAGTCATCTGACAATTCGTTGTGGATTAATTTGGGGCCAAGCCCGGTTGAATCACAATCCCATTTATCCAAAGTTTTGTCTTTTAACAATGAAGTCAAGATTGTTGATAGTCAAGAGATACAAGAGGAATGTGAAGGAAAGATGCCAAACAGGAACAAGTTTGCAGTTTTACAAAGAGAAACCGAAGGTGAGTACAGATTACTTGGAGGGCGGGAAGATAATAAACGGGTATCATTTGGATTTGAAGAAGATGTTGACGATTTTATTTTTTCACAACCTTTGGAGCACATGGAAGATGATGATGATGATATAGAAGGGTTAGATTCAAAACTAGAATCAGATAGAAGGGAACCTGAGATATCCTGCAGGCATATTGATCACATAAACATGTTGGGTCTCAACAAGACCACACTCAGGCTGCGTTTTTTGATCAATTGGCTCGTGACTTCGTTACTGCAGCTAAGATTACCCAGTTCAAACGGTTCAGTTCCACTTGTTCACATATATGGTCCCAAAATAAAGTATGAAAGGGGCGCCTCTGTGGCGTTTAATGTTAGAAACAGAAAGCAGGGTCTGTTCAGTCCTGAAATTGTTCAAAAACTAGCTGAAACAAACGGGATTTCTCTTGGTGTCGGGATTCTTAGTCATGTAAGGATCATGCAGACTCAAGGGCCAATGGATCTTGCTGACATGACACTGTGCAGACCAATGGATGGTGAGAAACATGATGGTGGCGGGTTGGTTAGAGCTGAGGTTGTGACTGCTTCTCTAGGCTTCTTGACTAACTTTGATGATGTGTATAAATTATGGGTTTTTATAGCGCGATTCCTTGATCCATCTTTTACCAGAGAGCATGGACTCTTGACTGTCGTTGAAGATGAAAACGAAGGACGCTAATGCTAACATTTGTGTATAAAAAATAACCTGTTTTGGGCATGCCACGGATTGTTTTGGAACATAATCTTGGTGCATGTGTTTGTATGTGTGTAATGAAAGGGTTGCTTGGTTAGGTTGAGAGTTAGCTTAGAAGCATTGTTCATGGAGTTCAAACACAGTATGATATGGTTCGATATGTGTTTGTATAAATACTATTTTCTTTTGCTTTAAAGAGAAGCAGTTGACTTTGCTTGGGATGTAATTTACATTTGTTTGAAGTTAATTTATTATATTATATTAAAATCTTTTATAGTAAAAACTATAAGAAGATGCAAGGTTATATTAATTTTCATGTTTTGTGATGGGATTTATCTTAATATATGAATAACAAATTAAAAATGTTTAAGAGTAAAGTGTTATTTTCATGTATGTGGTTTACTTAGTTTGTTATTTCAGTTCAAAATTTTGAATTTTACTATTGTTTTCTTTTTTGGTTATTTTATTGGTATGAATTGAGGATGAATTTTGATTCTTCATTGGCGCATTCTATGTAAAATTTCTGTAAGATTGTAGTAATTAGATTATTATTAGATGAATGAAAAAAAAATGAAGGTGAATGGTGAATGAGCCGTAAAGTAGTAAGTTGAAATATGGTTTTGTACGAATCAGTTAAGGTCGGTTTTTAAATCGGTTCTCAATCCAATCGGTTTTAATCGAAATGTTATTTGAAACACAGTGTCTATGTGTAACAAATAGATCGTTTTATCTCAGTTTTGTTAACAATAATATGATTGACGGTCATTCAGTTAGATCAATTATTGAATTTAATTCGAATGTTTTGTGATTAACTATTTGTTACTTAACGGAACTTGTGATTAGTAAATTACGAATTGTTTAATACTTATATATTATTTAAATATATTTACTTATTTTATTTATTTAATAGTATTATAATAACTATGTCAAGTGACAATTTACATATCTTGCACATTTTTTTAGGAAAATTACATGACACATACACATGTTCAAATGCATTCTTGGACACCTATTTAGAGTTGACCAAGAAATAGATTATTTGAAGTCTCTTAATTGTTGGTGTCTTTTCCATACTTTTTTGCTTTGTTTTATTTTTGTAATTATGTTCAAATGCCTTCTTTGACAACTATTTAGAGTTGACCGTGGAATACAATATATGAAGTCTCTTAATTTTTGGTATTTCCATAATTTTTTCATTGTTTTATGTTTGTAATATTATTTGTTTTTTTTCATTTGATTTTTTAGACTATCCACAATAATAGGCATTGGAGATGCTTTTGGCTCACGTGGCATGTTCTTTTTTTCTTCTTTATGAAATTCAAAACTCCAAAAGTGTCACGTTTCTTTTTTTTATAATTTTTGTTTAACTCAAATGTATTAGAGATGACCTCAATAACAGTCTACATAACTAAATAGTAAATTCTCATTATGACCATACACCTAATTAATATGATAACACTATAAGTAGTAAATTCTAATGATTGGTTAATTTTTTTTCTCTTGATGATTGGTGGCCATGTTTTTTTATCCTTCTTTGTCAACAATTTCAAAGCCTCAAAAGTGTCATGTACTCATGTTCCTTTTTTATTTTTTTATGTTTAATTCCAATGTTATTAGAGATTACCCATTTATCACTTGAAATTTATTGATTTATCTAATAAGGATACTGATTTTTAACTTTATATATTGCATATGCTTAGCTAGAGGAGCACAAATCGGGTTTTTTTTTTCTTAAAACCGGTTCTAGGTCCAAAACGGTTACAGTTTTGATCAACAAAGTAAACAATTTGTCCTGGCTAGAGTTGGGTTTTATCGGGTTTGACCGACTAAAGGTGGAACCATTTATGCTAATTCCGGTTCCGGTCACGATTTCTCTGAAAAACCTGAATCTATACTATGCATGACTATCAAGTATGTTTATGTCTTCTTATTATGGTTGCTCTTATACGATAATCTCCACTATTTCTTTTGTTTAATCAAAGACTCAATTTTGTTTTTATACTATTACACTATCACACATTAGTTTTGATATACACAATATATAATTAAAAATACAATGTAGCTCATATTATTTGTAATAACTAAATAACTCATTTCAATTTATAACAATTCAACACCTAGTTACTTTTTTAGAAAATTTTAAGTTTATTTTAGTCATTTGATCTAAAGAATCAGGTTTAATAAGAGACGACTAATATCACATACTTATAAATCCTTCAATTTTCTATTTTTAAATCAAATTTTCCTCAATAATCTTCTTATTGTGGTTGCTCTTATACGAGAGAATCTTCACTATTTCTTTTGTTAAATCAAAGACTCATTTTTGTTTTTATACTATTATCACACATTAGTTTTGCGCGCACACATATATATAGGGAGATGATCAAATGTTAACTATTCCTTATTGCGTTAACCGAATAACTACATATTATTACTTTGGGACCCACATTAAAGTAAATCTAAAGACGTATGTTTTTTTTTTCATTTTTAATTAATGTAGGGCCCCCTTACATTAATAAAAAAAAAGAAGAAAAAAGCTAAACCTTTAGATTTACTTTAATGTGGGCCCCCAAAGTAATAAGATATAGTTATTCGGTTAACGCAATAAGGAATGGTTAACATTTGAACCATCCCCTATATACATATACATATAGTATAGCTCATATTATTTGTAATAACTAAATAACTCCTTTCAACTAATAACAATTTAACACCTAGACATCTTTTTAGAAAATTTTAAAGTTTATTTTAGTCATTTGATCTAAATAATCAGGTTTAATAAGAGACGACTAATGCCACTCTATTAAAAATTCCTCCATTTTTCTATTTTTAAATCAAACTAGGTTTTTCCATCCCGCGCGTTACGGCGGGTTATCACAGTACACTCCCGATAACGGATATCATATATCATTTGCAAAAACAGAAATTACATCCCAAAATTAAATTTTTAATCACGAAGTCTATACAATTTTTTCATAAAAAAACATAAAATCATAAAAAATCCACATAAATATGTTGAAAAAATAATAGAAAAAAATTACACATAAAATCTTTTTCACCAGCAACCAATTGGTTGAATTAAAACAAAAATAGAAATATCCAAGCAAATTTCTCAAATTTAATAAAAAACAAATATTTAATCAAATCTCTCAAATTTATGCCCTTATTTCTGTTTACTAATTTTTAAAACTAAAAAAAATTCTGGTGATTCAAGAGATTTATCATTCAATTTTAGAAACCATGTTTTTTTTCACTATATACATATATAAAATATTTACTATTTAAAATAATAATATATATATATATGTTTATTATTTATTTTTACTATTTAATATGTATAAATATATTACTATTTATTTTCATTTAATTATATATATACTAAAATATCAAAAATTTACTATTCCTTTTGAGTTGGTTTTAATTATATAGTATAATTTTCCTCATTAATTTTTATACAATTATAATTTTTTTTATAAAATGTTGTTTTTTTATAAACCATTAAACTCGTCTTAATTTTTCTATTTGATTCCATTATAGTCAAACTAATTTTTTTCTAAAATATTTTTAATTAACATCAATGTAATAAATAGTAATATTGCAACATCAATTTCCCCCTTTTCAAAAAGCTAAACATTTTTTTAAAATTCTTCCTCATCTTGAATATAAATTACAATGTTAATTTTTGTAAACATTAGAACATTAAATAATTCACATCAATATAAATTACAGGTGCAATCAATTTAACGAGTTGTAACACTAATATTAATTACACCAATGTAACAACCTGCAACATAAATACAAACTACAAATTACGTAACGAGCTATAACTAAGTCAATGTAATGATTTGTATTTAATATCATAATTTTTATGTAAATACATAATTTGTATAAAAGACTTATGATGATTTTTAAAAATGAGTGATTTTTTTTAAAAGGGTTGGTTTTCAAATTAAGAGGAAAAACACTTTTTGAAAGATAATTTAGTAACGGCAGCTAACGCTTTGTTTTAGGCAAATATGTTAATATAATTCGCACAATTTGGTATATTTATTTTGATTATGGACAATTTGAAAAGTATTGTGTACATTGGATCTAGGCAGACAAGTCAGAAACTTGATTGTGAGCACATATCATGTACTTTCATTTCATTAGTTATATGATATACATGGCATGTCAACACGCACATATCGTTATACTATTATTAAGACAAAACATGTGAACTCATCAACTTTTTAATTAACATTTTAACGTCATTTTACTTATTTTGTGAAAATAACGTTAAAAGTATCGGGATGATAACTTCAAATGATAACTTTGAGACGAGGATTCATTTAAAGAAGTCTCTCTATCCCAACTGGGATATGGGTAAGTTCTTTCTTCATCTTCCCTCCCATCAGATCTTACTAAGAAGTAAGAATATACTGTATAAAATTGTTTTTCTTGTTGTTATTCAACATTTTTTATTATTGCGTTGACTATAATACCCGAATATATAATCAAATAAGGTAAATAAATAAATATGAAATGTAAACACTCAAATATTAATATTAAAATAAATATAGTTAAATATTAAATAAGTATTTTAACAGGTTAACATCGAGTTAATTACCGAATATTTGAGTTACTTAGATAACTAATCTGAGTAATTATTGTCGACTTGTTTAATATTTACAAATTGATATTGAACAACCTATTTGTTACACTAATGTTTTAATCGGTACAAACAAGAAAAAAAATAAATTAACGTAACCGACTTGGTCCAGGTTAGTTGAAGAGAATGTATAAACAACCGATTGCAATTAGCCTCATCAATTATCTCATCATTTCATTTACAAATTCTCAAATGAAACAGTCGAAACCAAACTATTGTAACCGAAGAATTGTTAATTCGTTGTAATTGGCATTTAAACCACTTAATTTCCTATCATTATGCCATTGTGCAAGCAACCATCTTCATATTTACATATTATCTTTAAAATTTAGAAACAGCAAACAAAACGATCGGCTTTCTCCTTGTACCACCACAATGTGTTGACCACAACACCTCCATATACTTTATCCTATGCATACTTGAAATACATTGCATCACCACCGTAGCAAACTTGTACCGAAGACTTCACCATGGCAGTCACCTTCCTGTGATCGTGCTCCTATACGGGTCGCCAAAAGACATTGAACAACCATGAATATTGGAGCCAATTGAAGCGGTTCAACTCATAATCCTTTGTCGTTGTTCGATTGTTATTTTGGGTGCAGAATAATCCTTCGACTACTGTTAAGATTGCTAAATTGCTAAGGATTTGGATTACTCGCTTACTTTCTTATTACATACTGATTAATTGCTAAGACCCAGGTAAGGATCCTGTTTAATTAAATCATAGTATTTCTGTTTCTGTAATCGTTTACTTTCGTTTCTATGTTGTATCTGATTTGTTATTGCCACGATATGGTATCGTGTTTCTCTGTTTCGTTTATCAAGCAATATATTTAGATTATCTTGTACTCATTATTGCATGATCTAAATATGACTGAACTTGGTAGTTTAACTACCTTACTGAACTTGGTAGTTTATCTACCCTACTGAACCTACAGAGCCTACTGAACTTCTACTCTGTTACCCGAGCATGCCCCTACCTGTAAGGATGACTACATGCCCTTCATGGCGGCAACTATGATGTGGAACCACCCGTGACGGTTAGTTGAGTTCACGGCGTCTCTATTTAGTACTCTGATAGTACACATGTGCACCTACTGAATTCTGGAGAGGCGTATGGACTGGTCCTAGGATAATTTTTAACTGTACTTTCTGATTTCTGGAGGATAGTGACGTGTATGCCAACACTAACTATCTCATGTATCTGGTAAGCGGGAGTAGCCACCCGTGAACCTTACACTTTTATATGTACAGTCGGCTCGTGGTATATTCTGGGATTTCCCACTATTTCTGACTTACATTATAACCTATATTGTTGTTTTGAAAGGTTATAGTTTATTCAAGTCAGATCAACCTTTACTGTTTTGTTTATGTTACTGCTTTGTTTCTGGTATCTGTTTCTTAATATTATTCTCGTTACCTTCACCAACTTCTAAATCTCTTTTAATTACTGTTGTTTATCCGTTACTGAGCATTCTTTGGCTCAGCCGTATTTGTTTTTGTGGTGTTTATATGTATTGTATAGGTAATCCAGGGAATCAGACGGGGAATTGAGGAAAGGTGTCACACCCCCAAATTCCCACTCGTGGTGTCAGTCCACGTGGGCGTGACGTGGCCAGGATCACAGCTCATGGTCATATAGAACGACTCTATATGAGTTACACAATCACACAGGTATGTATAATAACATAGTTTCATTCAATATGCAGCGGAAAATGTTTTAACATCATAAGGTAAACACGTTGCAGCGGAAAATAAATTGTTTAACAGACACTACATAGTTAAACTTGTTTTCAAATACATCAAATGCACGCAAGCCTAGGACATGAATCTATATGAGTGCCAGTCTCCTTAGCGTGTCCTTGCGCGTGTCCTTGCGTGTGCTCCATTTAATTACCTGAGAATACATGCGAAAAGTGTCAACTAAAAAATTGGTGAGTTCACAGGTTTAGACAGACTGAAAAGTAAACAGACATATACTGGGTATGTTAAGTTTAGTTGGATACTACGATCCGTGGAGTGTGTCAGTTCATCTTACCGAAACTAGACTGTTCCCGTTTGCCTCCGCAGGTCATCGCTGAACCCGCATTCCCATCGAAATTACACTCGTTATGACCTCCAGTCAACATTGGTGCCGAGTGGGGCTAGTCAAACCCAGTAGTACTACGTAATTACGACTCGTTTGTTACACAATTAACGGTAAGGATAAGTGAGGACTTTAAGCGATAATAGTTACACTCGAAAATGGTTTTCACAACATACCAGTCATATATCTAAAACAGTTGCATTGTATTCTCACCCCAATAGTTTAGCAAAACAATTAAAGAGTAAAAGTGGGGCCGTAAACTCACCTGAGTTTAGATATGCGTTAGCTCAAAAGAGTAAGTGTAGCTCGCCGGCTAGTAGTCACCTATATCACATAGGTACTATGAGTTTGTGTTCACAAGTGCGGGTCTCACCGGACCGTGTTAGTGTTCAACAACACTAAGTGGTTATGTGAGTCGAGTTGACCGTGTTTGACCGTATCGATCGTGTTTGACCTAACGACCCGTTGGTGACGGTTTGGATCAAGTGTTCGTGTATCGTGCGGTTTTAGTGTCGTGTGAAGTGTACGGATACCAAAATCATTCCTATGAGGAAACTTACTATTTATGGTAAGTTTCTATTTTAGGAAAGTTTCCATATTTGGCAAGCTATGCATAAAATTATATTCCAATTATTCTAACATGCATATTTGTCCTAAATGAGCATGTTATCACGTAGCACATAGTTACACATAGCCGGTTTAACATAGTTTGTGCGTAAAAGTTTCCATAATTAGAAAGTACACATAAACAAGCATATTTCACCAAGTTTAACACTAATATTATCTAAACGTCACTATCCTAATCATTATTAGCCATTTAGTCATACACGTCTTGACTAGCATGCTCCTATTCATAATTTCGTAAAGTAAAGTTTCTATTTATAGAAACTTTTGACAAATGCACCCATCTCAAACATTTAAGTTATAAAGTCGTCTATAATCATCATGACAAGTTTAACTAAGCATATAAAACACACAACATTTAGCAATTTCATCCTTTCTAGCAATCTTGTAGCAAAATGTTACTATTTTTAGTAACATTCCTAAATATCATACTTTGACAATTCTAACTATTACAATGTATCAAATAACTATTATATTGACACTTAATCATCATTTTAAACATATCTTATTGATCTAAACATATCCATGTGGTTATTTCATCAAAAATCAATATTTCATGATATTAAAGTTACCACAATTTGTACAAATCACCTTTTGACATATCTTGCTTTTCATAACACTTTTAGATCTCATAAATCATATCCAATAACATTTCAATATCAAACTTCATGAATCTCCACCTAGATCTTACATACATGTTGCTAGCATCATTATTTTAGCTACTATAAACATCCTATCATAACAACATCATCATAGTATGTAAAGACACATCATCTAATCATCAATAAACATAGAAACATCATCAAACTCAGATTCAAACAAGAAAAATTCGTGTATGTGTGGATCTAGTGTGTACGTGCAAGCTTTGAACCTTGTATGTGGGTTTATGTGTGTTGTATGTGAGTTTTATGCTACATAGTCTCAAGATCTACCTTCCAAAGCTTCGAATGTATTGAGATATTGGTTGAACAGCTTCTTGAGCTCCTGGAATCGCTCTTCAACTAGTGCAAGCAATGGTGATGGTGGTGACAAGATCTTAAGAGCCTTCCTTGAGCTTCCCAAGCTTCAAATCTCCCAACAATGGCTTCCAAGGCTTCAAATGAGTGTGATGTGGTGTTGTAGTAGTGAAATCAGACGTTTTTGGGGTATTAAATAGAGGAGTTTACGTATGGGATTGGGTAAAAGGAGTATGGTGTGGTAATCATGAGATTTACAAAATTTTTAGGTGTCAGACACCCCAGGCGTATCGCCTGACGAGTGCCATCCATGTCAGGCGTTACGCGCGAGGCAGCCGGATGAGAGGCGTCCCTCCTCATCCGCGCGTATCGCCTGAGTGAGGATCTTCGGGTCAGGCGTAGCGCCTGGACCCTAGATCCGGCCCAATTTGGCCCATTTTCATGTTTTGACCCATTTTTCGCGTATTTTTCGATTACGAGTATCGTTTCTCGACATATGGACATCGTTCTACTAACTTAGGTTCCCCGGAACCTAATGTGCAGTGAAAGTGTTCTGTGGTTTGATCCGTTCACCAACATTCGTCATTCAAGACACGAGCGAGTATTGTGCGATAATTCCTCGAATTATCGATGTGTTCGAACTGTTGTGCCACGTGTCACACTAAATACAATTATTCTAGTGCCACATATGAAATAATAACACACATTATTATTAAAGTATTATAATTGCTGACCTGGAATTTGCGAGGTGTCACATCATCCCCCAGTTAATAGGAATTTCGTCCCGAAATTCAGTTCGTGTTGCTGGTGTTAGTCTGGTTGGAGAATAGGTGAGGGTATTTCTGTTTCATCTGGTCCTCCCGTTCCCAGGTGTATTCCGGTCCTCGCCGTGAGTTCCAACGAACTTTTACAATTGGTATTTTACTGAGTTTCAACTTCTTGATTTCCCGATCCATGATTTCCACTGGTTCCTCAACGAAGTGAAGTTGTTCATCAATCTGGATTTCCTCCAAAGGAATTGCGAGCGTCTCGTCTGATAAGCATTTCTTGAGGTTCGAAACATGAAACACATTGTGTACGCTACTCAATTCATGTGGTAGCTGTAGTTCGTAGGCTACGGGGCCTATCCGTTTAGTGATCTCGAATGGTCCTATGTAACGAGGGTTTAATTTTCCCCTTTTCCCAAATCGAATCACTCCCTTCCAAGGTGAGACTTTAAGAAGTACTTGGTCTCCCACTTGGAATTCCAAAGGCTTGCGCCTTTTGTCGGCATAGCTTTTCTGTCGGTCTCGAGCTGCTGCCATTCTGTTACGTATTTGTACGATCTTTTCTGTGGTTTCGTGCACAAGCTCGGGTCCGGTCAGTTGGCTTTCACCAACTTCCGCCCAACAAAGTGGTGATCTGCACTTACGCCCGTACAGTGCTTCAAATGGTGCAGCTCCAATGCTGGTGTGGTAACTGTTATTATATGAGAACTCCACCAACGGTAGGTGAGTCTCCCAGCTATTACCGAAATCAATCACACATGCTCGAAGCATGTCTTCCAGAGTTTGGATGGTTCGTTCACTCTGACCATCCGTCTGTGGATGATAAGCAGTACTCATATCCAATCTCGTCCCGAGTGCCTTGTGTAAGGATTTCCAAAAATGTGCCGTGAAACGACTGTCTCGGTCGGATATTATAGAGATTGGAACTCCATGTCTGGATACGATTTCCTTTAAATAGATTCGGGTTAACTTTTCCAACTTGTCGGTTTCCTTAATCGGAAGAAAGTGTGCCGATTTCGTGAGTCGGTCTACGATAACCCAGATGGTATCGCAACCACTTGCTGTCTTTGGCAGCTTGGTGATAAAATCCATGGAAATCTGTTCCCATTTCCAGACTGGGATTTCCGGTTGTTGGAGTAACCCCGACGGTTTCTGATATTCGACCTTAACCTTTGAGCAAGTCAGACACTTACTCACATAGGTTGCAATTTCTGATTTCATGTTAGGCCACCAATAAGTTGCCTTTAGGTCGTGGTACATCTTGTCAGAACCTGGATGTACTGAGTATCGACTCTTGTGAGCTTCATCCATCACTACTTCCCTTAATCCTCCGTAGCGTAGAATCCAGATTCGATCCATCAAATAGTAAGCTCTGTCGTCTTTCTGTTTCATCTGTTTATCCATTCCTCGCATGGCCTCGAGAGTGAGGTTTTCAGTTTTCAAGGCTTCTTGCTGTGCATTCCGGATTTGATTAGGTAACTCAGAATGAATGGTAAGTTGTAACGCATGTACGCGTTTAGTTGTCTCTTTTCGGCTCAGTGCATCGGCCACTACATTAGCCTTACCGGGATGATACTTGATTGCACAGTCATAATCACCTATCAGTTCGACCCATCTGCGTTGTCTCATGTTCAGTTACTTTTGATCGAAAATGTGTTGTAGGCTCTTATGGTCTGTGAATATCGTACACTTAGTACCGTACAGATAGTGTCGCCAGATTTTCAATGCGAACACTACGGCTCCCAATTCCAGATCATGGGTGGTGTAATTCTTCTCGTGCACCTTTAGCTGTCGTGACGCATAAGCTATGACTTTCTCGCGTTGCATTAGCACACAACCGAGCCCTTGTTTCGATGCGTCGCAATAAACCACAAAATCTTCACACCCGTCTGGTAGCGATAGAATCGGAGCACTGCACAATTTCTGCTTCAACAAGTCGAAAGCAGCTCCTTGTTTCTCTCCCCATTCGAATTTCTTGTCTTTGTGCGTAAGGGAAGTCAATGATTGTGCGATCTTTGAGAATCCCTCGATAAACCGCCTGTAGTACCCGGCCAATCCTAAGAACTGCCGCACCTCAGTTGGAGTCTTAGGTGCTGCCCAATTCTTGATTGCCTCAATCTTGGCTGGGTCTACATGTATTCCCTTCTCGTTTACCACGTGCCCAAGAAACTGAACTTCGCGAATCCAAAAATCGCATTTGGAAAGCTTCGCGTATAGTTGTTCCTTCTTTAGCAGTTCCAAGACACGTCTTAAGTGATCGGCATGTTCTTCTTGAGTCTTGGAATAAATCAGGATATCGTCTATGAATACGATTACGAATTTGTCCAGATACGGCTTACACACTCGATTCATGAGATCCATGAATACTGCCGGTGCGTTGGTCAGCCCGAAAGGCATGACTAGAAATTCGTAATGTCCATACCGTGTTCTGAAGGCTGTCTTCGGTATATCTCCTTTTTGTACTCTGAGTTGATGGTACCCAGATCTTAAATCGATCTTCGAATAGTAGCTTGACCCTTGCAATTGGTCAAACAAATCGTCTATTCGAGGTAATGGATATCGGTTCTTGATTGTTACCTTGTTTAGTTCTCGGTAGTCTATACACATACGGAATGATCCGTCCTTCTTCTTCACAAACAATACCGGTGCTCCCCAAGGTGAGAAGCTCGGTCGGATAAATCCTTTATCCAACAACTCCTGAAGTTGATTAGATAGTTCTTGCATTTCAGTAGGAGCCAATCGGTATGGTGCCTTAGCTATCGGTGCTGCTCCTGGTGTTAGATCTATCTGAAACTCCACTTGTCGTGCTGGTGGTAGTCCCGGTAGATCGTCAGGAAAGACTTCCGGATAATCGCGAACAATAGCGATGTCCTCGATCTTCCGTTCCTTCTTTGATTGTTCGGTGATAAGAGCTAAGATAGCCGTGTATCCTTTCCTCAAATATTTGTTTGCCTTCATGCAAGACATGATGTTTAATGGTATTCCGCGCCGTTCCCCTTGAATTGAAATCTGCTCTCCACTTGGCAATGTAATTCGCACGATCTTCTCATTGCACACGATCTCGGCGTGATTTGCAGATAGCCAATCCATTCCAATCACCACTTCGAAGCTCCCGAGAGTTACTGGCATCAAGTCAATCATCAGCTGATGGGTTGCTAGTGTCAAAACACACCCCTTGAGGATGTGTTGTGTTTCAATCAGCTTGCCGTCCGCTAACTCTACGGTGTACTTATAGTCTAGTGGTGTTGGTGTCATATCAAACAGTTTACTAAATTCACTAGATATAAAACTTCTATCGGCACCGGTATCAAATAATATGCTAGCATAAACATTATTTAAAAGAAACGTACCGGTGACGACATTGGGGTCATCTTTAGCTTCACCCGATCCAATTACGAATGCTCTTCCCCTTGCCGGGTTGCCTCCAGTGTTCTTGTTTTCTGGGCAATCTCGGCGCATATGCCCTGGCTTCCCGCAAGTGAAGCATCCCTTTAAGGTGTCATTTTTGTTGAGATTTGGATCGGGTTTGATCGACATTCTTTAGCCAGATGTCCATTTCTGCCACAGTTGGTGCACTTGCCCTTTTTGCATGGGCCAAAATGATGATAGTTGCAGATGTTGCATTTTGGGCTGTTGCCCTGATATCCTCCCTTACCCTGAGTGTTCGGTTGGGTGGCAGTGAAAACCTTGGCAGGTGCAGGCCGGTGTTGGGTCGGTTGCTGAGGTGAGAAGGTGCGGTTGTTGCTGGGCTCCCACTTTCGCTTGGGTTCTTGGGGTTTCAGATGTTCACCCCTTTTAGGTAGCTTTCCCTGGGCTACTGCCTGATCAGTCAGTTTGTGTGCCAAGCGAATCAGTGGTTGAATGGTGGTGCGATCGGAAGCAGTCACCGTACTCTGAATCTGCTCCGGCAATCCACTAATGAATTGTTCAATCTTCTTGTACTCCGGCGTTACCATTGCCGGGCATAGCTTGCACAGCTCGTGAAACCGAGTACAGTATTTCTCGATTTCAGATCCCACCATCTTGTGCACCCAAAATTCTTCCTCAAGCTTTCTGATTTCGTCCCTAGGACAGTATTCTTCGTGCAATATCCTGGTGAAGTTGTCCCATGGAATGGAGTTTGCAGTTTCAAGTCCAAAGGTTTGGACATGTGTGTTCCACCATGTGAGGGCTGGTCCCTCCAGAGTTCCGGTGGCATATTTTACTCGATTTTCATCCGAGCATTCAGACATAGAGAAGACTGACTCCAGCTTCTCGATCCAGCGAAGCAGTCCCACTGCTCCCTCGGTACCCTGGAATTTGTGAGGATGGCAACTCAGGAACGCTTTAAACGAACACCCCTTTGCTACACTCCCATGCGATCCTGCGCATCGGTGTTCCATGTAACGCGTTAGTGTCTATACTAAGTTAATCGGGTTAGGTTGGGGTTAGTACCGTTGTTGGTGCCACTAGTCTCGCTAGCAAGTCGGTTTGCTTCGTAATTCGCAAGTACCTTGTTGAACTTACGTTCAACCATCATGTCGATCCTTGCCTTTTCGGCCTTGCGTTTGAGTTTGCGGGCATTGGGTCCTCGTTCAGACATGATTCTATATGGAAAGGTTAGGATGTTAGTTAGCATAAGTTAGAGTGTTAGTCAATTGTTAGGTCAGATGTCATGTTAACAATAGTCATAGCCATGATATTTATATAAGCAACAAAGTAAAGCATCTTTCCATTAATGATAATAAGTTTGTGTACAATATTTTCCAAAAGAGATGCTACAAAATTTGCACGAGCACATCCCGCTCGGCTAAGTGATACAAAAGTAGAATACTGAAATAGAAATCCTAACTAGACAATCGTGGAGTGTGAATCTCCACTATCAGCAGGGCCATCATCGTCCTCCTCATCAGGATCCTCGTCTGGATCCTCATCAAAATCTTCCTCATCGAGATCCTCCGGTTCGAATTGGGGTTCTGGCTCAGGCTGTGGCTCCACTATGAACTGTCCGACCCATGCATTTAGCATGGCATCGCTTGCCTGGATCATGGCAAGATTCTCCTCGTTGGCGTCCTCCATAGCTGCTAATCGTCCAGCGTGTCCATGTGTCACTGCGGCTAAGAAATCCTGTTGCTCCTCGAGCAACGTAGTCCTATCATGGATGTCGGTGACCTCAGTAGTGACCTCCTCCTGTCGCTGGATCACATCCTGAGTCCTAGCGACCAAGTCATCCTGCGTCCCTTCGACGCGTGCGAGTCTCTCCTCCAAGTTATCCACGCGTTTCTGTAGATGCTGATTATGCTCCAAGAGATCCCTAAACCCATCAGTCATTACGCATAGCTGGCAGGACTCACGTCTATAACGCGAGATCAATGCAGCGAATGCCCGCTCCATGGGCATTCCAATCGGTGGTAAGGGTGGTCCAGTAGATGTGTCTCCTAGCAAAGGCAACTTGGGTACTCTCTCTTCCCTCGCCCAAACAGTAAGGGTAGTAGGGTACCAGTCCCATGGTCCCCTGCTGCTCGAGGGTCGAAGCCTCTTGGACTCCTGAGCATATACCTGCTCCACTATGTCCTGGATCTTCTGTTTGTCCTCCTCGGTAAGCTCATACTCATACGGGCACTTCCTCGAGTCTTTCCCGTTCTGATCTTTGTTGTTGTCCATTCCTGCGTTTGAATCAAATAAGTAACAGTACATGATAATAGTAAACATTTTTGTGAAATTGTTAGTGTAGTGTCTAATGTAGAGCAGTGGCTATAGTCTAAGTTCACTATATGCAAACCTAGTTCCCTATAACCAAGTCTCTGATACCAGTCTGTCACACCCCCAAATTCCCACTCGTGGTGTCAGTCCACGTGGGCGTGACGTGGCCAGGATCACAGCTCATGGTCATATAGAACGACTCTATATGAGTTACACAATCACACAGGTATGTATAATAACATAGTTTCATTCAATATGCAGCGGAAAATGTTTTAACATCATAAGGTAAACACGTTGCAGCGGAAAATAAATTGTTTAACAGACACTACATAGTTAAACTTGTTTTCAAATACATCAAATGCACGCAAGCCTAGGACATGAATCTATATGAGTGCCAGTCTCCTTAGCGTGTCCTTGCGCGTGTCCTTGCGTGTGCTCCATTTAATTACCTGAGAATACATGCGAAAAGTGTCAACTAAAAAATTGGTGAGTTCACAGGTTTAGACAGACTGAAAAGTAAACAGACATATACTGGGTATGTTAAGTTTAGTTGGATACTACGATCCGTGGAGTGTGTCAGTTCATCTTACCGAAACTAGACTGTTCCCGTTTGTCTCCGCAGGTCATCGCTGAACCCGCATTCCCATCGAAATTACACTCGTTATGACCTCCAGTCAACATTGGTGCCGAGTGGGGCTAGTCAAACCCAGTAGTACTACGTAATTACGACTCGTTTGTTACACAATTAACGGTAAGGATAAGTGAGGACTTTAAGCGATAATAGTTACACTCGAAAATGGTTTTCACAACATACCAGTCATATATCTAAAACAGTTGCATTGTATTCTCACCCCAATAGTTTAGCAAAACAATTAAAGAGTAAAAGTGGGGCCGTAAACTCACCTGAGTTTAGATATGCGTTAGCTCAAAAGAGTAAGTGTAGCTCGCCGGCTAGTAGTCACCTATATCACATAGGTACTATGAGTTTGTGTTCACAAGTGCGGGTCTCACCGGACCGTGTTAGTGTTCAACAACACTAAGTGGTTATGTGAGTCGAGTTGACCGTGTTTGACCGTATCGATCGTGTTTGACCTAACGACCCGTTGGTGACGGTTTGGATCAAGTGTTCGTGTATCGTGCGGTTTTAGTGTCGTGTGAAGTGTACGGATACCAAAATCATTCCTATGAGGAAACTTACTATTTATGGTAAGTTTCTATTTTAGGAAAGTTTCCATATTTGGCAAGCTATGCATAAAATTATATTCCAATTATTCTAACATGCATATTTGTCCTAAATGAGCATGTTATCACGTAGCACATAGTTACACATAGCCGGTTT
This sequence comes from Mikania micrantha, assembly GCA_009363875.1. Taxonomy (NCBI): domain Eukaryota; kingdom Viridiplantae; phylum Streptophyta; class Magnoliopsida; order Asterales; family Asteraceae; genus Mikania; species Mikania micrantha. The sequence continues at coordinate 11,059,739 of CM018690.1, read as the reverse complement.
AACATAGTTTGTGCGTAAAAGTTTCCATAATTAGAAAGTACACATAAACAAGCATATTTCACCAAGTTTAACACTAATATTATCTAAACGTCACTATCCTAATCATTATTAGCCATTTAGTCATACACGTCTTGACTAGCATGCTCCTATTCATAATTTCGTAAAGTAAAGTTTCTATTTATAGAAACTTTTGACAAATGCACCCATCTCAAACATTTAAGTTATAAAGTCGTCTATAATCATCATGACAAGTTTAACTAAGCATATAAAACACACAACATTTAGCAATTTCATCCTTTCTAGCAATCTTGTAGCAAAATGTTACTATTTTTAGTAACATTCCTAAATATCATACTTTGACAATTCTAACTATTACAATGTATCAAATAACTATTATATTGACACTTAATCATCATTTTAAACATATCTTATTGATCTAAACATATCCATGTGGTTATTTCATCAAAAATCAATATTTCATGATATTAAAGTTACCACAATTTGTACAAATCACCTTTTGACATATCTTGCTTTTCATAACACTTTTAGATCTCATAAATCATATCCAATAACATTTCAATATCAAACTTCATGAATCTCCACCTAGATCTTACATACATGTTGTTAGCATCATTATTTTAGCTACTATAAACATCCTATCATAACAACATCATCATAGTATGTAAAGACACATCATCTAATCATCAATAAACATAGAAACATCATCAAACTCAGATTCAAACAAGAAAAATTCGTGTATGTGTGGATCTAGTGTGTACGTGCAAGCTTTGAACCTTGTATGTGGGTTTATGTGTGTTGTATGTGAGTTTTATGCTACATAGTCTCAAGATCTACCTTCCAAAGCTTCGAATGTATTGAGATATTGGTTGAACAGCTTCTTGAGCTCCTGGAATCGCTCTTCAACTAGTGCAAGCAATGGTGATGGTGGTGACAAGATCTTAAGAGCCTTCCTTGAGCTTCCCAAGCTTCAAATCTCCCAACAATGGCTTCCAAGGCTTCAAATGAGTGTGATGTGGTGTTGTAGTAGTGAAATCAGACGTTTTTGGGGTATTAAATAGAGGAGTTTACGTATGGGATTGGGTAAAAGGAGTATGGTGTGGAAATCATGAGATTTACAAAATTTTTAGGTGTCAGACACCCCAGGCGTATCGCCTGACGAGTGCCATCCATGTCAGGCGTTACGCGCGAGGCAGCCGGATGAGAGGCGTCCCTCCTCATACGCGCGTATCGCCTGAGTGAGGATCTTCGGGTCAGGCGTAGCGCCTGGACCCTAGATCCGGCCCAATTTGGCCCATTTTCATGTTTTGACCCATTTTTCGCGTATTTTTCGATTACGAGTATCGTTTCTCGACATATGGACATCGTTCTACTAACTTAGGTTCCCCGGAACCTAATGTGCAGTGAAAGTGTTCTGTGGTTTGATCCGTTCACCAACATTCGTCATTCAAGACACGAGCGAGTATTGTGCGATAATTCCTCGAATTATCGATGTGTTCGAACTGTTGTGCCACGTGTCACACTAAATACAATTATTCTAGTGCCACATATGAAATAATAACACACATTATTATTAAAGTATTATAATTGCTGACCTGGAATTTGCGAGGTGTCACAAAAGGGATCCAAGAGATTATCAAGAATTAATTATACAAATAATGTAATGAGATTTATCATAAGATTTTATTATGACTTTGGTTGACCTATGTTAGACTTTAATTATATTTTAATCTATTTTGGATTGTTGCATCAATTCTGATCTCCGTATAAGTGATACGTCAGCCCTAATCAGGTTGGGGTGTTACATTGACGGTTTGTAAATTATGCCCAATTTAATTGTATGTTTTGTAATTGTTTGTATCTAAGATAATACTAGTAGGACATATAATGTGACATGCATATTTTGACAATTTGTCCAAGTATGTCTTGACAAATTTAGTAAAATATTTTATTAAATTGATGTGTTGTGACATACGATCAATTGCATTTACGTATTTCTGTCGAAGTCAGGGTGTGAGAGTAGCAATGGGTGTTGAACAACGACAACCATGAGTGATGGGAAGAAAATAATGGTAGTTGGGTGTGTTGGCTCTTCAAAGACAGAAAAAGAAGGGTGGGCTGAGTTTAGATTTGTATATGACTGTATGCGAGTATAATAGAGCACCGCTAATATTTGATATAATTTAAATGCATGAGTATTTTGGTGTTGAAAAAGTTATTGATACAGGCATGGCAGGTCTTGAGAATAAAAAAAAAATCCGGGGTCTGGGCCAAGAAAAAAATTGGGCCCTCTTAAAGATACTAACTTAGCAATTTATATATAAAAAGTTAATAATTTGAATATATTTATTAAAAAAATTAATAAAACCAAAGTATCGTAGCACAATAATATATTTCAAATGCTTAAGCAAACCGTAAGGCTCTCCGAGCATTTTTTGGAGCCAAAGTCTCGATCATCTCTTCGGTATCCATATTGTCTAAGATGTCGTTCTCAATAGAAATCATTGTCAATCCGTTAAGTCGGTCTTGTGACATTGACGATCGTAAATAATACTTCAACAACTTTAACTTAGAAAAGCTTATTTCTGCCAATGTCACAGTTATCGGAATAGTCAACAAAACTCTATATGTAATTAATACATTAGGAAAAAACCTAAGCTGGTTCAACTTGTTTATAACATCAAAGAGTAATAATTTTATTACACAAAAATGTCTCAAACAACTTCAACTCAAAATAAGTTCATTCGCATCAATATCGGAATGTTCTCCATACTTCAATGTGTGACTCGTTGGAGACTTGCAATCGAGGTTGTGCTCGATGGCTCGTGGCTATGTAATCGATGCAGTGGAAGTTGCAGGGATCCATTTTGTTGAGTTTGGAAGGTGGGACTGGAGGGCTGGAGGTGGACGCTGGTCCAGCTGTTGAAGCATGTTTTGGAATTGGAAGAGTGTAAAGTAAAACCAACTTGAGAAAAAGTCAATAGAATCCTAATATGTTTTTAAATATGTGAGGCTTTTTTTATGGATAATCCATTACCAATTAAAGTATTTTCATTCTATCAAAACTTATTGGGCCCTAAGTTTTAAAATTTTATTATAATATATATATTTTTTTAGTTTCGGGGCCCTAAAAAAGCTGGGCTCAGGGCGGTCGCCCACTTCATCCTCCCCCAAGGCCGGCCCTCGATACATGAAAACTTGTGTTATATTTTTATACAAACAATTAAACTAACCATGCAATTTTTTGAAATCAATGACTATCTGTGCAATATAGACATTACACATAAATCATTCTTGTAATTAAATCGTATAGATTAATTGAATATTGAAATTTATAAGCATTGTCCACTGCGTAAAGAGTAATGGCTATGTAACATTCTTGAAAAATGTCGTAGCTTTCAACAATATAAAATCGGCCCACGAGTTTACCCTCTCTAAATATTTTTTTGTATACCACATTTGTTATTTTATTTGAAATTAAGAAATGTGTTAATGTATTTAAGCTTATACTATTAATTTTAAAAATTAAGTAAGTTGTTTTACTTGATAAATTTTGTGATCAAATTAATAGAATTAATATTTTATAAATTTGCAAATTTTGTTATAATTTTGTTATAATTTGTTATAAAACATAATACATAATTGTATATTTCTATAAAAATGTTTATACTAATAAAATTTATCGCTAGATTATAAATTAAATAGAAAATTTTAAATTAGAAATTCTTTAAATTTTGTTGATGATTTTATTAATAAAAGTAAGTTAAAGTTTTGATATTCACATATTTAAGAAATGTGAACATAAAATGAGAGAAAGGATTAAAAAGATGCCTTATGTCATTTTATATAATCAATTATTGGTAGCAGGATTTACGCGATGCATTTTATTAGCGGTAATATAAGTTGTAATCTTATTTCCTTTTACCAATAATACAATCATGGAATTTAATTACAATGAATTGATGTTAATATTGGACGCATTTTAGACATTTTTTAATAATCGATGTTTCGTTAAACTATATTTTAACACAGTTGCTTTTATTTTTTTAACAAGTAATATCTTTTTAGGATGTAAAACAAATATATTAATAATATTTTTATAAATATTTGCGACAAAATCTCAACAGAGAGTGGACTTTAATTAAAAAAAGTTCACATTTTATTTTCAACATTCCTGTTGACTTTTATTCATAAGGTTTTTAGAATATAATCCAAGTGCTGCAATAAAGCAAAATTTAAATAAGAAATAAGAGAATTAAATGGTAGTATTGGTTGAAATAGGCCAAGACTCACGCCACTTGTTGGAACTCATGTGCTTGTGGAGTACTGGAGTTAATAACTACAGGTCTACAGCCCCAGGAACAAAATTATTCAATTACACACACAAATACACACACTGGGTCATCATCAATCATAGAGGTATGTTTCTGGATTAATAACTGAAGTAATTGGGCCATTGATTTCATCTTCTTCACTCAGCTCAGAGAGAGAAAGATTTGGGCTTTTTCAAGAAATCTTGATTTTAAAATTAGGGTTCTTTCCCTTTGACCTTTTTCTTCACCATCATTCTTTGTGGATCTAGGGTTTCATTTTTCTTGAATCTTGATTCGAAAGGGGTGGGGGTCATTTTTCTGAGGTTTGTAAAATTGTCTTTTTTTTTTTTTTTTTTTTTTTTTGATTGTTAATCTTTCCTGTTCTTCTTGATTTTTTTTATGTCTGACTGCAGACAGCAGCATTGATATATCTATTTTGGGGATTTTTTTATTTTGTTTTTCTCAAATTTCAAGATTTCATCTTTTAGTTCTTTTATATGTGTTCTTCGTCTATAAGACAAATGATATGATTTTGGGATGTTAAAAAAGTTGATTACCTTTTGCTTTTTGGGGGAAATTAGGGTTTGACTTTATGTGTAAATAAACCAACTTGTTTGTTTGTTGGTGGTAGTTTGATAATCTCTTGGGTCAATTCAGTTTGCTTATGAACATAAGCTGCTGATGCATCTTTCACTATGGAAGCCAATTTCTCACTGTGCTGCTTTGTTCTTGGACAAGAAAAGCAAAAAGAAAAATGGGTCTTATTCACCAGATGAAATCAAGAAAAATCCATCAGTTCTCAGAAGATTGCAAGAACACAAACTCAGAGAAGCTCTTGAAGAAGCTTCTGAAGATGGATCACTCATTAAATCACAAGATATTGACTCTGATTCTGCAGTCAACAATCAAGATGAAGGGTTTGGAAAATCAAGATCTCTTGCAAGACTTGAAACTCAGAAAGAATTCCTCAGAGCAACTGCACTTGCTGCTGATCGAACATTTGAAACTGAGGATTCGATCCCTGATCTTCATCAATCATTCTCCAAATTCCTCACAATGTATCCAAAGTATCAATCTTCAGAAAAGATTGATCATTTGAGGTCAGATGATTATTCCCATTTATCTGAATCTGTTCCAAAGGTATGCCTTGATTATTGTGGATTTGGGTTGTTTTCATTTTTGCAAACAGTTCATTATTGGGAGTCATCTACGTTTAGTTTATCTGAAATAACTGCAAATTTGAGTAATCATGCTCTTTATGGTGGTGCTGAGAAAGGAACTGTTGAACATGATATAAAGACTCGGATTATGGATTATTTAAACATCCCTGAGAATGAATACAGCCTTGTATTCACCGTCAGTCGAGGTTCTGCTTTTAAACTTTTAGCAGAATCATACCCTTTTCAATCAAATAAGAAGTTATTAACAATGTTTGATCATGAGAGCCAATCGGTTAATTGGATGGCTCAGAGTGCTAAAGAGAAGGGTGCTAAAGTCCAGAGTGCCTGGTTTAAATGGCCAACGCTTAAACTCTGTTCTACAGATTTAAGAAAGCAAATTTCAAACAAAAAAAAGAAGAAAAAAGACTCGGCTGTTGGTTTGTTTGTTTTCCCAGTTCAATCAAGAGTCACTGGTGCTAAATATTCATATCAGTGGATGGCTTTAGCTCAACAAAACAATTGGCATGTGTTGCTTGATGCAGGGGCTTTGGGCCCGAAAGACATGGATTCGCTCGGGTTATCACTTTTCCGGCCAGATTTTATCATCACATCTTTTTACCGGGTTTTCGGGTTTGATCCGACTGGATTCGGGTGCCTGCTCATCAAGAAATCAGTAATAAGAAGTCTTCAAAACCAATCGGGCCATGCTGGATCTGGTATAGTTAAGATCAGCCCGGTTTTTCCTTTATACTTGAGTGACTCTGTTGATGGAATCCCAGGATTGGCCAGGATTGAAGATGATGAAATTGGTGGGAATGTTGATGTAACATCTGAAAGTAAGCCCGGCCCGCAATTACCTGCGTTTTCTGGCGCGTACACTTCAGCTCAAGTGAGAGAAGTGTTTGATACTGAAATGGAGCATGATATGATTTTTGAAGATAGTGAGACCTTTTCTGTTGGTGAGGTGATGAAGAGCCCGGTTTTTAGTGAAGATGAGTCATCTGATAACTCGTTATGGATTGATCTTGGACAGAGCCCGTTAGGGTCCGATTGTGGTGGTGGTGGTCAGGTGAACAATAAACACGGGGTTTCAACTTCTCCTGTGCCACCGTTTTGGTTCACGGGTCGTAATAAAAACAAGCAGCTGTCATCTCCTAAACCAACCTCAAAGATTGCTAATAGTCCCATATATGATCACGAAGCCCGAATGTTGTCATTTGATGCTGCTGTTATGTCTGTTTCTCAAGAATTGGACCGAATTAAGGAAGATCCCCAAGAAAATCACTTTATGGAGGCAACAAACAACACTCCAAATCATCACAATTTTAATGAGATTGAAGAAGAAACTGAAACAAGCAAATGGGAAAATGGGTCGGGGTCAAAAATCACTTCTCAAGCAAAAGAAAGTGCCATAAGACGGGAAACCGAGGGTGAATTCCGGTTGTTAGGAAGGAGAGAAGGGAATCGGTTTTCGGGTAGTCGACTTTTTGGGGTCGATGAAACCGAGCAAGATCCCAGAAGACGGGTATCATTCACTTTACAAGATCAGAAAAGTGGTGAGTTGTCAGATGCAAATGTTGAAGATTATAATTATATAAGTGATGGGGATTATGGTGAGGATCAAGAATCAAGCAGGAGGGAACCCGAGATCACATGTAAGCATCTTGATCATGTAAACATGTTGGGTCTCAACAAGACCACTTTTCGACTACGATTTTTGGTCAATTGGCTTGTGACATCACTTCTTCAGTTACGAGTACCCGGTTCAAACGGGCAAGACAGTGTGCCATTGGTACACATATATGGGCCAAAAATCAAATATGAACGCGGAGCATCAGTGGCATTCAATGTTAGAGACAGAAAAAAAGGTCTAATCAATCCCGAAATTGTTCAGAAATTGGCTGAAGCAAACGGGATATCTCTTGGTGTTGGGATACTTAGTCATATACGGATCTTGGATAGCTCAAAACCGCACCATGGGGCTCCAAACCATGAAGACACGGCACTTTGCAAGCCGATGGAGAACCAAGGGCATAATGGGAAAAGTGGGTTCGTTAGGGTTGAAGTGGTTACTGCTTCTTTGGGATTTTTAACTAACTTTAGTGATGTCTATACACTGTGGGCTTTTGTTGCAAAGTTCTTGAATCCAGATTTCAACAATGAAGGTGTTCTTTCAACTGTTGTGGAAGATGAAGAATAATGTATTATGATGTGAGATCATTCAGGTGCTGCAAGAAATTGTTAAAAGGTACAATCTTTTTCTTCTGGGCCTGAATCTTTGGATCTCTTGATGTCATTCTTGGATGTATTTGTTCATTCTTGTGTTTTTATTTGCTTCATGGTTTTAATTCCAGAGGTTTCAGGTTTAACGTTTTAGAACAGTTTTTATATCCCAGTAATCTTTATGATTTAAACAGCTTTTGTTTCATGTTTTCTTGAAACTGCATTTTTGGAATCTTGATCTGCTGCTGCAAAACTTTTCAAGAAAACATTTTCTGGGGTCTTGTCTTTTTTTGCTATGTTTGTCGAAATGGAATTAGATACATGAGAAGAACAGGCGTGATACTGATTTACTGCCATATTTCACCAAAATTTGTAATTTTATTATGGATTTGAAATAGGATTTTTGATTCTTGTGATGTATAAAATACCATGGATTTGAAAGCATTCTGATGTAGAACTTGTACCATTATATAAGAAGCTAAGAACTCAATTTGGTTATATGCACCAAATTTTACATAATATTTAAAATTTACATTTTAACTTTATAAACTGTAGTTTTAGTTTTTTATAATTTAGAGTTATATACTGTAATATATATAATTTGATTTTTTTTGATAACTTTTGTTTGTTAATTCAAATACACCACCACCCCACTCAAACAAACACGTATGGGTTGTGTCGATTGAAGGTACCATGCTCTTATGATGAATAATGAAACAAAAATCGACTGAAATATATCAGTATTATATATGACTTTTATTATTTATGTTTTGATCTCTATAACTAACTCGACATAATTTCATACGTTTCTTTTTTATACTTTATCACGTTAACGATACTGAAGGAATAAGCATAGTTAAGTTTATAAACATGTCACATTGTGTTATGTTGATTTTGATTTCTTTTTATTTTCTTTACATTAAGCTACTTTTCTAAAAATTTTGTACAGTAACATATGAGTAATGTTTTATTTTTATTTATGTTTCAACATTCATGATCAATATGTCACAAACTTTATGTTTATTAATTGTACCTTCAAAACATAACACATTATTTATAAATGTATTGTCTCACTATAGCATCTAGGTGACTTTTCTGGTTAGCTTTAATAATGGATTGTAGGCCATAGGCAGTAAGCCTTGTTTGCCATTTATATATGCCTTTGATCATTGCAGTGTCACCTCTCTTATGGCTGTTGACTTGTATGATATGATTCGGAACAAATAATTATCAAATTACAACATAATTATTGTCATTATAATAAGTGGATGTTTAAAAATGTGTTTTTTTTTTTTAAATGAGTGGTCAATTATAATGATTGTTAATTGTGTATATATATTTGTCAATAATTGGTATTTGACATCAATTTAATATCTGCTTCCTTAATTTTGAATTTTGATCGCTTTAATAATAAATAATCTGTTTTAAAGTGGTCTTAGTTTTAACTAATGTTCAGGGAAAAAAAAAATAAGGATCCTCAAACGTTAAGTATTATTGTAAATAGTTTTATACTCATCTTTTAATCGGGTTTTTTAATGTCATAATTAAAAAAATCTTATTTTTGTATATTTTAAACCAAAAAGTGGTATTTTTTTAATAAGAAAGTAAAATATAAAAAGGGAATAAGAAAACCATCTCTTTAAAAAAAAATCATTATTTCATAAATTGTTAGATCATAACAGCGTATGACTGTCCTTCAAATAAATATTGTATTTCACAATCATGTTTTTTAGACTATGTGTAGTAGTCACTCTATAGAAATCATTCCCTACTGAAATTTTATGTCACGTTATCACCCTAACAAAAACTTTAAAAACCCTATATTAGTCATCTCACTGAAAAACATTTCCCAAAAATAACCATCCCCATTGAAAAAACCAATCAAAACATAAAAGAAGGAACGGGGAGCGGGGGCCGCTAGGCGCTCGGAAGGGAGGCCGCTGGGGTAGGGGATGGTGTGCCTGCTCAACCCCGCCCAAATCCCCAGCCCGCCGCTTTTGCGGCTTTACCACTAAACCATGTCTTGAATATAAGTTACATGGAATGAAATGACTCCTACACTTAATAATTTTAAATTTGTTTACAAGAATGAAAAAAAAAATAATGATTAAGAAAACAAAAATAGAAACTTAAGTTTTATAGATAGAATTATTTACTTGAAAGTAAATTTAATAACAGATAATATATTCAGTTATCTTGATATGTTATTATACTTGTTTGTTGATCGTGATTTGTTCATCTTATAATATCTTTTATTAATGAGAACATACAAGAGAAAAAAAATATTATTGCTGTTTAAAATTATACTCACATTGAATTCAAATCAAGCATCCTCTCCTATGTCACAAACTTTCTACTATCCCAATTCATAACTTCTTAGTTTCAACTTTTAACACGCTTTTTGAACTTTTGGCACATAATTAATATGAGGATGCAACAGCAACAATATTCAAACCACTCATATCTTATGTTCCAAATCCTCGTTTGAATTTCTTAACCAAAAGTATGTGAACGTTGATAACAACTGCATGATATGAGAAAGATTGCGACGTGAACTATTGCTTTTATAAGATTTTTAGCAACTTTGAATCACCAGTTAAAAGTTCAAAGGAGTTTAAAATATTTAACTATTCCAAACATATATCAAAATATGAATTTACATATATACTTAGGAAAGCCTTATCAAAAATGTTAATTATTAATGAATTACCTTTTTCTTTCATGAAGCGGGAGGCTTTTCGAGCATTTTGTAAGGTTATCAATCTTCATTCTAGTGTACCTTCATGTTCAACTTCAACGAGAGATTGTTATAGTTATTTTATCAGGAAAGGAGACAATTAATATCTTTAAATGTTTGTCTTCAAGAGTATGTTTAACCACTGACATTTGAACTTCAGGGCAAAATTTATCTTATATGTGTTTGAATGCACATTTTATTGATGATAATTGGTGTTTGCTATAACATCATTGTACTTCAAGTTGTCCGTACATATGTACGATTGTACTGTTACGACCTGATATAATAATTATTAATGAGGATACATTACTTGATGATTATCACTGTTATTGGTATACATATGAGAACATATTACTTTACGCGTAAACCAGGGGAAGTTTAGTTGTAACCCAACTAAACAAAACCAGAGAGTTTATCGCAGTTGTATTCACGGATAATGGGTTATTGGTTTGGAATGGAAAGGATTTGAGAGTTGGGTATTGTTAGTTGCTAAACATAGTCAAGGACACATGGTCATGGTTTATCGAAATAGCGATGGGACGGTGGCTGGGGCGGTTGCGACTGACCCCTACATATGCCCTATACATATGCATATTTCGGTCTATTACGGATGTGTCAGTGATATGGTTTAGTGGGGTTTTAGATTGGGATTATAATATTAAAGTTAATAAAATAATGAAAGTTTTATTGGAAATGATTACGCGATGGTGAGGTTACGAATGTGACTTAAACGCGAATATTAATTCAGAAAGATTAACTTAATAATGTATTCGTGTGGGTGACGATTCACACGAATATAATTATTAAGAATAATATTCTGAAACGATATTCCATAAATCATAAATCAAATCGAAATACGATACGAGCGTCGGATTCGAAAAGGTGACGATCTTTACGAATACGTACGTAAGTTAAGCATTTCGACGAGATAACAAATTAATATCTAACCACATTATATCAATAAATGGGAAATTATAACGTTTATTAGGAATCACAACTTAAAACAAACATCGAGTAAATTACTTATTTGATAAATGACTTAACATAAACGAATTCGGTTATACTAACTGATCTTAATTAAAATCCTTTTATTAAAACGAAACATATTTAATGTAATGATTTATGTTTAAATGTATTCACGGATTAAACAAAATGTTTAATAAATAATTTTACCAAAAATAAGACGGAATTGTTTTTACGAAACGTTAAAAATAAAATCATTTTACGAAAAACGAAACATAATTATTTATATATGTTTCGTATGTTAAAACACATTTACGAGTAAAAACCGAGCACTTTTATAATTTTATCGCGATAAAAACGAGACCGAACATGTGGGTATGATACGCGATATAAGGAAAAAGATTACTAGCTTCTTCTTCATTCTTTAACCTTCTACTCTCTCTCTAAACACCCAAATCGTTCAAGCTTTCTCTCTCTAACTTCTCTCTAAGAGAACTCTCTCGTTTATTGACGGATTCAAGAGATCTTGGCGTCCACGCGTTCGTGTGATCAATGAGAACAAGAAAGTACAAGGAAATCTCACGTTTGATCAACATTTTGAGGTAAATCTGAGATTTTATCTTCGTTTTTGTAGTAGATTATGAACTCTTAGCTTACCACCATCATAACCGTTTTAAAAGTTTGTTAAATATTAAATCGAGATAGTAGCAACTTAAGAAAACCATGGATGATCTTGTAAGGACTTGGAACTCGGTGATGAAGATGATGAACATGGCTGCTGGATTCACGATTGCAGGGGACCGAACCTCTTTGGTCTCACGAACCTGCATGGGCGGGAAACAAGGGGTGGCCGAACCCTCTAGGGTGGCCGAACCTTGGGCCTAGGCGAACCTACCCCCTCCCAAGCGAACCCTTTGAGCCGAACAAATCACCCACATAGATGAACCTGCATGCGTATTAGGCTGCGAATCTGCTTGGGGTTAGCCGAACCCTAGCAGGGCCGAACCTTAGTTGGAATCTCTCTACAAGCGAATCTTGGCTGCTGATCCCTTGGGCGAACCTTTAACCCAGCCGAATCTTCCCACTTCAGCCGAACCCTTCCCTATATCCGAACCTTGTGGCTCACGAATCTACCAGGGACGAACCACTTAGTTGCTGGCCGAACCTATGCAACTAGTCGAACCTAGGGTGTAGTTTGGCATAAAGTTCGCTGGCTTGTGGCTAGTAAAACCCTAAATGTCTAACTAAGGATAATAAGGACCAAAGATGTTGGGAAACTAGGTGTAATCATGCATGCAAGTTAAATTACAAAGACACCACCTTTTTATAGGAAGAATGGGTTTTAAAATATGGACTTACATGATTTGAACGTTTTAAAAGAATAACATAATTATTATCTTCTAACTCTAATTTAAATTTTCAACAACCTAAATTATGGTGGTCACTTTGATTGAACATGCATGGGATTATAATTTTAGATACGTTTATGACAAGGGTTATTATCTCTAAGTAAACGTATCTATGGTAATTACACCTTATGTGGCATAACCTATTATTGTTATTAGATAATTTAAAACTAACAAGTTAGATTTGAGTTTAATAACAATTATCTATAAAAAAATCCCTAGTGTTTTACTAAACTTAGGTAAAATAAAACTAAGAAAGTGAAACACTTTATGAAATAAAAGTGAACACCTATGGTCACTAAATTAAAAAGAAACACACGTACTCACAAATACAAATACGCGATAATTACAGGTTGTTGAGTTACTTCTGAGTTCATATACGCGAGCGCGCATACTACTAAAACACTGATTCTAAGGACTTAGGTGAGTTCTCATAACCTCCCTTTTAAACTGTTTTGTTTTAAACTCGGAGGTGAAACATGTATACCAATTTTTAAAATATTATTTTGATAATACATGGGTGATACATGTTTATCAATACGATATTCATATTATGGGATTATCACTGTATATGGATTAATACTGATTATCATAACTCCGTGTGGCATTGCTAATGACCTCGGTTATCCGCAATGCTCACATGTATTGTCACGTGGGTTACCACAATTCCGTGTATCGTTGTGTTGACTTCGGTCATCCAAGACGATTACATGTATTGTCACTTGGATGATCATAACTCCATGAGACCTTGTTGCTGACTTCGGTCATCCACAACGGTCACATGTATTGTCACGTGGTTGGATACCACTCCATGAATCATGTCTTTAACTTCGGTTAATCATAATGATTTCATGTATAGTCACATATACTATTTAAGAATATTGATGTTTGAGATTGGTTGAATGATTATGTGGTTGATTATCTATGATTGTCTATGATTATATGAGATATGTGATAATGTGTTTGTGTTTTGTGTGTTTGGGTTATATGATGGACTATCTCGCAGGTACTCATGTGGATTTTCTCAAGAAACTCTAAACTTTTATAATCTTTTTGTAAAACATTTTTTAATATAAAAACTTATGATTACTCACCAACTACTTCGTAGTTGACACTTGATTTTTACATGTTTCAGGTAATGAAGCTAAGTAGGTTGAGGAAGATGAACTCACACTTTTGGACATCATCACATAGGAATCTTGGACTTAGCTAAATAACAGAAATTCTGGCGATTAGAATTTAGTTAGATAGCTAAATCTCTTTTGTATTTGATGTAACTGATTCATGATAGACATGATTTTTGTGTAATTAATTTGGTTGATTAAATGATTTGTGATGATTTAAATGAGATGCCCACAAGCTTATGAACAATCTACACATCCCTCGTGGCATCTCGACGTTTCCGCCATCGGTCGAGGTGTTACATTTGCATATAAGAATTATTGCCTTTTTTCCTATCATTGTTCATTCAGGGCTATTAGTAGGGACAGTAGTTGAAAACTATATAATTGAATGCGGTTTTAAAAAAATATTTTACTGTGATTGTAGATATTGCTAGCTATAATGATATATTTATTCAGCACTTGCAAAAGGTTTTTAATCATTGGGAATGTGGTTTTTAATCAGGTTCTCGTTATATGACTCAATGCATACATGCATGAGATTTTAAGAATTGACACTGTGATTGATGGTTTCACTACACATGAAGATACTTCAATCCATTCAATGACACGTAAATAACAATATATTGAATGAGTTGTTATAGAAAAATTTATAGTAGCAATTATCATCAGTGGTTAACATTTAAACTTGCATATTTTTTTAAATTTTATCAAAAATCTTTACGAAAAAAGAAAAGGACTTTGAGGTGTCATTATCTAAAACTTCTATTTCTGGTGGTATAAGGGTGATAGCCAGGAAATAATGGGCATTGAAGAACTTAAGTTGAAAGCGATTTGACATCCCAATGAGAAGTTCGAAAGCTTATTTAAGAAAAACTAAGTTAGACAAATATCTTGGAAAAGATCGAGAACATATGGACTCGCTTTTTGACAATCATGTCAATATCCCATTCTTGCTAATATGGCTCAAGACAACCTTGCCATTCTAGCTTCTACAGTTGCATCTAAATCCGCATTTAGCACAGGGATGAGTGCTTGATTGTTTTCATGCCTTCTTAACCCCTAGAATGGTGGAAGTATTGGTCTTTACACAAGATTGTTTGCATGCTTCTAATAATACCATTGCAATTGAAGATATCTTACTCGAAACTGAAAACATGGAAGCATAAGGTTACTACTAAAGTAGTAAATTATCATTTTTTTATACGTATGTATGTATTTTTTTTATATCATATGTTTGAAAGACTTAGCCTTGAAACAACCCACCATTATCATTGTTGAAATAATTAAGGACACATTTGAGTCGACTTAGGTATCTTTAACATTTGACATGTTCGATTTTTTAATAACTATTATTTTATTTATACACAAAACTTACTCAGTATATTCTCATTCTTCAGTAGGGTTTAGGAGGAAAGGATGAAGACAAACCTTACATTTATCCCAGTTGGGATAGATAAGCTGCTCCGAAAGAGTTCTCGGCTCAAAGTTATCGTTTGAAGTTAATCATTCCAATGTTTTTAACGTTATTTTCACAAAAATAAGTAAAATAACGTTAAAATTAGTACAATTTTACTTTTGCCCCTTGCGGGTCCATATATATACACACATTATATGCGGGCATCGGAAACAGGGCACTGTTATTTATTTATAAACATTAATAAAAATGTAGGTCATGTCTCAAGTAGTTATTTGAACTTGAATTTTTTGCTTCGTTAAATCTTTATGGGTGCATGCTTTTCTTTTTAAAGCAATTGTAATTTTGTAAAATGCAAACTCGGAAGTGGTAGCTACAAATATGCGTTTTTCCTCTCTTCTTTCAGGATGGGTTTGAATTTGGTAAGAAAACTGATGCATGTGGATTTTAGATTATGAATATCAATATGATGCTTGACAAGGAGTTGCTCGCTTTTGAAAAGAAGTTGATGGACGAGATCAGTTAAAGACGATTTTTTGTCCGCAAGATTTGGTTAAGTGGTAAGAGACCCACCATTCCTATTGGAGGGTTGAATTCCTATTGTTGCCAAAATTTGTGATACATGACAATGACGCGCGACCCGGGCTATCACCCGGCTTTGTGTATGAGCCAAAAGGGTTTTACGTGACAAGGTTAAAGCTTCCTGCCTACCAACTTGGCCCGTCAGGAGAGTTATGGGAGCCTCTCTAATAGTCTAATGTCACTGAAAAATACACTGCTGCGATTGCAGTATCAATGTAAAGATGAGGTTTCGATACTCAGTCACTGTATTCTAAAGCAACGGTCTTGCCATTGCATCAACCGCCGTTTAAAAAAATTTACGAAGATTTTTACAGATTATTAGTTTATGTTTCAATTTTCATAGTTATATTTATGGTTTATGTTTATGAAGATTTTCTTTCATTTTGAATCAAGTTTGTAACATGTCACAGGTCATCCCCTATTACTAATAGCCTAATAAAGCCATCTGTGACAAGCACTACACTTCAACATAATGAAGGCGTCTGTGACAAACTTATCCATGAGTCGAAGTGCCTCTCAGCTACAAACGCACTTAAGAATCATGGTAATGATGGGTTGCCAGGACACCAAAACACCCACCCTCAACATCACAACACTTCCAGGTGAAAACAGCGGCAGCATAAAGTGAACATAAACTCACACTTGTCTCACACCCTTCACACCCTTTATGCACCTTGTATATGTCTATACGAGCCGTATATGAGGCAATCATTATTTGTCAAAATTTCTCAGAGTGTTAATGATTGGGCTCTTATACGAGGTCTAGGCCTATATGAGACGTATAGGTCATATACGAGATGTATACGTGACCATTCATTGTCGAATATACACCTCATATAGGCACAAGGCTTATAGTGTCGGTAGGATGCTGGGGTGTTATAAAAAAGTTGGGTGTGTAAATAACCAAGCCCTAAACTAGTGAAGACATGTTTGACAAATTTATATTATAAATGATTTTATCACGTTGTCTTAAAAAATAAAATAAAAAGTCATCTTTACATGATGACAAAGTTAAGTTGACCAACTCATCATAAGCTTTCACAACCTTTTGGAAAAGCAAAATCAAAAGGCTAAGATGTACATACAAAATTGACCTCCAATATCTAGGAATCTATCATCTTTAAGAGAAAAGCAGCTTCCAATGCGGACTCTTTGCACTGTAAATATTTGTTATCTTCCACCATATCTGTCATCAAACTGAGAAGTATAGGATGCTTTGGATTATAAACAGTGCGTTCACGTACACGTGCAGCCCATTTTGCAGCTTCCCATACTCCAAATCTGAAGACAAAAGAAATCAATTAATGTTTCAAAACATAAGGTTAATATCTTTTTTTTAAAAAAAAAAAACAATATAATTTCTTATTTACACAAGTCCCCTGAGCCTAATTTTAATCTCTTAAAGCCCCTTAACTTTAAAAAAAAAATGAAAAAGTATACAAAGCTAATTTTGGTATACTGAAGTCTGTCTAATGCTCGTACCAGTTAAAAATTTAAATAATGATTTGTTACCTCTTAAATTGGTCATAAATAGAATGATGTAAACTTCTTTTGGCAAAAACGTTGAATTTCACTTTATCAAATATTGAATTGTTCAAAGGGCTAACAAGTCATTTCTTTTAGTTTTATTCATGAGTAAGTGCAACTGAAAGAAATGGTAATGTGCAATCATCAAATGATATGATGAAGAAGCTGTTCAAGAACTACTAGAAATGGTTCTAGTACTTGGTTAGGAAGAGTAGTCTTAGGTAAGGCTTCACTTGCGTCCTTTTTTCAGCCTTGCTGTTTTATTAATCTTGGTCTATTTATTCTCATTTTGGGGCAGGCTGCCGCTTTGAGATTTATGCTCAAGTGCTTTTGAAATTCATGTCACTATTTCGCTTATATTAGTAACTTTTTATCTTCATATTTCTATATTTTACTTGATTATGTCAGCCTATATTTGTCAATCTATCATGAGCTGAGGCTTTCTCTGAAAGAATCCTCTTTCCCCCAGTAAGAGAGGTATGGTCTACCTAAATTAGGCTACGGGGCTTTTTCGTGTATTTATTACAAGTTCAAGGATTTCAAAATTCAACAAGGTTGAGGGTCTTTTTTATACAAAATAAGAAAATATGCTAGCATTTTATGGTTTTTATTTGGAACCCAATTTGATATACAAGATGTCTAAATAAAAGCTTAAATATCAAATAAAATTTCGGATACTAACCTTGTGTTGAAAGATGAGCCGACCAAAACAGCTGGATAAATAACACCCTTCTGAATATTCTCATAGGGGCTGAATTTTCTTATGGCTTCAAAATCTTCTTTGTCTCCAGGGTATCCAAATTCTTCATAGTCAACAGGAGTAAGTGGTAAAATGGGGTTGAAAAGAGTGTTAACCGGGTCCAAAAATGGAACCTGATAAGACAGCAATTAACCCTCAAAAGTGATTATTTGCTATAAATATATCTAATGCAAAATCAAAATACACATACAATGATGTACCTTCAGAACAGCAGCACGAAATAAATTTGGACAGCAATTTATAGCCGAAGCAACCAAGAGTCCTCCAGCACTATATCCCCAACCAGCAAGTTTGTTTTGGTGCACAATCTCCTTTTCAACAAGAAATTTTGCACATGAAATATAATCGTTGACTGAATTATGTTTTTTAGTACCTCGACCATCTTCATGCCAACTCTTTCCTCCGCCACCTCCACCCCTAAAAATAAAAAGCAAAATAAATAAAATTTCTTGTCTACTTTTTGATTTTCTAATTATATGAAGTATTTATATAAGACACTGACCGAACATCAGCATATGCAATTACCCAACCACGATCCAGAAGGCTTTTTAACTCACTACGCCACCTTTTATCCAGTAATTCACCATAAGCACCATGCCCATGAAGTAACCCGGGATTTTCACCTCCTTTTTTTCTTTTGTGCAAATAAACAACGGTTAATGGAACTGTAACTCCGTCAGAAGAGATTACTTCATGTTGATCACAAGCATAAAACTCAGAGAGATCGTTCCAAGAGTTGTTATTTTCTGCACTAGCTTTGGTATCTTGAACTGATATATTCAAACCAGAAGAAGCTGTACCATACAAAACACGAGTCCTTTCTTGGAGCAAGTTATGTTGTTGAATAATTTCCCACTTACCATTTGATAAATTATAATCAACCACTGCATCAGGCATCTGCAAAAAGACTAGGAGAGCAACATATTACCTATAAAAGCTAGATGTTATAAAGCAAAAGGATGCAACTCAGTAGATTTTTTTTATGTTAATCATAATCAGATTCTCTGACCTCTGTATGCACCATCTCTCAAATGAACATGGTTTCCAAATTCCAATGGTATAAAGAGAAATCATCGCATATAGTCATATAGATTAGAAAGTAAAAAAATGATGCAAACTATGCTAGTGTTTGCTTTGCTATTTAGCCAAACTAATTATCATTTCAATACAATCCAACATGTATAAGATAATAACATGGTAATCAAATTGAATATATTCATGCCATGTATGCTATACGCAATACAATATCACAACATACTTTCATTTTAGAAAATGCTTACAATATTTTTTAAAGATGAGTAATCAGCTATGAGTAACATACCACAGGTGATGAAATTGTAAACCGCATGATTGAGGAATAAAAGTCATAATTTGTTCCAGGTGAGATTTGGGAAACAGATTCTGGAAGTGGTAGAAAACTGGGATATAACTCTCTGAGATGAACTGCTCCCTGTTACGTGCAGGGAGTAAAGATCTTAATGTTCTACATAGCGTAAATAGAATAACATATATGGAAGATCAATCATTATAAAATCTATAAAAGGATGTTTCTTAGAACACAATACCTTACTGCATGTTAAAGGCAGTGCAACTGAACAAAGTCTGAATCTTCCACCCTCTCGTAATACAAGTACCAAGTGTGAGTTACAAAAGTCAACATCCTCGATGATCAAGTTTTTCTCATCAATAAACACATTCTACAACCAAAACAAAGAGAAGGAAATTGACACAAGAAGTCACATCATGTTCAACCACAAGAACGATCTAGGACACATACACAAGGAAAAAAAAAGGCATATTTATGTTACTTACAGGTGGCAAGTTTGACTTGATATGTATTATGAATGGGTCAATTGTTATGTTTCTATCTTGGGTTAAATGAGAAACTAGCTTTAAAAGAAATGAATAACAGGCCGAAAGTCAAACTCTTATTTTTAGTGCATAAAACATCCAAAATCAATTTATTCAAAAAGTAATTTTTTTGTAAACATATGCACTAACTTCAGAGAAAAGAAAATTTTTAAAAGTTATGTTGAAGGTCAATCCAAACCAACCCGTTTCAACCCATACAAAAATTGTATATTTTGACCCTCACCCAACCCATCCGACCCTTCTAACTTGCCACCTCTAGTATTACTCATTCATTTGAGACTAACCTCCCATTTTCTAGGACCAGAGGAGTGCAGAGGTTTACGAAGGAGATAATGAAAATCAACCGATTGCCCACTTCTATCAGCATTGGTGAAAAGATAAAGATAGCCTTGATGATGCTCTATAATGCAGTGTGCACAAGCCTCACACTCCCACACAAGAGTCAAGCCAGATAAAGGATCTGCTGCGTTGATCAGATAAACCTAAAAAAAAGGGGGAAGACAGTTGCACATCAAATGCTTGTTGAAGAATAAAAAATGTGCAAAAAAATGTAGATGAAAAAATACCTTTGAATATGTAGTTGAAAATATATTTACAGTCACAAACTGAAAATCTTTGGTATGTCTAATGTTAACATGCACATTTTCTCCAGGTTCTTCTAAGAGAATCACATCTTCATCCTTTGATCCAAGCATACTACAATATACTCTAAATTATAGAAAGAAAAAGAAAAACAGTTTATAGTTGCATACATAAAAAATCATTTAACATAAAGAGGTATGAAAAAGATAAGCATTATACAGTGAACCTGTAAGGCTTCTTGTTCTGATCAGTGACAACATAGAGCAATGCTTGGCCCCCTTTTGCCCATGCCAAATTAGAAACCCAATCAGCTTGCGGTTTACTACAAAGTGAACCCAAATTCAAATCCTTAACACATAACTTAAAGAAATCATTGTCCTTGTCATACATGGTGTATGCTATAAATCTATGATCAGGTGAAACTTCTGATAACTCTTCATATGCATAACCTATGAAGTCATGTTAAGATGTAAAATTAAGACTAATAAACCATTACGATAAGATAGAACAATATGAAATTGTAATTACCTCCAAATCTTTCTGCTTCATGATTATAATCAATAAGCTTTTGTTCAATCCTCTTACCAGAAGTGAAATCAAATCCCGCTGTTGGACTTTTATGTGAAATGAACTCATCATTAAGGCCAGCCAATCTCCTACAGAGTACAGGATATTGCTTCCCTTCCTCCACTCTCCTGTAATACAACCTGAATTCCACCTCCAAATTGCAAAAAACAAACTAACTATCGAATTCTTGACAAGAAACTAATCATTATAAATCAAACAGATACCAATTTTTGTCTAGACACATATATACAAACTAATAGAACCATAGTTGTTAAAGGCACACTTAAAGAGCATAAACCGCGCCCTGAGACTAGATGCAAGGCGCAAAAAAAGTGAGGGTTTTTTTAAACTATCCGCATAATATTATGTTACCATTTTTAGAGGTCTTAAAAGTTTTTGAAAAATATATAAATATTAACTATAAAACAATTAATAATCTAGTTATACAGGGTTTTTTAAATATAGAAACCTTTTTATGGTTGTTTTAGACGGGTTTATGGTAGGAATGTTTTTAACTTTGCCGGACTTTCCATTCGAGACCCCTTTCATGCACTTTGGCTTTTTTTTTTCCGTGCCTAGGCGAGTGCCCGAGGGGCTTTTGACTATGGATAGAACACTGTGATACCGTGATTAAGACAGTCGACTGACAAATATACAATAAGCAACTAATCTATGGCGTAAAATTGTTTTGATGAGGTGTTGCAATCTTCATTCTCGTAATTGGTTTAGAAAACAAGCACAATGAGCTTATGATGAACAGCTGAGTACTGACGCATAAAAATGGAAATCGAAGGTACCAGGGGCCCCAACGAAAGGGTGGAGTGGAGAGCTGATACGACATGCGAGACGCCATCTCCGATTGGAGCTTCGACTGCAGGTGAACGGTGTCGGATAACACGGCTTCGGTGTACTTCTCTTCTTGTTCCATATACACGTCCATATGACGCATAGCCACTTTATCATTCAAATTCGACATCCAACTGTACGGATCTTCCCATGTGTAGTCATGGAGAGTGAACGTGGCGGTTCTTTGGGGTGGTCTTGGGGGTGGCGGTGGTGGCGGTGGTTTATGGGGTTTATAGTGAGCGGAAGCGAAGGGAATGGTGAGAGGGGATAATCGGCGACGGAGATACCGGTGGCTGTGTCTGACAGTTGATGAGAAATGATGCATGATGACGGAGATAACGCGGGCGACAGTGCCGGAGGGTTGCTAGGGTTTAAGGGGTTGTGCTATTATATTGAGTTTCAAAAATGGCAAGTGCTCACTCTAAAATGATGTTTTGATGATCGTTCGATACTTGCTCGGGAAAAACCGGTTCAAATTTCGCTTACTTTTAAACAAGCCGAGCACAAATCAGGGTAAGGTCGCTTGTCCTCACTTGAATATTCGCTTATTTGGCTCGCTTGTTTTGGCTCGTTTTAGTATAACTAAACCATATACACATACATACATATAAACTGATGTTAAATTTTTTATTAACAATAACATGTCATAAGATTTAAAAGATAAATGATTATGTTTTGTATATTCGAACTATTAAATAATGATATTGATAAAGTATTTCAATATTTTAAACATTTTTTTATGTTTTCATACCATGACAATTTCTAATTTTTGAACTTTATTTTTTTTTTATAATTGAGTTTGAAATCGAAATAAATCTTTTGAATTTGTATTAATTTTATTTTGAAAACGAGTCAAGGCGATCCACTCAATTTTAAAACGAACCGAACAACGAGCACAACATTTGGTTCGATTTTGCAAATCCGAAGCAAGCCGAGTCGCTCGGTTTATTAACGAGCCAAGCACGAGCATACCCTCGCTCGGCTCGGCTCGGCTCAGCACGGCTCGTGAACAACCCTAAATGCCACACGAGTACCTGCAACATTATTTGACTGCGATTGAACCTTATTCTATAAGCCATATAACAAAAAAGTATGTACAAGGGTTTGATTCAGCATTTCTCGCGATCAGGGGATAAGCAGCTGTGAAACACCGCTGGCTACAAATCAAATCGAGTCAGACCTTGTGTGACATCCAGTACTAGATCGTCCGGCAAATCCGTACGGTATGTGTACTTCCACTATTTACTGTGTGTAAATAAATGTATGTGAACAATGTTTGTGATAACAGAAATCAAAATACAAGAAACAGTTGTACGTATTTATGTGAAAACTAAAATACGGTAAGTACAACAACTCACGATAAACAATAGTTGTATGTATTTAGGTGAAAACCTAAGTACGATTAATACAACAAATCAAGAGAAACAACAGTGTTCAAGTAAACAACAAGAACAAGTCGGTTGCGATCTGATATCCACAGATGACAGGAATCAGATGGCCTACAAATCAGAACGAAAACAATGTGAAAACAGTAAGTTTAGTTGAGTCCGTCAGTGAGGAAACACAATTCAAACACAATTGCAGTGTTATTTCAGAATAACGAGCTGACAGCGTGTTTGCGTGGGTGACGATTCACACAAACATATATATGAGTTTGGAGTTCAGAAATAATGACTGAAAAGTAGAAAACAAAAGTCGGAAAGCAAAACCATCGTCGTGTTCGTTCGGGTGACGATTCGAACGAATACACGCGATGGTGACGCGATCTGACGAAACGAAAACGAAAATACGATACGAACGAGAATAAATTAATAAAATAAGATATTTAATGTTTTACAATTTTGAAACTCATCAAAAAATAAATAAAGAAACTATTTTTATTATCCGTAAAAACGCGCTTATATTCCGGAAACGTAACGAAAACGCGAACCGAGCAACAAAAACAAACCCGAACTCACCCGGGGTATAAATACCCTTAAATGAGTCATCTTCTTCATTTTCTACTCTCCACTCTCTCACTAAAACCCTAATCACGGCCACATTTTCTCTCACTACCTTCTCTCTACCATAACTCTCTCAAAACTCAACCAAATCACCTCATTCTTGTGCCAAATTGAAGCTACAAACGTCCTCTATACGAAAGTACAAAGGATCGGAGCTTAAACCACTGGAAACGAGGTAAAAACGAGCTTGAAAGCTGCGAAAATTAGGGTTTTGTAACTTTTTGTTCAAATCACCTACAAAACCGGTTCTAAACCTCCACTTTCAAGTCCTTCACTCTCGACACTAGTCCTAACACCCACCAATACTTAAAACCTCCATGGATTCAGGCTGAAAAACTCGGTTGGAAACCCTGAGAGTTCGAACGGCCAAATGAGAAGGGAATGACCAGGTTCGAATGGCCATAGTCGAATGGCCCTATTCGCCGGTTCTCATTCGGTTAGGCTGCTCATTCGCCAGTAGCCATGTTCCATTCGATGCTATCCCATTCGACCATCTTCCTTCGCCCCTCCCATTCTCTCGGCCACCATTCGACAGACCACACTCATTCGCCCCTTTCAGTCGCCTAGCCTACCCTTCATCCGACCAAACATGTTCATTCGATGAAATACCCTATTCGGCCAAGCACCTCCACGAAAGAGAAGTCATTCGGTCAAGCAAAGTCAACCGGCCCAAGACCTATTTCATTCGGTCACCTCTGTTGGCCCAGATACTGATGAGGCCCACACAACATATCCGGCCCAAGGCCCAAAGATTTATCTCGGCCCACAACTTGATAATGGCCCAGAAACTTTGGTTCGGCCCACTGCCACTAGTTCGGCCCAATAACAATTGGTTAGGCCTTCGACCAAGCCCAAATTTTGGGGTCCAACAGCCTACTAATTCAGCCCATCAGGCGGCCCATAAAGCATTCAGCCCACATGACTAAAGGAATAACCTAACGTACTAAACCAATAATCATGAATGGGATGCATGGGGAGTTTTCAAAACTATTATTACAAAGTGAATACGGTTGTGATCTAAGGAACTAAATCAACTTAAGACACTAAAAGTTTTCTAATCATGATTCATGGTTAAATTAGGACTATGTAATTAGCTATATTCTATGATGTTTAAAGAGTTAAATGGCAAGGGATTACCCACATTAATGCAAAGAATAATAATTGTCTTAAGTAAACAACAATTAGAGTTTCAAATAGTTAAAAGTCTAAGTTTATACTTAGAAACTATTATGGGTTCAACTCTTCACAACTTAATATGGGGATAAATCAAGGTTAAACACAACATAAATATACATAATAATAACAAATTATGAGACTTGAAACAAGGGCCGAATGACTACCGAGACCCACGAGTGTTAGCCAATTTTAGGGCTAACACATACACACACACAAATTCGTACAACTTATACTTACAAGTTACAAACAACATGAAATCAATACAGGATCGTGAAAACAAACTCAAGTACAAACAAGAGCGCGTGCATTCTCGTGTAAGCTAAGTCAACCCAACAACTACAAGGTGAGTTCATATGCCCCTTTTACTTTAATCTTAACTGATTTTAAAACTCTCGAGGCTGAGAAACATGCTTACTTTTATTTACTTAAAAGTTTTGCTTAACATATTGCTATTACATTGATTTTAGATAATACTTAATTGTTTATTATCGTTTATCATTATATGCATGCTTGTATGATCATGACATGACAGGGATAATCAAATGAACAAGATAATATATCTTACTAATTCATCAACACATTAGAATAATATAGTTATAAGATTTTATCTTATAACACTCAGTTATTCTTACATAAACAAACGTTGGAACAATCACAGGTAAACATATGAATGATACAAAGATACTATGTATCTTTGTAATAATACTCGATACATGAGTTAAGTAAGTGTACTAGGACAAGTCCTTTAAACACTTAGCTTTACAACTCAACACATATTACAAGAGAACATGGAACAAAGAATGATAATCATGATAATGTAACTTCATGATAACAACATCATTCACTCAAATAATTAACATAATGTAATAAGACAAGTTCTTATTTAACCTTGTTAATAACACGGAGAACATATGACATGGAGAACAATAACACGGATGAACGCAAATTACAATTAGTTACTATTGACATGTTGTATTATATCACTTCAATCATGTGCCATTTGTACAAGTTGATCATGTAAGCCCCTATAATTCGCTGACCAGTTAGTTTGACGTGACTAAACCGACGATAGCATAGTGGTACCATAGGTTTGACAAACCTCTAGCTTGTAGGGCTAGTATGTTGATCGTATTGATTCATTGGTCGGTAACGTATGACCGGTGACAGGGCGATTTCAAGTCAGGTTCTGGAAAGCGATACATGGTGATATTAATTCTGCAGTGATAAGTAATTAATCCATCGTTTCTTGTTGTCTAGCAGGCTGAGTAATGTATATTCTCATGTCATATTGCTAGTAACTGATCGATGAGGTCCATGGGTTTACAAAGTGGTCGAGGTAAATCGGATGCATTGAAATCTGATTACGTGAGGATTTCAATGGATTCCTTTTAGGCTCTATGCACTATAGTTCAAGAACAAATTACAAGTGGTTAACTAACACTCTTAATATTTAAAAGTGAAACAACAGTTAACCCCACAAGTAATGGAATAATATAAGGACCAGATTAAATTAATCTAAATTCCTTAATACATCGAGGGATTATCAATACTTCGGGTTGATAACTAAACCCCTCATATTATATTATTCTACATATGATATAACAGATGAATACATATCAGACAGGTTGAAGAATTTGGAAATGGATATCTTTAGTTGTATCGCAAGTAGTGTGGAGCTTGACTGAGCATGTGGTGGGATGGCGTCTGGGCTTGACCCTTTCGTATGCCCTATATATAAGCATGCTTGATCAGGTGATACCCTACTTGTACATATAACTAAGGAGAGGCCATTGGGTGGAAACAAGTGAATCAATTATTACAAGTATCAAGTATGACTTTGTGACTGTGTGTGAACAATTCAAGGTTTTCAATATTCATACTTATTGTAACATTCCTAAAAAAATTAATAATAAACAATTATATTTAATAAATGGTTTATGAAGTCATTTTAAAATTTCATTTATAAGTGTATACACACACATTGACATGTACACATGAGAAAAATAAATAAAAAGGTAATTTAATACACATTTAAATATGTATGTATATATGTATGTAATTATTTAAAATTTACACAAGTTAAAGAACAACAACATATTTAAAAAAAATATGCATATTTAATTTAGAACATATTTGTAAATAGAGAACTTAAACAAATAAATAAATTTTAATTATAAAATTTTAATAAATAATAATAATAATAATAATAATAATAAAATCACAAAACATTTTATTAAATAACATATCTATAAACTTGTAAACACTTTAATTATATTAATCCCTGTGTAAACATTAAATGAATTATAGAAATTAAAATCATGGTTTTAATAAAAGTTTAAGGGTACAAAGTGTCAAACACAGAAGCTGATAAAAAGAGGAGAAAACAAGAGGGACTAAAGCTGCCATATGCTCAAAGTTCATATCTCTTTCACCCAAGAAGCAACCGGATCCACCCATGGGTTCCATTTCGACCCGGTTTTCAAATACAACCAAATACAGCAAGTTACAGCTAATAGAACTCAATTTAGGCAAGTATACGAACGCGTGATTCGATTCAAATCACAATTATGATCAATTCCATTACAAAAACCGCGTTAATCCTTTCCAAAAACAAAGACGAACGACCGGAATTCAAAATCACATCTAACGCGTATAAAAACCAAATTCATCGAAAACTTTATCTCCCTTTACAAATTCGAACGTGTCTGTGCGAACAACCAACGACAACAAGCTCTAAAACTCAAGGAATTGGGACTTGGAACTCTCGGTCGCACGTTTCTGTTCTTCAACTCGAAACCAGTTCAAAAGAAACTCAAGGTACCCTTTCTATACCTCATTTGAATCGTGTTTGAACCAAAAACGATAACCCCATCATTCGGTTTTCAATCGCAAACTGATTCAGACGAATTTCGATTTAAAAGAAACTAGGGCTCATTTCTTCTTCTTTCTAATAACTGATTTGGGGCTCTGAACCTGTACTATGTTAAAACAATTGAAACCGGATTGTTATCGCGGCTTAGAGCCTAGCCCAACCGGTTAGAACATATGTGCGTGTGTGAAGGGTCTCGGTTCAACACTGGCCCCATGCGGTTAACCGGTTTTTGGGCCAAAACTTTAATATCTTTTGAATTAAAAATCATTTTTAAATTTAGTTTTTACAGAAAATTATTTTTTAATTAAAATCTTATTATTTTAATAAGAAAAACATATATAGAATAAATAATATAGTTATATATAAATGAATCACTATGTTTAAATAAATAAATGCTTAAAATTTATTTAATAGCTTTATATATTTTATAAAATAAATATTTATTTTGTTATCTCATTCATTTATTTCTTTATTTTTTTTAATAATAGAATAACTTAACAAGTTTTATATATTTATATAAATAAATAAATTTTATAAATGTATTTATTTATAACTCTTTATCTCACTCATTTATTTATTCATTTATTCCTATTTATTTACTTATTCTTACTTATTTATTTATTCTTAATTATTATTTATAAATGTTATAAACATAATATTTACATATTTTCTAATCATAATATGTGATTGATTTTTAATTAATCCTAAACTTCAAATATATATATATATATATATATATATATATATAAGTTGGCATCTAACTAAATTATTTTTCTTATATTTCATGAGAATTAATAAACTTAATAATTGATTTATAAAATTATTCTAATAATTATTAGTGAAACAAGAAACATTGATAATTTTGTTTAAACATACAATAATTAAATTCTAAACTTTTAAATAAATACTTTAAATCAACATTTGTAATTTAAACATTTTACTATTTTCATTTAAATCATAACAAATGTATTTGTGTTTATTCAAAACAAATCGAACCCGTTGATCCATTTTGAACTTAGAAAATCCATAGAAAATCATAGATATGTTAACATATGCCTAATGAATTACATAGGTGGACTTTAAAATTGTTGGACATATTTGAGCTATATTTGACAATCATTACAAAGGCTAGCTCACACACTAAGGTGAGTCTTCATGGCCCCTCTTTTACTTGTTTTGAACTTTTGGGGTGAAACATGTTATTTGAACTTAACTTATCTTTAAACCATGTGAACTTAGCTTAAATGGCCTTGGTTGTTTGAACTTATCTTTTGAACTTATCTATTGAACTTATCTATTTGAGCATTGCATTGATCACAACTTATCTATTGGTAGCAATAATGGATCTATTGGATTGACCACCCACCCAGGATGGGTTTTCCCGGTGAGGGAAAACTCGTGGTGATTGTTCCCTATTGGTCAAACTTAACTATCTGATCAATTGTTTGTTTATTTACAATCTATGTGCATTTTGCTTTGTATTCACATGTTTTAACTTATTTATTATTAAACTATTTTGTTATATGACTAAACCTATGAAACTCACCAACTATTCGTAGTTGACACTTGATTTTAAACATGTTTCAGGTAAGGATGTCAGATTATTGAGCTTGGATTAGATTTTATGTTTTGAATTAAATTGATGTAATAGCTAGGGTTTATGCATTTAAGAAATGTATTGAATGATTGAATTTAATGAGGAATTGAATGTGATGTTTGAATTATGTACAACTATAAACCTTGTGTTATGAACAATCTACACTTCGTGCCGCCCCGATGTTTCCGCCATCGGTCGGGGTGTTACACTTATGAACTCACCAACCTAGTGTTGACTTTGTTTAAATGCATGTTTTTCTCAGGTGATGAACGGGTGTAGCTATACATATGCAAGGATTAAGCTAGAGGACTTTTAGAAGACATAGCTTATTTTGTGTTGCATGCTTTTGGTGACAAAAACAATGAATCATCTTTTGTATATCTTGTACAGATACAAGATATAGTTACATTGATTCTTTTGATAGATTTACTTGGTTAAATTATGAACGATACATTGTAATTTAATCTTGTAATTCGATATCATGGATGTCTTAGCACTTCTCATTTATTTATCATGTGCTATGTAAACAATCTGATCATTTGATTATCACTCAAGATATCGCGCCCCGGGAATCTTCCGCCCGATGGAAAAACCCGATCTGTTCCCGCCGGCTCGAGGTGTGACACCTTGTTTAAGCTTGAGAATTTTTGTGCCAAGCCTAGTCAACTCTAAATTTTTTAAACCAATAATTCGAGTTGCGAGTCAAGCCATGAGATTTTTGAATAGTCCTTATACCACACCTTACTCACAATCTTTTCATTCAGTTTTAAAAGATTGATGTGTTAAGTGCTTAACAAATATATCTCTCGTCTCATCAGTAAATTTGACATGTTATAATGAATCAAGCATTTTCATAAAAGATTGATGTGTTAAGTGCTTAACAAATATATCTCTCGTCTCATCAGTAAATTTGACATGTTATAATGAATCAAGCATTTTCATAACAATCCTTGATAAATGTATGAGTTTCATTTTAAAATGATGACTAGATGTTTGATTATATAGATTGCTAATGATGAGTTGTCCAACACATAGTTGTAGAAATCGCTGTACATTGGTCGAGCGGTGTATTAGAGATTAGGGATTAATACATATTGATCGAATTTTTTATTTGTAATAGCAATAAGTTATGAGAAATCTAAATAAAATTTAATAGAATTTCTAATATTATTTGATTTGAATATTAATCAATTGAATTTTATTAAGATAAAACAAACTAAATAGAAGTTTATGAGAAGTTATAAAATTTTATACAAGTACAATGTTACAAATATTTAATAATAAGGTTATAAACTTATTCTAAAGATTACCAAACATAAAATGTTCATATTTAAACTAGAGCGCGTGTAAGTGTAAATTTTCGAAACTCGATTATAGTGCACTAGAACTATATAAACAAGCGGTTAACGAGTAGAAACATAGAGGGCTTGGTTTGCCAATTTCCAAATTGTTTTACTGTGAAATAGAACCCAACTTCGAATCCGCTTCAAACTGGTTCTATGCTAAGATGAGCCATTGAACGTTTTCACATTTAGTTGAGAAACGACTATGCGTATCTAAAACGAATGCGAACATAACTGCAAAATCAATTGCAATTTGTCACGTTTGACCATAACCGAACGAGTTTGTACAAACCATAACTTATACTTGGTTGTACACACATACAAAGTGGCGACGATCCTATGAAACTATATACACCAAAAACTCCACCAAAAGTATTTCGGATTGCAAAATTGAAGTTAAGAAAAGTCACGAGCTGTGTAGTACTTGAAATCGACTTATTAGAATTAATATCGGGTAATTATCATTATTAATATAATTGGTTCACTACGAAGAACAAAAACCTTAAGAAATCAAGGGCTCATAAACATTGGATTGATCTAATTGAGTCAATCGGTTTTCTAGGGTTCCTTTGGAGTAGGGGCGATAAGTGAAGAAGGAATATATAGAAATCAAAACCGGATCTTTCAGTGAATCACTTCCCCAGCCCAGCTGTAAAGCACTGTCGAGCTAGGGAAGTACCCTGGGCTCAAAACCCGGCAGCTGCGCATCTAATCGTTTTTTTTTTGGGTTGTAACACATATAATTCTTATGTGAGGGTAATTTGGTCAATTATTTGAGAGTAATTTGGTAACCTAAGGACTATATGCATTACAAATGTCTAAAGTTTAATACCGAATGGAAACTTAGGGACCAAGAGTGAAATACTAGCAAACCACAAGGACCATATCGTTAATTTACTTTAAATATATTAAAAACCTACAAAAGTTAGTATAAATATTTCGAAAATCTGTGTTATAAGTTCTAGAAATATTTTATGATTACTTATAAATCATCGCCATCGTCATCCTCATCCTCATCATCATCATCATCAAAGTTATGTTTTGAACCATTTAGTAAAGTGTTAGATAATTTTTGTATGTTTTGACCCACTTAGTAAATTTTTAGATAACATTGGTATGTTTTGATCTTTTGGTAAAGTTTTATAATACTTCGGTATGTTTTGAACATTTGGTAAACTTTTATGTAACTTTGGTATGTTTTGATCATTTGCTAGAGTAGTAGACTACTTTGTTATATTTTGACCCACTTAATAATGTTTTGGAACATTTTGGTGTGTTTTGACCCATCTAGTAAAGTATTAGACAACTTCGGTATGTTTTGACTACTTGATAAGTTTTAGCAAACTTTGTTACTTGTTGATTCATTTGATATAGTTTTAAACAACTTTGGTTTAACGTAATTTATAATTTATCTTTTAGGATCAAATTGCAAGTTTGTTTCAATATTCAAGTTTTATGAAACAACTCTCACGACTATTTGTTTCACAAAAGAAGAAACCAAATACAGATGACAAAGATGATTCGGATGAAGGAGAGGATCAATTAGAATTAGCTGGTTAATGTACTCTTGGGTTTCACTTGGATGTTTTAATCTAGATCCATGGATTATTTGTTTTTGTGTATTCTAAAGAAGATTTGATTGTTTAATTTGGTAATTCAATGATTTGAATGCAATTTATAATTTCTGAAATTTTAGGTGATGTAAAATCAGAAAACGCAGATTTTAAAACAACACCTGCTAAAATGGGTTTATACCTTTAGCGGCGACATGCACTCTTTAGGGGCGACAACAAGTCTTCGTTAATGCTAGTAATCTGTTTTTGAAAAGCATCAATAGCAGCGACATTATTAGTGGCGGCATGGAGCATTAGCGACAATTATAGATCAACAACAAGGATTTTTTAGTGGCGACACAATAGCGGCAATCTGTCACCGCTAAAGGTATTAGTGGTGATTTAGAGCACTTTTGGCGGCATTTTTGTCGCTGCTAAAGCTTGTTTTTCTTGATGTGTCATAGGTGATCACTCGGTTGTGGATGATGATGATGAAGAACATCCCCAAGGAAATGGGTTTATAGGCTTCTTTGATTGAATAGAATTCTCAACTTCCTTCTGATTAATGCCATCTTTCTACGGAGTCTTAAGTGTGTGTGTTTATATAGGATTTGGTTCAAACAAGAACCCTGCTTAATTGTGGTAACCCAAATAACCCGGCAAAAAATGGCCGAATCTTTGATTTTTTTTCATGGCCTTTATTATACATATTTAGGGGGGTTTCTTTTTTGTGTTTTGGCTAATTCGCAAAACAAATCGAATTTGCATCGGTGTAAAATTTTTGCACATTTCTAACTGTCGCGAAATGCAAATCGAATTTACGATTAACTTAACTATACTCCAATCTAATAGCAATCTTGATAATAGAACTCTATATATTTTGTTATCATAACATATGATTTTAAAAATTTCAGCTTTCTATCCGAACCTTCATTAAATATTTATATTTTAAAAAGTAATTATTTAGTTATAGCAAAGAATGCCATTTGAACTTTTATAAGGTATGACTATAATGTTTTATTGAATTAAACATGCTAACGACATTACACAACTGCGAGCTCTGCGCTTGTCATGCCACTTAAGGCATCCCTAATAGGCACATGAAAAAAATATTTGTCCAAACATGTGAAGATATTAAATACCTTACCTCTCAAGGATTCATATTTCGCCTTGGGAGGGATTTGAACCCATGACATTCTATTTGGAAAACCCCTTTGGTTGGATAAAATTCCTAGTTAAGAGGCTTTAGCTTGAAGGAGCGTGGTGCTCAGATCCAAGCTATGCGTGATGTGTGGTTGTAATATTGAAACAATAGAACATTTTTATTTCTAAATTAATTTCCAGGTAATGGTGGATGTTTAAAGGAACATAGCGTTATGGTTTAAACTACTCTAAATGCTAAACATGACACTTGAAAATATATTGAGCATGTCTTTCCAATACTATAGGATAAAAATACAAGTAAAAATGATGCATGCAATAGTGATGATTGTTATTTGGAATCAATGGAAGACAAGCAATGAAAAGACGTTCAACAACATACATTAATGTGTAAGGAAGATTGTGGAGAAAATAATAGTCCTTAGTTTCTTATGGATTCGTAACATGGCTAAACTAAGTGGGATAGATTGGAAAGTTTGATATAACATTAGTTGTTTTGGTAATTTATATCCTGTATTTCTCAGATCTATTCCAAGCATCTTGTTTGGTGCAGCCTTTCAAAATAAAAATAATTAAAAAAATAAAAATAGGTTTAAAATCCAAATACATCCAAATATATATATATATATATATATATATATATATATAGGATTGGGATCAAATAATAACCCACTTTTAAAGCAATAACCCAGATAACTTTGACAAGACGAAGCCAAATCTTGGATTTTTTTTAACATCATTGTAATACATTTAGAACACTATGTTCTTTTATGATTTTGCGAAAATTCATCACCGTTTGAGAGTTTACATCGTTGTAAGTTTTGGGCCTAAAACAATTACAGTGTTGTAAATCAAAAACTTACAATGATGATATCTCTTAAACAGTTATGAATTTTCACAAACTCATAAAAGAACATAGTGTTCTAATTGTGTTACAATGATGTTCAAAAAAATTTTCAAGATTCGGCTTCAACTTAGCAAAGTTATCTGGGTTATTGCTTTAAGAATGAGTTATTATTTGAACACTTTCCTATATATATATATATATGTATGTATGGAAGGGTTATATTGGAAACTAGGTTGAGATGAAGAAACTTTGGAAACTAATTTTGAACTATTGATTATAAATTTGGATGGATGAGATTACATATGAAAAAGTAGATGTGATTGTTTTATATTAAAAAATCTGTCAATAGTACAAAAGGTACAAAAAGGGTAAAAATGTAATCTTAAAATGTGTACTATTTTTTATTTTTAACTCAATAGTACAATTGACTTCACCAAAAAAGTAGTAAAGCTATCAAATAAACAACTACCAAGATACAAAAGCAAGTAAATAATGTTACATTGACGTTACATAAAAATTACGTAACCAATTGTTACATGTATGTTACACCCCCAAATTCCCACTCGTGGTGTCAGTCCACGTGGGTGTGACGTGGCCAGAATCACAGCTCAAAGTCATATAGAGCAACTCTATATGCGTTTCAAATACAATGTTTGACATACACTTAACAAAATAGTTTGCAGCGGAAAAGTAAATCATAGCAGCGGAAAATATGTTTGTCATAACATGCAGCGGAAAGTTAAAATGTTAGACATAACATTGTTTAATACATAGCTTGAATAAAATTGTTTTTAAAAGATAAACAAAAACAGAAATGCATGAAGATCCTAATGCTCGGTTCCTTATGTGTGCATTCCAGGGTATCCGTCATCCTGTCAGTTACCTGAGATTACAAGTTTAAAAAGTGTCAACGCAATGGTTGGTGAGTTCACAGGTTTTGATAGATACATATAGTAATAAAACGTGTGTCATGCTGTTTATCAAATGTTAGTACGAGCCCTAAGCTCCAAGTGTCAGTGCGTCACTACCGAACTAGACTTGTTTGCTCTTGCCTCTGCTGTGTCTCGTACACACAGCAAGTTAGGTCAGAGTTTCACGGGTTATGACATCCAGTCAATATTATGCCCCGTGGGGTTAGTCACACCCAAATGGATCCATTCAAACCTACCACGTTGTTTGTGCATTAACGGTAAGACTTTGTGAGGACTTGTTACGAGTTCAACACTTAATGTTTGTCCAATAAACCAGCATACACATAAAGATGTTTGTACAGTAATAGATGTTTGACTCGATGCAACTAATATTCTCCCCCTATTTAAAACGTTTGAAAAGAGTAAAGAGTGGCCGTAAACTCACCTTAGTGTGCAAGTAAAATGTAATATCCTGGATTTTCCGATCACTTTTGTGACGATGTTTTCCGATTTGTAATTATGAAGAACGTTAATAAGTAATTACGTTGAATTTATCTCGGTAATTATCAAGCCGCAATGCATGCATATATATATATGTAATTAAATGTATATATATATATATATATATATCTTTTATTAATATTAATTTTTAATTTACAAATTCATTTAGTTTTATAACAATAATAATAATAATAATCAAATTTTGAAAAGTTTTAAACCTAAAATGCTATATTATAAACCAAAAGGGATAAAATTGACAAAAACCCAAACCTTAACCCCCTTCCCCTCGTTCCAGCCGCATTTCCGGCTCAAGACCGGCCAACCGCCGGATTCCGGCGAAAACTTCCGGCCAACACCCTTAAACTCGTTTTTAATGCACCATTTTAATTGGTTTTTAATCCCTCATGATCCAAATCATCTTTATAACGTAAAACAATAATAAAAACGAATTATTAACATCATTTAATCCGTTTTTGATTGCCATTAACCCGGCTAATAAACCTCGAATTAAACACGACCGTTCGAGTCGAATTAATAACTACAACTATATAATTCTTACTTCTCTCGATCATACGAACACAACTATACACTTAAATCACTCTCAAATCGATCTGGAATCGGGAACTCAAGGAAAAACGGCCGTGAACTTCGTGGAACTTGAACTCGATCAAAAATCGATCAAAACAAGTAAGTAAATACATCCCTAGGCTCGGTTTTCAACATAGAACAATAGCCCCTTATCAATTTCAACGATTACCCAGTCGTTTGATCGATTTGAGAATTAGGGTTCTTAAGGTATTTGGGGGAAACGAAATTTCAAGATAAATATTTTTTATTTGGAAGTTATTCAACAAATGGAGGTTTGGTTCAGTGGTTTGGGCATAATTGGGTAACCCGGAGGTCACGGGTTCAAAACCCATTCGACCCATTTTAATTTTATTTTGTTTTTCTTCTTTTTCGTCTTTTTAATTCAATGCAATTATTTTATAAATTCGAAAAATTTTATAAAAATATTTATAAAATATCTGGAAATATTTTACAAACTCAGAAGAATTTTAATAAATAAATTCATTTTATTTAGTTATAAAACTAATAGTTTATGTTTTTAAATACCTATTTAAATCATGAAAATATATCAAAACTATTTATAAAATTCTATAAAAATTATCCAACACTTCTGGAACATTGATAAACCTGCTCAAATTTTTATAATTATTTTTATGCAGGAAAACTATTTAAATCAAATTAAAGGTGTTATTAATATGCATAGATAATCCTTTAAAAATACGAAAACTATTATAAAAATTCTAGAAAAATTATATAATCTTTCTGGAACTTTTATAAATCTGTGAAAATTTTATTTTAATTTTTATGGTAGAAAACTATTTATTTTGATTTAAAACCTTTATAAAACTGAATAAATGATTTAGTAAAAATATTAAAATAAATTTAAAAATTCTGAAAATTTTTACATATGTTATTTGGATAGAAACCAACTCTGAAATATTTTTTTTGAATAAATATATTTTATTTAAATAAAAGTGCTATTTAACTTGAATTATAAATACTATAAATAGATATTTTTAGTTATATAAAATTTCAGAAAAATACATTTATTTTCTGAAATAATTATTTTTAACAGAAAATATCTCTATTTCTATAAATTTATTTTATTTAAATAAAATAACAAATAACTTTGTTTAATAACTTTATATTAAAACATAAACATAAGATTTTGTATTTAGTAATCATCTAACTTAGTTTTGATCTTCCCAAATTCATTTAGAACCTAAGTGTAGAATCTATAATACCTCAGAACTTTACTTAGAACTTTTTGAACTTAGAAAACTTTGAACTTATAACTATAGGTTTATTGTGAGGATTCATTTCTCGCAAATTTGGATTTTCAACTACGTGAACTCTCCATCTAGCTAACTCATCCAGGTGAGTTTCATATTCCCCTTTTCTTGATTTGATTTTGTTTTCAAAACATCAGGGATGAAACATGAACTTCAACTATTTGAACAATCTGTATCTATGAACTTTATCTTTTGATTTGAGCTTGTGTCCCAAACTACATGTGAACTATCCTCGAAACTTGCATTGATCATTAACTATATTAGCCTGACTGCTGTGATAATAGCTATTGAACTGACCATTCCACCCAGCCGGTGATCACTCAGTTACCAACTATTGAACTATTTGAACTTTGTATGTTTGAACTATTGTGCACATTTTGAACTATTGGAACTATAAGGATAGTATGTATTACTATGCCTAACTTGGTTAACTAAGGTTTGATCTGCAATAGTTTAATGTATGTTTCCACATTAAGCCTTATCTATTGATATGTTTATGATACATGATTTAAACTTTGGACTATTAAACTATTTATCGAGTCAACTTTATGATTCTCACCAACTACTTTTGTAGTTGACCTTTCAAACTTATTCATGTTTCAGGTGCTACTTAGTGAGCTTTGGGATGAACACATAAGATGCTTGGACTTTAGAAGCATTAGAGATAATTTGAACTTTAGTTTTGTTATTTGAACTTTGGATGTTTGAACTTTATTTAATTGGAATTGTAAGACATTGAATTTGGTTGCATTAATTATGAAACGTTTTAGTTGATCATGAGCTATTGAACAGTCACGTTCGCGCCCCGACGTATTCCGCCGTCGGTTGGGGTGTGACATAAAAGAATGCGTAAGCTCCTCGAGTAGTACGCGCGTCGGTCACCGGCAACCTATATCGTATACCGTTCGTGAGTTTGTGTAAGTGACCGTGTTCATGTTTGTGCTCAACAACCCTCGGTTGTACATGTTTGTCCGTTTCGGTCCATAATAACCGTGTTAGCTCATGTTGGTCCATATTGACCGTGTTTGACCAAAGTTGACCGTGTCAAGTCAACGACCCGTTGGTGAACCGTGTGTCGGTTGTGAATCGTGTAGCATTCGTGTAAGTGCTCGTCGTGTGCAAAACGCGCAAGTCGCGTCTATGGACAACTTACTATTTATAGTAAGTTCCATTTATGGAAAGTTTCACAAAGCATAACGATTTTTATAGTTCTAGCATGCTCGTTAGTCCTACGTGATCATGTTAACACATATCACGTGATCATACGAAATCATATAAGTCATATAGGTCATGTTAGCACATAAAAGTTTCCTAAAATGGAAAGTTTCCATTTTTAGCATATGCGATATCGGAAACCAACTAACTTAGCATTTATTCATCACATTAAAACATAATAAACCATTAAGCATGCTAAAATCATACAAAATATTCATAAGTTAATGTTTCTAAAAATAAAGTTACTAGAAATAGTAACTTTGCTAATTTACATACAAATGCTTATTCTAAACACACCTAAGCCATTTTCATGTCACAAATCATCGTAATACGCCATTTACTATCATCTAAACATGCTCATATAGCCAAAATCACCATTCATCAACACTTGGTTCATAAAAGTTACTATATATAGTAACTATGCCCAAATGACCACAATCAACATCAAAATTACATTCTAAGCCTCAATATCATCATATTATCCTTCAAACAACATAACTATATACATGCATGTTCATAATTTACTCCAAATCATCATCTTGTAACTAAAAAGTTACTAAAAATAGCAAGTTTCATCAAAACTCATATTTTAATCATTTTTACCAAGATCTATTCATGCTACATACATCCAATATCATCAATAAACATCAACAAACATCCAATATCATCCCACATGCCATGGATCATACATGCATGCGGGTTTTTCAACATTTTATACCCAAATCATGCGATTTTCTCAAACACATAATCATAGATCTTCACGAAATGCATTCTAATCATTCTAGATCATCATAAAACATTTTAAAATCAACAAACCCAGATTCAAAGATAAAGAAATTTGTGCATGTGGGTCTAGCAAGCTTGCATGTGGGTTTTAACCCTTGCATGTGTGTGTATGGTGGTTATAAGCTACGAGGGGTGTAGAACTACCTTCTAGAGCTTTGATATCACTGAGATGATGATCTTACAACCTCTTGTTCCTCTGGTCAGCAAGATTCAAGCAGCAACGAGATGGTGATGTTGTTGGGAAAGGTTCTAGGGAGCTTCCTTCAATCACTCAAGTCCTTAAATGACTTCTAAGCTTGTAAAAATGGCTTCTCAAGGAGTTTGCAGGTGGGTTGAAGAAGATGGAACCGAATTATGGCCCTAGAACTCGGGGGAAGTGTGTAGGGGTGGCTTGAAATGATTTCATCTTGGTTTTATAAAGATTTGGCGTCTAGATGTCGTCGCGTACCGCGGAGAGGGCTCCAGATTCTCTCCGCGTATCGCGACGGATTTCGGGATTCAAATCCCTCGCCCATCCATTGCGTACCGCTATAGGGCCTCTAATGGGCCATCG
Organism: Mikania micrantha; assembly: GCA_009363875.1. Taxonomy (NCBI): domain Eukaryota; kingdom Viridiplantae; phylum Streptophyta; class Magnoliopsida; order Asterales; family Asteraceae; genus Mikania; species Mikania micrantha. Next base: position 11,019,268 of record CM018690.1, on the reverse strand, counting down.
CGTACCGCGATGGGCCCCTGAAGAGCCCAATAAGCCTAGTTTCATGGGTTTGATCCGTTCATCTCTGTTTTCTCGTTTACGAACTATCGTTTGGCCTCGTTTGAACTCCCAAGTTCAATGTTTGAGTGTTTCGTGAGGTTTTGAGTGTTGTGCTACACGATGTGCTAAACGTTCACCAACGTTCGTGTGTTTTGACACGTGTGTGCAGTTTCTCGATAATTCCTCGAATTATCTTGTTGTGTGTCAGTGTTCGTACCGTCGTGCCACGTGTCACACTAAATTAAACTAATTCTAGTGCCATGTGTACAAAATCATTTAAATAAACATTTAAATAAATAAGAGTATGACCTGGAAATTACGGGGTGTCACACACAATATCCAAAAATCCTATCATTCAATTTACTCATTTTAAAAACCTGGTTGGAAAAAATTAGGTGGGAAATGTTTAAAAATTAAATATTTTATTTTTGATTTGAATTTAAAAAGAGAGAGAATGTAGTTAAATAATAAAAATATTTGAAGAGAGATAATGTAGTTAAATAATAAAATATTGTATAGAGGTAATTGTGAAGGAAAAGACTAAATTGCCCTTATATTATATTGGATTATTAAAATGAAATGGTGATGTGGCTAAATGTGGACCAAGTATGTGGTTTCCAAAGTTTTTTCAACTCAACATGGTTTCCAAAATATACATAACCTATATATATATAGAGGGAAAAAGATAAAATGAAAACCACATCTCAATGAGAAACCTGCGAAAACCATGCAAAAATCACGTAAAAACGTTTTTTATTTTGAATTTTTTTACAGGTTTGTAACACTATTGGACACATTTTTATAAAAAAATCAAAAAAGCGCCGACCAAATATTTAAAAAAAATATATTTTATAAACCCACATAAAACCTACGTAACAAAACGTAAAAATAAAAAAAAATTACGTTTTGTTACGTAGGTTTTACGTGGGTTTATAAAATATTTTTTTTAAAAATCTTTGGTCGGCGCTTTTTTTATTTTTTTTATAAAAATGTGCCCAATAGTGTTACAAATCTATAAAAAAATTCAAAAAAAATTGTTTTTACGTGATTTTTGCATAGTTTTCGCGGTTTTCTCATTGAGATGTGGTTTTTTTTCATTTTAACCATACCCTATATATATATAAGTTTCACAAAAGAAGTACATGTTAAGTTTATTAAAACGTAACTAAATCTAGGTCTAAAATAGTTAATTTATTAATTTTTCCTTTTTCTAAACTTTGATTTCTCAAAACGAGTATTTCATTTTCAAAATGCAAACAATAATCTTTTTCTAAATTTCTATAACGCTTAGTGTAAAAAGTTGTAAACAAAGGGCGGGTCCTCACAACAACTGGTAAGGTGGTTGTTTTGTGATCTTAAAAGTAATGAGTTCTAGTCATGAGAAAAAGTATCGTACACAAATATGTAAGATAAGAATGTGTGTATCAGATTGCAAAGCGACATGTCTCCTTCCTTGATCCCACGTAAAGTAAGAGTTAAGTCAGGCGTCAGATACATTCTTTGTTAAAGATCAAAAATTAAATGTTTGAGTCGAATGAAGTAACTATCATTGATGTTTATTTATAAATTGAAACAAATGAATGAGTAAATGAATAAAATAAATAGGCACCTGAATGGTATATCAGACCAAACGTGTAAACATATGAGAACAAAATATAGATACTCATCGAATGTTAATAAAATGTGATGATAATCACTTTTAAAGTATCTTAACATGGCATCTTAAACCTTGAGTTATAACAAAATAGAGAACTTTTTTTTACATATCTTAAACCTTGAGTTACAACAAAATAGTGAATTATTTTTGTAATCTTATCTTATCTTACTACTATAATAAATAAACATCTTTTATGCCACATGTCAACTTCTTATACTATTATTATCATGTGTCATTTTCTTAGCTCATTATTGACACGTGTCACTTTTTTTATTATATCAATCAATTCTTTCTCATATTTAATGATAATCATATTTTTCTATTACTTTTTTTTATGGCCAACTAATCAACTGTCGGGTTCTTTGTACGCGTCCCTTAATAGCTAAAGGATGCCCAAACTAGCCAATAGTCTAGACAGACGGAGCCCCTAGCTCACCAGCCACCAATTCCCGAGGAAAACCCGACCCAAGCACCCGCCCAAAGGCACGACGGTGGAAGGCCTGTAAAATCGGGTGGGATCAAGAATCGAACCCATGACCTGGGTCTCCTATCAGTTCCCCCATACCTCCATATTTTCTATATTACTAAACTAGTTTATTAACACTTGTATTACACTAATTAAATACAAAATATTACATAGTTAATTAATAAAAATTTAGAATTTATAAAAGAGTAAATTACTGATTATGTCTTTCGAAAATATAGCAATTTGCTGGTTTCGTCCTTTGTCTTCGAAAATTACTAGGGGTGTCCTTATTTTGAAAATTTTGCACTGGTTACGTCCTTTGTTACTAACCCTGTTAATTACTTCTGTTAAAACCCCCATGTGCCTGTCACATGAGGGGTAAAATGGTCAATTTCTCACCCTTCTTCCCCACTCCTCCCTTCTTCTTCCCCACTCCAGCTCTGTCAACCTCTCCACTGGCGCCACCCACATCCACCACCGCCCCACCGCCGTCAACCACCACCACCCCTTCCCAAACGACGGATGAAAGTGTAAATTACGATATTACCCTTTTTGCACGTTCATCCGATCCATTTATAAGTATCCTACAACCCCCCACTCTTTCATCACCAATTACTGAAATTCACAAAGCAATCAATCGGATTTAATGGAGCGAAGCAACTACAATCGCAGCAGTAATGACGGTGGCAATCGCGTTGGTCGGAACAATGGAGGACGTAGTTCCGATGGCGGCGGTTACCCTCATGGTGGACGAAACCGAAACTACCCTCAGCAACACAACAATCAACATCACGATCAGTACAAGGAACACCACGGAGGCGGTAGAGGCAGGGGTAGAGGTAGAGAATCCGGTGGGCTCGGAAGTGGCAGTGGTCAGCAGACTTCTCGGACTCCGCCTAACCCTAGGCAGAATTCGGATCTAGGTCCGGATCAAGTAACCACTTGGAGTCGTGCTATATCTGGTCAACCGGCTGGGTTTCCATCTAATGCTCATTCGCAAACCCTAATTCAGAACCGTTCTGGTATGATTGACATCAATTCCAGTTTGAGTTCAATCTTTTTAGAAATTTATAGTTTCTATTTTATTGTTGCTTGAAATAAATTGAATTTGTTTGTTCGATTAGTGAGTTTTGATTTGAGAGATTGATTTAATTATGTTATACTCTCAAAGTTTTCGAGGGATTTGATACAAGTGTGTTGTTTTCTGTTTTCAGATTATCAGGCTCAGGAAGGTAGGGATTTAGAGACACGATTTGTGTCATATGTTAATGTTACAGAACACTTGAAGGATGATACAACAAATGGTATTGTACCAATAAAGCGTCTGGAAATACCGAGATGGTCCATGTCGTTTGGGAAGGGGTGGTGGTGGTTGACGGCGGTGGGGCGGTGGTGGATGTGGGTGGCACCGGTGGAGAGGTTGACAGAGCTGGAGTGGGGAAGAAGAAGGAAGGAGTGGGGAAGAAGAAGGGTGAGAAATTGACCATTTTACCCCTCATGTGACAGGCACATGGGGTTTTTAACGGAAGTAATTAACAGGGTTAGTGACAAAGGACGTAACCCGTGCAAAATTTTCAAAATAAGGACAACCTTAGTAATTTTCGAAGTCAAAGGACGAAACCAGCAAATTGCTATATTTTTAAAGGACATAATCAGTAATTTACTCTTTATAAAATGATATTTTGATATAAAAGATAAATACTTTAACTAATAAAACAATAATTAAAACCTTCAATAACCAAAGAAATGATAAATGATTTTCTTCATTTATAATGATTGATATCATTGAACTAATTAACGTTAAAAAATTCTGTTTTTATTTTGTCAAAACCAAACCTTTGTTGAAGATGTAAGGTAAAGCGTGGTTATTAAAGTTAATGAACCAATTTGAAAATATCATAACATAAAGGATCAAAAGTATAACTTTCCGTATTATTTTATAAAATTTGTTTTTAAATATATTAATGAAACATCATTTGCTTATAAAAATCACATTGTTCAAAAACTCTACTTTATAGTATATTTTATTTACTTTTTTAAGTGTTTTTTCTAATAAAAGAATTTGTTTTTAATTTTTTTAAAAACTATATATATATATATATTATTTTTGAACGACGATCTCACATTTTCTCTACCTTTTGGGGACGATCGTGCAAGGTCGGACTCCTCCAACCGCCTTGAGAACCCATACCCTCCTGATGGGCAGGAATCCTGTTGAATGAGCAAACTTTCGCCCCCCATCGAAATCAAACATGTGATAAACCCCAAGCTGACCTTTCACTTAATGTCTTTCAAACTTGCCTCCAGATATTGAAAGGTGAGAGCCTTAACCATTGGGTTGGGTTTTCAGGACAACTATTTCTATATATGAGAAAGGTAATTAATATTATTTGTCGTTAGTATTAATTATATTATTATTATTATTTAACCTGAAAGAGTTTATAAATAATTAATATGAAAGAGAATTAAGCATTATAATAAGAAAATGTCGTGTGAATGATAGTATCGAAAGTTGACAAGTGGAAAAAATGTTTTTTTTATTATAATATAAAGATAACTATAAATTTAATGATTAATGATATTATATATTTTTTTTCATATTAAAAACATAGTTTTTATTAAATTAAAAATAAAGTCTTTTTTTAATGAAAACACACTTAAAAAGTTTACAAAGTATGAGATTTTTCAAAAAATCAATTTTTTTAAATAAGAAAAATTTTAAATATATAGTTTTAGTAAGATTAAAAATTTTATAAAAAATAAGTGTTGTTGCAAAATCTTTTTTATTTAAAACAAGTTTTATTACAAAGTATATAAATTTTACTTGTTAATCCGTATAATAATACACGAGATTTAACCTAGTTACAAATATAAAAACAGCTACACTTGGTAACCTTCGCTTATAGTATTCAAATATTAATAATGAGTGCCAATCTTCATTGTTCGATAGGACCTAAGTAACGTCGGTAAAATCATTAGACTTTAAGGTGTTGCAACACACATATTACGAACTTGAAAGAGAAAAATAATTTAAAACATAAACGAAACTTATTTTTATCTTAAAGCTTATGAATAATTTAACGATTTATATATCGCTACAAAGATCTTTGTTCAAATGTTTAACTATTTCTAGAACTTATTTATAATAAAAAAACAAATATTATTAATATATATATTAAAAACCAACCGAAATGAATAGTAAAGTTTTATTTTTTCGATTTTGGTCAACAAAGTTTTTATATAATATAAAGTTTTGTTTTTTTTTTTATTTTGGCCACTAAAACTTTTAATGTTTTGTTTTTCTCGATTTCTACCACTAAAACTTTTATATATTATAAGGTTTTGTTTTTTCGATTTTTTCCCCACTAAAACTTTTTAAAGTTTTGTTTTTCTGATTTTGGCCACTAAAACTTTTATATAATATAAAGTTTTGTTTTTTCGATTTTGGCCACTAAAAGTAAAGTTTTGTTTTTTCGATTTTTGCCACTAAAACTTTTATATAATATAAATTTTGTTTTTCGATTTTGGCCACAAAAACTTTTAAAGTTTTTTTTTTTCGATTTTTGCCACTAAAATTTAATATAATATAAAGTTTTGTTTTTTCGAATTTGGCCACTAAAACTTTTTAAAGTTTTGTTTTTCGATTTTGGCTACTAAAACTTTTATATAATATAAAGTTTTGTTTTTTCGATTTTGACCACTAAAACTTAATAGTAAAGTTTTGTTTTTTCGATTTTGGTCACTAAAACTTTTATATAATATAAAGTTTTGTTTTTTCGATTTTGGCCACTAAAACTTTTTAAAGTTTTTTTTTTGATTTTGGCCACTAAAACTTTTATATAATATAAAATTTTGTTTTTTTTGATTTTGGTCATTAAAACTTTTATATAATATAAAGTTTTGTTATATTTAATTTTGGCAACTAAAACTTTTAAATTTTGTTTTTTCAATTTTGTATAATTTTATGTTTATATATATACATATATAATTGTATAGAGTTTGTGATGAGAAATTTGATTTTGCTATGTAACTTATGATTTTGCAAATGATATATAATACCCGTTATCGGAAATGTATTGTGATAACTCGCCGCAACGCGCGGGTGAGATTAAACCTAGTTATATTTAATGTATGAAAATAACTTGTTTTTATTTATTTTTTATAAGTTGAATAAAATAATTAAAAAAAATTTATATAATATATATTTTTTATTTCTTTAGGAAAAAAAAAACATAAATAACAACACCGGGCATCTACTGGTGGGTGAACTTGTGGCCGACATTTGACGCAGTGCTGGGTGTTCACCAGCCTTCAATCGCTGGTAACACTAATAAGAAAAGTGCAAGGGTGTGGGCCATCTTCAATAGTAGCCGAACACGTGTCAATCCTTCTCACACCCTTTGCATCGATTTCAGCCGCAAATTAAACCCTTCTTATTGTTTCCAAAACAAGAAAAACCCGACCCATAAATGTTTGTGGCTGAGATTCATCCAAGCCCTCGACTCCCGTCGGCTCGACATCAACACGCTCGGTTTTTATTTACTGGCTCTATCCTTCTTCTACTCCGTCGTCTTCCTTCATTTCTTACATTTCGATCGATCCAACAATCGTTTTGAGTAAAATAACTGTTACCATTGAAATCATGAAGTTCTCCGGTGATTCATGTTCATTATGATCGGATTGAAGATCGGATGGCGAGTATGTATCCTTTTAATTTCTGATTCAATTCTAGGGTTTATGATTCCAGTTCTCGTATGTGCAGACTGATTAAGGCTCTTTTTTGCTATCTATTCGCTGGTATGTTATGATTTGCAAAGGTTTTGGCGCCAACGAGCTCATTTTGGTGAGGATTCTACTATCATTATCACTACTGTTGTTGTTTCAGGTGTTTTACATAATAGAAGATTATGAGTGTCTTGAGTTTATCGTGATTTTAAAAATTAAGGAAACCATAGCTAGCTACAACCATTGATATGCTAATGAGTTACTGTATTTTTCATGAACTTGTGTTGTTGTTTCATTTGTGAATCGTCTTTTTCATTGGTGTTACCTTATCAAGTTTTGTTGAATTCTACAACGGCTAAGCTATTTGGATTTGGATTCTACGAGGGGGCTTTTGCATCCCCTAATTGTTCCACAGGATCTGAAGCAGCTGCCCTTGAACCTTGGCTAGATGGACTCCTCCTCTGCCTATGGGGAAAATATCAACACCAAGGTTGTTATTTGATTATTCCAATACCAGAATCCATTCATCTTATTCATGTTATCTATGAATTAAATTAAGATTCTTCTTTTACAGACAAGAAAACCTTATACAATAACAAAACAACGCGAAAAATGGACAGAGGAGGAGCATAACAGTTTTTTAGAAGCTTTGAAACTTTACGGGCGAGCTTGGCAACGGATAGAAGGTACTAAGTGTATTTGACACTTTTCTTTTTTTTTAGAATCTTGCCTTTAGTTTTGGGGAAAACCTTATTTTTGAATCACATATCTGCAAATTATATTTATTTTTTCACCCTAGGAAATGATTAAATGGAGACACGTTTTTTGTTGCTATTGCAGAACATATAGGAACTAAGACAGCAGTGCAAATCAGAAGTCATGCACAAAAGTTTTTTACAAAGGTCATTTAGTTTCTTTCACGTATGTGTTTATCATCAGTTAACCTCATAAGAGAATCTATTTGCTGGTAGTGTTCTCCCTTTCCTTGTGCATTTTTTTTTTTGTATAATTGTGCTGTAGAAAATCAATTTCACATTTATAACCATAGTTTATTTGCTCAAGACAAGGCACCGATATTAAGAAATGTTTGTGTTGGGTCATTCGTTTCTCAACAAAAGGGTGTAAGATTTATCGAGTATGGAACCATACTTTCTATGGGGAGCTATCACATAAGGTGGTACAGTGAGGATTGATAAGTGTGATAGTAAGGAGTTTGGTTTCTTAGAAGCAGTGGATCGAAGATTACTTGTGCTAGAATAAACTGCATGTGCAAGGGCATCATGATGCACTATAAAGTTGTAATACTAGGTTTTGTTACTTCACAAAAGTCTTTTTTTTTTTTGTTTGTAATTGTGTGACAAGAGGTTCATAGAGAGATTAAAAGGGAAGTTCTATAAGGTTGCAGCTTAATCAACTATGTTATGCTGAACTAACTGCTGGCTAATCAAGAAGATCCAAGCTCGCAAGTTGAAGTTAACATAGAAGAAAATGTTGAGGTGGATGTGTGGGCACACAAGGTTGGATACACTCAATGTGGAGAGGTTGAGGAGTAGAGGCAGAACAAAACTAACATGAGAAGAGAAGATTAGGCAGAACTGCAGCTTTTTGAGAACATGATAAGTGTGTTCCCAGAGAGACACAAAATAAAGGTTTAGGATTTTTAGGGAAGCGTTTAGCTTGGGCTTCATTTTTAGGTTTCTAGCAATCATATGTGTAGCCACTTGCAAGGTTTGCATTTTAGTCTTAGGTATGCTTTTAATTATTTTCTGCTTTTAATTCTAGGTCTGGTTTAGGCTTAGGTGAGCTTTTAATCCTAGGGTCTGTTTTTAATCTTACATGCTTTGTTTGTGGTAGCCTTAGTAGGCCATCTTGTTTCCGTAAAAATCGTTAAGTGCTAGTCAGGCGGTGAGCTACAGACTAAGGATTAATCGGGATTAATCAGGATTAATCGGATTGGAATTTTATATGCAATTTTTTTCAAAATTATAAATATATATAGAAAAAAATTAAAAGAAATATTTTAAAATAAGTATAGTTCTTAAGTATTTCGAAATTATTGATCAATTTGATCAAGGAGAGCCAAAAAAAGTTGTTCAAACAAAAAAAAATGGTTAAAACCCAAAAAAATCAGCCTTTGACCGATTAAATCCCTTTGACCGACTAGCCTGATGTTTGTCAGACCAGCCTGATGTTTGCTAGAGTAGCCTGTTTTTTTCCCAAGTAGCCCTTTTTTTGCCTGACTAGGCTGATTTTTGTCCGACTAGGCCGATTTTTGTCCGATTTGGCTGATTTTTGCCTAACTTGGCCGACTATTGATTAATACCTCTGATTTTCTGAAATCGCATCAACTGTCGCCCGACTACCAATTAATCGCCGATTAATCCCTGCCTAGAACCGATTTTTACAACACTTACCTCGCCAATCACTTAATCCTCTCTGTAGATTATCATACCAAATATACTCAATCAATTATGTAACATTCATCATAATTACATCACTTAATTCCTTCTATACATTGCTATATATTTAGACCTCATTCTCAATGTAAAATTACAATTTCAATTGATAGACTTTATAAGGTATCAAGAGCGTGTGTCATCGAAGAATGCTTGATCCTTCTTAGTTCCTTTCACCGGCTCACCTTTTGTCCACCGAACAACCTCTCGTTCGCTCACTCATTGCCACCACACAACATGTTGACCAAAATTGATGCTGGCCCTCCTCAGGTTGTTATACATCTCACAACTACCAACCACTTCCCCATCAAGCTTACATCCAATCTTCTTATGTGGCGAAAGCAAGTTCTTTCTACCTTAATTGTTTTAGTCCTTCATGACTACATTGAAATCTCTCTAAACCATCAACATCTATAAATTTCGAGTACTCTCACTTGTATAGAAAAGACCAAATCTTGATTAGTGCTATACTTGGTAGTTGCATCGATGCCATACAACCACTTTTATCATTTGCCAACACATATCTTGAAACTTGAAAACATCTTATAACAAGCTATTCCAATGCTTCTCATTGCCAAATAATCTCGCTAAAATTTAAACTCACAACCAATTTAAATTGATATATCGTCGCAGGTTTTCTACGCGATATGCAGTCTATTGCCGAAGAAATTGCCTTGGCTCAAAGCCCAATAGATGATGAAGACGTGATGATTCACATCCTTAGTCGATTAGATAATGAGTTTAAGACTATTGTCGCTATAGTCAAAGTTCGGGATACTCCCAATACGTTCTCCAAACCATATGATAAGTTGGTAGATTTTGAAAAACTTTTGAAAGAGAATGAACCATCACCTACTGTTGTCCTCACGACCAAATATACTCACACCAAACCTCATAACAAAGGTATGCCCATTTTATCCCTCACATGCCCACTACCTGGCCAAACCATGTCTCGCTAGGCCACTCATTCATTACGATCACAATGGTCAAAATCCCAATCCTCTAACAATGGCTACTTTGAAACATACTCTAATTCATATGACAAATATTGCTCCATCATAGACCATGACACCAAAGAAGTCACAAACTCTCATGATTTCATTCGTGAGAACAATATCCCAATTAACACCGGTCCATAGTCAACACTACAGCAACTAGAACAAACTCGACTCAGCCTAGTTGGATTTTTGACAATGGAGCATCCTATCATATCACATCGAAGAGATCTAACTTGCAACCCCTATTAGACTATGTGGTCTTGATAAGATAGTCCTAGGTGATGGTATGGGTCTTTAAATGTCTCACATAGGTCACACTCTTATCTCTACTCCCTTTTGCTTTAACAAGTTTTATGTTTTCCAATTTTTAGTGTTTTAATAATCGGGCATAGACGTCCAAATCCTCCGGAAATTTGACGGATTCAAGAGAAAATTCCGGCGAGTTTTCATTTCCCGTCAATAATTTCGGTGACTTGAATATCCGATGATTTTTTGACGACTTTTGAACATCCAATGTGTTATATATATATATAAACTGAACAATTTTATAATAATTATACTGAAAATTTGATTATATATATAGAGTAAGATTCCATTGCTAACCTACTTTTATTGCGGAAACCCAAATAACTCCGACAAGATCAACCCAAATCTTTGGGTTTTTTTTTCATGACCTTTATTATGCATGTACAAGAATATATGTTCTTTTATGTGTATTGGCTAATACACAAGCGTTTAGGATTTACAAGTGTAAGTTTACTTTACACGACCAACATTTGTTTAACGTGATGACAACTTACACTGGTGTAAGATCTTAAACGAAAAAGAATTTGCACAAACACATAAAAGAACATAGTCTTGTACATTTGCTTTTATTCCCTTTTTTATAAACTCTTGGTATATCTCACTTCATAACCCTACTCCACACCTCCAAACAAAATGGCACAACCGAAAGACATCATCGCTTCTGTAGCGGAAATTGGCTTAGCCCTCCAGTCTACCACTTTGGTTTTGGTCGCATGGCTTACAAACGACACTATACTTGATAAATCGTCTACACACTCCTTATGAAAAATATCATGCAAGCCCTCCTAGTCGTACCAAGCTTCAACCATTTGACGACTTATGCTATCCATGGCTCAAGCCCCACTCACCCTTTAAACTTCACCCAAAATCTCCCTGTTGTGTCTTCCTTGGCTACTCCACCTCCAAGTCCGCTTACAAATGTCTAGACATCCTTGCTAATCGTCTTTATCATTCCTGCCATGTAAAATTTAGTTGACCACATCTTTGCCATTTGCGATCGGCACACCACCACCACCTCACCACTTCATATGAGTGTTTTTTTTGTCTCCCACAAATACATTTTTCTATTAATGTCCCAAATCTCTCTACTACACTAACTATACCACCACCTTTCACACCTCCTGATTATAATTTCCACCATACCACCTACTTCTTTTTCACCTTTGACACATGCTTCCACTTCACCTCCATCATCCATTCCCCACTCTCCTACTTAAATACTTCCTCACCTACTCATCCTACATCTCTCATTTTTACGGCCCCATTACATTCTCTCAACTCCTTACACGGACCACTCCTCCCCTCTTACGGTCCCACTTTCCTTTAACAACACCCCATAGCACCTCACTCGAACAATCCAATCAGCCTTCCCCACGTCCCACTAGAACCAAAAAGCCTAATCTCAAAGCACTATGAAGCCAACTTTGTCAACCACACCATTGCTCACCCTCTTCCTTTAACACTTGAACCCACTTCTGATTTTCTTAGGCCATGAAAGCTCCTTTTTGGTGGCATTCCATGGGTGTTAAGTAAAATGCACCGCTTCACAATCAAACATGGGAGCTTGTTCCTCCATCATCATCATCAAACAAACCCAATGGTTGCAAATGGGTATTTCAGGTATAATGACATCTCGATGGTTCCATTGAAAAGTACTAAACTTGTCTAGTGGCCAAAGGTTCTCACCAACAACTGAGTAAGGAATTCATTATAACCTTTAGTCCGGTCACCAAACTGGTTATATTTGGTTAAATCTTTTCACTTGCCCTTGCTAAAAATTTGCTTCAACACCAACTAGATGTGAATTATGTTTTTTTACAAGGTGCATTACATATTTACATGAGGATGTTTAATTGATCTAACCATTGGGTTACAAAAACCAACACTTTCCAAATCACATATGTAAACTTTGAAGGTCTTTATTAGGCCTCAAGCAAGCCCCACATGCGTGGTATATGAAAATAAAACCTTCCTGTTGGCTTACGGATTTCAAAAGTCCCACTCTGAATGCCTCACTTTTTGTTTATCATCATAATGGTGTAACTATGTAATTCTTGGTGTTGTCAATGATATTATTACATAGGTAACTGCATGAATTTCTTGAATTAACTTGTGGCCCTCTTGTCCAAGAGATTCTCTATCAATGATCTTGACACTTTTTACCATTTTTGGGAATCGAAGTCATCCATACTACCCATGGCCTATTTTTATCTCAACACCTACGTATCAGTGATACGCCCCATTTGCGGTGCACGCATATAATGTATATATGTGTGGGCCCTCAAGGGGCAAAAGTAAAAGTGCAATACTTTTAACGTTATTTTAGTTATTTGTGAAAATAACGTTAAAATCATTGGGATGATCAACTTCAAACGATAACTTTGAACCGGGGATTCTTTCGGAGCAGCCTCTCTATCCCAATTGGGATAGGGGTAAGGTTTGTATCTATCCATCCCCCCCAGACCCTACTGAAAAGTGGGAATATACTGGGTAAGGTTATTATATTATTATACCTACGTATCAGTGACGTACCAATTTTTGCATGGAAGGTGCAAAAGATGTTCTCACAAAGCTCCATTGAATCTCTCTCGCCCAAAGATGGTTCCTCTTGCATTAATCAACAATGTATTGGAAGATAACTGCCTCTCTTCATTATATGGATTTCATACAACTTGTTTGCTTTGCGGTTAATAAACTATATCAACATATGCATGTTTCTACATCAAAACACTTGCAAGCTTAAAAACAAGTCATGGGTAAAAGGCACTATCCATTATGGGTTGTTTCTAAACTGTGGAGCACCTCTTACTTTAACCACCCTTTCCAACTCTGATTGTGGTGATATTAATGATGGTACGGCCCATTTCGGGTTATCTTGTCTACCTCGTCTCAAGGAAGTCTACTTGACAAAAACTCTCTACTAGTCCTCAGCTGAAGCCAAACACATGGCTTTGGCCACCACGGCACCACAGCTGCCAATGTTTCGTAGGCTGAAAATTTGTTACATAAATTCAATTTGGTTCCTAATGCACATGGGTGCCACCTATCTGTGCTCTAATCCAGTCCATCATTCTAGAATGAAAATGTTGCCCTTGGTTATCACTTTGTTCGGGAAAAGGTTGTTGCTAGGTTGCTAAAGGTGTATCATGATAATTCACCAGATCAACCAACTAATGCTCTTAGTGTCACAAAACCGTTGTCTCAAGGTTTTTTTTCACAAATTGGAGCCTTCATCTTGCAGGGGCGTATTATGGATCCTTGATTACCCACCAATCACTCATACTCTCCATAGAATATCATAACAAATAAAATCATCAATAATGTAACATTCACCATAATTAGTTCCCACAATTCCCCTTGTAATTGCTATATATTTAGACCTCATTTTCAATGTAAAAATACAATTTCAATTGATATAGTTGATAGTATGCTTGTTTTTTCTACATGTTCTTGTAAGTTGTATCCTTCACCTCTTATATAAAAAATAATAATAATAATAAAATAAAAAAAATTCTTGAGGTGGCTGTCTCTCTAGAAACATCTCTCTCTGTCTCATGAGATAAAGGAAAGGTTTGCCTCATCTTACCCTCCCCAACTCCCCATACCCTACTATTATATGGGGTTATATTAGGTTATGCATTGTATGTATGTTTGTTTGTAGTTGTAAACTTTTGCTTCACTTACCTTTCTTGAGTTGTTTCCCTTTCCTATTTTGTTCCTTTTGATGTTTGGGGCTTCCTCCAACATAACTACTATTGATTTACATATTTTATTCATTCACTTATGAGTTTTTTTATAACTTTTTGACATTAGAAAGAACTGAAACTTCTCTATGATTTATGTGCTTTTCTCTTCATGGCAATTGCCGTCACCAGCTTCCTTGTTAAACTGATTGCTTTGTCAGGTTTAAAAACTTGCAAATTAAATAATTCTGTTGACTTTATTTCTATGACAATATTAGCATGTGCTTGTAGAAGTTGTAAGTTGAAGTCAAGTTGGGGATTTGCTTATTTTTGAATTTTATTTTTGTTGTAATAGCTGGAAAAAGAGGCTATTGCTAAAGGAGTTCCAATAAGCCAAGCTCTTGACATCGAAATTCCTCCTCCACGCCCTAAAAGGAAACCTAATTATCCTTATCCTAGAAAAACCGACCCAAAAACTCACTCACAGGTGGCAGAAAAAGATGAAAAGCAAGCAACTTTAGTTTCTTCTTTACAAGTAGTGGACCTAAAGAGAAAACCCCATCCTGAGGTATATGGCCTTTACGTACATATTCACTTGCTATTTACCTGTATTCGTGCTTACTTTTTGTTTTCTTACTGTCCCAGAAAACCAGCCACAGAGAGAAACCAGAAAATGCAAAAACAAGTGAAGAAGCTCAAAATGGTATTACTGAAGGCCCTCAAGAAGTTCCATGTGCATCCTGGTCCTCAGAAAATGAAAATTCCATACCAAGATCAAATCCAGACTATTTTAGACATAATGAGGCAAATGCATCTTACATCACCATTGAAGCCCGTAAGCATCAAGAATTGGATCAAGATGGCATTAAGCACACAAACATTACATCTAACATCTCTTTATTTGAGCATTCACACCTTGCCCATGAGAATATTATTCAAGGGCAATATTCTAATAAGCCTGTGAATTTAATAAATGAAATAAATGATGCACAGAACAACCCATGGCATGTTCCTGTACAAGGTGTAGATGGAAGTCAAGAAAATACCACAAGAACTAGCGTTCACCCAGATATGTCACTTCATGAATCAAAAGTCAATAACTCAAGAGAAGCTTGTGAACACCCGAACCCTAACCCATCAGTTAACATACCAACAGAATCTGCAACCAGCGGCCATCATAACAATGCTACCTTCCATCCTCTTTTTAACCCTTTTAGTGATAATCAAGGAAGTTACCGATCATTTCTCCATTTTTCGTCTGCAATTTCTAGCCTCATTGTTTCATCTCTGCTACAGAATCCTGCAGCCCATGCAGCAGCAAGCTTTGCGGCTAAATTCTGGCATCCTGTAAACACTGAAGCCTCATCTGCAGATTCTTTTTCAAGAGATCAGTTGAACCATGAGGCTACTACTACTCCTAGCATGGCAGCCATTGCTGCTGCTACAGTAGCAGCTGCAACTGCATGGTGGTCAGCTCATGGTCTGCTTCCTATTTGCACTCCTTTTTACCAGGGGGGTTATTCTTGCACATTTGGAACACCACCAATAGACAGGAATCTAGCCAATAATGGAAGAGATAATGCTCCTTCAGAAGGTGTCTTGCAAGAAGAGAAAATGGATGCAGAAAAGACTGAATCTGCTGCAGATCTGTCTTCATCAGAGGATTCTGAAAAAAAATCAAACAGTGAGGTAATTCCAGTTGATACCAAAGAAGCGGCACCAATGGGGGAGCTCCATGATTCAAACAAGTTGGCTAATGTTAAAAAGCAAGCTGACCGGTCATCTTCCGGTTCTAACACCATTTCCAGCAGTGAGATTGAGACAGATGCTTTAGAGAAATATGTAAAAGAAATGGAAGAAAATAAAGGGCCAGATGTAATGGAGTCTAATTCCCGTAGGGGTAGAAGCACTATTACCCCAAATGAATCATGGAAGGAGGTTTCTGAAGAGGCAAGTAACTCTAACTTACGTTTTTTTGCATGTCTAGATGAAGTCATAATCAAAGATATAATATAATTTGTATCCATAAATTTTTCACATGCAGGGACGGCTTGCTTTTCAAGCCCTTTTTTCCCGAGAAATACTGCCACAAAGCTTCTCTGATACTCACAAAATAGCAGGAAAAGATCAACACAATATAGTAAAAAACAGTGATTTGGACCTTAATCAAATGACTCAGGAACCAGGGGAGAGTAATTGTAACGGTTTTTCAGTCTTGAGAGGTGAGGAAGGTGTACTGAGAATGGGATTGGGGAGTGTGAAGCTGAATGTTCATCATACAGGGTTCAAACCATACAAAAGGTGTTCAGTTGAGGCTAAAGAAAACAGCAAGATTATGAGTGCAACATCTACAGGTGGCGGTCAGAATGATGAGAAAGGTCCGAAGAGAATGTGTTTTGATACAGAGGCATCAACTTGATCGATAAATGGTTTGTTGTATATTACGTTAGCCTAGCTCTAAAACTCACGAAACTTTTCGTGTAGTTTGTGGGCACTATATATCTTACATTTTCTTCTCATTATTCATCATAGATTATGCTTATTGTATCGGATTTAATTTCATTATTCCTCCGAACTACTCTGGCGTATCAAAACTGAACTTTTCTAAAATGTATATTTTGAGCATCAACTTTCAATAAAATTCATGAGTTGTTATGCTTTATGAACACTTTTCTTGTGCTTGTTGATCTACCGAATAGATCTATAAGGTCTCAAAAAATGAGATGCAGGTTCTACAAGGGAAGATGTTGGATTATGAAATTGCAAGGTGCTGAAGTAGTGCTGCTTTTCCTCCAGGTTTTGCTTCTATCTAACAATATGATTTTTTGAAATTAATTTTCCAAAAAGTTATAGAATATGCACAAACATTTTTTCAGCAAGAGTTATGTAGACCAATTTACTATGTTATAAAATTTTTTTCTCTTATTCTCATTCTCCTTCTCCTTCCCCTTCTCCCTCCCTATATATATATACCTAAAAGCTAATATTATAGAGTTCGATGAGACGGTTCCATTGCCATCGAAATAAGTTCAATCGGAGTTCATTTGGGTCGATTTTGGAGGTTTTAAAAATCCTTTTTAGCCTTCATAGGCAAAATAGACTTTTTATTTGATCTTTATATATATATATAGGGGATGTAATTTTTTATAACCCTTATCTTTTGTTACAACTACATAACCCATTTCAACCAATAACAAAGTTAAACATAAGCTTTTAATTAAAATATTAGAAAGGGTAGTCATTTTACCTTTTATAAGTTTCCCCCCCCTCTTTTTTAAACATTAATAACTTTTTTATAATATATTATTTTTTTAAAAAGATTGCACCATTATATTCGTCTCATTTTTCTCTTTAATTCCGTTATAGTCTCGACTAATTTTTTTTTCACTTTTTTTAGATACCATAGATTTACATCATTGTAACGAGCTTAAATATAACAAATTTATTTGAAATTTTTTCTAACAATGATAAATTACAGTGATGTAATTTACATTGACGTAATTTACCTTGATGTAATTTACATTGACGCAAAATTCAGTTTCGGTTTTTTTCGGTTAATTCGGTCCCGGTTCGATTTTTTCGGTTAATTTGGTTCCGGTTCGGTTTTTCCGGTTAATTCGGTTTCGGTTCGGTTTTTTTTTGGCATTTTGCTCATCCCTAATTTGTAACGAGCCTAAATACAACAAATTAGTTTGAATTTTTTTCGAACAATGATAAATTACATCACTATAATTATCATTGTTAGAGAAAAAATCAAAATAATGTGTTATATTACATCACTGTAATTTATCATTGTAATTATCATTGTTATAGAAAAAAATAAAATAATGTGTTATATTATATCACTGCAATTTATCATTGTTAGAAAAAATTCAAAATAGTGTGCTATATTTATGTTCGTTACATCGATGTAAATAATGGACAATGAGAAAAAAAATTAAAAAAACTAGTCAACATTATAACGGGAAATAAAGAGAAATTTACATCACTGTAAATAATGTGTTACGTCACCGTTAATTATGTCATTGTAAATTACTTCATTTTGTGTTACATTACTTCATTTTATGTTACATTACTGTAATTTACCATGTTAGAAAAAAAATTCTAATTAATTTGCTATCTTTAAGCTCGTTACAATGATGTAAATACATAATATCAAAAAAAAAAAAAAAAACTAGTCGAGACTATAAAGAAATTAAAGAGAAAAATGAGACGAGTATAATGGTGCGATTTTTTTAAAAAAATAATATAGGATAAAAAAGTTATGAATGTTTAAAAAAAAGGGGGTAAACTTTACTTAAATAACAAATGTCCTAAATGTCTTTCTTATTAAAAAAAGGAAATTGACACGTGGCACGATCCTATACACTTACCTTTTTAAAGTAACCATTGGATGATAGTTAATGGGTTGTAACAAAAGATAAGGGTTATAAAAAATTCAATCCCCTATATATATATATATATATATATATATATATATATATATATATATATATATATATCTCCTGCTCTTGCCCTCCCTCTCTTCCCTCCCCTCTCTATCCCCCTCCCTACCATTCTTGTATGTTATGTATTAATGTAGTTTGTGACTACATAGGTACCAGCAAACACCAATATATAGCTTCATGGAAAGTTTTTTCATGAAAATGAAGTTCAAGTAACTGATGAAAAGACGGTTGGATCTTCTTCAGGTAATTGCTCACACTTTAGCAAGTTCCTTTTAATAGACTTGCATTATATAGTTTAAATATGTATTAGAAATCTCCAGTCTTCTCTTGTGCACACACTAATCTTCATTTTCCACTTCTAGTCTTATACAGTGCATAAAAGTAGCTTGTAGATTTGCTTATTGACTCGTGCTTTATAAGGACCTTATTCAATATTCTCCAACTGGTTTGGATCACTTTCTTCCTTTTGTTTGACTTTCAGCTTGAATTTGGTTAAATTATGGTCAAAATCCCTGCATTTATTTGTTTCTCTGTCAAGATAAAATTTAGAAAGTGAACTCTTTATGTTAGAAACACCTATCGGGTTTCAGTTAAGGGAATTGGGTTAGTTTTTATTTTATAAAAACATTCTTGATATTTTGACCAGGTTTTCTACAAGTACACACATACACACACTAATTGGTGGTATCTTTTCCATGAAATGATGCAATGCTTTGTAAGAAATGAGACACACACGCATATATATTCTAATTGGTGGTACAATTTTTTTTTTTATGATGCAAAAAACAAATGACACATGCATAACAGGCATAACAACCAACCAATTGATGTATATTGGGACACTATGTTTGAAGTTTTGTGAGATGTAGAAATGAGCATAAAGCATGTGCCTTGGTAAGAGGAGTGGAAAAACACACTCTCTACATTGATCATTCCAAAAGTGGCCATAGTGAAACCGCTACTAATGCCTAAGTCCTCACGAAAGCTCATGTTTCTCCAAGTTTATATCATAGTTTATCTCAACTTTCAAAGTCCTCATATTTGATGGGTCTAGGGTTCATAAGTTAATATCAATGTTTGATTGGAGAGACAAAGTGGATTGAAATCTTGTCAAAATTCTTCTCACTCTTGAACATTGAAGTGTTTCAAGACTATTAAAAACATAGGATAGACATGATGAATGTTTTACTTTAATTTGAAAACAAGGAAGAGGGGGGTAATTTCCCGAGGGATATTACAATTCTAGATGATGTGATCCCTCATTTGGGTCAAAATATTGGTTGTGCCTATCATTTAAGGAAATATGATCATGTTGCTCAATGGAAAATGTAAACATTTCTTATGGCAGGTTTTGCCAAAGTTGGAAGTTTCATTAACCATAACTTCCACGTGTGATGGAAGAATACTAATTTTAAAGTTCAGCTAATTGAGGATGATGATGAATGGGTGTGTGAATCTGATTGAGATCCTAGTCTACTTAGTACTTAATTGTCTTTTATATTTGTGGGAGGGGGTAAGTGTAATTGTTATTTCTATAAATAAGAGGCATTAGTCTTTTGAGAGGGGGAGGAGAAATATTGTTAAGTTGATTAGGCTCATGGCATTAGCATGAGAAGGGCATAGCCTTAGGACCGCTTGTGGTTATTATCTTTTGTAGCTTCTTTATATTTCAATATATTCAGTATTTTCATTGCATCATCATCATCATCAATTCATCATTGATCTATCATCTAAACCCTATCATTGGTATGACCTGCCTCCATCTGCTCTCCGATCGAGCTCTCATCTTTGTGTTTTGCATTTTTTGCTCAAATTTCCGGTGCAATTCCATTTCAATGTACAGCTTCTGTGTTTTTGTTGGATCGCCACTTCCCTCTCAATTTTCGTCTGATTATAGGCGGCTCTAATTTCGATTTCTAATTCCCTCTAATTAGCGACGGCTTATTTCGTCTGTTTCCCTAGCTCCGATCGATTTCAATTTCTCATTCTGTTTTTCCGATTCTGACTGACGATTCAATTTGATTTCCGTTTCGCTGCTCGCTTCCTCTTCTGTTTTCAATTTCTCATTTCTGTCTTTTTAATTTCAGATTCACTTTCCATCATGGTCAATCAGTCATCTTGATTGGATCTTCATGAACAGCAAATTCAGCAATTACAATATGATGTTGCTGAAATTAAGGCGTCTCTCTCTGCATTAGAGGTGGATCGGGCGGAATCGGCGGAATTCCGTAAAATGATGCTTGCTTGGATGAAAGCTCAGGAGAAACGACCTGTTGAGGAGTTTTCTGGTTTTGGAATCAATTCCGGATCAGGAATGAAATCTGCTTCACTTTGCTCCTGTTGGTTTACCATGGGCTGTGAAGAAAGTGAAGTTGCCTGAGTTCTCGGGTTTTGATCCTCAGGGATGGATTCAGAAGGCGAATCTCTATTTTGACATCAATTCCACTCCCACTGACCTTCGTATTCGTCTCGCTCAATTGAGTATGGCAGGGGTGGCTCAACACTGGTTCACAATCATCACTCAGGTACATGATTCCATCTCTTGGATTGATTTCCAGTCAGAATTACTTCAACAATTTAGTGGAATGGAGATCAAAAATCCGTATGAACAATTGGCTACCATTAAACAGTCAGATTCCATTTATGATTACATCGATGATTTCGAGTATATCCTATCTCTTATTCCTCGGTTACCGGAATCCCAATCTCTCGGCTATTTTATCGCGAGGTTGAAGGATGATGTCAAACAGCGGATCCGTTTACATCGTCCTACCTCTTTCATTGATGCGATGTCTTTGGCTAAGGATGTCGAGTTCATGCTTCGGCCATCAGATTCTAGCACACTGCTGTCTCGTTTTCGGTATTCTGCACATATAGGGTTGTCTTTGTTGGATTCTGGGGCTGGGCAGCGACCGTTGAGCACTACGGTTTCCAAATCTGTTGGGAAGTTTGGAACTACCAATGGTCAAGTCGGCTATCATGATCGCGGGGTTCGTTCTTTATCCCGCACCGAGTGGGAAATCTGTTGGGAAGTTTGGACCTACCAATGGTCAAGTCGGCTATCATGATCGCGGGGTTCGTTCTATATCCCGCACCGAGTGGGAGGAACGTAGGAAAAAAGGTTTATGCTACAAGTGTGGGCAACTCTATGGTCCATCTCATAAATGCCCGGAGGGAAAACTTCATGTGTTGTTGCTCGGGGATGATGAGTCTGATGGACTTGAGGGGCTGCATTTTCAGTTGGAACATATGGATCCTTCACATTCACATGGGGAATTTTCTACCAAGCCTTGAGGACAAGTCTTGTGTTATGGGGGAAGTATTGATAGAGATCCTAGTCTACTTAGTACTTAATTGTCTTTTATATTTGTGGGAGGGGGTAAGTGTAATTGTTATTTCTATAAATAAGAGGCATTAGTCTCATGGCATTAGCATGAGAAGGGCATAGCCCTGGGACCACTTGTGGTTATTATCTTTTGTAGCTTCTTTATATTTCAATATATTCAGTATTTTCATTGCATCATCATCAATTCATCATCGATCTATCATCTAAACCCTATTAGAATCTGGTGACTCCGGCCATTCCATCAAATATAGTAATAATGTTGAGGGTGAATTTGATGTTGAAGATTACATGTAGCATAAGGAGGACAAAGTAGATGAAAATTAATGAGTTCTGTATTGTCACGGAGTGTGTCGGTATTCATGTTGGATATCAAATGGTCGACGGGGTGATGGTTGATCACGTTGAAGCCAAAGGTTCTATGCATAAGGAAAATGCCAGACAAGTGCAACAGCCCTTAGGTGAAGAAGACATTAGGATGGCTGTTGGCATCTTTTCCTCGATAAGTGGGGATGATTTGAATGGAAATATTCAAAATTTTTCTTATGAATGTGAACAATTCCGATAACTATCTTCGTGGGTGTCAATTTGAGACTAGAGGCTTTGTTGTTTAGAAGTGAATGTCACATGTTATGATAACAAAAGTTTAATTTAGTTTAAAGTAGTTTAGAAATAGAACGTAATATATATATACACACACACTAACTTAGTAGGTTGAGTAATTATTTAAAGGCATGAGACAAGGATATGTTAAGCTCAATTTGGTGCGCGACGTGGGCCAACCTAAAAAACAGAGTACAAGACCACACTAATTCCATAGGGCAGGTGATGAACCAAAGCCCATGTGTACCTTACCTTAATTTCTTACATCCCATTTTCTGAATCCTTCACGTTAATTAGGTTGGATAAAAACGGTCACAAGAAGTAAAATAATAATAATAAGCAGAATTCTCAAACGCCCCATTTGCAGTGCAAGCATATAATGTATATATGTGTGGCCCCTTAATGGGTAAAAGTAAAATTGCA
Organism: Mikania micrantha; assembly: GCA_009363875.1. Classification (NCBI taxonomy): domain Eukaryota; kingdom Viridiplantae; phylum Streptophyta; class Magnoliopsida; order Asterales; family Asteraceae; genus Mikania; species Mikania micrantha. The sequence goes on along the minus strand of CM018690.1, from coordinate 10,996,121 downwards.
CTAATTTTAATGTTATTTTACTTAGTTTGTGAAAATAATCGTTAAAAGCATTGGGATGGTTATCCTCAAACTATGACTTTGAGCCGGGGACTTTTTCGGAGCAGCCTCTCTATCCCAATTGAGATAGGGGTAAGGTTTGTCTATATCCTTCCCCCTCAGGCCCTACTTTAAGTGGGATTTTTACTGGGTATGCTTGTTGTAGAATTCTCAAACAATGAATCTGAAGATATGTTTGAGATTGTCAAGATTGGTCATTATCTGCATGGTGTCACCCAAAAAAGGTCAGAGGCTATTGCAATTGATTCATAACGTATTGATGACCGATCAAAGTGAGAACTCATAGCTACCAAGATCATCAAGAAATGTGGGAAGGAGTTCACGAGGAGACACTCGAAGTGATGATTGATCCAACAAGATTTTGAAAGACCTTGAACCAAGAGACGTCTTAGTTGATTTATAACATCATAGCATAGCTTAAACTATAAGTGTCATAATCTTGTCAGTAGAATATGTAAAACATCCAATACATGTTCCTTTAAGGTTATTAGGTTTGTTAGCTCTAAATCCAGCTAGTCTTCATGTCATGTCACAAGCCTTCATATCATCACACATACATATTCATTCTGACATGCATGCTAAAACAAGTCAACTTACGCTGGTAAGTTATAGTTTAAAGAAAACGTCGTTTATTTGTCTTAAGTAAATAAAATCATATCACAAGCCACACATATTCATCTAGCTTCATGTCATGTCACAAGCCTTCATATCATCACACATACATATTCATTCTGACATGCATGCTAAAACAAGTCAACTTACGCTTGTAAGTTCTAGTTTAAAGAAAACGTCGTTTATTTGTCTTAAGTAAAGAAAATCATATCATAAGCCACACATATTCATCCATTACTTGATTCCTCCATATTAAATTCTTTGCGTTCATTCGCTACATAGAACTATTGTCACAAGGACAGTAGACTGACATAAGTCTCTATTTGCATAATTGACACACATAAGTGATTCAAGGATTCTAGTTTGCATAAGTTATGCCAAAGCGATTAACAAGTTCTAGTTCACATAACCCGACTTGCCAAAGTGATCTACGGATTCTAGTTTGCAATTCTATCACATATGCCCGAAACCATTCATTCATCCATCATATATGTGATCCTCATTCATTCATCATTCACGTATCATCATTCATTTATTGTTCGAATAACATCATTCATTCATCATTAAGTATCGGATTTTATAAAATTTCGTCATTATAACGACGTATTTTGGAAATTATTACCATTTTATTTAGCAACTTCAATATTCATTAATTATTTAAACATATATACGTTATAGGTATCTACATATCATATCATTTAAGTATGTGTATGACATGCATACACCATTCATATACATGCATTAAATAATTAATCTTATGGTAAAAATGTTTTATATTTCTAACTCCTGTTTTTTGACAGATTCTGTCCGGCTTGTTCATGTTAGCTTTAAAAATAGAAATATTTGGAATGAAATTGTGAAACTTTCCAGTATACTATTTTAAGGTGTTATGAACAAATATCATTTAGAAACGTTGTTGTGATTTTGCTTGTAAATAAGTCAAAACAATCACACAAGTGTGGGTCCTTAAAGTTACTGTTCTAACAGATTCAGTCCAGTATGTTTGGATATGTTTTTAACATAGAAAACCTTTGATTTAGATTATGAAACTTTACAGTCAAGTAGTTTGATATGTTACGAACAACTTTCGTTTGGTAAGTTTTTATGATTCGGCTCAAAGACAGGTCAAAACAGCCTATCAAGACAGAAGGGATGAATCTGCGCACTCATCTTGTCAGGGCTGTTTTGTTGTCATACGGACGAGTTAGAACGCGTGTAAATATTTCTTAGAAAGCTAACTCGATGAACTTCATCATGGTGTTTGAGTTTGTTCAGTTTCGATTTGTTAGGATGAAGTTATGGACTCTTGAAGTTGAGACATATTCTGTCCAGAATTTGTTTCACACATTTAGGTGCATTTTTAGATGAAAATAGCAATTAAATAAGGAGTTAAGGATGTTATACCCTATTAGATGATGGAAGAACAATAATACTTGAGAAAAACTAGCTTGATTTCCCTTCCTTGTGTTGTTCTTGATGAAAAATGAAAATAATATGAAGGATGATCACAATGAAGAAAAACTATGGAAGTGGTGATGTTGTAAGTGGGTGGTGTGAATTTTTGTGGTGATATCTCACTCTTATTTATACTACTCAAGGAGAGAAATGTCCATGCATGATCTTGATGGTTGAGTGATATGGAGATTGAGTGTTGTCATGATTGAATGAAGATGGATGATGGTGGAGTGTAGGTGTGGGTAAATGAAAGATGGATTTGATGGTGGAGAATGAAGATAGTTTATTTATTTATTTTTATTGTGCAGATGGTTATGTCGTTTTCCTTTTTGGTTGTTTACAGACTAAAACTGGTATAATTTGAGTATTAAGGTGTTTAAATCTTGTACCGGGTAATTATTTTATTAAAGATTTTTATTCGTAATTTATTAAATTAATAAAACTTACTAAAATAATTAAATTTTAGTTAATAATATTGGATGATGTTTGGTTCAATGCGTCGGTTTTAACCGGGTAAAACACAGTTATAGTCTGTTGTCTGTTAATTTACCGGTTAAAGTTTGAATTCACGGTTTTTCCTTGCTAATTTAAATTTCCCACTTATGATTTATTATTTCATACTAAACTAAGCGTATTGAATAATTTTATTATCCGAGTTGTCAGATGGTTTACTGAAAAATAAAATTATCAAATGCAAAAATTATGCATGTTAAAAAGAGATATACTTTGCTAGACTTCAAATAAAAAATAATTTGTTAGGTTTTCTAACAGAACCAACATCTTCAACTTTAAATACATTAACGGTGCTAAATAAGCTAAACTTGAAAATTGACGGATGTGCCAATTAGTGGGTAGTTAGTAATGAGAGAGTGGGTAAGTTGTTTTTCATGTAATGTCTAAATTCCGGAATGTACTTCTTTGGTTTTTCTTGAATGAATCAATCAAGCATAGGGTTTTTCTGCAACAAAGAGTGTGAGATTTGTAGCAATTTATTTTAGTTAGCCTGTGTTGTTTGTTTGTGTGATTCCCATCTCCTTAAACTCAACACAAGACACAAGCATCTATGGTGGCATCTTTTGATTCAAAAAGGTGATGAGATAATTCTCAGATGGATATGGAAATAGTGGTCAGGGTTGGCCCATTAGTGTTATTGATTCAGGCTAGGATTCTGGTTGCCAGGTTCGTTAGTTATTTACTTCAAGAACGAATTCTTTGTGGCTCAATGGAAGAGGGTTGCCAATGGAAGCGGGTTGCCAGGTTAGTCCATAGTCACGTGTCTGTTACTTAGTGTCTCAGTTTAGACTAGGATGTGAGGCTGTGTCGAGTTAAGCTTCTCACTAGTTCTCTTACCAAGACTCAGTTATTTTAAGAATTAAGACTATACTACTTTAGCTCATTGGTTTATGGTTATTGTTTAAGGAGTTAAGTCTTAATGTTGCTACTTAGTGCTTAGTGCTTGTTGCTACTTGGTGCTTATTGCTTAATTGTGTTTGGAGTTTGTGGCTAGTGCTTATTGCTAAATTGTGTTTGCAGTTTGTGGCTAGTGCTTGGCTTATATTTTTTCAATTTTTCAATTTTGTTAAAGGTTAACTGCTTGTTAATTGGTAGCTATAGTTTTCTTTCTTGTTAGTGTTCTCTGAATTAGATTAAATGTCTAACTGAAAACGAAAGTATGAATTATGTGCATCCAAAAGAGCAAAAAAAAAACTTAAACAAGAAACTCTTGATGAATCATTGAAAGAATCACTACTAAAGTTCGTAAGAACCATCAATAATATAAATGTTAATGAACCTAAAAACCTAAATGAAACTTTGAGAATCTATAAACCTTGATGGGAATACAAACCTTGTTATTGCTGGTCCCACCCGAGTAAAGGAGAAGAGCTTATATTCTATAACATAAAATAAATATAGTGCCTCAATTTTTTACTTCGCTTAGGACCACCAAAACGGTTCGGCCGCCTTTGTATTAGTAGCAGCATTAGAAACGAAGATTAAGGGGTTGATTTTTGTTTTAGGATCCATATTGTTACAACAAATGTACGTGGGTATTGAATTCATTGGCAAAAGGAGATAGAAGTGGCTTCCATTATCCTATTTCAAGAATTTTAGATGTTGAGATGGAATGCCATTGTCATGGCCGCATGCTTGTCACCATGGGAATGGAAAATTGAGTAAGGTCTTCAAGTAAAGAGATATTGATGTGCAAGGTGGTAGAGATAAACAGATAGCCTTTTTCGTAGGTAAAAATATAGGTCTAGTCTAAGTGGTGGCATAGTTTTAAGGTAAGTTGCATACTACTAGTGCATGATGTTTATGTTTTAGCCTCTTGTTAGATTGCAATGTTGTTTTTGGAAAGTAGTAATATGCTTTTTGTTGTTTAAAAAACAACTCAAAGGCTTCACAAGTTCTTAAAGGGACTCGAGATTTACATGCATGGAAAAATTCTATATAATCTACTGTCTTCACTAGATATTAAAAGGACACTATGATGTCAAAAGCCTCTGGGCACACATGTAGGCTTTCAGGTAAGGCGAGGCACATGAAAAATGCGTTGTGGCCATCTACACCCTCTAGTGAGTTTTCGACAAGGTTTTGATGAAGAACCCAGTCATATTCGGCCAAGATTTCTACTAAATCCTATAAATCTCAACAAACTTCTGCAAATTACGGCTAAGCTTGCTTAAACACAGATATCTATAGATATAACTCCTACTTTTAACTGTTTATCTATTATTGTTTTGTTCGAGTGTTACAAGATGTCACGACTAAAGGCTTTATAGCCAAGCATGTGTGTGATATGTGTACCCTTAGACAAGCGATGTAGGAAAGGACATACTTAGAGAGGATTTGTAGATGAGGCATAAAAGTATTTATTTTGGTTAGATGTTGAAGACTCCTAAAAGAAGTTGGTCTTTTTGTGTGGAGTTACATCAGGGGGTATGCAACAACTCAGCTGTAGCATGTGCTCCAGATATTAAGGGTTACTTTGCTCTCTTTTCTTTGAAATATGTGTAAACAGGATTAAGGGGAGATATTAATCCATACATTCTGAAAATTTATAATAATCCCCAACCATGGCTATTTAAAAAAAAAAAAAAAAAACAAGACTGCTAAATCCCAACTTGTCTTAAAACAACTTGTCTAAATCCCAAATTTAGAAGCAAATCTCTCAAATTTAATACTCTTATTTCTATTTACTACATTTCAAAATTAAAAAATTATGACAGTCCAAGTTTAAATCTTTAAAAAACTAATTAGAATTAGTGGAAAAAAACTCAAGCTGAAGAAAAAAAATCAAAAATATTTGAATGGAACAATACCCATACTCTCGCTCAAACAAACGTAAATGTGTGTGTATATATGTGTGTGTATATATATATATAAAATAATTATTTGTGTTCAAACTCTAAATGTTAAAACTATACTATTCCTTTTTTATATGTTTTAATATATATATATATAGGGGAAGGTTCCCCTAAAAAGTCTATTTTGCCTAAGAAGGCTAAGAAGGATTTTTAAAAACTCGAAAAACGAACCAAACAAACTCCGATTGAATTCATTTTTGCATCATTGTAACCGTTTTATTGAACCCTAAAACCCAAACCTTAAATCATAAACAATAAACCCAAATACTAAAACCAAAACTTTAAAAACAAACCCTAAACATAAAGATAAAACCTAAAAGCTAAAAATCAAGCCCTAAAATCTAAATTCTAAAACTACTTGTTAAAGCTAAAGCCTAAAAGCTAATATTGTAAAATTCGATGAGACGATTCCAATGCCATCGAAATGAGTTCAATCGGAGTTCGTTTGGGTCGGTTTTGAAGGTTTTAAAAATCCTTTTTAGCCTTCTTAGGCAAAAAAGACTTTTTATTTGATCTTTCCCCTATATATATATATATATAGGACATAGAATTTTACATAACCTACTATTCCCGTGCTAACCCAAATAACTTTGGCAAGATGAAGCCAAATCTTGGATTTTTTTTGAACATCATTGTAACACATTTTGAACAATATGTTCTTTTATGAGTTTGGGCTAATTCATCACCTTTTAAAAATTACAGTATTGTAAGTTTTTGAATATTTAAAACTTACAATACTGTAGCACAAAACTTACAACGATGATATTTTATAAACGGTATCAATTAGCCCAAACTCATAAAAGAACATGGTGTTCAAAATGTGTTACAATGATTTTCAAAAAAAATCTAAGATTTGGCTTCATCTTGCCAAAGTTATTTGGGTTAGCGCGGAAATAGTGGGTTATTTTTTGTGCCCAGTCCTATATATATATAATAAGACGTCAAATAATCCATTATATGACTTGTTGGGTTTAGAAATCATACAACTAAAAGACTTTACAAATAATTGCTTATAATTTTATTACAAGTGTAAAACACTATCATATAACTCTAATTAGGGGTGTGCATAAAACCAAAAAAACCGACACAAAAACCGAAAAATTCAACCTGAAAAAACCGAACCCAAATAGAAACCGACGGGTTTGGTGTTAGCTTTCTAAAAACCGAAAGTTTGGGTTTGGGTTTGATTTTACCTTAAAGAAAAACCAAAAAAACCGAATACATGCGTATATGCATTTATATATATTACCTTTGAAAAATTTCAACAGTTTATAAACCGTATGTTTTTATTTTCTTAGTTCTTGATATCAAAAGTTAAATAAAAATCATATATTTTATTATTATTATTGGCTTAAGATACCAAAAACACATATGATTTTTACTAAATTTAAATGTTTGTCTATATTTTTAAATTTAAATATTAAGTAGTGTTGTACTTCAAATATTTTAATACAAATATAATATTTTAGTTTATTTGTTTATAAGCATAATTTAAGGCCTAAGTAGAAAAACCGAAATCCAAACCGAACCCAAATGGGTTTAAAAACCGAAAAAACCGAAATTTTGGTTTTGGGTTTGGACTAACAAAAAACCAACCCATGCACACCGTAACACTAATCTATAGGATGCCATTAAATTGCCACTCATGTCAAATAGCACGTATATGCCTAACATTAGTTTTACTTAGACTCATCCTAAAACACATACTAAAATCTATCAGTTTTCGCTAGAGTCTTAAGTTTAAACTTTAATTTTCTTTTATCAAATAAACATTTAATTTCACCATTGCTTTATTAAACAATTAGTTATGGCATCCATATGCACCAACATATATCACTCCAAACAAGCATTAACTTATCACATAATTTACAATCATAATCATGAAGATAATCACACCACATTAACATATTTGTCACCAACACCGAAGTGACACGTTTAATAAAAGCTTTGCACCTTTGCTCTCATAAAACAATGTTTGACTAATAACTGACCTTGCATTTCTTGAGTTTGGTTTGTTGCCAATATAAGAGTCACTGATTGCTACAAGGTATGGGCTTGAACGTCAAAACCCATCTCACATTATTTTACTTTACTATAAATAACAAATGTAATCATTTGCAATGAATAGTAATAATATTTAATTAGTAATAGTTAGATAATAACAATATTTAATTAATACATAAATACTGAAAATAATAATATTTAAATTACGTAATAATTAAAAAATAAAAATAGTTATTAAATAAAAAGTTATATAATAGTAATAAAAATTAATAATAATAATAATAATTAAATATTTGTTTGTTTTATATTCGTATTTCTTGATGCTATATTTTATAATTGCGAACGTCTTTTGTTATAGTTTTATTTTTATTGTTTTTAACATTATGCTTTTATGTTTGGGTATGTATTCCTTGGAATTACGCATACTTTTGTGACGATTTGATTTGTTGTTTTAAAATGGGTATGTAGCTGTTACAGCCGGTTATTTGGTTTAAGTTTATTATTCATGATGTTGTCATCGTCGTCATAATTAAATACCATATCAACAAAGGGATATGGCTTAATCTTTTTTTATTGCATAATTTTAAATAGGTAGATACCACGTTCTTATTCTCATAAATACGAGGTTACCGGCTTACCGTCGCAACACGCGAGATAAACCCCTAGTTAACTTTTACATGAATGTGAAGCGTCGGTCACTTTACGTTGAGATCAGCGACGAAGGATTGAAGGGACCGGGGGTCGCCCCCCTCTTTTTTTCGCCAGTAGTGTTAATTTTCGGACCGTAAGCCAATTTTTTTTAAAGTACTGATTTCGCCCTCCCTAAAAAAAATTAACGAAACACATTTTAAAAAATACTCTTTCCATCCCTCTCATTTTTACCCCATTAGCCTCCCTCTCATTTTGTTTGTTTAGACATTTAGATTTTAATTTGAATCAATATATCATGAGAAATGTGAAAACAATTGACTTGTTTTTTCAAAAGAAAGGTTATTGAATAAGAAGGTGATGCTACAAATCAAGATAAATGTAAAAAAATCTCAATATATCATGGGAAATGTGAAAAAAGTTGACTAAAATGTATTATTAATATATGCATTTATAGGGTTGATGATATAGGTGTTATTCAATAAAAAATTATATTTGGGATTATAATGTAATTAGTCCGTCTCAAACCGTAAAAAATTATATTTGGGATTACAATGTAATTAGTCCGTCTCAAACCATAACATGGTTAGGTTTGATTCGGTCTTAATTTTTAACCGGCTCAAAAAGCCCAAAATAGAAAGCCGAAACCCAAAAAACTCAAACCATAAAAACCGAACCATAAACACCTATAATAAAGAGTCACCTAAGATTGCAAAAAAAACAAATGAATCAAAGAGACAGGAAAAGAGTGTAAGTTTTCGAAGGGATGAAGGCCCCGTATTTTATGCAGCTTAGGGCCTTTAAATTGGTTAAGCCGACCCTGATAATGATAATTATTAGACATTTTTATTTTTATTTGTTTGACCCGACTTGACCCGAATCACAGATCCGAACATTTAACCCAACTAACCGAGACATACCGGTCGATTGCAAAAAAAAAAAAAAAAATTGATCCCATAGGATTTCGCCCCCCTTCCAGTTTTGTCAAGCTCCGTCACTGGTTGAGATTGAACCAGTTACCCATATGACTAAAATGAGGCATCAACTATCCCACGTTCTTTAATCAAACACCATCCGAAATGCACCGATGAAGGAATTCATTATTTTCATAACTATTTTTATATGTTTAAAGAAATTTGTTTAATTTAAAACGTGTTTAAAAAACCATTAGTCACCAGAAGATAATTAACCTGAACTATTGTTCACATATGTCCTTCCCGAATATCACGTGACATCATCCCCACAAACTAGTTTACACAAAATCGTTCCGATCATCCATTTCACATAAACTCAATTCCCACAACGCAATTCATATGAAACAAATCGTGAATGCATTCTAACTCATGCATTTCACAACACCAATCTCAACATGTTCAAGCATACTTCTCAACATGAGCCACAAAAAATTCATATCCAATTCATCATAACTCTAGAACTCTAAAGAAAACGAACACAACATCTTTGTTCATGTTACTTTGTTTAACATTGAACTTCTACAACTAGTTTGTTTACAAACATATAATCAAACAAAAATTCTTGTACTTGTTCATTCATTAAGGAATGAAACATGTTCTCGAATGCAAAAGACATATTTTTCAAAAAAAAAAATTATAAATTTATATTTTTGATACCAAATTTTAGACATGATAACCTTAAATAAATATAAAAGCAGAAATAATAACCATAGTTATAAGTAGAAATAAAACACAATTTAGAAATAATAACCATAATTGTAATTATCTTAAAATAATGTCTATAATTAAGTTGCACATGTCTAAGTTTTTTTACCAAATTATTTGTGATTAGGTTTCTAGCTAGTATTAATGCTTAGGTAATAAACTAAGCACTAAAATTCAAAAATATAAAACACATTTGGTGATTAAATATAAACGAAAAACATAATTAATACAATATTAAACACTCATGAAAACAAATGCAAAAATACAACCTCTCTTTATATTCCTTTATTTAACTAAATGAATTAAATTCATAGTTCATGTGCGTTTACTTGTTAAACAAACTTATTTCTTGCTAAACAATTCACAAATTGTTTATTAAACATTTTGTATTGGTTATTACCTTTCAAAAACTTGTTTGTTAATACCTATATAAAACAACCCTAAATTACGACTAAATTCATCCTTTAGGTTTTAAAATACACTAAACATTATCACCTTTAAAAAGCAATTACCAACTAAGCACGTGAATAAGCTCAGAACACACTTCAAAAATATTTAACCAATTAAGGCAACCTAATACCTTCTAAAAAACACTTAAAAACATTAAAATACGGCACAATGATACTTTAACTGATCGTATATTATAAATATAGGGGTAAGATTCATTAAAACCAACACTTTATCTTTAAAATATATTTTGAAAATAACATTCGATTGAACTTATTTCGGATGTGTTGGAGCCATCTCGTCAAAGTTTAAACTCTAACCCTAAACCCTAAGGCAAAACCCTAAAGCTAAATACTAAATCTAAACCTAAACCCTATTGCTAAAAACTAAACCGTAATCCTAAATCTTAAAGCTAAACCCTAAAAGGTAAATCTAAACTCTAAAAGCTAAACTTTAAAGCTAAACATTAAGCTAAATTATAAACTTGATTTCTAAATCCTAAAAGCTAAGATCGTAGAATTCGACAAGACGGTTTTAACGCATCTGGAATTGGTTTAATAGGAGTTTATAATGAAACCAGGATCATGTCCAAAATCAAAAATAAAACTAGGATCATGTCTCGAGGCAAGAATCCCATAACGCTATCAACGTCAAGCAAGAGTGATGTTAAGAGTGATGTTGAGAAGGAGAAAGCTAATTCCCCATAGAGAGAGAGAAAGAATGACAAGAGGTTAGTGGCGTGCTTTACACTGCAAAGAGGATGATTTGATTGAGTACAGGCAATATCGTAAAACTCAGCGTAGGTGGCCGCTAACTCGGTCAACATTACTCGAAATCGGTCAAACTCGAAACAACTTAGAGCAACTCGGTCAAACTCAGCGAAGTCAATTTTTTTCCGTTTTATATTTTTGTAGTTTTTCACTGTTATTGTTATTTTTCACTGATTATTGTTTAATTTTCATAATTTTTTCATAAAGAAACCTTAGAATACATGAATTAAATAATTACTATACCTATAATATTATATAAAAACTATCAATTTTTAAAATACCTTGTTATTTGATTGACAATCTCATCACTTAAACCATTGTATGTGAAAATGCGTGCACATGCATGCATGCATGCATACAAGCAGAGCTCATTTAAACACAATTTAGTTGTGTTTTCGTGATTGTTTTGTAATGTTTAGATCACTTATCCATGGGAGTGATTGATTTTACGAACAATCCTCTTGTAGGCTGACAGGTTGGATTTGTAAAATGGTTAGTGATTACTGATTAGAGGTTGGTGGCATGAGATAAACATACCTGGTAATTTTTATTTTATTTTATTTTTTCAAAGATTAACTCACGTATCACTATGTCTACTCAATCACCACCATGACACAATTTGAGAAGGATACTTTCTCACCAACACCTTAGCATCATTAAACTAAAAACTCTTTGGTGCGAAAATCAATTTTAAAAAGGGTCCTAATATTCATACACCACTCCCATCTTCTATACATCATTCTTAGGTCAAATCAATCACATCATACTTACATAACTTTTATTCTTACATTTTTTTAAATATTTTTTAATATTAAAAAATACAAAAAGTTGTGTTATTCATACACCGGTGTACCAATATCCCTACCCTTTAAAAATTGAACAATTGGTTATGAAAATTTATAAAATAGAAAGGGTAATTATTAATATATATAGACTACGGTCATCTCAACCGCCTCCAGAAGAATTCTCAACCGTTCAAAATCACCAGGATCAAATCTTGACCCTTTAAAATAGGCAGTTACCTAGATTTTGAGCAGTTAGTTTTCTGGCGGTTATGGCGGTTTTCCGGCAACCATACGGATCATTGACACATGCCCCACGTTTTCTACATAGATGCCTCTCCCTCATGTTAAATATCAACCTCCGCCCTAACTTTATCCACATCGACAGCACGCCGTCACCACCACACCGTCTGTTTTCTGGTCTATCCCAAGTCACCGCAACCGCCACCGCACCAAAGACGTGGTCATCATCACACCGCACCAACACACTCACACCAAAACTTCTTTTATTATGAATTTATGTCGATGATGGCGTCTTTTCCATTACCAACGATCATGGCTATAAACGGAGATTGAAAGAGCACTCAAATGACAACACTAGAGGTTGTGATCGATTGAGACTTTGCCGGTAGAGATGACTATAGAAAACCAAATCACAAGAAGATCTAATTTGCATATGGCATCTGTGATAGAGAAAGGAAGAAGTGAATTTCTAGCCACCAAGAACAGCTTTTATAAATCAACTCAAACAGATTAGGGTTTTCTAATAATCCAACGGTTGTAGGGTGACCATATGTGAAAAGCATATTCTGATGCCCAATCCAACGTCCCCCATTTATTTTGCTATATGCTTTATGTGTTTGTTTAATTACAATACTATCCTTGGCTTTTTTTTAGTTTTATTTTCTTCCATATTGTTTTAGAGTTTATACAATAAAAGTTAAGCCAATAAAAAAAATAGAACACTTATTTTTTATTCCGTACATCCCCATTAAAAACAATGATGGTATTATCATGTTAAATAGCATATCACCAAAAAAATAGGGGGCTGTTAGGGAGACACCCGAGTGGATCAACGGACACCCGCAATACGGCCCGTAAAGCCCTTTACGGGTCGTATTGAAAAAGAATATTCTGACAAAAGCTGACACGTCAAATCATAGGGCTGACGCCGGCTGACACGCAGTACATACGGCCCGTAAAGGTCTATACGGGTCGTATTGGACACCAGTAATTTGAACTACCCAAATTATTTGAATTGACTTAATAGATGTGTGCGTAAAATCTCTCGATTAATATATATCTTGATGGAATACATTTTAATGGAATACGCAAAGGTTTAACAATTTCAAAATCGTAAGAGTTTAACAATGTCGATGGGAGGCAACAATTTCGGTGATGAATATATGTGTGTCTATGAAACTGATCAGGTAATAAACTTATTCGTTTAACGGTTAGTTTATAAAATCTTATACATTTGTTCTTTTCAGGTGTTTGCCGGTGTTGATGAACTGGTTGACTGGGCGATTGGTAGAGGGCGTGAAAATGGTTATGTGCTAGTTAGACGACGAAGCAAAACTAATGCAACCGGTGTAGTTATAAAGGTGTGACTTAAATGCGATCGCGGTGGCGTGTATCAGGGTGAACCAAAAGCTAGACGTACTGGTTCAAAGAAGACTGGGTGTGAATTTGAGCTAATTGGTAGATACGAGAGAAGTTGTGGTGGTTGGAAGTTGCGTGTGGTCAATAATGAACACAACCACCTATGGGCTGAACAACTAGGCGGTCATCCATATGCGATGAGATTAAATGAAAATGAAATCCGTCTAGTTGAGCAACTGTCAAACCAAAACATGTTGCCCCGTGATATACTTGCAGCTGTAAAGGACCAAAACCCCGATAATGTTTCCAACCTTAGAAATATGTACAATGCGCGACGGAAGTTACGTGTTGGACAAAACACGGGGGAAACTCCAATTTAGGTCCTTTTTAGCACATTGCAAAGAAATAATTTTATTTACCAAACGCAAGACGATGCGTCGACAGATGTCGTGGAACAAATTTTTTTTATCCACCAGACATCTTATAATATTTGGCGCGCATTTCCTCATGTCTTGTTAATTGACACAACTTATAAAACGAACAAATACAACATGCCATTTGTTCAAATAGTTGGTGTCACATCAACACACAAGACGTTTAGTGTTGCACATGCGTTTATAAGTAAGGAACGTGAAGAGAATTTTGTCTGGGTGTTACAAAACCTAAAAGATACACTTCAACAGTGTATGGAACCACGCGTTATTGTAACCGATAGAGAATTGGCTCTTGTAAACGCATGCAGAAGAATATTTCCTAGTGCTGCCCAATTACTATGCAGGTGGCACATTTTTGAAAACATATCCAAACACTGCAGGCCTAGTTTTTCGCAATCAGACTGGCAAAAGTTTGGATATATGTGGTCGGTTGTGATAGACTCTGCAACTCCCGATATCTACGAGTATAATTACAGCCGATTACATGAATGGTTATGGACATCTCATCAGAGTAATGTTCTATTTCTCATTTTTAATTGTTTTTGAGTTGTATGAAACGTATTAATATGTGTTTATTTTTTAGGGGTCATCGGATATTTGCAAGTAACATGGTTGCAAAGGTACAAGGAAATGCTTGTGTCTGCGTGGATAGATAAAAACCGGAATTTTGGTCAACGAACTACCAACAGAGTTGAAAGTCAACATTCTCTATTAAAGAAAAGTCTCCATGCAACCAACAATACGCTAGACATCATTGTTGGGCATGTCATTCAAATTGTGAAATCGCAAGCAGAAGCTATAAATGAAAGCTTTGAAAGAAGCAAAATATTTCGTATGGCACATCACAACGATGATCAATTTGAATTGTTAAAAGGGAATGTATCTCATGTAGCTTTAGATCTGTTGGTTGGTGAAAAGGCAAAAATTCAGATGTTGATAGCATCAAATTCATCTTGCGGTTGCCATCTCTTCACAAGCTGTGGATTGCCATGTGCTTGTCGTCTATTGAATAGTATGAATTCATTAAATTTAATTATAGATTTACATATTATTTATGTATAATCATAATTATTATTTTTATTCTTTTAAAACAGATGCTAAAGTTACACTGGATGAGATAGACTTGTTTTGGCGTAAGCTTGATTTAAACCCATCGTTTGTTAACGAGGACGAAGGTGTTGATATTGATGCGCAAATTGATCGGGTCATACAACATATAAATCTTCAACCAAATCCAGTGAAAAAGAGTATGATGTCAAAGGTTTTTAGTGCGGTTTTCCCATTTAAATCAATGAAAAAAGAACCCGTCGTGCAAACTAACACTCGTGGGCGACCAAGTTTAAAGACACAACAAAAAAAACAAGAGCCTGCCCGACATAGTTCATTCACAAAGCCAAAGAAAAACAAGCAGGATGATTCAACGGTCACTCACGATAGTCAATTGCAGCGTGCTAATTCGTATTCTTCAACGACAAGAATGCACGATTTTTACGGGTCGTATAGTTCTTAATTTTTTTTTCCGGAAAAATTTGTTTTTTAATATTGTTATTATTATTATTATTAGTATTATTATTATTATTATTATTATTATTATTATTTATTAGTATTATTTATTAGTATTATTTATTATTATTATTATTATTATTATTATTATTATTAGTATTATTATTATTATTATTAGTATTATTATTATTATTATTTATTAGTATTATTTATTAGTATTATTATTATTATTATTATTATTATTATTATTATTATAGTTATTATTATTTATCTGACTTTGCAGATTATGCCTCCGCGTAGACGACGTCGTGAGCCGTCGAGTTCTAGTTCATCTGAGGAGGACCCGGATATGATACTGGATCCCCACATGTTGCTGCAGTTTCCGCCGGGCACTGAGGCGCACACGCGCCTCAAACGCTTCATTGGGATGGAGATCGTCGAGCCGCGGACGATAGATTGGAGTATTTTAGCCACGCTTGGCGCGACTGAGCGCGCCATAGCGATTGTCGGAGCGTCGGGTCCGTGGCGACGCATGCTGGAGATGGGCGGCCTCCCGGCGTATCGAGAGATCGTTCTCGAGTTCCTGTCCACATTCGAGTTCCATCCACCGCAGGCAGGTGGCATGGAGGCTCTTGATCAGCTGCCTGCTATCTCGTTCACTTTATGTGGACAGGATGTTCAGATGTCCCTCACTCAGTGGGGGATTGCTACGGGTTTTTATACCCGGGATGAGATTACTACACCTCTATTCATAGATGCCGCATTAGAGGAGGACGAGGCCGTCCTCGTAGACTGGTGGTCGGTGATTGGTGACGAGCCTTTCGTTAACAAGGCTCGTGCCAGTAGCATTCGTGATCCGCTGCACCGATACCTACATCGGTGCATCGCCTGCACCATCACCGGCCGCCGATTGAGTCAGGAGTGGGTCACACAGAAGGACCTATTCTTCCTTTATTGCCTTATCAGTGGGCGCAGCTGCAACCTTGCATGGTTGCTAGCTGATTATTTTGCTAGCTTTGTTAGCCGTAAGGCTACTGGAGCTATTACGTGTGGCGCTTTTATCACACGTATAGCTCGACGTATCGGTCGTTTTTCGGCCGATAATAGAGATAGCATGACCGTGACTTACGCCTCGACACTGCTAGGGCGTAACACGGTCATGCTAATGGGTATAGCGGCCGAGTTCCCCCGCGTGGGTCTGCGATGGTCGCTGGATCGGCACACACAGTGGGTGCCGCCAGTCCCTGCTCCACAGCAGCAGCCGGGGGCACAGCCGCACGTCGAGGAGCCCCCAGCAGACCAGGATCCAGCAGACCAGCCACCGCCACCGCCACCTCCACATCATGTCGTTGTTCGTCAGCCACGACTGCATCCGGCTGACGCGGCGATCTTACGCGACCTTATTGGAAGCGTACGCGACCTTTCTGGACGCGTTGGTCGCTTGGAGGAGATGATGCGGTGGATGACGGAGCGTATGGCGGCATCTGCTGGCATGGATGTTCCCGTCTTTCCAGGACCGGGACATCATCAGGATCCGCAGGATCCTGGTGGTCATGCTTAGTTATTTTTTTTGTGTATTTTGTCTTTTCTTTTTTGGATTTTGATGTATGGACACTACTTTAGCATTCGATGTATGTATTTTTATTTTGTATATATGTTGTATATGGCGTGATTGTTTGTTTTATCTTTTATTATATAATTAAAAAATGTGCGTGATTGTGAAATGAATAATAGATAGTTAACAATTTTTCTTAAAACCGTTTAACGTTATTTAGATTCTGATAACTATTGTTTTAAAATCATTAAACACGATTATGTTAAAATAATTTTCAAACAAAACGTTTAAATTTACGAAAATCATAACTAATTATGTTAAAAAAAATTGTTATTTATATTTAAAAGTCACGATGTTAAAATATTTTTCAAACAAAACAAATAGGCAAAATAATTAAATAATAACGTTAAAATACTTATTATTTTACAACAAAACGATTAAAAATGGTTACGTTTTTTTTCGAACAATTAAACGATGTTATAAGCTACTTAAACACGTACCGTACGTGTTGCATTTAACAAATACCGGATTTCAAAACAAAGTACGATTATACGCTATTAGAAACATATATTTTTTATAACTTAAAAATTAAATAAGTAGACGATATGATATAACAATTAACGTTAAACGCGTACGTATACTGGAATTCAAATAACGTGCGGATTTTATAACACGTATATATAATAATATATATATCATATATTTAATATATAACGTTAAAAATGTACGTATACCGATTAAATATAATTACGTTAAAATATATGTTTTAACCATTTAACACAGTTAGACAATTACAATGTTAAAAATAAGTTAAACACGTACGTATATCGGGTGGAAAAACAAAACTTATAAATTTTCATGTTTAAAAACGAGTCGTATAGGCCTTTACGGCTCGTATCGTGTTTTCAACCGCCAGACATCTCACTGACATTTTCTGACACACTTTGACGGCTTTACGGGCCGTAAAGCCCTTTACGGCTCGTATAGATGAGGGTAGGTGTTGACTGATCCGTAGGGGGTGTCCAAATAACTGGCCCCAAAAAATAATGTTTTTATGTTATTTATTTTGTTTTATTAACAATTTATTTTAGGATTAAAATACAAATATTTATGTCATTATCACCGTTAAAATACCGGTTCACCGGACGGGTATAAAACTAGTTATAGTATGGGTTTTGATGATACACGAGTGAAAAGGTGATAACTGACGCTCTGTTCCCGAGTTCATTTAAGGAGAGAAATGAAAGGAAAGGAGAAACATTTTTGTGTTTCCGAGTTTCATTTAACGAGGGAAGGGAAAAGAAAATAAAAAAATGTTGTGTTCCCGAGTTTCATTTAAGGAGAGAAAGGAAGAGAAGTGGAAGGAAACTTAAGCAAAATTACCTAGTTTTTCTTTCCTTCCGATTTGGAAGGAAAGAAATCCATTCTTTTCTTTTCCTTTCCTCTAATTTCTTTTCCTTTCTCTCTCTCCTCTAATAAACTTGGGAATACAGTGTGATTGTTGGTTGCATAGAACACGTACGTTTTTAGGTTTGTGTTAATGGGCATAAGTATCATATACGAACAATAGGGTGATACATGAGTTCTGATTGCAATCAGGCATTTACGTATACGTTAATTCGATTAAAGTCGTATAACAACAACAACAAGCGTACCTAGTGGAAACCCCACTTAGAGTGGGGTCTGGGAGGGGAAAGATAAAGACACACCTTACCTCTATCTACAAGTAGAATAGAGAGGCTGCTTCGAAAGAGTCCTCCGGCTCAAAGGACCGGATTTTTTTTATTATATATAGACACACACATACTTACATATATATATATAAATTAAATTATTATTACTATTATACACACACACACATATATATATATATATATTTATTTACAGCAGAAATGTGAAACCCCATATAAGTGTATAACCCCGACCCGAAGCATGCGCAGAAGCATAAAGTCTAAACAGAAAACACCAGCTTTTTGAACAGAAACCGCTAAGCACTAAACATATGCATGATTTATTTATAACATGGCAATAGAGGTATAACAAAACCAAGAATTCAATATTGACTATTTAGTGCATCATTTTTAGGGATGGCAATACCCAAAACACGACACAAAATAATGAGATTTTAGGTTGTCATGTTTAACATGTTCTACAAAACAAGACGTGTTCAGATTAACATGTTATCGTGTTCTAGTTATAACAAGTTTAATCGGTTTTAAACAATTTAAAATTACAATAAGATATATATTTTTCACAAGACACTTCATCATCATCATCATCCATTATTGCAACTCCGTCAAGTTATCTAGCACATTTACAACCTAATTACGTTTCATTAATCTATGTACAACCTGCCAACCTAAACCATTTATATTTGCAATTAGTGTGACTCATACAGATTAATTTGTTACACATGACAACTTATATGATTGGGTTCAGATTAGGGCTGATGACTTAGACACGAATAAATAGGTTGAGTGCTTTTTAAAGTTCATGATCAAAGTACAGATTTTCCAAAAGTTTACCAAGAGTAGTTAGGAAGAACAAGAAAATTAATTTAAATACATTCAACAATAATCTATGTTGCAACCAGGTTTAGGATTAGACTAACATAATATACAACATACAATACCTTCCAGTATCAATCAAGTTGACACCTCTGCTTCCAAACGCATTCTCTTTGAACCGTTTTCATCGTTCTGATTACCTGCACTCACAATTTTGCTGCTTTCTTTAGCCTCAGCCGAACACCTTTTGTATGGCTTGAATCCTGTATGATGATGACTCAACTTCACACCACCTGATCCTGTTCTCAAGACTGCAAAACCATTACTAGCACTCTCCCCTGGTTCTTTGCTCATTCTATTTAGGTCCAACTCACTTTTGTTGACCATATTCTGTTGATCCTTTGCAGCCATTTTACGAGTATCAGAGAAGCTTTGTGGCAGTACTTCTCTGGAGAAGAGTGCTTGAAAAGCAAGCCGTCCCTGCGTGTCAACATAAACAAACACATACTGTTACATTTTTGTTTCGAGTTTCCAAAACAACAGTAGCAGCAATAGCAACTGTACCAAGTAAATGCCGCAAAACTATTAGTAGAGTCTGGTTTTTAGTTACCAAAAGATATGATAAAAGCACAAATTTGTCACAGATTAAAGTTTACTTGCCTCTTCAGAGACCTCCTTCCATGATTCATTTGGAGTAATAGTGTTTCTGCCCCTACGGGAAATAGACTCCTTAACATCTGATGCTTTAGTTTCTAATGTTTCTTTTCCATGCTTCTTTAAAACATCTGTCTCAATTTCACTGCTAGAAGTGGTATTAGAACCACAAGATGACCTGTCAACTTGTTTTCCAGCATCAGTCAACTTGCTTGATGAAGACAAATCTGTAGCAGATTCAATCTTTTCTTCATCCATCTTCTCTCCTTGCAACACATCTTCTGGGGCAGCCTTATCTCTTCCATTATAGGCTAGATTCCCGTCTACTGGTGTCCCAAATCTGCAAGAATGACCCCCATGGTAAAAAGGTGAGCAAACAGGAAGTAGACCATGAGCTGACCACCATGCGGTTGCAGCTGCTACAGTAGCAGCAGCAATGGCTGTCATGCTAGGAGTAGTATTTGCCTCATGGTCTTTTGAAAAAGAATATGCAGAGGATGCATCCGTGTTCACAGGATGCCAGAATTTAGCTGCAAAGCTTGCTGCTGCATGGGCTGCTGGATTCTGTAGCAGAGATGAAACAATGAGGCCAGAGATTGTAGATGAAAAATGAAGAAACGACCGGTAACTTTCTTGATTATCACTAAATGGGGTGAAAAGTGGATGGAAGGCAACATTGTTATGATGACCACTAGTTTCAGATGCTGCTGATATGTTAACTGACGGGTTAGGGTTTGGGTGTTCATAAACTTCTCCAAAATTGTTATCTTTTGCAGTAGTTCCTTGATTCACATCAACGAGTTGTACAGGAACATGCCTCGGGCAAATTCGTAAACCCTGCATACCAGAATATGGACCATGAAAGATGTTTTTGTGTGAGCTCTCAAATAATGAGACATTAGACATAATATCTGTGTTCTTAATGCAATCTTGATCCAGTTCTTGATGCTTTCTAGTTTCATTTGTGATGTGAGATTCATTTGGTGAGGAATTTTCATTTTCTAAAGATAAGGATTCAAATGGAGCTTCTTGAGGGCCTTCAGTAGTACCGTTTTGAAATTCATCATTTGCTTTTTCATTTTCTATTTTCTCTTTGTGGCTGGTTTTCTGGTATGAAAAGAAAAAGAATGAAGTAAGCACAAGTACACATAAATAACAAGCGAATAAGCACATGAAAATCGTATACCTCAGGGAGAGGTTTACTCTCCAGATCCAGTAATTTTAAAGAAGTAACTAAAGTTGATTGTTTATCATCTTTATGTGCCACCTGTGCATGAGTTTGCACGTCAGTTTTTCTAGGATAAGGATAATTTGGTTTCCTTTTAGGGCGTGGAGGAGGCATTTCCATGTCCATAGCTTGTCCTTTCGGAATTCCCTTGGCAACAGCCTCCTTTTCCAACTATAACAATAATAAGGAATATAAATTAATAGGCACAAATAAGACACCTTTTTTTTTGGTAGAAATAAGCAAGGTTAACACTTAAGATGTCTCATTATCGGTTTTGAACCTGATGCATAAAGTTCAACAATGCTAAATTTCAAGCTTCATACTGGAGATTAACTTGAAGATATAAGACCTACTCATAATCTAAGCAGGAACTAAAATTGCATAACTAAACAAGAGTTTGTGAAGTACCACTATCTAGTGTTACATGTCATGTTGAACTCCGAAAAACTAAAAAGGTGGTAGAGGATTGCAAGGAACTCTTGATCTCAAGCTTAGAAGTCGGTGGTAACACTAGCTATATGGATTGTTTTTTTTGTGAATGATATGTGCATAAAACATGCATATTACAAAAGAAAAGCGACCCCCTTGTCTCCATAGGATTCCATCCCTCATCCCTCAGGTTTGGGTTTAGAGAAACAAAAAAGATAGATTCAAGTGACTTAAATACTTATATATACCATAGAAGGTAGCCTTAGATAGAAATGTGAGGAATTTTTGCATGCCTTCTATGGGCTTCACATCCTTGTTATATATACGCATAATGCATATATAGGGATGCATTTATTAGAACGACAAATATGCTGAGAACTGAGAGTGACCAATTTAGATTTTGTATTATCTTTAAGATCTACTTTTAAAAAATATGACTTGTATTGTCTTTTGTCAAGATGCATATATGCACAAGTATGTGCATACATGCACTTCTTCTTAAATTTTTTTTAGAATTGAGGAGAGGTGATAAAAATAAAAAAATAAATAATAGGAAGATATAAACAAACTAATATTTTTCAATTTTACCTATTTCACTGAAGCGATACTACACACACACCTTATACAGTTCTGGCATGGTTCTTAACATAATTTTGGTTCTGAAATAAACGCTTCCCTACTTAATCATGGTTCTTACCCTAATTTTAATTTATTACATCCTAATTTTTCCTAACTTTTTTGTAACGAAATTGTAATATTTACTGTATTGATTAGATTTTTCCAGCACAGCAGGACATGGTATTTGCAGGACATATAGCATACTGTATATGTAAATCTGTTATGATTTATTGAGATAAATGTTGTGTTAGAATGACAACACAACACATACGCGAAAGAAAGCAATGACCTTTGTAAAGAACTTCTGTGCATGACTTCTGATTTGCACTGCTGTCTTGGTCCCAATGTGTTCTGCATCAGCAACAAAAAAAGAGTATCCAATTAAATGTAACAATACATACATACATAATTACATACATAAGAGAATGTCAACAAATCACCATCAATGATTAACAAAATTAAATGTAACTCGCGGCTACATAAACCAGTAAAAAGGGTTGTATAAACTAAGGTAAGGTTTTCAAGATTCCAATTAAAGGAAAAGCATCAAAAGCCCTTGGTACCAACCTTCTATCCGTTGCCAAGTGCGCCCATATAGTTTCAAGGCTTCTAAAAAACTATTATGCTCATCTTCTGTCCATCGTTCGCGTTGTTTTGTTATCGTATATGGTTTTCTTGTCTGGAATATATTCAATTCAATTAGCATAACACACATGATTTTGTATAGAAACACCATTAAACTAAACAAATTAAGTTACTTTAATGTTAAGTTTTTCCCCAGATGCAGAGGAGATGGAGTCCATCTAGGGCTTTTTCAAAACCTTTGTTTCATCCCTCTTAGCTTCCAATTTCAAGCACCAAAACAACTTAGCAATCGAAGTACTCAAATAAGCCTGATAAAGTAACACTTGTGCAAAAAGAAGATATGTAACAAAAACACTAGTCTGTCCAACACATCAATGGTTTATAGCAAGCTTTTATTTAAATCTCAAGAATTAAAAGAAATCAACCATGAAAGACACACATACATACATACATACATACATACATACATACATACATACATACATACATACATACATACATACATACATACATACATACATACATACTATCTACTGCATATTAGAACCTGAATAACAGTAGTAGCACAAGTGATGGTAGAACCCTAACCAAAATCAGCTTGATGGTGCCAAAACCTTTGGATATCATAAAGCATAAAGATAAAACAGGAGCTTTGATCAGTAGATCACCCATGAATAAACCCTGTCATTGAAGCAGAAATTAAAGATTAATTCATACTCGACATGAATTTAAGTTCCGATCTTGAAACAACAAATCCGTTGGACTGATGGATCGGAAACTGTGAATTGAATGAACGCCGGCGAGTGAGCAGAGGATGAATCTGAGCCACAAACAATGATTTTTATTTTTATTTTTTTTAATTTGTTGGAACAGGGTTTCAATTTGAGGCTAGAATCGAATTAATGGATCCAAGAGATGGAGATTGATTGACACGTGGACGGCTGGTAATGGTCACACTTGCACTTTTTATTTTTGTTTTACCGAAAACATGGCCCTTCGTCCAATCTCAACCACAGATCTTCCCCCCACCCAAGCAAAGGCCGGTGTAACTAATTCCATAGTTTTTTTTTTCTTTTTTTAGTAAACAACATGACCCTATAATATAATAACTAGACTATTACCCCGTGTATTACACGGATTTAGTATAAAATATTACATAGTTATTAATAAAAATTTAAAAATTGTAAAAGGGATATTTTAAGACAAAATGATTAATTTACATACTAATGAATACTTTGAGTAATAAAAAAATAATTAAAAACTTTAACAATTATAATCTTTAAACTAACTGATAATACAACTACATTCTGTGTTCTGTTAAAAACTAACTTTTATAAATCAATAACGTATAATATTATTTATGTAATTATTAAAATTTAAATGAAGCAATCAAAAAATACATTAAACATAAGGACAAAAAAATACAACTTTTTCTATCTTTTTTTCTTACTTTTTAAATAAATTAAAAAAAGGCATTGGTTTATAAAAATCTTATTGTTCAAAACTCTGGTTTATAGTTTATCTTATTTTTTGTAAAAAAAAACATTATAAATCAATAACGTAAAATATTATTTATGTAATTATTAAAATTTAAATGAAACAATTAAAAAATACGTTAAACATAAGGACAAAAAAATACAACTTTTTCTATCTTTTTTTCTTACTTTTTAAATAAAATAAAAAAATGCATTGGTTTATAAAAATCTTATTGTTCAAAACTCTGGTTTATAGTTTATCTTATTTTTTATAAAAAACATTTTTACAAAAAACATATTTCTTATATAACTTTGATTTTCTGAAAATAAAATATTTCTTATTTCAAAAATATATATATAGTCAAAAATTTCATTTCTTATAAACTCTTATTAAATGTTTTTCTAATAAAAAGATAAATAATACTATTAGTTATTACTTTATAATTATTTAATTAGTGAGAGAATTTAATTTCTTTGATAGAAGAGAAGTAAATGAATTTGATGTGAAACATTGACATGTGGCATTAGTGTTTTAATATTATGACAAGTAGCAAAATTTATTTTTCTTTATTAGTATAGTAAGATAAGATAAGATTATTAAATGTTTTTCTAATAAAAATATAAATAATACTATTAGTTAGGGTGAGGTTATAGTAAAAAATGTTAATTTGGTGAGAAGTGTGAGAAGGGTTATAGGCCTTAGATCTACAATTTAATGGTTAAGATTAAAGTTGTATTAAGAAAGTTAGTGGAAGGATATTTTAGTCATAGACACTTTTGTTGACTTTTTATCATGTTCCCCCCATTTTTTTAAACGGACATAACTTTTATATACGATATTATCTTTTTAAAAAAACCACACCAAAAAAACGAGCATTTTTTATCTTTAAAACGAGTATAATATTGTTATATAAAAAATAAAAAAATATATGTTTTCCTTCACCTTTGATATTTTGCAATGCGACATTGTGTCTTTTGTCTGTTATTGTGTCTTTTTGTTTGTGATTGTTTCTTTTTGTTCGTTATTGTGTCTTACTATTTTTTTATAAAATGATGAGCTTTAAAAATAATAATGCGAAACCACACAATCACGTACTTTTTATGTATAAATCATAATGATAAAACAACAACAAATTTATCTAATACAAAGAACATAACACAATGACCTGAACGTAAAACACAATGATAAGCATATTACACAATGACCTGAATGTAAAACATAATGATGCGTATATTACACAATGACCTGAACGTAAAACAAAATAATGAGTATATTACACAATGACCTGAACGTAAAACACAATGATGTGTATATTACACAATATAAAGATAAATACAATGATAAATATATTACACAATGAGCTGAACGTAAGACACAATGATGAGTATATTACATAATTTTCTGAAAATAAAACACAATGATGAATATATTACACAATGACCTGAATGTAATACACAATGATGAGTATATTACACAATCGTCTAAAAATAAAACACAATGATGAATATATTATACAATGACCTAAACATAAAACATAATGATCAAATTTTATTTTTCAAAAAATAAAGACAATTTATGTTTTTTAAAGTTATGAGTTTTAAAAACATAATGATGAAATAACACAATTATGTACTTTTAATACATAAAACATAAAAAATAAATAAGAACAATTTATTTCATGCATAAAAACAATAACAAAATACCAAAATATGATATAAAAAAATTAAACACAATAATAAAAAATTAAACACAATGACCTGAAGCATTAAACACAATGAGCTGAAGCATTAAACACAATGATTTTAAGTTTTAAACACAATGACCAAAATACCCTTTTTATTAAATTAAAGAAATGACACTTGTCAATTTCACAATCCTTCTCACCCTTCTCACCAATCTCACCCTTTTTACTTGAACCTAATCCCTATTAGTTATTACTTTATAATTATTTAATTAGTGAGGGAATTTAATTTCTTTGATAGAAGAGAAGTAAATGAATTTGATATGAAATATTGACATGCGACATTAGTGTTTTAATATTATGACAAGTGGCAAATTTTATTTTTCTTTATTAGTATACTAAGATAATAATAATAATAATAATAATAATAATAATAATAATAATAATAATAATAATAATAATAATAATAATAATAATGAAAAGATAATGGATTTTTTTTTTCAATCTAACGATTTATTTTTTACATTATCCAAGTATAGATTTCGTTAAATTCATATAAAATAATATACTAAATTGTCATTTTTAGATGAATTTGACATAATCATTCATATTCTTATTTTTTGTCAATTTGATATCATGGTTTTTATGTTTTTTTCCCTTTTTACTCCACCTAGTTAACCACATCCAAAAAGCCAGTTAAATTCAAAGGTTATTTTTTCATTTATATTAAACCCTAAAATACATATTAAAAAAATTTGTTGTTTGGATTCCTTCCAAAAAAATTTTAATATTAAAACTTGATAATATTAAAAAAATAATATAAAAAATTATTACAAATTTTTAAAATTAGTTTTTTAATATTAAAATTGTTGAAAGAAATTTAATATTATTTTTTTATATTAAAATTTTCTTTAATATAAAAGGGTAGCTTAAAACTTAAACAAAAATGAATTTTACGATCACTTAAAATAATATAGTCTTATACATTGTATAATAAAGATAATGAAAAAAAACTAAAGCTTTTGGTTAATCTTGACTAAGTTAGTTGGTTTGTTACAATTAAGATGAGTTATTATTTGATATCAATTATATATATACACACACTGAGTTAAAACACGTGTACTGCACATATTAAATATTTAAATTTTGAAATAATTTGTTTAAAATAGCATACGATATATTTTTTAAAGACGTTTTATAAAAACTAAAGAACTGATTTATAACGCAATCATAATATTACCAAGTTTGATAAAATCATTAATATTTGATAGGAGAGAAAAGATGAAAAAAATCAAAATTTATTTAAAAGATGATATACAAATATTTATTAAGAGAGAAAAACTGGAAAAACATTTCGTAAGTAGTCTAGAAGTTGACACGTGTTTTATCAAAACTTTTACTATATATATATATATAATGATTGTATCATGTGAAAACCCGATCTTAGAGGGAAAACTCTTAAACTTTATTTGGGTCATTGATTTTGAATCTTTAAAATAAATATATGGTTCACATTAAACCACATTTTTCTATTCAAACCCAATTTATTTAGGTTTAATGTGAACCACATATTTATTTAAAAGATTTCAAATTAATGGCCATCTATGAGATATATATATATATATATATATATATATATATAGATAGTTAGGATCATTTCAAACTTATACATATATATTCTAAGAACTATTTGTCAATAGTTTATATTTCAAAATTTTTTATATATTTATATCATGGTTGTAGAAGTCGCTAGACGCTAGTCGGACGGCAAGAGACAGCCTAGGGATTAATCGGGATCAATCAGCGTTAGACGGATTGGAATTTTTATATGTAAAATTACAAATATATATTATATACACACATTAATATCAATAATTTAATATAATACTTTAAATAAATTAAAAAATAAACTTAAATATACTAAATAAAGTACTTCAAAATGTAAACTTAAACATTGAGTTCAAAGTTTAGAGATGAATTTTGAAGTTAACTGGCTGGATTCGATGTTTTAGAGATATATTAATGATTTTTGGTTGATAAATGTCTAAATAATCATGAAATTGGTCCCTTTTTACCAGAAAAAAGTCAAAAAATTAAAAAAAAATAAAAAAATAAAAAATCTGATTAGGCCGCTAGGCCAAAATCGAGACAGTTGACGGGCGTCTAGCGCTGACGCCTCCTAGGCGGCCGGCGGCCGCCTATGCTGATTTTTACAATAGTGATTTATATACAATTGATTATGCATGGATACATATAAAACATCATAATAATTTTTTCACATGGTTTTAAATTTATTCTTTATCAACACGTGTAAGTAATATAAACTACACACGAGTTACACAGAAATAGATTATACACATCAAATCGTCTCTCTCTTCCTCAAAATCACACATAACACCCCAATTGTGCAATCTATTCAACCGTCGATCAATCCACCGCCTTTCTTCAATTTCTAGATCACATAGCTCCAACATTTGAGGTCTTAAAGATATAATATGGGATTAAATCACATAATTAAGCACCCTTACTTTTCACCATCTCATGCCAAGTTCTCAACCTGCTTGGGTTCATGGCACGTTTGCAACAAGCATGCTAGGCCTCTTTCTCTTAGTTTTGTTTTGTTTTGTTTTTTTTTTTCACCATCTCATATCGTACTATGAAGTTCAGTAGTTTTCTTTCGAATACCGATTATTCTCTAGAATTATGATATATTTGTTCAAAGGCTTTCAAACAATGTACATACTACATAGTAAAGAAACTCCTATACAAAAAAATTTGTTTAGAACCAACTACAAATTTATGAATTCCAGATGAAATACAAGACCAAAACTTTCATGAAACTTTTAATTTTGATAAACATAAAGAGAGATTTTTCATCACATGTCCTAGTAACCTCCCTTTACTCAAATATAAAGCCTTCACTTTTCCACACTTGTGAACTCACATGTTATTTAAGCCTAGATCATCAACACTGTCCATATAGCTCTAGCTCAACAACACAATTTCTGCTCATCAATTATCATGAAATAAAAACTAGAAAATACATACAAACAATAAACATATAAAATTATAAACTTGAATAACAGAAAAATATATCATATTTGATTATTTTCAGCATTCCCTCACTTTTATAATATAAACATGTCAAACATTTTTATTTTATTGGTCATGAGGAGAATCACCAATCCTATTTAAACATTTTTATTTCATTTTTTCTCGAGGACAATCATCAATCCCATTTAAAGGGCTAGCAATTAGCCGCTCTTTAAGATAAAAAGTTGGTTTATGATAGAAAGAACAAGCTGTAGACAATAAAAAAAGATCACACCAATATCACCCCACAAGTACTTAAAATACAAGAATCTTTGCTTAGATTTACAAAATCTTGAGCATAATCAAGAATGTCTTCAGACTCCGCATGCTCAAGACTTCCTGACTATCATCCCAATCGAAGGATTAGGCCAACACATGTCAGTAGTGGAGTACCGGGCTATTCTTAAATACCGTTTAATGATCCCCTTGTTCCCAGTGGATGAGCCCTGCCCGATCTGCCGTAAAGTTTGTTTAGATAAATTTGGTGAACATGCGGTTCATTGCAAAGAACTCCCAGGGTTTAAATACAGACATGATTTGGTCAGGGATGTCCTTTGTGATGTGTTAAAACGGGCGGGAATCTCGGCAAAAAAAGAGGCTCCCGTGAATTTCTTGTCAGATCTGTGTAAGGGAAGGTCTACTCTTCGACCAGCGGACATTCTTGTGTTTGGATGGGCAGGGGGAAGCTTGCTTGTGTAGACCTTACTGGGGTGTCCCCCCTTGTTGGGCTTAGGGACACCGGGTTTGTCGCTAGGCAGGCCGTGTTAAAGACAGAATTGGGAAAAATTGCTAAGCACGAGAAGGCGTGTGCCGAGAATCAACATGCCTTCATTCCGTTTGCTTTCGATACTTTTGGGTCTCTTGCCCACGATGCTGCTACATTTCTGAAAAGAGTTCAGCAGGTCATGCACAGTAATTCATCGACACCGAAGAATGCTAACTTTGTTTTCAGTAGGATCGGATTTGCCATTCAAAAGGGGGTGGCGGCGCAGCTTGTTGCTCTCTTACCTGCCTTTCTATTGTAATTGGATCCATATTGATCGTTTTGGAGGGAAAAAAAATTAGTAGCAACAACAATCGAAGAGTTTGAACCAGTACTTTGTCTACTTTCAGTAACCTTATTGATGAGACACATCACACAAGTCACAAAACAAAGAACTATAGCAATATACCAATCAATGGCTTTTGACTAAATTTTCATGAAAAACTTACGAAGTTTATCTTTGTCATATAGCGTTATTCTAAATACGCCAAGTCAAATTCTGGCTTGTATATACATCCGAATACGAACAAAAAAGATAGAATTTGTATCCGAACACAATTTTTAATAAATCGTTTATATTTTAAGTCTAGTTAAAAAACATCTTTTCACACTTGTTCAAAATTTTCTTTAATTAGTTCATTTGAGGAACCGTAAAATCTTTTGCATAATTCAAATTAATGATGTGAGTAACACATCTAGTATGGAAAAAAGCATCATTAGATATTAGGTGATATTTAATTTTTAATTTTTAACTAAGATAATATTATGTTAAGTGTAATCGAAAATAATGTAAATGATTTTGTCTTGCAAGTTATAAGTTTGATAATACTATCCAACATGTAAAATAAAATATACTCATGTGGACATAAAAATACTTTAAACGAAATCATCCACTTCATCATTACACACGTATTGGATCAATCCAACGCGTAGTTGCACAAAGATATAATTCCAACAAATTATGTGGTGCCAACCAAACATAAGTTGTTAAGTCAATGCATGTTTTTAAATTTTCAAAACCCAATATTAATTCTTTTTTTTTGTTGTCATCGTTTTAAGAAATCACGTCTAATAGTGGAACAAGTTATTAGTATCAAAGTTGAAACGCCATTGAATAACTCTTGTCAAACATAGGTAGTCAAAATGATTAAAATGCAAACTTTCTTGAATCACCAAATTCTCCATCATCTAACGAACTATGTTGGGATGAAAATCCAAACCCCACACTTGTTGACATTTGTGCTTGATCATTTGTCGGGTTATTTTTTACCATTATGCAATGTTTACTCAAGTGACTTCTCTAAGTCGAGCTAGATCTGTCTAAAAAAAGTACCGCAACCCTTTCCAATTAATCTTATTGACACCTTTCAACATTTCACATAAGCCAAAATGTTGAAAAACGTCTTTGTTTGTCGTTGTAGCTTTGATCCTCACAACAACTGTTACAGTGGCGGAAGGACACCAACGAAACTTTGAGACTTGTTGAGTTTATCATTTCAAAATTTCCAAGAATTTTTTTAAGAATTGAGAGAATGTAAGGGTGTTTTGGGCATTTATGAATGTTAGAAAAGTAGATAACTTGTGTGATCAAAACATAACACCCCTACATATTTATACATCATATGTGGGTAAAAATGATCTTAAAAATTGTGTTCAACGGATATATGACTGTTTAAAACGGCTAAAATTAGATAAAAAAACTCGATTGATGGTTTTTCAATGGCTGCTTTCTCAACTAACATTCACAAACGGATACTTCAAAAAAAAAACCAGTTAACCGGTTTTAAACGAGTTCATCTTAACTGGTTTAAAACCAAAATCTTCAAACCGGTTTAAAACCGACGGTTAATATGAAAACCAATAACCGATAACAAAAAATGGACCAGTTTGATTAGTCGATTTTTTTGTCATCTTTAACGCAATGTTGAAAGCAAGAATTTCGTTCCCTTTTGAAGAACACTTTAAAATGAAATAAAGGAAAGAAACAAAAAGAGAGAGAGAGAGAGAGAGAATGCCTTAAACCCATACGCGAAGGCCGATAACATATAAAACGAAACTGCATTCCTTAATCCTTTATATAAGAAGCCCATTGTAGGAGACTAATCCGGGCTCATACGGAGGCCCATGATGATATAACGTCGTAGGTCGTAATTCTATGATGCCCTAAAACCAACCCT
Source organism: Mikania micrantha (assembly GCA_009363875.1). NCBI lineage: Eukaryota > Viridiplantae > Streptophyta > Magnoliopsida > Asterales > Asteraceae > Mikania > Mikania micrantha. Next base: position 10,963,994 of record CM018690.1, on the reverse strand, counting down.
AAAAGTGAAATGTAGCTGCTAAAAGGCACTTTGGCCCTATATATCATTCATCAGCAGCTTGAATCATTGCTACGTATATCTCATTTGATTTCATCCTGTTCATGTACAGGTACTTCTTCTCGATTTCATAATTAGGTCAATGATTTGATTTTGCTGTTGTTTTTCAAAGAGCAAATGATTTAATTCGAGTTTCTCCATGACGATTCATTCACGATGACGAGTCTGATTATCCATTCTTTTAAAAATCATGAAGACAAATCGAGGCATTTGTCTGAGAGAAACATCACATCTTTAACGTTTTGTTTTCGTTTTGCTTAATTTGTTGCGTTAGATCTTATTTGAGCGATGATTAAACTGTGTTTGATGTTTAGGCGTAATGATGATGAAAGTTGTTTGACAATGTCTTCTGAAGCATGAACAATGCCAAGTGATTGATCAAATAACCTCCTACTCATTCTGAATCCAATAATCGTCATTTTTTGATTATTTTTTGTTTTGTAATCATGATTTGTGCAATTTCGTTATGATTAAGGTTTTTGAAATTGATTGACTTATTATGGTATGGTTTGAAAGGGGAAGGTGAAACAGAGGTTGAAAAGTGGCAATGATGATGAACATTATCTCTCACATATCATTACAGTTATGAGGGATTACCTGTGATTATTTTTCAAGCACTTTTGAGCCACTTGCTTTTTATAATTTTTAACATAAAGATGTTTTTTTTAATTATGTTTATTTGTTTTCCTATGTTTCAAATCCGTATTATATATGAAATTTATATTAAAATATTTAAACTATTTTTTAATCTTATTATTGTGATCTAGTATTATTAGGCCAAGTGTACTTATTAAACCCCATAACTTCACATAGGAGTCACATAATCGCCATATAAACAACCAACACTATCATCATCTCATCGCTCCAAATCATCTTTAATGTATTATCATCACCCTCTTATCAAGCCCTCATAAGTCCATAACCCCTTTTTTCCCCTTCTTTTCTTCCTCTTCAAGCCGTGAGGGTTGTCATAGGTTTGACATCACAGGGTGGTCATGCCTCTATGTGTATTGGTGCTGTGAGGGGCTGGGGGTGAAGGAGGGTGGTCAAGCCCCTTCTTACGCCTTACTACATAGGGGCGTGAAAAAATAACATGCATCTATCTCTTTATTTAATAGAAGTAATTAAGATTATACGTGTTAATGGGTTATTTATTTATTAGTATAAATTAAACTAAGGTTACACGTGTTCATTATTTATAAGAATAATTTTTTAACTTTAACTAATCAGATTATCTTATAAGTAGTTCATATAACTGATGTTCTTAAAAAGATCAATTTGGACCATAGATTATATTACACAATTTACTAGTGTAATGATAGTTGATCCCTTTTGTCAAATATAAGTGTATAATATAAAGATGAACTAATTATATCCAACGGTGTGTTTTCATGTTAAACGATATATTCCTAAGAACCCGTCAATCTTCAAATATACTCTTGTCTACTTTGCTTTATTAGATTTTGTTGCATCACTTGCATCTGCTAAGTGATAGTACTTTATAAATATTAGTAAGCAATTAATTTTTTTCAAAGTTTTTAAATTCGTATATTTATCTACACGCATAATTTGTATTTAAATTAGTATTTTGTTGGATTATATACATGGGAGGCCTGAGAAGGAGCAAACCCGACCTCCTCTAGGGCCATTTTTTGCGAAGGCACAAAATTTTAAAAATCATTTTTAAATTATATATATTTACTTGTATCTACAACTACAAAACCAAAAAAACATAAATTTATAATTCGCTAGAGGTCTTTTTTTTCTCATTACGTCCGGGAATGACCTCTCATTCTAAGCGACAAAATATCTACCAAGTAAACTAGTTCTATATTAGCAACATGTTTTGTCTCTTATAATGAGAGGTCATGGGTTTAATTCTATGTAATGTGTAATTAGTTTATGAGGAAAATAAGCTTAGCTCTTAATAAAAAATTAAAGAGTGTATTACAGCTTCTGATTAGCAAAGGTAACCTCGCTTGTCTTTTACTGTTTGAGTCCCATATATATGTGTAAAGTTGTAATAATGATGAAAGCAAATGAAAAGAACAGTCAGTCTGAATGTGAACAATTTTTTTCCTTCTCTTTGATTCATTGAATGTTATTGATTTGAATTTACAATCGATTTTTTGAGTTTGCTGGTCAAAAGTATTCATTAGGACACCATCATCATTGCTTCAAATGGAATCAGTTACCGACAGGAATTTGACGAAATTGCAGTCCATCAAGGCGGTAAAAAAAATTCCAATAATGACATGGACTTTATGAATTTACGGTTGACTTAAATCCTCAGGAACTGTGCTAGCCATGAATTTGAATTGCAATAGCTTTTCCATGAACAGTACCAGCAAGGACACGTACTTATAGCGGTACTGATAATGCGTATAATTGAAGTAATAACAAACTAATGAATATGCAATTCCCAAAGTTTAATTGAACTAATTAGGAAGTATGGTTGTGTTGAGTTGAGTGGTTTGGAAGTAGATGAGACAACTTTAAGGTTGAAGTTTTATAATGCAATCATTCATTTCGAAGATATAGCTTTGCTTTGCTTTGACATCATTCTTTCGTTAAACCAAAGAATGAGTCATTAATTTCATCATTCTTTGCATGGAAGTCTCAATATCTGCATGCATGAACTGTAAGTTTATTTTTTGTTTTTTTTTTTTGTCTTGAGTCACTTTCTATGTATTACCAGGTCATGTAGATGAGTTAAATTAGTATGTTATTTTCCTAGGTCTTTTGGCAGTAGTTGATGAACGTTGGTAGGATCGACGAGTCACTAGATTTTGTTTGTTGCTTATTTATTGTGTTTGTACGTTAGAAGTTTATCATCCTAAGCAATTCAATCTGTTTTGTTTTGATAGCTAGACTGCTTTGTTCTTCCAATTTACCGTAAACATAACACAATTACTTGCCTAATTTTACCACAAGTTTATCATACAAGGGGTTCATTTTAGCTAGGTTTGCATCAGTGTTGGTTGAAGATGCGTTGGTGGCTTTGGCTGAATTAACACAAGCGAGTTTGTTGCAAGAATTTTGTCAAGAGTTTGATTTAGCATGGACTAAAGTAGCAATTTGTGAAGAGTATGTTGTGATCTGTTCTTGATGGCTGTTAAACAAGAGATTGGATGCCCTCTTCGATTTGCTAAGTCCTAAAAACTTTCCGTAGGCTTAAATGTTAGTCCTACTAAAACCTTGTATATTTCAGGCCAATCACAAAAATATTATTGAGAATATGACCCGGGAACTGCTGTGGGATACGGATATATCGGCATTATTAGGGGTAGTATGAACCCTTTTGCATCACCTACGGTTTTGGTTAAAAGTATCTGAAACTGACTAATCCGAACCGCACCCCAACCCAAATAAACTTAATAGGATTGGATGGTTATTCAAGTCAATGTTAGTCATAGGGTCAGGTTTCGGGTATTTATTAAGAAGTTATTCGGGTTTCAAGCATTTAAGTATATTTTCAAGTTATATATGACTCAATATATTTACCATTGAATTATATCTTTTAATTGTGGATCACTGCTAATTAGAATATTTCCCTTCCTTTTTAATGTGGAACCATCCTAAGACATGTGTTTGAGCTACTCCCCTTGTTGTAGCTTTCGAATTAAAGTTACTAGCTTTAATTCATTACCCAAGAGGTTTTAAGTCTTGACCATAACATAAGATCTACAGAGGTAATACTTGTGAAAAGATTGCACCCTAGAAAGTGAGTCTGTAGCTTAGTTTTCGGCTCCTTTTTTATATAATCGTAGCTTCTATTGAACAATTTGCAGATCTGGGTACCATGTTTTTTTCAAGAAGCTATTAGCAGGTTACAAGCATTTGAAGAATAGAATCAAACCTTGTGGAAGGTCTTAAGGACCTAAGAACAATCAACTTCTATTGTCTTTAAAATGATTGACATTTAAGAAAAAAAAGAAGAGTATTTATGAAGTGGTTGGGGCCTAGGGTTTGGCATCCCTAACAACTGAGGCCAATAAGGGGGTCGAGGCCGAAACAGAAGAGAGAAGTCAAAACTAAAGTGTTTCAAATGTGATTAGGCCTGTAAACGAACCAAACGAACACGAACACATGCATGTTCGTGTTCGTTCATTTAGACTTAACCGAACACGAACACGAACACATTAACGAACATGAATTTTGTGTTTGTGTTCTTTTATTAAGAAAATGAATATGTTCGTGTTCGTTTGTGTTCGTTCATTAATAAATTAAACGAACTGTTCATGAACATAAATGAACACGAATGAACTAAAATAAACGAACAAACTTAAATGGACATTTTTTAACACCATTGAACAATCATAAACGAGCATGAACACTATTGAACAAACATAAACGAACACAATTCAACAAGTATAAACGAGCACAAACGATAAGTCTCTCAAATGTAAATACATATCATTCGTAAATTAGCTAGTTAACCGAACAAAAACTAACATTACATAGTTAACAAACATTAACGAACACAAATAAACGAACGTAGATAAACGAACATAACCGAACTGTTCATGAACATAAATAAACGAACACAATGTGTGTTCATGTTCGTTCATTTATTTAAACGAACACAAATTTTTGTTCGTGTTCGTTTATTTATTAAATAAACGAACTTCTTACCGAACAGTTCACGAACAGTTCATAAACTGTTCGGTTCGTTTACAGGCCTAAATGTGATAATTGTAGGAAATAGGTTCACGTTTTTATTATAACATAATGATAAATATAAATAATAATGAGACTTACCAGTTACAAAATTAGAATAAAATTAATATAAATTAGGAGTTTACATACCAAACTTGTTTTAATCCATGCCTTCGTTGGGCCATCCAAATAGCTTTCTTGATTAGAACATGATTAATGTTGAGTCTTCAATCAAGCATTTTCACGAGTTGGTAACAAATGTTTCAAGAATACTTTTTCTAGTTTTCAACCACTTATGTCTTCCACCTATTCTTCATTGACATACAATAAACATGTTAATGATTTTAGTTGAGGCATGTATTCAATATGTTTCCGATTTCGTGTCTCTTCTCAAGACGAACACGTCTGTCTCTCAGGGTATAACAACTGGAATAATATGCATACAGTCGAAATTAACTAGCACTCTAAAGTGTATATGAAACAAGAGAGAGTATAATAAAAAAATGTGGGAAATTCTATAATGTATGTGTATTGTAAATCATGTAGTATTTTTTTTCCATCATTTTTACAAGGCACCAATGTCTTGTATTTATACTACAAGAAGGCGATGCCAGGAGTCATGATTTAATACATGTAATCAAAACATGTAATGCGAAGAGTCATGATTCAATTCATAGATTAATGTTAGAGTTACTAATCTAGAATTTGAATATAACATGTAATATGAAGAGTTTTATTCAATTCATAGATTAATAATAGAGTTATTAATCTAGAATTTGAATAATATCAATTCTCACGAACTAGTTGCGGACGATTTCACTCGAACCACGTCACACTGACGCGCTTTACAACCGCACCACCAATTTACACAAATTGAAGTATCGATATCACATTCATCTTACCTCTGTTAATGAAAACCATAATTTTCACTAAAATTTCCAACAATAACATGAGATACAATGCATCCTAGTGTCCTACAAGGAAGAACGATGGAAGCAAATGTGGCACAAGTTCAAGATGAAGGACCGACACTTTATATGACTATTTGACTAGAAACAATCTTCTTAATTAAAGAGAACATGATATCAAGTAACTACCCTTTGGTCCAAAACAAGCACTTATGGATCTAGACAAAGGTGCCAACCACATGGCAGAGAACGATGAATGTTTTTTTAATCTTGGATAGCAGTGCGGGTGGATAAGTTCGCTTTGCGGATTCGTCGTGTGTCATGGCTCAATTGTATCAGAGTTCAAGAATATGGAACAAATGTGTTATCAGATGTCTACCTTATTTTATCCTTACGAAGCGATATAACAAACCTTGGCTAGATACAATAGGGGGATGCACAATGTTAATGAAAGACAAATGGCTGTACAAGAAAAGTGGAGCCCTCCTCATGAAGGTACCAAGATCTCTATACATACTTAATAAAATTGAATTAAAAATTGTTTTTCTAGTTTGTTTGTTTGCTAATATTGATGACTAAGCTTTTATGTCATGCATTGCATGGTCATTTGAACTTTTACTACATTAAACAATTAGTAACAAAGAATATGTTACAAGGAACCACGAATAACATATCCACTCATGTTTGTGATTGTTGTCTAGCTGGAAAATAATCACGTTTTCCATTCTTTGACCAGTCAGAACATCAAACCTCACAATTGTTGGAGTTAATTTAGGCGAACGTATATGAACCAATTACACCTACCAAACAGTATGAAACATGTGTATGTGTCTTAATGTCGATAATTTTAGTTGATTCATGTGGGAATTGATATTTGACCAAGGATGAAATGCTGGATTGTTTTTAAAAAATTTAAATGCCTGATTAAGATTAGTTTGGGCTTAAAGGTGCATAATTTGAAAATGGACAACAAAGGTGAATTCACATATCAAAATTTTACTATTTTTTTGTATTGAAGTAGGGATTACACATTAGTTTGCTATTCCTTACACTCTCCAACAAAATAGGGCTATGTAAATAAGAAACATAACCATCCTTGGTACAACTCGATGCTTACTCAAAGCCACAGAAGTCCCATAAGTTTTTTGTGGAAGGAATCAGACATGCTTTCTACCAATTAAATTGGACACCCAATAAAACGCTAAAATACAACATTTTATACGAGGCTTTAAAGAGAAGGCAACCCATTCTAGAACATCTTAGGGTGTTTGGTTATGTGGGACATGTAAAGGTCCAAATTTGTGGGCTAACCAAGCTGAATGGCAGAAGTGCCAAGCTAGTTTATTTAGATACACAACCTAATAAAAAAATATAAAAGTTTTATGATCCTAAAAGGAAGAGGATCATGGTGATCCATGATGTAAAGTTTGAGGAAGACAAAAAGTGGGACTAGGATTCTTACCTAGAAGAATGCAACACTCATGATCCTAGATGGATTGATTTCTTAGTTAAGTAGAATCCAAGATAAACAATGGCTAGAACAACTAAATAGGTAATAATAAATGGAGTTGGCCGTTGACTATTCTATAAACAGTTCAAAATGGTCAGCAACTTAACTGGGCAACCCCTTGAAACAGTTCAAATAGGTTCTAGAGTGTTAGTCGAGGACAATTTCTACCATAATTACCGAATAATATTGTTGGTCTATCAGACCTTTTGTGGCTGATTAAGAAATCTTTGATGATTTACCAATTAAAGGGGTTTAGCCACTGAATGAAGTATACAACAAAATACATCATGAATTAGTTAATGAGATTCATTTTATTCTCATGGAAGAAAAACCAAATACCTATAAAGAGGTGTTAACATAAAGGGAATGGAAAGAAGCATTGGACACATGAATATCATCAATTAAAAGGAATAATACTTGGATATCAATGGACCTCCTTACCTATTCATTGACTTATAGGGCTTAAATAGGTTTATAAAATTAAAAAGATGCATATGAGAACATAACCAAGTACAAGACAAGGCTTATAGCAAAAGGATATGTCTAACAACCAAAGTTTCTTATTTCTTGTTTAATCATGTAATTTACTAGGGGTTTACCCCACACGTTGCAACAGTATCCATATTGAACAGAAAAACACAATATCTACCCTATTAAAATTCTATAAAAAAATATTGAGGCATACTACATCGCCATTATGAGTATTCGATCACGATGGTGGTGAAAACATCACGAATATTAAACGCAGACAAAAACCAGTCGTAACTGGTGTTAATTCGTGCTAAAACAATAGATCGAATAGTCGAAAAATCAAGTGTCAATCTCAAGGAATACAAATATAAATATAAGCGTACAATGTTAAAAATCTATCTTGCCGATACGGGTGTTCAATCACGAAAACGGTTACGACATCACGAATATCAAAACACATACGAAAAACCCACCCACAACGACTGTTAACCCATCCTAAAACAACAAATCGAATCGTAACAAAAGTTAGTGTCAATCATAAGGATTAAGACCCCAAAATATAAGAACATAATGTTAAAAATCATACAACGAAAACAAAAAAAAAAGAACACTTTGTTTCAAGTTTCTGGATAACAGTTATTTCATACTTTTTATTCTCATAAACCTGACATAACCTCAATACATCAACTTGTTTCTTGAAACCTGAAAACGTTTATTGATTTTAGTGTATGCGTGTGAAAAAGAAAAAAAGAAAAGAAAAGGTGGAAAAGAAAAAAGATGTTGGTACGGGGAATCGAACACGGGCAATAAGGCTAAGAATCTAACATACAAAAGTTTTGCCAGTTGATCTATCTTGTAAAAGCCTCTTACTACAAAATTTTATGTATAAAAAATATTTAAAAATTAATAATCACAACGGCTCACAAATGTATATATAAATAGCCAATTTTCAAGATTTATAATATTTTGAGTGTAAAGTACAAAATTTTAAGGCCATAGTACTGATAAAAAATCAACTTGCTTAAAGGACGTCTTATTAGTGCACAATAATCTCTCAGTTTATTTTTTGTTAATTTTTATTTATTTATTTTTGAACGATTAATTCCGGATGAAACTCAATAATTTGAAAAAAAAACCCTTGTGAAATTCAAACATCCAAGACTAATCACATAACAAGTATGTAATGTCTTTTTTTTTAACGGTAGAGGTCACGCCGTGTTACATTTAGTTACCCTGATTGTTGATAACTAAGATCGATTCCTAGATCGCCAACTGTGAGACCGTACCCACTGATGTGCGGGAACCCTATGAACTAGGTAAACCCTCGCCTCCCCATTGGTTTAGAACCCGAGATAAAGCTAAAGATTCCTCTCCTCACATGTTATACATTAAAGTATCATTAGTAAGACTTTAACCATGATCTTAGAGAAAGCGTCAAGGCATAACCTAATGTTCAAAAGACTGATTAAAAACCTATGTGAACAATAATATTGATTACTTGTCACTGACGGTCCCCATGTGTAGAACGACAGTGAAGTATTTAGATCCTTCGCCACGTGGCATACCTTAAACCCCATACAAACTTTCAAGCAGCCAATGACACAACACCTTATCCTATCTGCTTATCTCCATCTCCATCAAAACCCTTCATCACCATACAAATCTGTTTCCTACATCAATCCCCAATTCTGCAACTAATTACCACAATTGGGTTTTGAAGAACCAACAATGGCAGCTTCTTTACAAGCGGCGGCGACGTTCATGACGCCGGCAAAGGTTGGTGTCTCCGGCAGGCTGCATCTCAAGTCTTCTCCGACCATCTGCAAGGCGTTCGGTGTCGAGTCCACCGGAGCTAGGATATCTTGCTCTGACTTCAAAGATTTTGCTCAGAAATGCACCGATGCCGCTAAGATTGCCGGCTTTGCTCTCGCTACTTCTGCTCTTGTTGTCTCGGTATGTTTTGCTTTACAACTATTTGTTGATTTGCTGTTAGTGCATTATCAGATCTCAAATGGTGATGTATGGATCTCTGCATGCCAACTGTTTGTTGTTTTGCCTAAGTAAGCATATCTGTGCGAAGTAACCCTTATAAATTCATGAAATCTTGCTACGTATATACCCCCAATTAAAATGTCAAAAATATCAAAATTAGTGACCATATTAGCGACTGTAATCAAGTCGTCACAGAATTTGCAACTGGATCAAGTTCGGTTTCAAAATTAAGGACCAAGATTGTTTTGGTCGTTAAACAATCCCAAATATACCAACTTTAACTGTTTCAATCACATGTTCAGTCGCTAATTTTATCAGCCATTAAAAAGATAAAATAAAAATCTGGTCGAAATACGTTCGTATATATACCTACACTAGGTTAGTACCCTGTGTATTACACTGACTACATAAAGAAATATAACGAATAATTATCAATGAAAATTTTAAAAAAAAATTAGATGATTTTAATATAAAATAAGATTACAATTTCGTATGATTTAATATTTTAAGTAGTAAAATAATAATATAATTTATTTAAACACTAACTTTTTTTACAATTTGCTTTTCTTTAAACATTCTGTTTCCAATAAATGTTTTTGAAAATTCTATAATCTATAATAAGTTTCTTAAAAAAAGTGTCTTTAATATTAATATATTTTAATGTATTAAAAAATTATTTTAAAAATGTATTAAAAGTATATTTTAATATTAGATATTTAATATGAGAGAGGAGAGAGAAATAAAGGTTAAAAAGGTCTAAAAACATACCATGTGTTACTAAAAAAATTTATTTATTAGTATAGGTAGATATACACTTGTTAGTTACAAAAATAAAATAAAATTATGGTGGTCTCAATAAGCCAATAACCGTCGCAATTGGTGATATGGCTTATGTGATTCTAACTGTCAGGAAAGATTTTTACAAGACAATTTTATTTCTGCCATAGGCTTGCACCTTTTAAGTTATAGCAATCTTCATTTTGATCTTGATTTTAATAATTTTTCTTGTGAGTATGATCTGATTGTGCTGCATCATAAAGATTTCAGTAATCTGATATGATCACAGCAATCTAGTTTATATTTTATGTAAACTCATGAATATATGAATTTCTGTGGGATGCATGATTCGATTATAATGGTTGCAAATATATATGTCAGGGAGCAAGTGCTGAGGGAACTCCCAAAAGGCTAACCTACGATGAAATTCAAAGCAAGACATACATGGAAGTAAAAGGAACCGGAACAGCTAACCAATGCCCAACCATTGAAGGCGGAGTCGATGGCTTTGCAGTCAAGCCAGGCAAGTACAACGCCAAGAAGTTCTGTTTGGAACCCACATCCTTCACAGTCAAAGCTGAGGGTGTAAGCAAGAACTCTGCACCCGAGTTCCAAAAGACCAAGCTCATGACCCGTTTGACCTACACCCTCGATGAGATCGAGGGTCCTTTGGAGGTATCCCCTGATGGAACCATAAAGTTTGAGGAAAAAGACGGGATCGACTATGCTGCTGTGACTGTTCAGCTTCCAGGAGGTGAACGCGTGCCATTCCTGTTTACAATCAAACAACTCGTGGCCTCGGGTAAGCCAGAGAGCTTTGGTGGAGAGTTTCTAGTGCCATCATACAGAGGGTCATCGTTTCTTGACCCTAAGGGCCGAGGTGGTTCAACCGGTTATGACAATGCAGTGGCTCTGCCAGCTGGGGGGAGAGGAGATGAAGAGGAGCTGCTTAAAGAAAACATAAAGAACACAGCTTCTGCAACCGGAAAGATCACATTGAGTGTCACATCCACCAAGCCGGAAACGGGTGAGGTGATTGGTGTGTTTGAGAGCATTCAGCCTTCAGATACTGATCTTGGGGCAAAGGCTCCTAAGGATGTGAAAATCCAAGGGATTTGGTATGCCCAGTTGGAGTAATATTTGATAGATGTTGTAGCATGCATCCTTGTATTTGTTGTGAGGGTTATCTTGTTTGTATATTATCAAGAATACTTATAATTAATAAATCTCATGATATATTTTTTGTGTTTTTATCGCGTAATTGATTTTCTCCACCACCCCTTGTAACTCGGGTAAAAAACAAACCATCTTTGAAAACTAATATTTTTAAGCTATGTCTCTTGAGGTTATAGTTTTAAGCCGTAAGAACCTCCTTCTACACAAATATGTAGGGTAAGATTACGTGTAACATATAATGAAGTGATCTGGCCCTTTTCCGGCCACTGCGTAAAATGAAAGTTATATGAAATTTGCTTGTTTAGTCTTTAAGTAATTTTTATTGTCATTTTGGTCCCTTAATTTATAAAAAATTGTCAATTTGGTCTCCCTGAATTTGTAAAAAGGGAGGGACTTAAGTGGCATTTTTTTTATAAATTAAGGGACGAAATTGACAAAACAAATTACTTAAGGATCAAAACAAACAAGTTTCGTATAAATAAAGGGGGTGATTTACCATTTTACTCTTAAAAAAATTAACAGATCTTCTTACACTTTGTGCAAAGGGACTTCTCGGCAAAGTTAAAACCTTTCAAAGTGTTTGTGAAACCTAATTCACAAACCATTGATTTTGTACCTTATTTGTATGTAATTCTGTCAAATTTTTTCTGATTATTGAAATTTTCCATCCGTACATGCTATAAATTAAAGACGGTTTAAGTGTTTAACAAGATGAAATAACTCTAATGTTTGTTTTTTTCATAATTTCTTCTTTTGTTTTCTTCTAACGATTTATATCATTACATAAACGACTTTATAAAGAAATTCTCATCTAAATAATATATGAAAAATTTATGATGATACAAAATTTGCAATTTCAAGCTTTATTTTGAGTTTCTTAAAAGGAGTTCATTAACAAGTTGAAAAAAAATTATTCATTTATTATTTCAAATTCAATAAGAGAAATTTTATTTATTTTAGCTCTAAATTTATATACATGTGATTCTTCCTTTTGAATCTTAAAAATAAATATATGATTAACATAAAGTTGAATAAAAAATTAGGTTTTAAATAAACAAATCAATTTTAATGTGTTTTAATTTGGACCACATATTTATTTTCAAGATTCAAAATTAATGATCTAAATAAAGTTTAATGTTTTCTTTCTAAAATTGAGTTTTACAAGATAAAATGAATATGAGAGATGTTCTCCTAAAAAGCGTATTTACCTAAGAAAGTTAAAAATAAGTTTTAAAACGTTGAAAACTATCCCAAACAAACTCCGAACGAACTGATTTTTGAGTCATTGGGATCGGTTTTTCGAACTTAAACCCAAACATTAAACGTAAACCATAAACTGCAATACTATAACTTAAATTTTAAAACCAACCGTTAAAGCCTAATGATAAAACCTAAAAGTTAAAACCAAACCCTAAATCCTAAACTTTATAGGTAAATGGCTCTAAGACCGCCCACAGCCGATGCCCCGCCCACATCCGCGACATTCCCCTTCTGCGGCCACTAGCAAGAACACCGCCCCCCTTGCACGGCCCTCGCCCGGTGCGGCTCCACTGCACGGCCCCGCTCCCCGTGCAATGGCCTCTCATTTCATTCGTCCATTCAAAAATCAAGTGGGCCCCCTCCATTCTTTATACGACTAGTTTTTTTAAAAAAAAATTCAAACTTTATATAAACCTCTCATTCCAGGCATTTTACACACTCATTTTCATTCAAACTATCTCTATTTTTATACAATTAATTTTTATAAAAATGTCATCATCCTCTTCGATGTTTTCATCATCCTCTTCATCTTCTGATAGCGAGGGTACGTAGTTTTTATCTCATTGTTGGCGACGATGGCTCAACGAAACGCGTCTCAAATTCCTCGGCCTATCATTAGAAGACTTCAAATTAATCGAGACAGGGAAGCGGGGCATGATCTTTTGATGCGTCTTTATATTGGAAGCGAACCGTTGTATAATGAGAAGGCGTTCAAGAGGCGTTTCCGGATGCAACGACCTTTATTTGAACGTATCGTCAACGACCTAGAGAGTGCGTATACTTATTTTCAGTTGAGATGGGATGCTCGAGGCAAGCGGGGATTTACACCTTTACAAAAGTGTACGTCGGCTATTCGACAATTGGCATACGGGAGTATGGCAGACTTAATGGATGACTATTTACAGATGTCAGACAACACTTCTAGATAATGCCTTTATAATTTTGTAAGAATATCCGTCGACTCTATGGTCCTAAATATTTGCGCAAACCAAATTATAATGATGTTATGAATTTGTATGAATACAATGAAAATTATCATGGGTTTCCCGGTATGTTTGGTAGTATTGATTGTATGCAATGGGATTGGGAAAATTGTCCGGTTGCATGGAGAGGACAATTCATGAGAGGCGATCACGGATGCCCCTCAGTCATTCTTGAAGCAGTTGCTTCACAGGATTTATGGATTTGGCATGCCCAGTGCGAATAACGACCTAAACGTTCTAAATTCTTCACCGTTACTCAATGATATAGAAAACAGTGTGTTTCTACAATCATCGTTTTTTTTTGTAACGATAACGAGTACGCTCACGATTACTATCTTGCTGACGGGATTTACCCAGAATGGTCGGTTTATATGTAAACAATAGCATGTCCAACAACCTTTAAACGGAAAAGGTTTCAAGTAGCTCAAGATGGTGCAAGAAAGGATGTCGAGCGGGCTTTTGGTGTTCTTAAAAAAAGATTTCAAAGTATAAAAAATCTGGCTAGAGCATGGCATCCCAAAACCATTAGATCAGTTATGTATGCATGTATCATAATACACAATATGATACTTGAATGTGAGGGCAACTCGATTAGCCCGTTTGTACCGGATGAAGACGAACCGCCATCTCCTTTTGACATTGATGACCCGCGAAGAGATAACCAAATTTTGGCATTGCGAAATAAAAGCTATCACGAGTCGTTAAAAGCCGATTTGGTCGAACATATCAAAAAGGTTCGCACCCGATATTGTTGTTCGTAGCATCTAAGGCGATTAGTATGTTTTTAATATGTTTTTGTTTTTTTTAATGTAATGTGTGTTTTTTGTAAAATATTGAATTATTTTAAATTAATGTAATGTTTTTATTTATTTTTAATGTTGAAGATGTGGAATAGTGGGGAAGAGTTTTCAGTGGGGTGACCACTGTGGGGGTTTAAGTTTTTTAGTGGGGCGATGACGTAGCAAAAAATTTCGGTCGGGAGAGATTTTCAGTGGGTTGACCGATGTGGATAGCCTAATGGTGGCTGTTGATGAGTAAACCGACTGATGGTGATGAGAACAAGCTCCAAGAGGGTCTTCTCCAATGCTCTCAATGCTTCAAGACTTCTATTGAGCTCAAGAATGGCTAAGGTGAGTTTCCAGGGTTGTTGTTTCGGGTAAAAATTAACAAGTGTAACTTTTAGCAAAACCGAATTAGTTTAGTGGGGTATTGTGCTTTACAATCAAGAAAATAGTTTATAAGCAAAATGCAATAAAAATATCCCTGAGGATCCCTAGGTATATTTCAGAATATATAACGAAATAAACAGCTTACACACGAGATTTATACGAGGAAAAGCTCTTAATCCCTTAGGATTGCCGGCATAAAAACCTCGGGAGGTGACAATCGTCACTCTGCCTTGTTCTTATAAATACAAAATATAAAATTACAATACAAGAGCGCAATTGATCGATCACTATGTGTTTTTGAACTTTGAATACTGTGAACGTAAACGAGAAATAATCAGAAGTAAGCTAAGTGAGTTGTGTGTCCTTTTCCTAGATCGATGTTGCCTCAATTTATAGTAAAAATGATACAACGATGGTCAAAGGTTGTTCCTTATTATTCGGTCCAGTCACCAATCATGTTTCGACCAACTATTAGTAGACGTTATCACTTTCTCCATGCAATCCACGTTCTTCCGAATAAATAGGCATATTTGTTGCTTGTAATCTGTTGACTCATTTCAAACATTAGTAGCACGTGTTGAATAACAAAGTAATAATAATAAATTATAAACTATCATTATTTATTATTCAAGTCATCAGATGACATAAATTTGTATATGCAAATATTCCTAATTATCCCGAATTATTCCGTATCCCGAATTATTCCGAATTATAAGGTAATTTTTTCAGGTATAACAATTGCCCCCAAATTCGTATTACCGCTTCAATAGGTGGTAATAATTTGAAAATAACCGTTTGTTTTGGCTCCTGATTCAAAATTTAAATTTTAAATGTGATGTGACTGTTGTCAGGACGGTTATGATTGTGGCGGTTTCCCACATATTCCAGCCGTTTGCGCAGGATATAATGATCACCATTTCTTCATTAGATGCCATCATCTTCAACCGGTTCTTGCTGTAAGTTTCCTCCCTTCTGCCTTTCAATTTTTAATTTTTCTTCTTCGAAAATGTCTGGATTGTCTTCTTCCTCTGATTTCAACTCCGATGACTTCACCGATCAAAATATTTTAACTCTAAATCGTCAAAACAAAAATATTTTCAACGATGATCGGATCGAACTGATGTGTCTTTCGAAAACCTTCCCTGATGAAACTGTGTTTCATCATTTCTCTGAAAACCTCAAGGCTGACCATGTTTCTCCTACTTGGATATGTTTTTCGGAATATCCCTTTACCTTGGGTATAAAGTTTCCTTTCCCCGATCTCATCCTCAATTTTTTCTTGACTACCAAGCTCTGTTTTCCGCAACTCATTCCTATGGGATGGTGCCTTCTTTATACCCTTGATCAACTAAACCATCACTTCGGTTTAGATATCGGTATCCCTTAGATATCGGTATCCCTGAAATATCCCTGATGTACCAATTTAGGACCCACAGGTCATCTCGTTTTGTTCTTCAAAGGAGAAGTGGGGCTCCTATTTTAGTTCCAGAAATCACTCTAAATGAGGATGAATGAAGAAATATGTTCTTTTTTGTGAAAAGAAATTTTATTCCTCATGGGGAACTTCTTCCTTTCAAGTGGGTGGAAAATGGTAGGATTCTTAGGATTTTTTAATTAAGATTTGTTATAATATAATTGTACTTATTATGTTTTTGTTTTTTACAGCTCCTAAGTTTGAATCAATAGTATCAGAAGAAGAAGAAAGCAAGGACAAGATCCGTTCCTTGTTGAAGATTGATGAGCAATACAGAAAGTTCGGTGCTAACCTCGAAGCAGTCACTCCAATGGCCTCAGGTATATTTAAAATATTTCAATATTCTGAAATATTCTTATTTATTTCTAATTATTCTGACATATTCGCAGAATCAACATTCAACGTTGAAGACCTTGACACCTTCTTTGCCGTGAAAAAGGAGAAAACCAATCCTGTTGCCCCCAAGTCGCGTGCCATGACTACCCGTTCCTCAAAGACTACCAAGAAATGCAAAGGGGTAGATACTTTGGACCTTGAAGAGCCATCTGACCTGTCCATTCCTGATCTTCTGAAAAAGGTATACTATTTATTTTGTCTATTAGCATAATATCCCTACATATTCTGAATGATTCCTATTGTCGTAGGTCTCTGCTAAGTACATCTCTGAGAAAGAACAAGCTGACAAGCAGATGGAGGACCTGGAAGATCAGAAGAAAATCTTCACAACCAAAGCCGGTCATTACGAGAAGGAGTTAGCCAAGGTCAAGAAACAGATGAAGGAAATCGAAGCCACTCACAAGCTCCAGTTCAAAGAACATATTGATGGAGCCAAGAAGTCTTCCGCCATTGCTGTGTTAAGGGCCAAAATCCAATTGGTGAATCAGGCCAAGGCTGAAGGTGTGGATTCCTTGGCCAAGAATATGAAGGAATGGGGCAGGATATTGGTGACCCTGGCAGGTGACAAGGCTGAAGCTTTTGTGGAAGTAAGCAAGGCTGGCGAGGTGGGTGAGACCAGCAAGGCAGGTGATGTGGAGGTGACAGGTGCGGAGGCTGGAGTGGTTGAGCAGGAGGTGATGATGGGCGATGATGACAATGATTCGAAGGTCTGAGCCCATCTTTTTTAGTATTTTGTGGTTCTTTAATTCTGGTGTAATGCTGTTCAAACAATAGTTTTAAGGAAAGTCCCCTAGTATAGGGGCAGACAATATAAGAAATCAAAGTGGAGGGACCATGAGTTTCATGGCGAAGCTTTGATTTCTTTTAACTTTTGTTTGACATATCAAGTGGAGGGACCATGAGTTTCATGGCGAAGCTTGATATGTCAACTTTTTAACTGTTTCTGGTTGTGAATATAACATTTGGTATGTTGGGTTTTCTTTTCGCGTTTTCATATAGTAGTTTATTATTAGATATCTTGAAATATCCTGAATGTTGTTATTTTGTTATTGAAAGAGATTATTAAGTTTCACAACTTGTGAAAGTGTGATTATTAATGTCTAATATATTTTTACTTGATATTGGATTTATAATACTTTAGTTTTTCCAAGTAACTTTTTACTTAGAGTATTCACGCATACGCTTTCTTAGGAATATTTAGGAATAATTGAGAATAGTTTAGGATATTAAATTCAACTTGAATACTTTATTCAGTATTGAAGACGTAACTTATTTCAATCCTTTAACGATTTTTTAGATATAAATATTTTCGAGGACATTTATTTGTTTAACTGTTGGGATTAATTTCTTTAACATCTTTCATGAATATTATGTTGATCTACTAACTAAAAGCAACCTAAATTATTGAATACATTAACATAGTATCCAGTTATAATTTATTATTTATAATTATTGTTAGGATATCTTCGAATATTCCTAAATATTCTTAATGATATCTCGGATATGTCGTAAACTGTTTAAGGAAATAAATCCTTTTATAATTCTTACAAGGATGTGGTTTTGGCTATAAACAAATCTTTATTGAAGAATTTTAGAATATTTTTCCTCAAATCCAATATATATATATATATATATATATGTAGGAATTATTAGGAATAATTCAGATTAGATTCATCCTTATTCGACTAAGATTTTTATTATTTGAATGGTTATATATAACTTAGATATATATTCTAAAGTTATAATAGCACATGAAGTAACTTAGTAATTTAGTTTAGCATATCCTTTAGTAAAGGTTCTCATATAACATATTCCTAGGTTTTACACATTCTATCAAGTGTTAGAATATGAATCCAAACAACTAGAAATAAAGAATGCAAGATATTTAAAGAGCTGAGAAATAAATACCGATTTCTGGAGATAGTAGATTTAATTCAAAGTCTTCATTGTTCCTGTCCAAACATAAAAATTCCATACCTGAATATTCCATAGTATCCTTGAGGATTTGTCCTGCATAAACATAAAAACAAGAAAACTTGGGACAAGCCCAAGATACTGGCGACAAGGCCGATTAAACTGGCGACTAAGGCCGGAATACTGGCGACTAAGGCCGGCATACTGGCGACTAAGGCCGAGATACTGGCGACTAAGGCCGGGATACTGGCGACTAAGGCCGGGATACTGGCGACTAAGGCCGGGATACTGGCGACTAAGACCGGGATACTGGCGACAAGGCCGAGACACTGGCGACTAAGGCCGGAATACTGGCGACTAAGGCCGGAATACGGAGGATCCCTGGTGATAGTCTTTGAAAATGAAATTGTCAGCCACTCATGCGTGTACTGGTCCCAAAATCTCCAACTATACCGGGATATTTCGGAGGATCTTTAGTTATAGCCCTCGATAATGAAATTGTCATGCGTGTACTGGTCCCATTATCTCAGACTATAATAGGATAAACGTGCGCAACTGGCGAGGGCATGAGCCCTAAGTCTTCATGAGAGACAAAAGTCTCTTGAGTTTTGATTTCAGGTCAAAACTTTGCAGCTAGACATAAAGTCAGTGCGGGGTCTTCTACATTTTTGATTTCAGGTCAAAACTTTGCAGCTAGACATAAAGTCAGTGCGGGTGTTTATCAAGTTCTGATTTCATGTCAGAACTTGGGTTAAGACATAAAGTCTCATCTCTTCTCCTGCTATACCTACAAAACAGTAAGATTTTTGCATAGCTGGGAATCAGGATTCCTGATGCCCCTCATATGCTTGATTAGTAGCATGGCATTTAGGAATATACAAGAATATATTGGAATATATAAGAATATATAAGAATATATCATAATAATAAAAAATATAAGTGTAGATTATAACTAAACAATCCTTTACAGCTCGATACAAAAGGTTTTAAATAAAGTATAACTTAAGATGAATGGCGTTCCAAGATCTTGGAAGAGGTTCTTCCTCCATGTTGGTTAATTTGTATGCCCCTTTTCCAGCTTCTGCTTTGATCCTATAGGGTCCTTTCCATTTTGCGCAAGTTTTCCATCAGCTGGATTGGTGGTATTTTGAAATGCCTTCCTTAAAACCAGATCTCCAACTTGAAATCTTCTTATCCTAATATTCTTGTTATAATTTTGCCAACTTTTGTTGATATGTTGCCATCCTTATTCTTGCAATATCCCTAAGTTCATCAATAGTATCTAGATCCTCAGATAGTACTTCCTTGTTGGATTCTAGATTTTGCAAACTTGATCTTGCAGTAGGGACAACCATTTCAGTTGGGAGAATAGCTTCAGAACCATACACTAAAGAGAATGGTGTTTGACTAGTTGCATTCTTTGTGGTCATTCTATCAGCCCATAGAACAAATGGAAGTTCTTCAGCCCACTTTCCTTTCTTGGATCCCAACTTTTTCTTAAGGTTGTTGATTATAATCTTGTGGCTTGATTCTGCCTGACCATTAGCTTGAGGATGAACAGGTGTAGAGGTGATCATCTTTATGCCCCAGCTTTCACAAAAGTTTGTAGTCCTTTTGCCTATGAACTGAGATCCGTTGTCACAAGTGATTTCTGCAGGTATCCCAAATCTAGTCAGGATATTTCTTTTTATGAATGAGATTACTTCTTTTTCTCTAATTTGCACAAAGGCTTCAGCCTCAATCCATTTTGAGAAGTAATCTGTCATAGCCAGCATAAACACCTTTCCTCCGAGTGCTATGGGCAACTTTCCTACTATATCCATTCCCCATTTCATGAATGGCCATGATGAGACCATTGGATGTAGAGGTTCAGCTGGTTGATGAAGTATATTGCTATGTCTTTGACAAGCATCACACTTCTGGAATAAGACATTGCATCTCTTCTCATGGTCGGCCAAAAGTATCCTGTTCTCAGAATCTTTGAGAATAATGCTCTTCCCCCGGTGTGATTTCCACAATCTCCTTCATGGATATCTTTCATTACTTCCAGACTTGCGGGTTTCTCCAAACACCTCAAGTATGGGCCTGATACTGATTTCCTATATAAGATATCTTGTATGATTGTGTATCTAGATAATTTCGCTTTAAAAGCTCTATGATTTGTTTCTTCATCAGGTATTTTTCCTGTTTGAAGGTAGTTCTTAATAGGGATAGTCCAAAATATTTCATGCGCTTCTGAGTGATGAACTTCGGTATTCTCTGGTTCACTATCCTGATCTATATCATGCATATCTATCGCTGGTCTTAAAAATGAAGGATAGGAATATTAATATCCTCAGGAATCCTTAGGGATGATGCTAAGTTTGCCAGTGCATCTGCTGCGGCGTTCTCATCCCTTGGCACTTGAGTGATATCAAAGTAGTAAAAATATCCTGAAATATCCTTAACTATTTCTAAGTATTTTGCCAATTTATCTCCTTTAGTCATGTAAGAATCGTTAAATTGATTGGCTATCAGTAGGGAATCGACAAAAACATGTAGGTTTCTGATGTTCATATCCCTAGCCAATTGAAGTCCTGCTATTAGAGCTTCGTATTCTGCTTCATTATTAGTTGCTTGAAATTCACAACTAATTGATTGGGGTATTATGTCCCCCCTGTGGCGATTTTAGTATAATACCTAATCCTGTTGCTCTTACGTTTGAAGATCCATCTGTGAACAAAGTCCACTCACCAATATCTTCATCTAAGAGTTTGATTTCTAGATCCACTTCTGGTTTTAGATCACTACTAAAATCAACCACAAAGTTTGCTAATGCTTGTGACTTAATTGCTGTCCTTGGTTCATAGATCAAATCATAAGTACTGAGTTTGACTGACCATTTTGCCATCCTTCCTGATAGCTCAGGTTTTCTCAATACAGATTTAACAGGATAATTGGTCTTCATGTGTATTCTATGGGTCTCAAAGTAATGCCTAAGTTTGGTTGATGCCATGACCAAAGCTAGGATTAGCTTTTCTAAGTGAGAATATCTAGTCTCAGCATCTACTTGGCTTTTACTCACAAAATACACGGGATGCTGTGATCCCTGATGATCCTTAACTAACACAGCACTTACAGTAGTTCGGGATACTGCTAAGTACAATGATAGTGGTTCACCATCTTCTGGTCTCATGGGCAATGGAGGTGAAGACAAATATTCTTTCAGATCCTGAAGTGTCTTCTCATGCTCTTCATCCCATTGGAACTTCTTATTCTTTTTAAGGATATCGTATAATCCCTTCAATTTTTCAGAAGACCTTGAGATGAATCTATTGAGTGCAGCTATCCTTCCTGTTAATCTTTGCACCTCTTTTATGTTCTTTGGGGATTTGAGGTTTAAGATTGCTTGAATTTGTTCCGGGCTAGCCTCTATTCCTCTTTTAGTGACCATATATCCCAAGAACTTTCCTGATCTTACCCCAAAATGACATTTAGATGGGTTAAGCTTCATGTTGTAGTGGTCTAGGATATCGAAGGATTGCTGAAGATCTCTAAGATGATTCTCAGTTATCTTCGATTTGACCACTATATCATTAATATACACTTCCATAGTGTCCCCCAACTTCTCTTTGAACATCATGTTCACAAGTCTCTGGTATGTGGCTCCAGCATTCTTCAAGCCAAATGGCATTGCCGTATAGCAATATATCCCTGTTGGCGTCATGAAGGCTGTATCTTCTTGGTCTGACGGTTCCATTTGAATTTGTTGAAAGCCTGCTGATGCATCCATGAAAGTTAACATTTCATGTCCTGCTGTTGCATCTACCATGGAGTCTATATGTGGTAATAAAAAGGGGTCTTTAGGACAAGCCTTGTTGAGGTCAGTGTAATCCACACAAACTCTCCACTTTCCATTCTTCTTTTAATCCATGACTACATTGGCTAGCCACTATGGAAATTTCACCTCTCTAATCATTTTCGCTTTGAGGAGTTTCTCTACTTCCTCTTGAATGATTAGATTTCTTTCGGGTGCGAATTTCCTTCTCTTTTGGTGGATAGGCGTAATATTCCTATCTATCCCTAATTTATGTGTAATCACATCTGAGGATATTCCTGTCATATCCTCATGTTTCCATGCAAATGTGGAAATTCTTGATTTCAGAAAAGAAATCAGTTTCTCTTCAACATCCTCAGGGATATTTGTCCTTATAAGGACCTTGACCTCAGGATCATCGGGATTTAAAGGTACTTCCTTTACTTCCTTTTTCCCTATATTCCTGAGTATCCCCAAGGTCACACTTTGATTGTTACGTTGATGAAGGTCTAGTATTTCCTTTCATCAAAGATGAATAGCACTCCTTGGCTTCTTGCTGATCACTGTTGATCTTCACTACTCCCCATGGTGTTGGCAGCTTGACACATTGATGATAGGTCGAAGGGACTGCTTTCATGTCATGTATCCAAGGTCTACCTAGTATAATATTATAACAAGATAGGGAATCTATTATACAAAAACGTTGCATATAATTTACCCCCTCGATGTATACCGGTAGCTTGATTTTTCCAACAGTGGCTTTTGCTTCACCACTGAATTCAACCAGGATCAGATATTTGGTAGTTATCTCTGATTCAGGGATATTCATCCTCTTGAGTGTTTCCAATTGGATGATGTTGACCGAGCTTCCTCCATCTATAAGTATCGTGCGTACATAATGGTTAGCGACATATAATGTAATGACTAACCCATCATGATGAGGATCCAGGATATTCTCACGATCTTGTTCTTCAAAGGACACCACTGTTTCAGTGGTAAGTGTTGATGTCTTTATGGGTCTCTCTCCATTCTCCATCTTGGCTTATTTAGCATGTTTCCTAGCTGCAGAATAAGAGGTTCCACAAATGTCAGAACCACCAAAAATAAAGTTGATTACCTTTGCATCCTTAGGTGGAGATGCGGATTTCTTTGGGAATCCGTTGGAATCCTGTCTCCTTTCTTTCTTTTTCCCCAGTAGTTCTTTAAGATGACCTTTGCTTAGTAGGTAGCTTATTTCCTTCCTTAGTGCAGTGCAATCATCGGTTATGTGGCCGAAGTCTTCATGAAAGGCACACCACTTGGACTTATCCCTGGTTGCGAACTTCTTTTCCTTTGGTGGCCATCTAGCTTTTTCACCTAAGTCCTACATAGCACACATTAGTTCAGGAGTATCAACAGAAAAACAATACTCGGATATCCTGGGATATTCTTCATTATCCTCATCTTCGTCCACCGCATTGATCTTGTGGTTATCAGCCTTGTAGTATGGTTTGGATTTGAATGACTTGCTGGTAGGTGAATCCAGTTTTCTTTTGCCTTGATCATTGGGAGGTGTTGTGGTGATCCTCTTTTGGATTTCTTTATCATCTTCTAGCCTGATAAATCTCAATGCGCGATGTCGAACCTCATCCATGTTCCTGCAAGGATTCATAACCAAGTCATCATAAAATGGTGAGTTTCTTTGCAACCCAACTTAAATGCTTGGATGGCCGTAGTGATATCTAGATTAGGAATATCCAGGGATTCTCTGCAAACTTGTTGACATAGCTCCTGAGGGACTCGTCAGATCCCTGGGTTATCCTGTAAAGATCACTAGTCAGCCTCTCAATCGTCCTGCTACAAGAAAACTGATTGTTAAATAGGTTAATCAGATGAGCAAATGAAGTTATTGAATAGGGAGGAACATTAAGCAGCCATTTCAGGGCTGCTTCTGTCAATGTTGAACGAAATCCTTTGCATAAGCATGCTTCCTTCAAATGTAGAGGTATAGGGTTAGTTTCCATCCTTTTCCTATATTGTGCCACGTGTTCTTCAGGATTTGTGGTTCCATCATATAGCTTCATGGTTGGAGTTTGGAATCTCTTCAGGATCTCAGCATCACATATTGGTGGAGCGAATCTAGAGATCCTGTGGGTTGTGACAGGAACCTCAGGAATATGCTTGACCACCCCGGGAACACTAGAGATCATGTCTCTGAGTTTCTGAATCTCCTTAGCCACTTGGGGGGTTAAACCGGATTCCTGCACAGAACCAAAGTGTAGGACCTATTTGGAGCTCGGAAACTATCCGGTTCCAAGGGAAATCTGCTTGACAGCCTCTGGAATAGTGCGGAATCCTATTCCAGGGTTTTCCAATCGAAATCAACAGCAACCGTGGTGAATCGAGTGAGTAGAATCAACATGCGAGTGAGAATCGATCACCACGGGTTGAGAATCGAAGTTGGACGGTAAGAATCGCTCAAAACTTCAAGGGTTTGACACTGGAGTGCACTGGGAAGAATGAGGACTCGGAAAAGTTAGGTTTGAAATGATTTGAACATGTATTTATAGACTGTAGTCATTCGGCCGAATGAGTGGCCGAAGCAACTCATTCGGCGAATGACTATGTCGAATAGACAAGTCAGTCGAATGAGTCATTCGGCGAATGGCTTATTCGCTGAATATAGTCATTCTCTATTTTCATTCGGCGAATAAATTCATTCGTTAGAGTCATTCGCCCGAATGAGTAACACTCATACTCAAATATTATTTAACCAATTCAAACAATCATATAATCAATATTAAACATTAAGAACAATAAAGACAACTTCCATTAATATAACTTTAATCTTTACATGATGATTAGTACAAAATTGAACTAGGGACATTAAGTGCATCAACAAACTCCCCCTTGGACCTAGTTCAGCTCTTGGAAGTGTCTTTCTTGAAGTACTTCTCAGTAATAGCTTTCCAGTCTGCTCCAGCATGAATCTTGAATATACTGCAGAGACGGATCACTCTCATAAACTGTAGTGCTTGTACCATGTCCTGTACATCAAAGAAAATTTGATGACGAAACAATGCTTGGACATCTTTGTGGGACAAGTTAGTCAACCACATCGGCTCAAAAATTCGTACTGTCTCCCACTTCTTATCCTTGCATAGAACAATCACTGCCTCTCCAGTCCATCCATCATAATACCACCATCGGAAGCCCTCCATAAAGTCTTGTCGCATCTTCCTTAACGGAATCTTCTTCAAAACTCTCGGAGGTAGCCACTTCAGGAGAACTTTGTGCTTCCTTGACTGACCGTCAATCTCAGGCAGATAGTATCTTTCAGGCTGTTGTGGTTGGAAGTTCATCCATTTCTTCCTGTACTCATACTGAATTTGTCGAGAGAACCAGGCTGACATTCCAGAATCTTCAGCATATAGCATCCTCAGACGTGCTAACTGATTGATTTCAAAACCTGGCAACGTCTTAAAATCGTGAAAATGCTTGAAATAGTCAATGCCTCTTTCTCTTTTCACAGCAGCATCCAAGATCATGAAAGTATGCCCAGCTTAAGATTTGACCTCCAGCCTTGTAGCCTTTGGTCCTGTATACTTTCTTGTGCGTAGCTGGCAACTTCATGGTGCTATCTTTCTTGAGAACCTCCCAGTAGGCCTCCCATTCCTCTTTTCTCTTCTTTTGATCACCAGCTTCGGCTTTGCTAACCTCAACTTGTTCTTCTAAGTATCGGATCAGTAGATCTTCAGTGGCTTGATCAAACTGATCAGTGAAAGTTGGCAGCTCGTCTTCAGCTGATATATACGTTGGATACTCCTCATCTGTGATATCCTCCAGAATGACTTCATCCACATCATCAAAGTTTTCTGGAGTAGGCTCATCAAAAGCTGGAACTAAGGTATCATCAGTAATAACCTCATCAGGATTTAACCTGAACAACTCAGCTATCTGCTCCTTTGATAAGCAGTGTATAATCTCTCCCTCCTCCTTGTCGTAGCTAACTGAGTGCTGTATGATGCCTTGAGCGTCAAGAATCATAGTAAGAGTCTCGTCCAGTTGACGTCTCACAGGCACAGCATCGACTTCCTCAGTAGCTGCTGGTTCTTCAGTTTGTGTCGGAGGAGGTGGAGGAGGAGCCTGTTTCTTCTTGTCTTGCATGGATTTTGATATGATCTCAGAAGTATAAGGGGCTTGATCATCATCATCATCATCATCTGAACTAGATGAATCAGAAGACCCGCTTCATGACTCGTCCTGATCCTCATCATCTTTATCAGAATCTTCATAATCAACTTTTTCCTCATCAGATTCTTCTTCCTCTTCTTTCTCTTCCTCTTCTTTATCAGAATCTGAATCATTGGAGTGAGCAACAGTGCCTTCAATCCTAGGAGTGCTATCCTTGAGACTGTCAAGCTGATCAGCTAGTCTAGCATTCTCAGTCTCTAAGGACAGGATCCGGTCACTGAAATCAGTGACAGTCAATGCCAACTGATGATGCTCATCAATATATTTCAGCAACTGCTCCTCTTGCTGAGCAGAACGAGCCCATAGATCAGCTCTCTGATCAGCAGCTTGAAGAAGCAAGGTATCCTGCTCCTCTACCCACTGTGTAAGCTGAGCGATGATCAATTCTTGCTCCTTGTTCTTCTTTTCCTGTTCGATGCTCCTCTCCATCAATCTAAGAACCATACTGTTTAGTGTGCTCAGCTGATCAATAACTGAAACTGTAGGTATGAACATGTCAGCCCGTGAGATGGAGGGACCAGCAAAGGCAGCAGTAAAAATGGGAGCCTGGGTCATAGAGGTGTTCAGAGGGGCAGTGGTAGCACAAAAATGAGTAGCCCTTGACCTTGTCAGTGAAGAAACCGAGACAACT
Source organism: Mikania micrantha (assembly GCA_009363875.1). Classification (NCBI taxonomy): domain Eukaryota; kingdom Viridiplantae; phylum Streptophyta; class Magnoliopsida; order Asterales; family Asteraceae; genus Mikania; species Mikania micrantha. Next base: position 10,936,588 of record CM018690.1, on the reverse strand, counting down.
GCTACTGATGTGACACTAGTTGTAGCAGCTGTCGTCAGTTCTGACCTCCTCTGGAATGAAAATCTAGATCTCTTTCCTCTCCCAGCTCGAGAAGATGTAGACTGAACAGCTGCAACAGACACAGCTGCAGTGACAGGAGCAGAGGACCGAGGAGGTGGAGAGGTGTCAAACTCTGGAATAAATGACGGATCAGTGATCTCTTCCATCTCAGTTTCACCCCTCTTCCTCTTTATCAACCTGCCACTAACCCAGATACTCTCAAACTCCTCATCTGGTGTATCTTCTGAATCAGAACTACCAGCGTCATCAGCACCAGCTTCACCTTCACCATCACTTGAGTCCTCTGACTCATCTACATCAGCAGCAGATGTGGTGACTGTTGTGTCTAGAGAAGTTGTCACTGTGGAGGTTGTAGTAGTCATGAAATCCAACTCCAACAGTGAGTCAATGTCAACTTCCTCATCAGCAGCTATAGAGGTACGAACTCCAGTCTGAGTATCAACATCAGCTGCACTCACTCCTTCAGCATCTACACCACTAACACCTATCATGCTAACATCAGCAACAGAAATGATATCAACAACAACAACACTAGATCCAACACCAGCTGAAATCACACCAACACTTGCACCTACACCACTTCCACCTTCACCACCATGATCATCACCACCATCATCTGGCACAACAATATCTTTTATATCTGAATCAGAATCATCATGTCTCCATCTTCGACCAACAGGAGCTATGTAATCTGGCCTAGAAAGATGACCAAATAAAGATCGAGTTGCCGGCTTCCTTTCCTTGCCTCTGTGTGACATCACTCTGTTTAGAGTGATGTCAATCATGTGCTCCAACCTGAGGATATCTGCATTAATCTTCGGCAAATTCGGCAACTGTGCATCAATCAACTGCTGCAAGAAACGAGGATACATCAAGAACTTCTTATCCCCTTTCAGAGTCACATTCTCCTTCATATGTGAGAAGACCATTTCTGAGAAGTTGAATGGCAGGTTCAGCACTAGTGCAACAAAGGCACACTGAATGGTCTCTCTCATGTCATCGAATCCTCCTCTCCTTGACCCAAGGCAATGTATAAGTACATGTGCTAAGTACTTAAACTGAGGAGACATGTATGCCTTGTTTAGGATACCAGCTCCAAGATCTCCCTCATACTTGCACCTCATGAAGCAGCCTCGAACTAAGTAACGATCCAGAAGATACGACTGATCAGGTGCATCTTGAAAACCACAAACTCTTCGGATGTGTTAAGCAGAAATGACCACGTCCTGTCCTCGAACTTTGCCTCGAATAACTGTAGGCTCAGCTTCACAGTCAATATCAGCAGATGCCCAAAAATCCTGCTGATGTGAAATATATAGCACATGCAAAGTAGAGATGGCCGTATAGATCCTCGAACGCCTGAGAAATGTGATTATATCAGTATAGTGTTTGGCATTCGGAGTGGTGAGATCCAAATGTGCGCAAATGTTGTTCTTTGTCACTGACTTGTATCCAGCCATACTGAAAATCAGAGAAATATACATGTCAGAACAGTTCAATAGCTTAAAATATTGAAATCAGATTAAAAACCAGAACACATAATCAGTTTAAACTGATATGCCGAATGAAGTGAATTTTGGACGAATGAACAGTTAGGTCGAATGAGTCATTCGCTGAATGAGATTCATTCGCCGAATAGACCTCTTTCGCCGAATGAGTTATATGCTGACTTAGTCATTCGAAGAATGACCTTCATTCGCCGAATGAGTTATATGCTGACTTAGTCATTCGAAGAATGACCTTCATTCGCCGAATGAGCTTCATTCGCCGAATGATGACATTCGGCTGTTTGATGAAGTTCAATTGCCCTTTTTCTAGATGCTCACATCAGTCCACAAAAATCATATATTTGTACTCAGAAAAGACCGATTAACATATTTAACATAAGTCGAATGAGGTTTTAAGTCCATTTGCAAGGGCGAAATGAAGAACCCTAAAACTCTATAATTTGTTCAGTTTTTGATGATTTCACGGTCAGAATTTGACGATATTCGATCCCAATGTACCTGAGATAACAATAAACAAGATTATCAGTGGGTTGGTGAGTAGGAATGACGAAAAATAAGTGCGTTGAGGAGAGAGAGTGATTCGGGTGAATGTCGCACACACAGTATCGGCCGAATGAAAAATGGGAGAATGAGGGTAGTTCGACCGATTGAATGCTTATATAGGGTTACTCATTCGCCGAATGAGACATCCGAATGAGTTGTTTCGCCCTAAAGTCATTCGCCGAATGTGGCTTATTCTGTCATGAGTCATTCGCCGAATGAAAGTGACGAATAAGTCATTCGACACAAATCATTCGCCGAATGAAAGTGACGAATAAGTCATTCGACACAAGTCATTCGCCGAATGACTCTTTCTCCGAATAAGGTCATTCGGACGAATGAGCCATACTCCATACGAAACACAACAATTTCAAGATTTGTCAATTTTAATTATAAAACCCAATGCCCTTTATGAAGATTAGTGTTGTTGGTTCAGGATTCAGATAAGACAGACATCTGAACCTACAAATGATCATCTAAACTGAAGTTGAACATGTAAAATCTTTTTGTAATTTTCTGAAACAAAATACGACTGTACAACTAGCAACTAAATACAAAGAAACACATGTTTTTGTGAGAAGTCTATTTTAGAAATTAACACACACACCTAATCATATTATCTCAGTATCACTGAATGTTTCACTTCAAACACACTTGTCCTATAATCATGATTACTGATATATTTGTCCAATTTTAAACCTGACTTTACATAACTTCTAAACAAGATTTATGATCACTCATGTTTTCTGATTGCGTTACCCATTTCATTTTACCATTTAAAGATCAAAATCAGTTTATAACTCATTTCAGCATATCTTAATACCAGTCATCATAAATTCTATAAGATTCCAATTTTATTGTCTTTTTGTATTTTTCTTGTTCTATCCAAATGGACGGCTTCAGCTAGGTTCGTCCCAGCAATGTGGCACGTGTATGGAATCGAACTTATTTTGTTTAAGTATTTCTCAAGCTTAATGCCAGCTTGCTTTTGTTTTTTTTCAAGCTTAATACCAGCTTGTTCTTATTTTTCTTCAAACTTAATACCAGCTTGTTTATGTTTGAAACCCCATTTGATTCTATGATGACCGGTGTATGCTTGATTTGAGTCAAAAATTATTTCTCACTCAACTGGTTTTCTAAAACAGATCCCACCAATCAGACTTTCAAAGTCATCACAAATTGTCTATTCATTTTGTAACATCGGCCTATCAGTACATCACATTATAATTCTCATGTATTAGCTTTTATGACATGATAGATTAATGTATTACTTTCTTAAAGAAGACTTTCTCATTTTTTATAATTTTTTAATGTTTTTTAAGTTTTTCAAAATTTTTAATGTTTTTGGTTTTTCAAATTGCATACTTTTTCTCCCCCTAAAAACCTAAAACAAAAAATCTTTTTGTATTTTTGTTTAGAATAATGAAATAACAGAAATACTGAATTAAAAAATAGCAGAAATAACTAAGAAAAACAATGATCATTTGTTAGATTCAGATGAAGGTAGGACTTCATCCTTTTGGAAAACACCATTAGCCGATAACAGATATAAAAATCTGGGTTTATCAAAAGCTTTTGTGAAAAGATCGGCTTTCTGGTGATCAGTGTGAATTTTAACAACATCGATTAATTTCTTTTCAAAACAATCACATATGAAGTGATATTTAATGTCGATGTGTTTTGTTTTAGAGTGCTGAACAGGATTTTTAGTGACAGCTATGGCAGCAGTGTTATCAACATATATAGGAGTGTTAGAAAAGTGTAACCCATAGTCCCTGAGTTGCTGTTGGATCTAGATGATCTGAGAACAACTAGCACCAGCAATGTATTCAGCTTCACAGGTTGAAGTAGACACCGACGTCTGCTTCTTGCACTGCCAGGTAACTAATCGGGTTCCAAAGAACTGACATCCCGTAGATGTTGATTTGAAATCTCTCTTGCAACCGCCATAATCCGAGTCATTGTATGCAGTAAGCTCAAAATTATCATCATTAGGGTACCATAAACCAAGAACCGGTGTACCCTTCAGATAACGCATAATCCTTTTCACAGCAATCAGATGAGACACTCTTGGTTTTGATTGATAACGTGCACACAAGCATGTAGCAAACATGATGTCTGGCCGAGAAGCAGTGAGATACATAAGAGATCCAATCATTCCTCGGTACAGAGTGGCATCAATTAACTCCCCCTTTTCATCTGGTGTAATCCCGTGATTGACAGCCAGTGGTGTACCAGCAGGCTTTGCATCAGACATACTGAACCGGCTCAGAATGTCACCAACGTATTTGGTTTGATGAATGAAAATCCCTGCCTCAGACTGATCCACCTGTAGTCCTAAGAAAAACTTCATCTCTCCCATTGAGCTCATTTCAAACTTTTCTTTCATAACCTTCTCAAAATCTTTGCACAGACTATCATTTGTGGAACCGAATATGATGTCATCCACATAGACTTGCACCAAGAGTAAATCCCCATCTTTTTCTCGAATGAACAATGTACCGTCAATGACACCTCTTCTGAATCCGTTGTTCAGAAGGTGAGTAGATAGTGTCTCATACCATGCTCGCGGAGCTTTATGTAATCCATATAAGGCCTTGTCTAGCTTGTAGACTTGGTCTCGATGTAATGGATCTTCAAACCCGGGAGGTTGACTGACATAGACCGTCTCACTAATCACACCGTGAAGGAACGCACTCTTGACATCCATTTGATAAACTTTAAACTTCTTAAAGGATGCATATGCCAAGAAAATACGAATTGCTTCAAGTCCAGCGATCGGTGCAAACACTTCATTGTAGTCCAAGCCTTCTATCTGTCTGAATCCCTGAACAACCAGACGTGCCTTGTTTCGAACAATGATGCCATGATCATCTTTCTTGCAACGAAGAACCCACCTAGTGCCAATGACTTTTGCACCTTTCGGTCTGTCAACAAGTTGCCAGACACCTAACTTCTTAAATTGCAGCAGTTATTCTTGCATGGCATCAACCCATGATTATTCCTTTAAAGCCTCAGTGACAGTTCGTGGTTCCACCTGAGAGAAAACAAGAATGAGCACAAATGCTTACATCTGCAAAATCAAGAATGTCAGCAAGTCCCCCTGAAGAAAGCTGATTTCTGGTTTTAACTCCATCTAATGGACTCCCAATTATGTTCTCTTGAGGATGAATACGATTGATTCTTCCAACTGGATGGGGAGGAACCTCAACCTGTGGATCTAGATTGTTCAAATTCAAATCCTCAAGATCTGGTACAAGATCATCAACATTTTGTCCTGGGGAAACTGGTGGAAAAGAGTTATCATCAGTGTCTGAGCTGTCATCATTTGTCGGTACAATGGGAACTGAAGTGGATGAAGGTGGTACTGGTTCGTTAGGTGCATTTTGTATATCATATAACATTTGAACCGCAACATCTTCATCTGAATACAAGGGAGGCGTATTGAATGAATCAAAAAGATCTGAATAATCAAACATCCAGTCTGGCCCTTTTCCTGGTGGAGGCACAGAATATTTCTGCATATCAACATGGTACCACTCCTCAACATTCTGTGTTGATCTATTATAAACCCTTTTATTTGGAGTGCTATACCCAAGAAAATACCCTTCTTCCACTTTTTCATTGAACTTGCCCTGCTCATGTTTCTTAAGCATAGTGCATGGTGCACCAAAAGGTTCAAGATACTTAAGATTAGGCTTTCTGTTATGAAGCAGTTCAAAGCAAGTTTTCCCATGCCTCTTCACTATCAAAACCCGATTCAAAGTGTAACAAGCATTTGCTACAGCCGCATTCCAGAATTGAACTGGAAGAGAAGAATCAGCAAGCATTGTCCTAACAGCCTCAATCAAAGTCCTGTTCTTTCGCTCAGCAACTCCATTCATTTGCGGAACATAAGGGGCACTGAATTGTTGAACAATTCCCTTTGAATTGCAGAAATTTTCCATGTTATGGTTCTTGAATTCTGTTCCATTGTCTGTTCTGAGTATTCGAATCTTGAGCTTATAAAGAGATTCAAGTTTGGTAACCAATACTTGAACACAATCAAAAGTTTCAGATTTCTCCTTTAGAAAGAACACCCAAGAGTATCTGGAAAATTCATTAGTAATGACAAGACAATATTGATCTCCAACTATACTCTTACGGTTAACAGGACCAAAAAGATCCATATGGAGAAGCTCAAGTGGAACAGTGATTGAGTGATACTTCTTTGGTTTATGAGAATGCTTGACTTGCTTGCCCTTTTTGCAGGAGACACAGACATCAGACAGCTTGATATTCTTCAGAGTAACCCCCTCAACCATATTGTTATGTACCAAATGATTCATCTTGCGAAGACTCAAATGACCCATCCTCTTATGCGAAAGTATTGAATCTTTCTCAGTTGCCTTTGTCATAAAACATGAAGCTGTGGAGGAAGTTGTTGAAGCTGTGGCCATGTTGAGTACATACAAGTCTTGCTTTCTGGGAGCTAACAATAAGATCCAATCTTCAGGGATAACCACACCTTCTTTAAGAATGTAGCATTTGGAATCATCAAAGAGAACCTTGTACTGTTTATCACAAATCTGTGATAATAATAGAAGATTATTCTCCAATTGCTTGACATATCTGACTTTGTCAAATGAAACTTGCCCATTTGATAAAATTCCCTCTCTCGTGATAAAACCACCTTTGTCACCCGCAAAAGCTACATATCCACCATGAACAGATTGAACATTTGTGAGCAGAGAGATATTTCCAGTCATATGCCTTGAAGCCCCACTATTGACAATCCAAGAGCTGTTTAGAGCAGCTGTTGGGGTATTCTGCACAAAAATAAAACAATTAGTTCAATTTGGGAACCCAAGCCTTTACAGTCTTGGGTTGACCCAATGAGTCTCGGATCATAACATCGATCCATTTTCCATTTGAAACAGCCTTGTCTGAAGTGGGTGGAACTGAAGTCTCAGACTTTACTTTCCAGACTGCATTTTTACTGAAAGAATTTTTCAGATAAATGGATGATGATTTAACTTGATCAACATTAACCGTCTTGGGAACATTCAAGTTCACCAGTTTCCCTTTACCCTTGTCCAAAGATTTAACCTGATTTGGTTGTTTGGGTTTTTCCTGAATTGACTTGGATTCAGATTTGACAGGTTTAACAAAAATCTGATTTTGTTTTCTGGGTGGTGCAACCTTTGGTCTGATCAACTGTGGGCAAGATCTAACAAAGTGCCCAGGTGCACCACACTCAAAGCAAACCGGTTCTCCTTTTTTATGAAAATGTTTTAATTCAGAAAAAGATTGCCTTTTTGGTTTGAAAACATTTGTTTTAGGCGTGTTCTGATTAAAACCCAAACCCTTTTTCTCATTTGGAACAAGATTGTCAATCTTGTTAGATACACAAGCTTCATTTTCTTTTGAAGCTTTCAAAAAACCTAAGGCTTGATAAATTTTTGAGGATGAGATTGGGTCGCACTTTTTGATAACAGGGATTGGATTCTGAGCAATAACACAATCAGATGAATCATCAGATTCATCCTCAGAATCGGAAACCCAATCCTCTACAAGTCCATCCACCGAAGATTCCTTTGACAAAGAGGAACCTTCATCAGTAATCATCCCAATCGGATCAATTACTAATGGAGTTATAACTTGAAAATCTTTAACATCTTTGTCATTTGGTGAATTGACAAAGCTGTTTAAGATTGGTGGAGGACATCTTTGATAACTCACAGTTCCCTTACCCTTATGATCAGCTCCTTTGCTGATCATGTGCTCAATGATATAAGATGCACTCTCATAGCTCTTGAGCTTTTGTCCTAGGGTCTCATAATCACACTCAACTATTGCTAAGTTCTTCTTTACCTCATTAATGGTAGTGAGATAAGAAGTTATAGCATCTTGCTTGTTAAGAACAACAATCTTAGCCTCATGAAGTTGTCTATTTAAAAGTTCAATTTTAGCTTGAAAATCTTTTTCATTAGCTTTTAAAACTTTGTTAGCATCAATACACTGGTTGAGATCACTGATCAAAGCAGCATTGTGATTTTGATAGGAAAGGACCTTGCTTTTAAGGTCAACACAATTAAAACAGATAGAACAAGAAGATGAACAATCTTCAGATACATGATCAGACTGAGAAGTTGCAGCAGGAGTAGCAGATGAGTTTACCATCAAGGAAAACTGAGCAGGAGATTCTTCAATATCAGCATCAGAATCAGATTGAGTGTCAGAATCAGTCAAGCTTTCAGACTCTGATCCAGATGTTTCTTCTATCTTGAGCTGTGCTCCTTCAGCAGTACTCTCTTCATGTTGATCATCTATCTTCTGGATCTCAGCAACACATGCTTTATCTTGTCCCCTTGTTCAGAATTGAATCTGAAATCCCAATTTTCACCTTCATCCTGCTGTACCATTAAAGCTTTGCCTGCATTTGAAGAACTAGTCTGAGCAGGAGAATCAATAGGGACAAGTCTTCTTTCTGTATTTGCTGCAGAAGACTTCTGATGATGAAAAGGATTCTTGTTTCCTGCTTTCTTTGGATGTTTGCATTGTCTAGCAAAGTGGCCTTTCTCTCCACAATTGTAACAGGTGACTGATGCCATGTCAAAACCAAACTTAGACTCCTTGTTCAAGTTGATGTCTTTACCAGTCCTTTTGACAAACTCCTTAGCTCTCCTCACAGCACTTGCCAAAGCCCACATAATGTCAATCCTTTCCATATCATCTGGATCTATCTAAGAATAGTCATCATTTGTCAGATAAGGATTGCCAATCTGTCCTGCTACCAGTCCATCATAAGAACTAACCAAAGTAGACAAAAGACCCATATGCTCTTTAGCAATCTCAACTGTAACTTTATCAAAATTCTCTGTCTTTAGACTTGTGTCTGGTTGATGATGTTCTTTCTGAGAACTTGAAGAGGAGGATGACTGACTGTAATGAATTTGATTGGAAGATGGAGCTTCAGTAGTCTGAGAAACAATTGCAGTCTTCAGTGGAGCATGTGAAGAGGCTTTCTCTACAGTAGGTGTAGAATAGTACAATGAAGGATCCTGAACTTGAGCAACTCTTTTAGCTTTCCACTTGTTCTCAATTTCCTGCTCCTTCAATTTCTGGATAAAATCATTGATATCCATATGTGCCATCATCTCATTCTGCTTAAGTACCATCAAAAATGATTCCCATTTTGGAGGAAGAGCATCTGCTAAACACTGAATCTTCTCCTGAGTAGTAGTCTTGACTTCATGATTAAACAACTCACTCAACAGATGGTAAAATCTAGCAATCAAATCATCCAATGATTCATTCCCCACATACATAAAGCTGTTGAATTCCTTCCTCAATGCCTTTGACTTGATGTTCTTCAAAGCGTCATTGCCCTCATAACGCTGTAGCAAAGCATCCCACAGATATTTAGAAGATGTAAACTGTCTGAACTGATGGAAAATATCAGTAGCAATGGACTGAGATAAAATGGCATAAGCCTTCTTCTCATAATCATAAAGATTCCTTTGAGGCTCAGTCATCCGTGTGACTAGCATAGGAGTTCTATCTTCATTAAGAGGCCTCAGATATCCTCCTTCAATCATCATCCATAAATTGGTATCTACTCCATTGATGTGGATCTCAAACCGATACTTCCAGTGCTGATAATCGTCTAAAGATAATAACTAGGGAGCCTTGTTGGAGTTTCCCGTCTCAGTCTCAGTCAACAATAATGTCTGAATGCGATGATTCTGATTAGCCATCAATGCTAAATCCTCCATTTAATCAGAAACAATAAGATTCAACACTTAGTAAAATTGGCAGACTAATGGCCGAATGAAGCTGTTTGTGGCGAATGTCGGGGACCGAATGAACTGATTCTGGCGAATGAGGATCTGAGTAAGAGCGAAAGAACCTATTCGGCGAATGAAGGGTCGAATGAAGCTATTCGCCGAATGTGTGTTGAGTATGAAGCTATTCGGTGAATGAAGATGGCGAATGATGCTATTCGCCGAATGAGAACTGATTCAGCCCAACTTATTTGACCACCATGCTCATTTGGCTGATCTGAGGGTTTTGACAACAAAAATCGCAATAACTTTCGATTTTAACAGATCTAAGTACCAAATTTGGTACAGAACACCATGATATGATAATGAACCAATTGGGATAAATGTTTGGACAAAAACACCACAAAAACTCCACGAATCTTTAATGAAACAGTAACTTTAAGGGCAAGAAACTTAGGGTTTTTCAAATCTTTAACCTACAATCTGAGATTTAGTGATTTTGAATGGAAATCAAGCAGAATCAACAGCCAAAGCTCTGATACCACTTTGTAGGACCTATTTGGAGTTCAGAAACTATCCGGTTCCAAGGGAATCTGCTTGACAACCTCTGGAATAGTGCAGAATCCTATTCCAGGGTTTTCCAATCGAAATCAACAGCAACCGTGGTGAATCGAGTGAGTAGAATCAACATGCGAGGGAGAATAGATCACCACGGGTTGAGAATCGAAGTTGGACGGCAAGAATCGCTCAAAACTTCAAGGGTTTGACACTGGAGTGCACTTGGAAGAATGAGAACTCGGAAAAGTTAGGTTTGAAATGATTTGAACATGTATTTATAGACAGTAGTCATTCGGCTGAATGAGTGGTCGAAGCAACTCATTCGGTGAATGACTATGTCGAATAGACAAGTCAGTAGAATGAGTCACTCGACGAATGGCTCATTCGCTGAATATAGTCATTCTCTATTCTCATTCGACGAATGACTTCATTCGTTAGAGTCATTCGCCCGAATGAGTAATATTCATACTCAAATATTAATTAACCAATTCAAACAATCATATAATCAATATTAAACATTAAGAACAATATATAAAGACAACTTCCATTAATATAACTTTAATCTTTACATGATGATTAGTACAAAATTGAACTAGGGACATTAAGTGCATCAACACAAAGTTAGTAGTATCAATGGGATAATAGTTAATAGTATTGCTGGTAATGGGAGTTAGACAAGAAGTTCCAAGGATATTGGTATTATCCCGAGATATTCTTAACCCTTGGGATCCCGAGGGATCCCCGAGACTAGTCTGCATGGGAATGAAATCTCCGGAGTGATTCCCAGACATTCCTGACGTCCCGAAATCCAGGATCCTTGGAGCCAATGGAGTTGAAGTTTCAATCTGCTTATTCTTTTCAGCCCTCAAAGTTTCCATCTCCCTAAGAAGCCTTTGATTCATTCTTTGCTGATCTAACATTTGCTGCTGTACCTGTTGAAACAAACTCAAAATATCATTGTTAGAAACAAGTATAGGAGCAGAAGTGGTCATCCTTGTTGACGGAGCACTCTCGGCTACAAATGTGGTTTTCTTCCCAGGATTGCTAGGATTATCAGACTTCTTGGAAAAAACAGGAATATGTGAGGACACATTAGTAGTAGTAGCAGAAACAATAGGTAATGAAGAAGTTGATCTCGGTTGTGAAGCCTTTTTTCACTATATTTCTTCTAAAAACGCCTTTAAACAAAGTTTTTGTTATAAAAAACACAAGTTTGCCCCACGGTGGGCGCCAAATTGTTTCGGGTAAAAATTAACAAGTGTAACTTTTAGCAAAACTGAATTAGTTTAGTGGGGTATTGTGCTTTACAATCAAGAAAATAGTTTATAAGCAAAATGCAATAAAAATATCCCTGAGGATCCCTAGGGATATTTCAGAATATATAACGAAATAAACAGCTTACACACGAGATTTATACTAGGAAAAGCCCTTAATCCCTTAGGATTGCCGGCATAAAAACGTCGGGAGGTGACAATCGTCACTCTGCCTTGTTCTTATAAATACAAAATATAAAATTACAATACAAGAGCGCAATTGATCGACCACTAGTAGCACATGTTGAATAACAAAATAATAATAATAAATTATAAACTATCATTATTTATTATTCAAGTCATCAGATCACATAAATTTGTATATGCAAATATTCCTAATTATCCCGAATTATTCCGTATCCCGAATTATTCCGAATTATAAGGTAAATTTTTTCAGGTATAACAGTTGTGAAGTGGCTTAACCGAGCTTTATTGGTCGAGGAAAGGGTATGATAGTTGAGAGAATCGGATAAAAATGAAACAGAAGAAAGCTGGGTTGCTTTTATATGATTTTTGCGAGTTGTGCTGCTCCGCGTACCGCCACGAGGCCCTCAGTGGGTCTCGGCGTACTGCCAAGAATAAATTAATACGGTTCTCTCCCGAGACACGTCGTATATCGCCAAGGGGGAAGTTGATCGGTCGTGGCGTACCGTGAAGAAATTCGGGAATTCAAATTGTGTCGCCTGTCTTCGCGTACAGCCAGGGTCCTCGCCGGGGCCCTTGGCTTACCGCAAAGACTTCCGGACTAGACCAATTGACCCAATTTCGTTGTTTCAAAACGTTTTTCGATTGTTTTTGGTCAACGTTCATTGTTTCTTGACTTTTGTAACAATTTTGTTCGTTGATTGCTCACATAGTGCTTAATTGTTGTTAAATTTCATAATTGTTCAGTTGTTTCACCAACGTTCGTTAATCAAGACACGTGTGTGCGTTTTCCGATAATTCCTAGAATTATTGTTCAGTTGTTTTGTGTTTAGACTATTGTGCCATTTGTCACACTAAACTAACCCAATTCTAGTGCTACGTAAATAAATTAATTTATTATTTAATTAATGTAAAAGCTGACCTGGAAAATACGATGTGTGACAATTCAAAATTTTCAGGTTAGAATCATAACTCGGAAATAAAGAGAATGAGTGTAAGCGAAATCACGAAACGAGGCTCCGATTTCAAGATACACTGAGTCGAATATAGCGTTAAATAAGAGATCAGATATTTTGAACTCTTCAAGTCTTGAAATTATAACCATTGGAAAGAGCCCGAAAAATCGTGAACGTGGGCAAAAACGGTGCGTAAAACGGAGTTCGTATGCTCCCGTAATCGCGAAAACAAGAAACCAATCAGATCGCATTTGGTCACGCCACGTGTCAAAACGTGGCACACATGCAACATAATCAATCCGGGCGTACCGCCCCGTGCCAAACCTAGGGGCTAGGCTATGCGCCCCGGACCCAGATTTCGCCTATAAATAGCCGGCCACCAGATTTCGTTTTTTTAACAAAAATTTACCTTCCAGCTTTCAAATCTTGACCCTACACCTCCAAATACCCACATTTAACCCCTCCAATCATCTAGTATTCAACGCGAGGTGCTTCCTAACTTCTGTGAGGTAAAAATCTCGATTTGTTATAATTCTTGTTTTAGATCTTATTATTATTATATATAATAGGATTATGATTAATTGTTTCGTTTGAATCAAAAATACGTCGAGGTTCTGCTCAATTAATTTTTGGGAAACAAACAATTATAAGAAGAGATTCTGCCCAATTGTTTTCAGATAACTTAAGAAATATAAGTTGAGGTTCTGCCCGACTTAAAACTGAAAACCTTACTTTTATAACTGAGACTATGTCCAAAACAAGAATACGAAACCTCAGTTTTATAAGCCGTTATAATGTCCGATTATCATGAAATCATATCATAGATCATAAAGGTTTTAACCATTTTATTATAACAATGGTTGTGATTGTCTTGATCATTCTTTGGAATGATCAATGACAAGGATTAACTATTCCTAAACCTGGATCCATCGAGAAACTGTTTTGGTAATATAATCAGCAACAATATCTATTTGATTAATCCGTAAATGTCGTGATTAATCCAGTGAGTCATAAACTCCTTAATAGGAGCCTAAATCATTATATGTTCCCTGTTTATTGCACTATGTATGATATTAAGTTAAGGAGGCTGATTAAGGATTTAAGATCAGCTTGATGACTAGAGCTGTTATTTCTTGATATCGTAAGTCAAGGAATATTCTGATAAATCTAATTCAAATACACAATTGTAGAATTCTCTTTAGATTTTGCGTGATACTTCAAAATCAAAACACTTCAATAACACAGGTGAGATCATAGTCCCTTCTCTCTTTAAATGTTTACCAAAACTCGGGGTGGAACATGTAGATACATTTTCAAAACATATTTTATCAAATATTGTGAAATCATATATCAGTATCATCAGGAAAATCATGATAAACATTTAACAATTAAATCTTTTATCAACTCATTGAAAACAAGAGAATCACTTGGAAACTTTGGTTATGTGGATGCTATTTGAGGACATTCTTATGTAAATATCATTAACTTGTTATCAAGCCCTTGGTAGTACTGATATGATCATATGCGGGAAAACATGTATCATTACATAATCGATCCAACCGTGGGTTGGACATCATCATATGAACTAACAATCATTTACTGACTATCATTTATCATTAGGTTTCATGTTTGCATGCTCAATTAGATTCAATTTCAAAATACCTGTTTGATCATTTGTGATTATTATATCATGGAAATCATTGTTTGAACAATCATTTTGAATCAATAAAACCTATGTTCTCACTCAACTACTTGTAGTTGACTTTTATCTACATGTTTCAGGTAATCGGGAGCGTTAGTAAAAGCAATCTAGGTCAGGATCAACAGCAGAAATAGTTGTGACCTAGAAAGAAAACAAAAACATCATATTATATAATAATTATCTTATGATAAACTTGTTGTATAATATGTATGTTATGTTTGTTTAAATGAACTTAATTTTATAAAACATAGTTAATCATATGTTATTCTCAAACATTGGCACATGAACACATAGTCACGCGCCGTGGATTCCGCACGCACCGTGGGTTGTGACACGATGTGTCACATTTGTTGAAAATGGAGAAAATGAGTGTAGTAACATTACTACTCGTTACATTTATGTAATCAAGAACATTTTGTAAAAAGAAAAATGATATGACTATAATGAAATTAAAGAGAAAATTATAATGAGTTTAATGATATATATATTTTTTTAAAAAGTAGCATAGTATAAAAAAGTTATATTTCTATAAAAATCAAAAGGGGAACTTGAATTTAAAATTTTGAAAATGAATTTTTAAAGTGACACTTATTCACCGTTTTATTAAACCTGAATTTTTTATTTGATTAAAAGACTTGAATACCTTTTTGAATTTTTTTAAACGGGTATCTAGATGTCAAACATCTTATTTTTTTTAAATAAATGATTTAGTTGTTGCAAAAAAATATAAGTTATATTTTATTTTCAATCAAACACATATATATATAGATAAGGATTTTTATTTAGAAACCAATAGTAATTGAAAAGCAAAAGAAGTATTTATAACGACAAATTTGTTTATTTTAAAATTTAAATGATTAGAAATATATTTTTTTGTTCTTAACGAATTATTGATTTATTTTCATTTGAATACATAGATATATACATAGAGGATTAGGTTCAAGTAAAAAGGATGAGATTGGTGAAAAGGGTGAGAAGGATTATGGAGTTGACAAGTGACATTTTCTCTAATTTTATAAAAAGGGTATTTTGGCCAATGTTTTTAATGTTTCAAGTTATTATGTTTAATGCTTTAGGTCATTGTGTTTAATGTTTTTATTATTTTATTTTATTTTTTATATCTTGTGTTATTTTGTTAATGTTTTTTATGCATTTAATAAATTGTTCTTATTTATTTTTTATGTTTTATTTATTAAAAATACATAATTGTGTTATTTCACCATTATGTTTTTAAAACTCATAATTTTAAAAAACATAAATTGTTTTAATTTTTTGAAAACTACATTTTCGTCATTGTATTTCATGTTTAGATGATTGTTTAATATATTCATCATTGTGTTTTATCTTCAAAACATTGTGTAATATATTTATTATTATGTCTTACGTTCAGGTCATTGTGTAATATATTTATCATTTTATTTTATCTTTAGAACATTGTGCAATATATGCATCATTGTGTCTTACAACGTTCAGGTCATTGTGTAATATATGCATCATTGTGTTTTATGTTCAGGCCATTGTGTAATATACCCATAGTTATGTTTTACGTTCAGGTCATTGTGTAATATACTCATAGTTGTGCATTACGTTCAAGTGCCTGCGTAATATACTCATTATTGTGTTTTGCGTTTAGGTCATTGTGTTTTACGTTCAGGTCATTGTGTTTTACGTTCATGTCATTGTTTTGCCAATATTATCTTTAAAGCTCATCATTTTATAACAAAATTAGTTAGACGTAACGTTGAACAAAAAGAAACAATCAAAAACAAAAAGACACAATAACAAACAAAATGACACAATAACGAATTACAAATATAAAAGGTGGAGGAAAAAATATTTTTTATTATTTTTTATATAACAATATTATACTCGTTTTAAAAATAAAAAAATGCTCGTTTTTTGGGTGTAGTTTTTGTAAAAAAATTGTTAGGCGCAAAATATTCTCACTCGGGATATTTCAGGATTCGGGATATTTCGGGATCAGGGATATTTTAAGAATATGAATTATCACTAACAATTATCTCTGTTGCTTAACATCTATTGCGAGATTTCAGGATTGACAGGTTGTCCTACGGCTGGCCCTAATATCACGGAAGCATTATCAACTAACCAAACTTGGATGCGGAACCTAAGGAAGATTTATGCGGATGATTGGAATGAGTCTCCCACGTTTGGAAAGTGCCGGAATAATCAGAACTACCATGTGAACGTTATTGAACGTCATTTTGTAGATTCTTTTTAGTATAAAACCGAGGCAAATGATCGATATAGGACACTTGATATTGGAAAAACACACACAAAACTCACTGAAGCTTATTCAGCTGCTTAGCATCGATCAACTTGTGCTCTTTCTTTGTATTTGATTCATTTTATTATTAATAAAACTAGGCAGAGTGACAATTGTCACCTCCCGAGGTTTTTATGCCGGCAATCCTAAGGGATTAAGGGCTTTTCCTCGTATAAATCTCGTGTGCAAGATGTTCATTTTATTTGTATATTCTGGGAATATCCTCAGGGATATTCAGGGATATTTTGAACATATACTCGGTATACTCAACATATTTGCTTGTAAAACACAATACCCCACTTATCTAATTCGGTTTTGCTAAAAGTTAAGCTTGTTAATTTTTACCTGAAACAATTTGGTGCCCACCGTGGGGCAAACTTGTGTTTTTTATAATTAAAACCTTGTTTAAAGGTGTTTTCAGAAGGAATATATTGAAAAATGGCTTCACAACCGAGATCAACTTCTTCATTACCTACTATTTCTGCTGCTATTACTAATATGCCTTCTCAGATTCCTGTTTTCACCAAGAAGCCCGACAATTCTGGAAAAAAGACTACCTTTGTGGCCGAAAGTGTTCCATCGACGAAGATGACAACTACTGCTCCTATACTTGTTTCTAACAATGATATTTTGAGTATGTTTCAACAGGTACAGCAGCAGATGATAGATCAACAATGAATGAATCAAAGACTTCTCAGCGAAATGGAAAACTTGAAGGCTGAGAAGAACAAACAAGTTGAAGTTACTACACCAATAGCTCCGATGATCCTTGATTTTGGGACATCAGGGATATCCGGGAATCATTCTGGGGACTTTATCCCAATGCAAACCAGTATCGGAACCTAGGATCCCAAGATCTGGGAATGTCTCGGGATAATCTCCTTATCCCTAGAACATCACTCCCTACACCATTCACTGGTAACACTTACAATTATTCTCCATTAGATACTACTAACATTGGTTCATCACATGAAATAGGAATATCTCCTCAAGTGGCCAAGGAAATCCAGAAACTTCGGGATATGATCTCAAGTGTACCAGGAGTGGTCAAGCCTATCCCGGAAGTACCAACAATCACCCACAGAATATCCAGATTCACTCCACCTATATGTGATGCCGAGATCCCGAAAAGATTTCAAACTCCTACCATGAAGCTATATGATGGAACTACGGATCCCGAAGAGCATGTATCACAATATAGGGAAAGAATGGAGACAAATCCTATTCCCCGCATCTAAAAAAAAGCTTGTTTATGCAAAGGATTTGGATCAACATTGACAAGAGCAGCCTTGAAATGGCTACTTAATGTTCCTCCTTACTCTATTACTTTATTTGCTCATTTGATTAACTTATTTAATAATCAATTTTCATGTAGCAGGACATTTAAAAGGCTAACCAGTGATCTCTACAGGATAACACAAGGATTGGATGAATCTCTAAGAAGCTATGTCAACAAGTTTGGCAGATAATCTTTAGATATCCCTAACCTGGATATCACCACTGCCGTTCAAGCTTTTAAAACAGGATTACAGAAAAATTCACCCTTTTATGACGATTTGGTTATGAATCCTTGCAGGAATATGGATGAAGTCTGGAACCGCGCATTAAGGTTCATCAGATTGGAAGATGATAAGGAGATCCAGAAAAGGATTACTACAACTCCTCCCAATGACCAAGGCAAATGGAAGTTAGATTCACCCACCAATAAGTCATTCAAACCCAAGCCATACTACAAATCCGACAACCATAAAATCAATTCTGTGGATGACGATGAAGATGATGAAGATTATCCCAGGATATCTGATTTTTTTTTTCTATAGATATTCCTGAACTAATGTGTGCTATGCAGGATTTAGAGGAAAAGGCTAGATGGCCTCCTAAGGATAAAAAGTTTGCTACGAAAGATAAATCCAAATGGTGTGCATTCTATGAAGATTTTGGACATGTGACTGAAGATTGCATTGCCTTGAGAAAGGAGATAAGCTACTTACTTAGCAAAGGCCATCTCAAGGAACTTCTCGGTAAAAGGAAAGAAAGGAGGCAGGATCCTGATGGATTCCCAAAAAGAGCTGCATCCCCACCAAAAGATGCTAAGGTAATAAACTTTATCTCCGGTGGATCTGACATATGTGGTACTTCTTATTCTGCAGCCAGAAGACATGCTATAGAGGCTAAGATGGAGAATCGAGAAAGACCCACAAAAACATCAACTATTACTAAGGATACTGTGATATCCTTTGAAGAACAGGATCGAGAAAACATCATAGATCCTCATCACGATGGGTTAGTAATTACTTTATATGTTGCTAACCACTATGTGCGCAGGATACTCATTGACGGAGGAAGTTCAGTGAACATTATCCAATTAGAGACACTCAAGAGAATGAATATTCCTGAATCCGAGATAACTACCAAGTCTTTGGTTTTGGTTGAATTCAGTGGAGAAGCCAAAGCTACCATTGAAGAAATTAAATTACTAGTATATATCGATGGGGTAAATTCTATGCAACGCTTTTGTATTATAGATTCTTTGTCTTGTTATAATATCATATTAGGTAGACCATGGATACCCTCGACATATCACCAATGTGTTAAACTACCTACACCATGGGGAGTCGTGAAGATTGACAGTGACCAACAGGAAGCCAAAGAGTGTTATTCATCCTTGATGAAGGCGACGACGAAATCAACCTCAACATAGAAATCAAAGAGCAACATTGGGGATAATCAGGAATCCCGGGAAAAAGAAGTAAAATAAATACTACTAAATCCCGAGGATCCTAAGACCCAAGTCCTTATAGGAACTGATATCCCCAAGGATATTGAGGAGAAATTGATTTCTTTCTTAAAGTCAAGAATTTGAACCTTTGCTTGGAAGCATGAGGATATGACAGAGATATCCTCAGATGTAATCACACATAAGTTAGGAATAGATAGAAGCTACAAACCCATCCACCAAAAAGGAAGAAAATTTGCTCCTGAAAGGAATGTAATCATCCAAGAAGAAGTGGAAAAACTCCTTAAATCCAAGATGATTAGGGATGTAAAATTTCCAAGATAGCTGGCTAATGTAGTTGTGGTTCAAAAGAAAAATGGAAAGTGGAGAGTTTGTGTATATTACACAGATCTAAACAAAGCTTGTTCTAAAGACCCCTTTCCATTACCACACATAGACTCAATGGTAGATGCAACAGCAGGCCATGAAATGTTAACTTTCATGGACGCGTCAGCAGGATTCTAGCAAATCCAAATGGAACCCTCAGATCAAGAAGATACTGCTTTCATGGCGCCAACAGGGATATATTGCTATACAGCAATGCCATTTGGCTTGAAGAACGCAGGAACTACTTACCAAAGGCTTGTCAATATGATGTTTAAGGATAAGCTGGGGGACACTATGGAGGTATACATCGATGATATGGTGGTCAAATCAAAGATTACCAAAGATCATCTTCGGGATCTTAAAGAATAATTTGATATCCTGGATCGATACTGTCATACCCCGAGCCGGCGGGCTGGATCGACTTTCCCGTCGGGCGGAAAGTTCTCAGGGCGCGATATCGTTTGATAATCGAAATGATCAGATTGTTTACATAGCACATGAGATATAAAATGATAAACGCTAAAATAACATCAATACAGAATTACAAAGTTAAATTACATAGTCATGTTCATAATTTAACTAAGTAATTCTTCCCAAAAGAATCACGGTGGCTTCTATCTTGTAACTGTACAAGATATACAAAATATGATTCAATGTTTTGTCATGTCAAAAGTATGCAACACAAAATGAAGCTAGGTCTTCTAAAAGTCCACTAGCTTAGCCTTGACATATGAGAGACTACACCTGTTCGTCACCTGAGAAAACATGCATTTAAACAACGTCAACACTAGGTTGGTGAGTTCATAAGTCTGTTAATTGAAAACCTTGATTTATTCCCATGCACAATCACAATGTTAATCATGTTACTTGTATGTTGTTTGATTCACCCTTTCTCCCCGTGGCTTCTCAATAGTTATATTCTCAGGTAATATATCATCCTAGAAGTTATGCTTATATATAGGGCATATGTAAGGGAACCAAGCCCTAGCCAACATCCCACCACATAACTACTAGAACTCCACACTACTTGCAATACAACTATTGATATCCATCTCCATTCCACTTGTTCATCTCATTTTTTGATCACCTGTTACATCTTGTATAGAATAATATAATAATCGAGTTGCAGTTATCAAACCAAAATATTGATAACCCTTGTATATATTAAGGATATTAGATTTACTTAATTCGCTCCTTGTATTATTCTATTGCTTGTGGGGTTAACTGTTGATCACTTTTAAATAATAAAAGTGCTAATTAACCACTTGTGATATGTTCTCAAATTGCAATGCATAGAGCCTAAAAGGAATCCGTTGTAATCCTCACGTAATCAGATCACAATGCATCCGATTTACCTCTATCCCGTCGTGTGTTCTCATTGTTGTTAACAAAGTTAAATAAGAACTTGTCTTATTACTTTATGTTAACTGATGTGTGAATGATGTTGTTATCATGAAGATACATTATCATGATTATCATTCTAATTTATCCATATGATCACCATGTTGCCATTAAGCCATGGTAAGAACTAGTCTTACCACCCTTAATCCGCTCAGGTGGTGGATGATGGTTGTCCATGTAGTCACCATGTTGCCATTAAGCCGTAATAAGAACTAGTCTTACTACCCTTAATCCGCTCAGGTGGTGGATGATAGTTTTCCATGTAGTCACCATGTTGCCATTAAGCCGTAGAAAGAACAAGTCTTACTACCCTTAATCCGCTCAGGTGGTGGATGATAATTGTTCCACGTTATTTCGTAATGTGTATTAAGTTGTAAACTAAGCGTTATAAGTACTTGTCTTATTATACTTAGTTAACTCTAGTGTTGAATGGTATTATGAAGATGTATTATCTTCAAATCATTCATATTTTTTGTTGTTGTCATCATGTTTCCCTGTGATTATCCCAATGTTTGTCCTTGTAAGAATAACTAGGTGTTGTAAGATCTATTCTTGCAACTATGTTATTCTAAAGTGTTGATGAGTTATGATATTATATTATCATATTCATCTTAGAATTTCTGTCATAATATGATCATACAAGCATGCATACAATGATAAACGATAATAAGTCAAACAATATTATCTAAATCATAGTATAAACAATATGTGAAACATTAAAACTTTTAAATGAATAAAAGTAAGCATGTTTCTCAGCCCCGAGAGTTTAAAATCAGTTAAGATTAGAGAAAAGGGGCATATGAACTCACCTTGGGTTTGAAGTGGTTGACTTAGCTTAAACGAGAATGCAGGCGCTCTTTGTTTGTGCTTGTTGTTGATTCACGATCTTGTATTGATTTCCACATTGTATTTAACTTATAAGTATTGAGTGTAATTGTTTTGTGTGCGCGTAGGTGTTAACCTTAAAGTTGGTTGTCACCACTTGGTCTTGGTCATCATTCGGCCCCGATTCTCTTATTAGGAATCATGCTATTATTTTAACAATTTGGCTACTTAACTTGTCATGTTATGAATACCCAACTTAAGTTTTAGCTAAAAAGTCATAAACCTTTAATAATTTATAATATCTTAAGTAGATCATTTCACCGTTAATAAGTAACCATACTGTGATTATCCTTATAAACCATACAGTTTTAGATCTTATGAACGTATTAGGTTATACCATAAATCAAGTGGGCCGAATGTAAGTAGTCTTGGGCCGATTCAATTTGGGCCGAGGGTTTCATGTGATAATACAATGTGTTGGACCCATGAGTCAATGTGGGTCGAATCAAGTGTGTATGGGCTAAGCCGGGTGTCATGGATCAAACCAATAGTCATTGGGCCGAATATATGGAATGCATGTGAGGGTGTGGGCTGTACAGTGCAATGGGCCGAGTGTTGTGGGTTGACTACCCGTTCATGGTCCAGTTGCCTAAGCTGGGCCGATCAAAAGGGTACATGGGTTTCCAAGGTTCGCTGGGCAGTGAGTTGCAGCCCCAAGGTTCGTTAATGATGCTTAGGTTCGGTCAGCTGTGGATTATCATAAAGGTTCGGCTATTTATCCTGGTTTGGCGAGTTTGTTATGCAAGGATCCCTGACAACATGAAGGTTCGTTGCATGCTATCTGAATTCAGCACCGTCGTAGAGGTTCGGCGGCTAATGATTCGTGGACATGGTTCGCCTAGATAGGCAATGCAAGGTTCGACTGATGTAGGTTGGAAGGTTCGGCTAGACTGCATCATAGGTTCGTCCGAGGTTTATTCACATAGGTTCCCTGCTCCTAGAAAATATTCGGCAACAAGGCTGGGTTCGGCTAGAATTGTGCATGAAGGTTCGGCCAAGGTTCGCAACATGGTTAGATAGGTTCGGCCCTGCATGGGGAAGGTTCGGTGAGGTTGTTGACAAACCCTAGCTTCATGGGGTCGACAGGTTCGCCTGGGATGATCTGATCGAGGAGAGGTTCGACAATGGGTGCAGCACAGGGTTCGGCACTCTGAAATCAAGGTTCGGCCGATATGCAGCCGCGAACCCTGCGTGTCTCCCTTCAACATCCAGCTCCAACCCTCGATCTTGCTGCTCACATGGCGTGTCTAGACATAGACCGGGACCTGATGGTGTAAGGAGGGTGTGGTTTGGGGTTTTACACCGGTTAAGTGTACGCGGTTCCAACAAGGGAAAGAAACCCTAGTTTTCCAAACTTTCTTTCGCTCATACCTCTGATTTGGCCGGTGAAAACTCCAGATCCTTTGTACTTCTAGGTAGAGGAGGTCGATGGCTACGCGTGGACACCAGGAACACCCGATTTCGTTGAGAAATGACCAAGATATGGTGGTTTGAAGGTTGAAATTGGTGGTGGGAGAGAGATGGCCGGATTTTGTGGGTTAGAGAGAGAGTGGGAATGGTGAAAATGAAAGAATTGTCTCAATTTAGGCTTTAAATACCCCGAGGGTATTCGGGTTTGTTTCGGTTGCTCGGTTCGCGTTTTCATAACGTTTCCGAAACGTAACGCGTAATTTACGTGTTTTAAAATAAAAAGATTGATTTTAATTATTATTGATGAGTTTCAAAATTGTAAAACATTATTTATTTTATTTTATTAATTTATGGTCGTTCGTGTCGTGTTTCGTTTTCGTTTCATCAAATCGCGTCACCATTGCGCGTATTCGTTCGAATCGTCATTTGAACGAACACGTCGATGGTTTGGCTTTCTGATTTTTGTTTTCTACTTCCTAGTCATCATTTCGGAACGTTAAACTCACAGATATGTTTGTGTGAATCGTCACCCACGCAAACACACTGTCAGTTCGTTATTCTAAAACAACACTTTAATATTGTTTTAAATTGTATTTCCTCACTGTCGAACTCAACTAAACATTTTGTTATCACATTGTTATCACATTGATTTGTCGGCCATCTGATTCCTGTCATCTATGGATATCAGATCGCAACCGATTTGTTTATGTTATTCACTTGAACACTGTTGTTTCTCTTGATTAGTTGTGTTAAATGTACTTTGGTTTTCACCTTAACACTAACAACTATTGTTTATAATGAGTGTTGTACTTACGGCATTTAAGTTTACACATAAATACGTACAACTGTTTCTTGTATTTTGAATTCTGTTAATACAAGTACTGTTCACAAACATGTATTTACACATAGTAACTATTGAAAGTACACATGCCATACGGACTTGCCGGCCGGTCAGGTACTAGTTGTCACAGATACAATATGAAAATCAACCCTTCTAAGTGTCATTTTGGAGTAATATCAGGAAAGTTCTTAGGACATATGGTCACTAAGAGAGGAATAGAGGCCAGTCTATAACAAATTCAAGCTATCCTAAACCTTAAATCTCCAACAAATGTAAAAGAAGTACATAGATTAACAGGAAGGACAACCGCGCTTAACAGGTTCATCTCAAGATCTTCTAAAAAATTCAAAGGATTCTATGATATCCTTAAAAAGAATAAGAAGTTTCAATGGGATGAAGAGCACGAGAAGACACTACCGGAGTTGAAAGAATACTTATCCTTAGCACCATTACTCATGAAACCATAAGATGGTGAACCACTATCACTGTACTTAGCAGTATCCCGAACCACTGTAAGTGATGTGCTAGTCAAAGATTATCAAGGATCACAACATCCAGTATACTATGTAAGTAAGAGCCTATTAGATGGTGAAACTAGGTATTCCCACCTAGAAAAGTTAATCTTAGCTTTGATTATGGTGTCAACAAAACTTAGGCACTACTTTGAGACACATAAGATACATATTAAAACAAATTACCCAATTAAATCGGTGTTAAGAAAACCTGAGTTATCAGGAAGAATGGCCAAATGGTCGGTTAAACTTAGCACTTACAATTTAATCTATGAACCAAGAACAACAATTAAGTCTCAAGCACTATCAGACTTTGTGGCAGATTTTAGTAGTGATATTCAACCAGAAGTAGATTCTGAAGTTAAACTTTTGGATGAGGATACCGGTGAATGGACTCTACACACTGATGAAGCCTCGAACGTAAGAGGGACAGGTTTAGGGATAATACTAAAATCACCACAGGGGGACATAATACCCCAATCGATCAGTTGTGAGTTCCAAGCAACTAATAATGAAGCTGAATATGAAGCTTTAATAGCGGGACTCCAATTAGCTAGGGATATGAACATAAGAAATCTCCATGTATTTGTTGATTCCTTACTAATACTTAGAGATAGTTAAAGAAATAGTAGGATATTTCTACACTTTTGATATCACATAGGGTCCTAGAGAAGAGAATGATGAAGCAGATGCATTAGCAAACCTCGCGTCATCTCTAAAAGTTTGTGATGATATCAATATCCCTATCCTACATATCCTGAATCCAGCGATAGATATATAAAATTGAAATCAAATCCTTAAACCAAAAAATATTAAGATATCCTGGATTACACCTATTAAAGAGTATCTCCAAACAGGAAAAATACCCAATGGAGAAACAAACCATAGAGCCTTTAAAATCAGGATATCCAAATACATAATCATTAGGGATATCCTATACAGGAAGTCGGTAGCTGGTCCATATCTAAAATGTTTAAAAAAACCAGAGACCTTAGAAGTAATGAAGGACATTCACGAAGGAGATTGTGGGAATCACACCGAGGGCAGAGCATTGCTTTCGAAAATCCTTAGAACAGGATATTTCTAGCCTACTATGAGAAATGATGCAATGTCCTATGCCCAAAGATGTGATGCTTGCCAAAGACATAGCAATATCCTTCACCAACCAGCTGAACCTCTATATCCAATAGTCTCATCATGGTCATTCATAAAATGGGGAATGGATATAGTAGGAAAACTACCAAAAGCTCTAGGAGGAAAAGTGTTCATGCTTGCCATGACTGATTATTTTTCAAAATGGATTGAAGCCGAAGCTTTTGTACAGGTAAGAGAAAAAGAAGTAATATCCTTCATAAAAAGAAATATCCTAACCAGATTCAGAATACCTACTGAGATTACCTGTGACAACGGATCTCAGTTCATTGGTAAAAGAACTACCAATTTTTGTGAAGCATGGGGGATAAAAATGATTACTTCCACACTAGTACATCCTCAAGCTAATGACCAAGCAGAATCAAGCAACAAAATTATCATAAACAATCTCAAAAAGAAGTTGGGATCTAAGAAAGGAAAATGGGCTGAAGAACTCCCATTTGTCCTATGGGCAGATAGGACAACTACAAAAAATGCGACTGGTCAAACGCCATTCTAATTAGTATTTGGTTCTGAAGCTGTACTCCAAACTGAGTTGATTATCCCTACTGCAAGAACAAGTCTACAAACTATGGAAGCTAATAACAAAGTATTATCTCAGGATATAGACACTATCGATGAATCTAGGGATACTGCGAAGATTAGAATGGCTGCCTATCAGCAAAAGATAGCCAAAGCCTACAATAAGAATATAAGTATCAGAAGATTCCAAGTAGGAGATTTGGTTTTAAGAAAAGCATTTCAGAATACCACTAACCCAACGGATGGAAAGCTTTCCCCAAAATGGGAAGGACCTTATAAAATCGACTCCGAAGCTGGAAAGGGGGCATATAGATTAATTACTATGGACGATGAACCTCTTCCAAGGGCATGGAATGCCATTCATCTTAAGACTTATTTTATTTGACATTTATCTTTACCCCCATGATTATCTTATAAATATACTCATATTCTTAAAATATCCCTACATTTATATCCTGATACCTTGATACTAACTTCAGCATTGGAAAGGCTTAGGGATCCCTAATGCCTACATTTGCAAAAATATTTTATGTTTTTTCATGAATAACAGGGGAAGATACGAGGCTATATGTCTCAGCCCAAGTTTTGACCTAAAATCAAACTTGATCAAGACTCTCGCAGAGACTATACGTCTCATGAAGACTTAGGGTTCATACCCTCGCCACTAGCGCACGTATATCTTGCTATAATCCAAGATAATGGGAATAGTACACGCATGAATGGCTGACAAAATCATTATCGAAGATTATAACTATGGATCCTCCGTAATATCCCGGTTTAGTTGAAGATTTTGGGACCAGTACACGCATGAGTGGCTGACAATTTCATTTTCGAAAACTATAACCAGGGATCCACCGAATTCGAGCCTAGTCGCCAGTATCCCGGCCTAGTCGCCAGTATCTCGGCCTTAGTCGCCAGCATTTCGGCCTTAGTCGCCAGTATCTTTCGGCCTTAGTCGCCAGTATAATCGGCCTTAGTCGCCAGTATAATCGGCCTTGTCGTCAGTATTCCGGCCATAGTCGCCATTATTTTTGGCCTTGTCGCCAGCCTAACCGGCCTTAGTCGCCAGTATATTGGGATTATCCCAATCTTTCTTGTTTTTGAACATATGCAGGAACAAACTCTCAAGGATATTGAAAAGACGGACTCAACTCTTAAAACTATTTCAGGATATCGCACAAGTATATTCATATTATGCCCAAGGATATAAAGGTATGTAATTTACACATTATCCTGACAGGAATAAGAAAAGCTTCGAGAATGAGTCTACTCTTTCAAGGAGTTGGTATTTATTTCTTAACTCTACAACAATCTTTATTTCTGATTATACAGTTAACTATTAGAAATATCTGATCCTGAAATAAAATATCCTCAAAATATTTACCAAATAATGAAAACTATAGTAGTATTCTTAACCTTATTACAATCCTGATCAGAATAAATGGATACACTTCTCAAGTATACCCTGACCTTAAAATACTTAATCGAAGAAATGCTTTAAATAAAGTTTGTATACAAATAAGATTACTTAATAATACTAAGACGACTATCCCAGATCTTCTTTAAATAAATTTCCTATTATGAAAACTCATATGCCACAAAGAGTATAATTTAGTTTTCGTCAAAAATATTTTTAAGATACCTTTGAAATGTTTTGCATACACAATAAACATAACAATCTAAAACATTCATTAAGATTACTAAATCAAAAGATTAACCAAAGTAAGGTCAGTATATCGGGCTTCGTCATGAAAAAAACATGATCCCTCCACCCAATATACTGAAAATGTCAGAATAAGAACAAAAGGAAATTTTAGGCTTCGCCATGTAAACACATGGTCCCTCAATCTAAAATTCCATAAATTGTCTACCCATTCAGGGACTTAACATCGAAATATTGTTTAAACTACAAGATATCATGAAAAGAACCACAAACATGATGGGCTCAGACCTTATCAACTCTGTCTTCATCACCCATCGCTGCGTCACATACGCCTCCACCTACTCCAATATCCTCACCTCCTGCCACTTTACTGGTCTCCACCACGCTCGCCGTCTTGGCCGCCTGCTTCGACTTTTCTGCCATTTGGATCTTGGCCTTAAGGATAGCTGCAGCATCGGACTTTTTTGTGCCTTCAATGATCTCCTTTATCTTCACTTTATGGGTAGCATCATTGTCCTTAGCCAACTTCTTGAACTTCAGGGCCTCCTTCTCATAATGACCAGTCTTAGCAACATCAATTTTCTTTTGATCTTCGAGATCTTAAATTTGCTTTTCAAAAGCCTCCTTATCCCCAAAAATTTTCAGGATGGCCTACAAAATGAAGATATTTTGAGAATATAATTAAACCAAAATAAACAAATTAAAAAAAACGAAAAGAACCTTTTGAAGAAGATCAACAGCAGGGAGGTCAGGAACATCATCCACATTAACATCAGTACCCTTGCGCTTTTTTGATGTTTTGGTGGAGCAGTTATGCATTATTCTAGCCTTGGGAACAAAGAAGTCAGTAAGGTCTTCGAGATCAAAGGCTGACTCTAAGAAAACAATAAACAAGGATATAAAAATCATGAAATCAGTCAAACCCAAAGACCAGTTTCAGAATACCTGATGTCATCTGGGCATGGGATTGTTGTGAGGAAGCGCTGTGAGATGAGGAAGAAATAGGGATATCTTCTTTGGAGGTCGCAACAAACTTTCGCTCTCTTTCTCCAATCACCAATAGAGATTGTACCCTCTGTTCAGTATCTTGATTCTCACCTACCAACGACTCGAATTTTGGTGCTGAAACACAAATATAAACAAAAATTAATTAGCAAAAACTCAAGATATGATAGTAAAAAAATAAAATATCCTACCCTTTAACAACCAACTAACAGGAAGAGAAATTCCCCTAGAAATGGAACTTCGCTTAACAAAAAAAAACTTATCTCTCCACTCTTCTTCATTCATGGTGACCCCATGAACCAAAACAGGGGCACTAGTTCGTCTCTGAAGCAGAAAACGAGAATATCCATGGGTGCGAAGCTGATAAGCGAAAGAGATTTCAGGAATACCGATCTTAAGACCATACTTGTGGTTTAGTCTATGAAGGGTGACAAGGAATCGCCAATCCATAGGCATCATTTGAGGATAGCAGAGACGGGTGATTCGAATAAATTCAGAAATCAAAGTAGGAAAAGGGAAAGATAGACAAAGAAAACAGGTATTTGGGAAAACAAACCCATTTGGTGGAACTATGATCAGCTTTCAAAGCAGGATCATAACGACGGAATACGGTCTCCTCGGGAAATGCTTGAGAAAGCTGCATGGCCTCAATATGATTATCATCAAAAATGTAGGCATTCTGATCAGTATATGGAAGAATGTTCTGATCAAAGAAGTCGCTAACCTAGGATGAAGAAGTAGAATTCGACATTTTTACTTAATTAAAAAGCAAAAAAACAGAGGATTTGGAATAGAAAACTTACTAGAGGGGATGATCAAAGAAGATAAGTGATTTGAAAAAAGGGAGGCGTGATCATTATATGCGCAGTATTCTGACATTCAAACAGTAACCGTTATCCCCATCTAACCGTCTATTCAAAATTCAAATTTCGAATTTTAAACTTTGGATTTTTAATTTTACAGCTGTAAACAACTAACTGTAAAATTGAGGGCAATTGTTAGGCGCAAAATATTCTCACTCGGAATATTTCAGGATCCGGGATATTTTAAGGATATGAATTATCACTAACAATTATCTCTGTTGCTTAACATCTATTGCAAGATTTCAGGGATTGACAGGTTGTCCTACGGCTGGCCCTAAGATCACGGACGCATTATCAACTAACCAAACTTGGATGCGGAATCTAAGGAAGATTTATGCGGATGATTGGAATAAGTCTCCCACGTTTGGAAAGTGCCGGAATAATCGGAACTATCATATGAACGTTATTGAACATTTTTTTGTAGATTCTTTGTATAAAACCGAGGCAAATGATCGATATAGGACACTTGATACTGGAAAAACACACACAAAACTCACTGAAGCTTATTCAGCTGCTTAGCATCGATCAACTTGTGCTCTTTCTTTGTATTTGATTCATTTTATTATTAATAAAACTAGGCAGAGTGACAATTGTCATCTCCCGAGGTTTTTATGCCGGCAATCCTAAGGGATTAAGGGTTTTTCCTCGTATAAATCTCGGGTGCAAGCTGTTCATTTTATTTGTATATTCTGGGAATATCCTCAGGGATATTCAGGGATATTTTGAACATATACTTGGTATACTCAACATATTTGCTTGTAAAACACAATACCCCACTTTTGTAATTCGGTTTTGTTAAAAGTTAAGATTGTTAATTTTTACCCGAAACAAAAATAATATCGTATATAAAAGTTATGACCGTTTAAAAAATTTGGGGAAACATGATAAAAAGTCAACAAAAGTGTCTATGACTAAAATACCCTTCCACTAACTTTTTTAATACAATTTTGATTTCAACCATTAAATTATGTATCTAATGGCCCACAATCCTTCTTACACTTCTCACCAATCTAACCTTTTTTATTATAACCCTACCTTATACATAGATAGATAGATAGAATATATAAAGTGAGATAGAATAAGATAGTTTCACTAATTCAAATATGACCACTACAATTTGTTTTTTTTTTTTTTGTTTTTTTGTAAGGTGAGACGTCAACCTAAAATATATATATATTTTCTTTTGTGTTTTTCATTTCTATGGTATAGTTTATTTAATATTTTCAGGTAAAGTGATAGTAATTGCGTTGTTTTTTTTTTTTTTTTATATTTAGATACTAAAGACATATCATATTGGTTACCGTCATAATATAGATTGTACGTAAGTATTCAATTCAATAAATTTAATATAGAAAAATCTTAGTTGCAAATGCAATCGGGGGATGCATAATTCGTTAATTCATCTTTTTAAGCGTCAATATATTTTATTTTTGTAGTTCACATACTTACTGAAACGCTAAATTGAATAAGAGGGAGTTTGGTGGAATACGATTTTAACTTGCGTTAACAATGTTGGAACACATGTAGAATAATTATTCTTTTATGTGTATGTGTAAATTCACTACCATTTAAGAGCTAGTATCGTTGTAGTTTTTGACTTACATCAGTGCAATTGTTTAAACACAAAAACATACAATGATATTAACTATTAAATGATGATGAATTTACAGAAGAAAGTGTTATACATTTGTTATAATGATGTTTGAAAAAAAATATCAAAGATTTGGATTTATTTTGACAAATTTATACTAGTTGTGTTATTACTTTAAATATGAGTTATTATAAGATCACAATCGTTCATATATATATATATATATATATAAATTACGGTCTTAGCCCCTGTGATTTAAATATTTTAACCATTTCGACTCAAAATATAATCTTTTATCAATTCGGCACATGTGATTTAGACAACTAATGTTTTTAATCCCTAACCATAGTAAGGTTTTGGACCAAAACTGTTATAATAGTTAAGTTTGGGGGCCAAAACCGATAGTTGTCTAAACCACAGGGGCTGAATTGATAGAATCACTTATTTTTGGTCGAAATAGTGAAAACACATAAATCACGTGGTTAAAACCGTAATTTACTTTAAATTATATGAAAAATTTTGGGACTTTTACAGAATTGGAAGAATTACTTATGTTTGGCCGCCCCTGATCAATTTCGTTTATTTCTGACGTGCCTAGACGAATTGGTGGTTTAAGGAGAGAAATTGCGCAAGTAATAGAAAATCTAATAATTGGAAAAATAATAAAAAAGGACAGAAAACTGGTCAAAAGGATTAACACCACACCCGCCATGGATGTCTGACCTCCTTACTTTTCTTTCAATCGAAAAAACGTGGAATGGCTTAATCGCTATGATCATCCTCCAAATCCAAAATCAATCGATTCATATCACAATTCGCACAACAAGATTGATGGAAGACGAAATTCCAGGCTCAATCGGAACAAGCGCAAGCTTAGCTCTTAGACTGGGACAGGCCGTCTTCTCCGTTGCTTCACTCCTTTTCATGTGCGTCGGTGTCGAATTCTACGCCTATACCTCCTTCTGGTGATTCTCCTTCTTCCCTAAATTCGATTTACCATCTCATTTCGTTGATAGAGTTGTTACTGTATTCAATTTTTTAGGCTACTTGATATTACGAATAGCCATACCATATGATCATATTTTTTTTACTTTGTGCTTATGCTTTCACATGGACTGTCATTATTCAAAACGCATATTTGTGGCTGGAAATTATGTTAAAATGACAAAATTCCAAATTAGGCATTTTTTTTATTTTTTATTTTTTTGCAGTTTAGCATACGTGATATTGTCAAATTTGTATTTGTTTCAAATTGGGAAACATCCAACAATCTGTCACCTGTTTCCTGATCAGTGAACCAGAATTTATAGAACTGAATATTAAAGGTTCTTATTTTTTTAGGAATAATTTGGTAGCTTCAAAGTATTTAAAGCTTATATTATTACTGATGTCATGTACTTCTTTCATCTTCTTTAGGTTATTTACAACCTCAATCGTCATTCGTCAATGAAGTTGTTATGATAGTCAAATTTTTATGCCAATTCGTATTACGAAAAGGCATAAGAGATAATCATATTCTTTTAATTTCTAATTTTTTTGCATTATAATTCACATGGACTGTCATTGCTCAAAAGACATATAAACAGTGGGTAATTAGGCTTAGATGACAAATTTCAAATTAGGCACTTCTTAGCGGTTAAACGCACATGCTGTAGTCAAATTTGCATCTGTTTCTTATTTAGAAAAGAACCAGCAATTTGTCACCTGTTTCCTAATTAGTGAACCAAAAATTAGAAAAATTGAACATTAATGGTGTGGTAAAATGATTGTTTATAATGCATTGTAGAAATAAAAATACGATTTTGTATTTTTATGACCTTGTGTTGTTTAGTATTTAACCCGAAGGAGAATTTAGAATCAGCAGTAGACTGCAATACTATTGTTGTTTATTCCTTTTATTTTGCTGCCTTTAGATTTTCATTATTACTCTACATGTACATGTGCTTGCTCTATAGTTATATGCCTTATCATCTGCGTATATTTTCACTTATCATGCCATGATTTTGCTTATATTAATAGTTCTTTATCTTTATATTTTGTTTTTTGCTTGATTATGTGTGTTTGTTATAGTTATATGTCTTATGATCTGCGTAAATTTTCACTTATCATGTCATGATTTTGCTTAGATTAATAGTTCTTTATCTTTATATTTTGTATTTTGCTTGATTATGTGTGTTTGTGTCTGTCTATTTGTTGATGAGCTGGGGCCCTATCTGGAAGCAAACTCTCTTTATATAGGGATAGAGGTAAGGATTGCCTACATTCCACTCTTCCCAAACATGCTACAAGTGACATTTCTGGGGTATAATTGTTATTGTTATTGTTATTTGTTATTAATTTATTAGCCAGTGTGGTTATGCAGACTTTAGGAATCATAGGGTAGCTTCAAGTATTAGTGCATATATGATAACTGATTTTCTATATATGTTTCAGCTTCTTGGTGACAATCAAAGGTTTAACAATTCCATGGAGTTTGACACTAGCAATGGTTGATGCATTCTCTGTGTTTGTAAAACGCCCATCTCGTCAAGTGCAAATAATTTTTATCATTGTTATCGGAGATTGGGTACATTCTTTTCTTTGTGTTTATGCAAATTCAATAAGCAAAAAACCGTTCTTTGGCAATCTGATGGTAACTAGTTTGAAAATGGTGACAGGTTCTATCATTCCTATCACTAGCAGCAGCATGCTCCACAGCCAGTGTGGCTGATTTCATGATCACAGAAGCCGGTTCCTTCTTTTGTGGCAACAAATTGTGCAGCAGATATCAACTGTCGGCTGCAATGGCCTTCTTGTCTTGGTGCTTGTCTCTTGGATCGGCTCTTTTTAATCTTTGGATTCTACCTTCTCTATACTAATTTGTAGATAAAAGTTATTCCTCTTACAGCATCCGTGTATAGTTGCATATGGTAAGCATTCTAGAAAAAAAAAAAAAAACAAATTTTATAGCTTAGCTTTCAACATTTATTGCACACTTTGTATCCGGGTTCAGGAACTGAACAAGGGTAAATTTGTTTATGTATTTATCAAGTGAATAATTTCTTGTTTATTGAAGTTTTGATCCTAATAAAGGATTATTTTGAATTGTCATGAAAGCAGAGTACCTGAAGTTAGTATTAGTATATTATAAAACAAATAAATACACTTTCTTGATTGACATTATTTTAATAATCATGCATACATGTGCATATATGCATACAAGTTGTTGTTCCAGATCAGATCAGGGTATGCACTAGATCATTCATACGAATCTTTATGCATATTTTCAGAAAAATAAATGGTTAAAGAAATTGGGCATGGATGGTGATGAGTGATGATAATTGGGTTGGGTGGTTTTTAAATCCTGTGAGTGTCTGCTGCAATTACAGATTGTGTTGTTTTGCCGGTGATTCTGGGTTCTGTTGAACATGAAACTGATTAAATTCCAATCCTTTTGTCTACTTGTTTACTTTTGTATATTATCTTTCCAAGGAAGGAAGCAACCAGGAACAAGGGTTTTTTTTTATTTTATTTTTTTAATGTTTGGTTCTATAAATTAGTATCTGGGTTAGCGAATAATCAAACGCTGTTTTATCATTGGTTACTTGAAACAATTGAACTTGCTTTTGTGCACATTTGTTGCTAATGACTAGTTTCCATCAATGACAACTTCAGTGGCGGAGCTTGACCCCAAGCGTAGGGGGGGCGAAACTTCAGGGGGGGCAACATAGGGTATAATTTTTTTTTCCAGGGGGGGGCGAAATACAAATTTTTAAAAAATTTTGCACTACGAATCGGGAAATGTACACCACTGAACGAAAAAACAGGGGGGCGACAGTCCTCACTAACCTTCGCCCCTGGACAACTTAACAATAGTGACAAGTTATTGCTAATGAGTGGTAACTTATTACCAAAGAGCATTTGTTACACGGGATTATATGTGTTACGTCATTTTGTTCTCTTGAAGATAATGTCATTGTTTACCGGTAACAGAGACGATATAACACTCTCTTTTATATATAATAAGAGACTAACTTTTTTGTGTCACGTGGCACTTAGTTAGCCTTCTATATGTCACATGACATTAATTAAAACCTATATATAATAAAAGATTTAAAAAAATGTTTTCGGTAATAGCTATGTATGGTAACTTTTAAAACCTTTTATTTATCTTTTAGAAACAAAATAATCAATTACCCGGTATTTTTGAAATTTTTCTTTAAAACCTTTAATTACAATAACTTAAATAATAATAATAGTAATAAAAATAATTTTTATTATTAATAATAAAATTATATATAATACTTGCTATTAGAAAATATGGGTTATATCCCTAACAATCGATACTAATATCAATTTCATCTAAGCGAATTATATATTAAAATGGTATTCAAATTAATTTAAATTATGTGGCATTCAAATTTCCAACAATACCATCTCATAGAAATTAAAAATATCCTTAGACTCATAATATTAATAATGATAATAATAATTGTTATTATTATTGTTATTTTAAAGATTATTAACAAAAATATGAATTATTAGTATTGGATAGAATTTAATTGATGTTGCAATTTTTTTGATTTTTTTTCATGTGATTTTACAATGCTTTTAGATGTTATTTTTGTTAACTTTTTCAAATGGCTGATTTTTAGTAATTTACTTATAGAATTTCTTATTTCTCAATTAATTTATATTTAATTTACCTAAATTTGAAAGTTTTCAATTCTTTTATTATTTTATATCATTCGTCTTCTTATCTTTCTATAATAACAAATAAAAATAAATTAGACACATGTCAAATATTTAAGAACCAATTACGTATATCCTCATATAAATTTTATATATTACATATATGTGACATCCAGTACCTAATCGTCCGACAAGTCCATACGGTACGTGTACTTTTACTATTTACTGTGTGTAAATACAATGTATAAACAGTGTGCATTAATACAAAACTCAGAAAACAAACGACAGTTGTACGTATTTAAGTGAAAACTTTAATACCGTAAGTACAACAACTCACGATAAACAACAGTTGTATGTATTTAGGTGAAAACCTAAGTGCAATCAATACAACAACTCAAGAGAAACAACAGTGTACAAACGAACGACAAGAATATATCGGTTGCGATCTGATATCCATAGATGACAGGAATCAGATGGCCGATGACTCAGTATGAAAACAAGATGAATTCAAGGGAAACAATGTGAAAACAGGAAGTTTAGTTGAGTCCGTCAGTGAGGAAACACAATTCAAAACATAATTGTAGTGTCGTTTCAGAATAACGAACTGACAATGTGTTTGCGTGGGTGACAATTCACACAAACATATCTGTGAGTTTAATGTTCTGAAATGATGACTGAAAAGTAGAAAACAAAAATCAGAAAGCAAAACCATCGTCATGTTCGATCGGGTGACGATTCAAACTAATACGCGCGAAGGTGACGCGATCTGACGAAACGAAATCGATAAACGATTCGAACGATAATAAAATAAGGAAAATAAATACAAAACATTTTTTAGGAATCACAGCCTTTAAAGCCTAAAAATAAAACCTTTTATTTTTAATTCGTAAAATACGCGTAACGTTCCGGAAACGCAACGAAAACGAGACCCGAGCAAATGAAATGAACCCGAACACCCTCGGAGTATAAATACTCTAAATGAACCATCTTCTTCATTAATTTCTCTCATCCTCTCACTCTCTAAAACTCAATTTCCGGAACTTTCTCTCTCTATAAGAATTTGAACTTCAAAACCTTGTATCTTACTCAATACTCAACCAAATCACTCCATCTTTGAGCCTAAATGAAGATCTTGATTCTCTCTACACGAAAGTACAACTGATCTGGAGTGAAACTCATCGAATCCGAGGTAAAACGAGCTGGAAAGTCACGAAAAACTAGGGTTTTCACCCTTTTGTTTGACCTTCAACCCTAACAGGCTAGAACCACTTCAAAACCCATCACCCTTGCATGAAAACACAACAGGGAAGTGGGGGTGGGTGCTACCTTGTGGTTTTGGCCATGAAACCTGACTAAGGTGGAGCTGGGATCGACTGGACGCAGATCGGCCGAATGATCCCCCACACAGCCGGCCGAATGTACCCTGCCGACTGACCCACGGCCGACCGAACCAAACCAGTCGATTGACTTCCTTCGGCCACATGGACCTCATTCGGTCCAAAGTACACCTCAGACCATTCGGGCGAACCAGCTTAGTTCGGGTGAACTCCATTCGGTCTAGCACCATCACCAGCCTAACCCACATATTCGGCCACTCATTCGACCGAGCACCTTTCATACGGCCAAGAACCATTCGGCCAAGCATTCTTCAGTCGGCCTAGGGCCACATTTCATTCGGCCCAATAGGCTGTTTCAGCCCAGGAAATCCCATTTGGCCCATGGCCACTGGTTCGGACCCCCTTGGCTTATTCGGCCCAAGTTAGTGATTCGGCAATGTTAAGGATCGGCCCACATGACAAATGTTGTAAGCACACTTTAAACCTATATTAGGGATAACATGCATGAAAATTATGGAATTTTACTACAAAGGAGGTGAATTATGGGGTAATGAACCTTATGAATCCTAAAAGTCGTATCCTTTACAATTAATAACAAGTGATTTCAACAATGATAAGGTGAATTCAATAAGTACCATTCAAGCTAATTTAAAAGATGCTATGGGCTTCTAATCTTTAACCTA
The DNA here is from genome assembly GCA_009363875.1 of Mikania micrantha. Lineage (NCBI taxonomy): Eukaryota > Viridiplantae > Streptophyta > Magnoliopsida > Asterales > Asteraceae > Mikania > Mikania micrantha. Next base: position 10,898,115 of record CM018690.1, on the reverse strand, counting down.
AAGCCTAAGTTTTATACTTAGAACCTCTTTTGTGATGACAATGAATAAAGTTGAACATGAGATCAAAAACAAAGTATACTAACCTTAACCTAAGTGTTATTAAAATCCCTTGCAAGTAAACAAGGCCGAATGATGACCGAGACTTACGGGTGTTAGCCAACTCTAGAGCTAACACATACACACACAGAGATCATCTATAACTTATACTTATAAGTTACAAACATTGTGAAATCAACACAGGATCGTAAAAACAACAAGTACAACAGAGAGCGCGTGCATTCTTGTTTAGACTTAGTCAACCACAACAACTACAAGGTGAGTTCATACGCCCCTTTTCTAATCTTAAATGATTTTAACTCTCGGGGCTGAGAAACATGCTAAATCTTTTATTTATTTGAAAGTTTTAGTACAACATATTGTTTATACTCTGATTTAGATAATATTGCTTGACTTATTATCGCTTATCATTGTATGCATGCTTGTATGATCATAACATGACTGAGAAAACTAAGATGAAACATGATAATGTAGCTTCATGAATCATCAACACAATAGAATAATGTAGTTGTAAGATTCTATCTTATAACATTTAATTATTCTTACAAGAACAAACAATGAGATTATCACAGGTGAACATAATGACAACAACAAGAACAAACATGAATGATATGAAGATAATATATCTTCATAATATCATTTACCACCAGAGTTAGCTAAGTGTAATAAGACAATTTCTTATAACACTATGCTTACAACTCGGTGAAGATCATGAGACAACACGAAACAAATATCATCCACCACCTGAGTCGACTAAGTGTAGTAAGACTAGCTCTTACAACAATGTAGTGGCAACAGGGTGACCATATGGAACAACGAGAATGATAATCATGATAACGTACCTTCATGATAACAACATCATTCACACAACAACTAACATTGTATAATAAGACAAGTTCTTATATAACTTTGTTAACAACAACGAGAACACACAACATTGAGAACAAATAACATTGGTGAACGCAACAACAATTGATTACTATTGAAATGTCTGTATTATATCACGACAATCATGTGCCCCGTATTCAAGTTGATCATTGTAAGTCCCTCACACAAATCGCTGACCAGTTAGTTTGACGTGACAAAACCGACAATAGCATAGTGGTACCATAGGTTTGACAAACCTCCAGCTTGTAGGGCTGGTATATTGATCGTATTTATCATTGGCCGGTAACGTATGATCGGTGACAGGGCGACGAATAGTCAGGGTCTGGGAAGCGACACATGGTGATATTAATCTACAGTGATAATTGTAATTAATCCATCTATTCTTGTTGACTTGTAGACTGAAGAATTGATTTTCTCTCATGCCATATTACTGGTAATAGATTCGATGAGGCCACAGGAAATCAAAGTGGTAGAGGTAAATCGGATGCATTGTAATCTGATTACGTGAGGATTGCAATGGATTCCTTTTAGGCTCTATGCACTTCAAGTTGAGAACAGATATCAATTGGTTAACTAACACTCTTATTATTAAAAGTGACTAACAGTTAACCCCACAAGAGAGAGAATAATAACAAGGATCAGATTAATTTAATCTATTTACCTTAACTCATTGAGGGTTTATCAATACCTTGGTTTGATAACTAAACCCCTCTTACTATATTATTCTACATATAACACTGGGTGATGAACACAAATAGATGGGTGAATATCAAACGGGATGAACACGTGAGATGACAATGGATATCTATAGTTGTATTGCCGGTGGTGTTAAGTTCTATTAGATATGTGGTGGGATGTTGGCTGGGGCTTGTTCCTCTACATATGCCCTATATATAAGCATAGCTAATAGGATGAGATACTACTTGTAAATATAACTATGGAGAGGCCATTGTGTGAACAGATGAATCAAACACTTACAAGTATCATGTACGACATTGTGACTGTGTATGTGAACAAATCGATTGTCACACCCCGAGCCGGCGGGACGGATCGACTTCCCCGCCGGGCGGAAGGTTCTCGGGGCGCGATATCGTGGGTGATAATCGTGATGATCAGATTGTTTACATAGCATCAACATTGAGAATAACTAAAGCGCAATATATCATATAACTAGGATTACAAAGTTAAATTACAAATGTCAATGTTTGATAATTTAACTAAGTAAACCTATCAAAAGAATCAAATGGTTAGTATCTTGTATCTGTACAAGATATCAAAAGTGATTTCCAAAGTTCATCAAAATATGTGCTTTTCCAAAATCTACTAGGTCCTCTAGCTGGGCATCCTAGTATGCAATCCTGAGCCTTAGCTTAATCCTGTACGTCACCTGAGATAGCATGTAAGAAAACGAAGTCAACACAATGGTTGGTGAGTTCATATAGTTTAATAGTTGAAAAATAGCTTTAGCAAACCTCTTTCGGTAACAACCTTAATCTCATTAACATCACTTGTAATATCCAATTCGGTATACTTATATATAGGGCATACGTAGGGTCGAACTTACCGCCCGCCCAGCCAACATCTCACCACATACTAAATCACATATGACATTGTTGTTAATGATAATTAAGCATTTTACCTACAACCCAACCCCGTCTTCGTCATAGCTTTTGCATACTGTTTAAAAGTTTACAAGTTTATAGCATTCACATAGTTTAGCCTTTAAGTATAGTGTACAAGGATAATAGTTTCACAAATCGTAGTTTAGCTTTCACCAATCTCATGCATGGGTACAAGCTTTGCTCTAGCATAGTTTAGCATTTACGTAGCCCATGATTAGATACAAGCTTTGCTCTAGCATAGTTTAGCCATTACGTATCTCATGAATTGATTCTAGCTTAGCATCAGAATAGTTTAGCATTCACGTATCTCATATATGTAATACAAGCCTTGCTCTAGCATAGTTTGGCATTCACGTATCTCATATATAGACACAAGCTTTGCACACACATAGTTTAGCATTCACATATCTCCTATATGTAGATACAAGCCTTGCTCTAGCATAGTTTGGCATTCACGTATCTCATATATAGATAAAAGCTTCGCAATTCGCATAGTTTAGCTTTCACGTATCTCATGCATAGATACCAGCTTGCAATAGCATAGTTTGGCATTCACGTATCTCATGCATAGATACAAGCTTAGCATTTAGCATATAGTCATAGCTTGTAGCATGTAGCATCTAGTATTAGCACATAGTTTGAGCATATAGTTCGTAGCATTAGCTTTAGCATAGAGTTAAAGCATAGAGTTTGTAGCATTAACCTTAGTATCTAGTTTGAGCATAGAGTTTGTAGCATTAGCATTGAGCATATAGTTTGAGCATAGAGTTTGTAACATTAACACATAGTTTGAGCATGTAGCTTGTAGCATTAGCAATTAAGTTAAAGTCTTAGCTTTTAGCATTCAGAATAAGAATAACAAGATTAAGCGTTAGTAGTAGCATCATAAATAAGTATAAAAGCAGTTATAAAGCATTTCAATACTTGTTTAAAATGTATAACATGCTTCTTAGTCCCGAAGTAAAAACAAATATGTTTGAAAAGGGACAAATGAACTCACCTTGTTGTTGAAGTGGTTGACTTAGCTTAAACTAGAATTCACGCGCTCGTTGTAATATGTGTTGTTGTGTTCACGATCCTGTATTGATTTCATGTTGTTGTAACTTATAAGTATAAGTCGTAGTGAACTGTGTGCGTGTATGTGTTTGCCCTACAGTTGGCTAACACTTGTGAGTCTCGGTCTTTATTCGGCCCTGACTTACTTGTTTTCACTTATGTTACTATCTCATGTCTTCATATTGTATGTTAAGTTTACTTGTTTTCATCATTAGCCTCTTAATAGTTTGTTGTATCATAGTTGTGAGAGTTAGTGTTTCGACATTGTTTCTAAATTTCTTTACCACCTTTGTAGTAATAGAATTTATACCAATCATCCATGCATGTAATCCTTGTTTATGAGTTTAGTGTGTTATGTGATCCTTTAATCATGTGGGCCGAATAAGTTATATGGGCTTATTACAATTGAAGTGTTGGGCCGTGTAGGTGTGTGGGCCAAATATCAAGGGTTTGGGCCGACTAGTTTGTGCCAAATGGATAGTCCGAGTTCGGTCCAGATTTTCCAGTGAACCTATTGCCTTTTGCACATGGTATCCTTCTCAATGAACCTTAGGGTTCGGCCCACTGGTTCGTGGGTCTAAGTCCTAGGTTCGGTCTCCGGTGGTTCGTTCAGCATCTTAGGTTCGTAGCTCCTTAGGTTCGTGAAACCTCGACTCACATGTTCGTGACCAGGAGCTTTTGCTAAGGTTCGCTGCACATGGTGATGGTTCAGTGGTCACCTGAGGTTCGTGTACATGGGAGGTTCGGTGCTCAGGGGTTCGCTTAAATGTAGGTTCGTCTCCCATGGGTTCGTGGTAACAGGTTCGCAGCAACCATGAAGATAGGTTCGGCCAGGTGATGGTTCGCCGTGAGGGTTCGTGGTACAGCTTCGTGACCATGCAGGTTTGCCAGCGGAAAAAGGTTCGCCACCCATGCATCGGTTCAGCCAGGTGATGGTTCGGCCAACCTTCGTCACAAGCCAACAGGTTCGCCCGCGTTTGAACCCCACAAACCCTGCACATCATCGTCATCATCAAGCTTCCATCTGTAGTATAGCTGTTCCCGTGGTGTTGTTATGCGAGCTTAAGTTCTCAAAAGTGTAGGGATCGAAAAGAATAACTTAGAACCGGCTAGGGTTGAGGGATTAACTATGGGTGTAGAAAACCCTAACTTTCGTGATGTTCAAGCTTCCATACCTCGAGTTTGGCTGGATAACTCCTTAGATCGGTTGTACTTCTAGGTAGAGGATGATGAGAGCTTCGTTTAGACACCAAGAAGGCTTGATTTCATCCACAAATGAGTGAGATATGCTACTCTGAAGATGGAAACTTGTAGAGAGAGAGAGAGAAAAAAACGAGTTGGAGGGTAGAGAGAGAGAGGTTGTGTGTAATAAATGAGAGAAAGAGTTCATTTAGAGTATAAATACCCCGTGCGTGTTCGGGTTCATTTCAGTTGCTCGTTTTTCGTCTCCGTTGCGTTTCCGGATCGTTACGCGCGTTTTTACGTGTTTTAAATAAAAGAGTTTCTTTGATAAATTTTTTTTTGATGAGTTTCAAACTTGTAAAACGTAAAATATTATATTTTTCTTAAATTATTATCGTTCGTTTCCGTTTTGTCAGAACGTGTCACCTTCGCGTGTATTCGTTCGAATCGTCACCCGAACAAACACTGCGTTGGTTTCACATTCTGATTTTTGTTTTCTACTTTTCAGTCATCATTTCAGAACGTTAAACTTTCAGATTTATTCGTACAGATCGTCACCTATACGAATAATTCGTCGGTTTAGCATTCTGTAACGACAACCGTTATGGTTTTGTTCTGTTTAACCTCACATACGTTTATACATAATAGCATTAAATCAAGCATCTGTGTGTCAGTTCAGTGTTGTCTGATGTGTTTCTGACTATTAAACCGTGAGATTTAATCATATTTCAGAAACACTTGCATAATAGTTTGTGTTTTGTGTCAAAATGTCAATAGCATACAATAGTTCACATAGTTTGTACCTGAGTTACTGTGTAAGTTACTGTTGCGATCACTGTTCCGGTAATGCTTCCGGCACTGATGTTACATCAATGTTTTCAATTATCAAACTTATGAACTCACCAACCTAGTGTTGACTTTGTTTAAATGCATGTTTTCTCAGGTGACGAACAAGTTTAGTCACCAGGCATCAGGAACATAGCTAGTGGACTTTTAGAAGACCTAGCTACATTTTGTTTCAAGCTTACTTTGAATGACAAAACAATGAATCACTTTTTGTAGATCTTGTACAGTTACAAGATAGAAACTCATTGATTCTTTTGGATAGATTTACTTGTTAAATTATGAACAAAACATTGTAATTTAACTTGTAATTCTATATCATTGTCATGTTAGCATTTCTCAATTATATATTGTGTGCTATGCAAACAATCTGATCATTTTGATTATCAAACGATATCGCGCCCCGAGAACCTTCCGCCCGACGGGAAAGTCGATCCAGCCCACCGGCTCGGGGTGTGACAATATATACCCAACCCAAAATTTTAATTACATATATCCCCTCTTCTAATGCTACAATTTCAAATATACACATTTTAATTAGAATAAATTAAAGAATTATTATTTTACCATTGCTTTGAAAAAAATATTATACCCATTTCGAACTAGTTTTCTTTTTACGTTTTTTTTTTCCATTTTTAGGGATTTCGTCTTTTTCTCTCTTCATTTTTCGTATCTTTTTTTTTCTTCAATTTTAATCTTGTTTATTTTATACTTTTTCCATTATTTTTTGTGTTTGTAGCTTTTTGACAATCACTAAAATGAATGAAACAAGTGCTACTTTTATAACCCATACTATCAAAAAAGTTATGCTAAAAAATAGTCTCCAACAATAATGTAACAATCTTTCAAAAAACAAACAAACAAATGTAAAAGTTTAGACCAATTACAATAACAAAAGAATAATACACTAGATGGTGCTCTTGTTGCTAATAACCCTACAATATGATTAACACAAATAATCGTATTGGTGGCAATTCTGCAAACCACATGGTTCTATAGACAATTTTTGAGACTTGATGATGCATACACACGATTCAGCAAATCACACGTATCTCGAATATATGTGTTCAAAATACTAACCTTGGTAAAGTAAAACATTCAATTAGAACTCGACGGAATATGTGTGTTGCGACGGAGGAGGAGCGCCTCCGGTGACACAATGAAGCAGTCGTATTGGGGGAGCGATGAAGCAGGCTGGTGAACGTTGGGTTTGTGTGGTGTTTGGAGTTCAAAGGTTATACATAAAGGGTATTTTTGTCACATTGTGTAAAATATTAAAGTTGGGTATATAACTATATAAGTAGTTAAAATTGTTAGCTGAGTATATATGTAGTTAGAGCTTAAAAGAGGGAGGATATATGTAATTCTTCCTATATTGAAAGTATCAACAAACCTTATTTTTGTAACTTTCTGTCCTATTAAATACATCTCTTTTATTTAATAATAATATCAAATACTAACTACAATATTTATAATTCTTTTATATTAAAAATATTTTTGATAAAAACCACACATTAAAAAAACTAAATTATTATAAAATATATTTTTTTAAAAATTAGAAAATAAATATAATTAAAAAAAGTGTTTAAACAATTAGATATTTATAATAAAATGACAATTTTACAATGGACAGACATAATTCTCATTACTTCCTTCTGACGACACATGCCCTTTGATACTAACCCGAAATCTAGAAGCAAAGAACAAGAATGTAGGGTTTTGTGTAAACTCTCCACGACTCTTTGTATTAACTTTTTTTATAGAAAATATACAAGACTCAAATCTATTTATGAGCTTTTAACCTGAATTCCTTTGCTTGTACTCTAAATGATAAAAATAATATGATCTTATATAATAGGGTGATTCTAATTTTTTTTTGAACATCAACAACCGAACGTAACGTCGTGGCATATGCACCACGCCAGCAGGCCTCGGAAGAACCCTTCCTCAAGGGAGCGATAGCCCGTTTCACCGGGCGCCGCCCTCAGAAGAGCTACACCTAAAACGCAGAAACCAGCTTATTTGCTGTAAAAACTGCGCCCCAATCGGTTCAGATTCCGAGATTAAGCTCAAGATTCTTCCCCTCACCTGGTATCCATCAAAGTGTCTCAAGTGGGAGTTGAACCCTTGACCTCCATATTGGAAGGTGGGTCTTTTACCACTAGGACAACTTATTTAGATGGATGACTCTAAATAGACTATAAATTAGAAAATAATAAGTTTTAACATAAATTCTAATTTACTCACCAAACTATTAATTTTTGACAAGGTTAGTCTACCAATCATCTGTTTGTCTTGTAGTACATGATGTGGATATTATCTCATGAAGCATGTCTACCAACCTCTTCCTTGATATGCACATCATATCTTGTTTTGGAACCATCAACAAAACAACCACATATTGTTCCTACATACATTGATTCAAGAGTTATATCCTCCTTGATCTGAACCATATCACTCTAATTATATTACTTCTTGGATCATAAAGACACATGCTTTTGACCACCAACCTAAATTAAAACCAAGCCACCTACTGTTTCACTTCTTCTTGTAACACCCAAAATTCTCCCACGTGTGATACGTGTTTAAAACACCCTCAGAGTTTGATCCCAGATTTTTTAAAAATTAAACATCAATTTTAAACACCCAACTTAACCTAACCCGTCATCAAAACCGGTTACAAACATGTTAATTATAATCACACTTTACATTATTTATAACCGTTCACAAAAAGTTGTGTTTTTAACCAAAAACGTGTTCAATCCGAGCCCTCTCAAGATATCCGATCACGGTCGCCTTCACCCTTTATGTTCTCCTGAAAAACACCACATTTAAATAACCGTTAGTTCCTTAGAACTAAGGAGTTCACCCCGCTATATCCCCAAGTGTATTCCATAACACCATATGGAATACAATAATAATATTCCAAACACAATTTGGAAACATTATTCAACCCGAACACAAAACGATTTACTAACGGGTCGTTTTCACCAAAAACCCCTTAAATCTCCAATTCTTGCCCAAACAAATTAGATTTACCCATAGAATCCACATCAAATATGAAATAAGTCAATTTATGACATTTTCAAAGATTCAGTCACAACATGGGCGTGTTCCGGGGGAACATGGCCATGTCAGAGGGTTTCCAGATTCTGATGTGCAGATATGACATGGGCGTGTTCCAGGGAACATGACCATGTCGAAACTGCTTCCACATACATATATATTATTTGTTCCCTTCCCTCATTCCTTATCACCAAGGATTTCAAATTTTACAACTCCAACAATATATTCAACACATAAAATTCATGTTCATAAGCATTTTAAAACACAATTAAAGTGCAAGAACATGAAACCACCCAATAAAAGTCAAATTTCACACAATTTCCTTAAGACCTCCTTTTTCACCAAAGATTCTCAAGGTAGGTAATCACACCACTTGTGATTTACCTAAACTCCATAAATCCACCATAGGAAGATCACACCACTTGTGATTCAACCAATTCTACCTTCACACCTCTTATGAATCGTTTGACCAATTTTGGTCAATTTCTACCCAATCCTTTGAGACCTCCTTTTTCACCAAGGATTCCCAAAGTAGATAATCACACCACTTGTGATTTACCTAAACTCCATAAATTCACCATAGGAAGATCACACCACTTGTGATTCAACCTATTCCCAATTCACACCTCTTGTGAATTGTTTGACCAATTTTGGTCAAACATCGAATAAGAAGTTCACACGTCTTGTGAATCATTCTTATTCTTTCACACAACATATATGCATATCAAATCACAATAACTAAGCAATTTAAACACCTATTGCATGTTATTGTCAACACCAAATATTCAACACCAATTATACACCAATTTAATCACCAAACACCCAAATTCACACATACACCAATTATACACCCATTTGATCAACAAACACCAAATTCATACATACACCAATTATACACCAATTTAATCACCAAAGACGCACAAGTTGATGCCACTAACGGGTCAACCACCCAATTTGACTAATTTCAACAATAGGTCAACCACCTCGTTTGACTAATTTCAATAATAGGTCAACCACCAAGTATGACTAATTTCAAAAATTTGGTCAATCACCCAAGTTTGACTAATTCCAACAATTTGGTCAATCACACAGTTTGACTATTTTCAACAATTGTTATCAAACACTTAATGAAACCATATTATGTTATGTAATTGTAACATAACATTCACAACAAGACTCACCACAAATAGTCAACAATTAAGTCAAACACTCCTATTGCCACTATATGTGGTCTTAGGTATATAACTACCTTAGCAATCATAATCCTCACACATACATTGTAAATTTAAACACCAACTCATCCCAACAATGCATATTCCACATACATTGTCAAGTTAAACACCAATTCATCCCAACAATGCATATTCCATCTACATTGTCAAGTTAAACACCAATTCATCCCAACAATGCATATTCCACATACATTGTCAAGTTAAAGACCAATTCATCCCAACAATGCATATTCCACCTACATTGTCAAGTTAAACACCAATTCATCCCAACAATGCATATTCCACATACATTGTCAAGTTAAACACCAATTCATCCCAACAATGCATATTCCACCTACATTGTCAAGTTAAACACCAATTCATCCTACCATTGTATATTCTACATACACAATAACAAACTATCATGTTTTAACACCAACACCAAAACTTCATAATCTATCAAAGCAATGTAGTTTCCACCAACATTGACTTTTATAGATTTAACACATAACATTCACCAAATACTACAAGACATAAATCAAGTAGTCAACATTCAACACCAACACACCAACACAAATATGACTTATGGTTGCATATTTAGTGAGTAGGTTACTCACCTTAGCCCGTAGGAACACCATCAAAATCATCCTGTTCTTTCCCAAGCCTTTGACTTGTTCCTTGACTTTAACCACCACTACCTAGTTGTATTACACACATACAGCTATATTCAATTCAAGTAACTCATATTTACATTCTTTCAACCTACTTGACCCGTTATCGCCATTCCATCTAATTTTCACCCAAATGATCCATTCTCACCCAATTCACCATTTATGATTATATATATGCTTATTTCATACCACCACAACTTAAAAACTCATTTTTAAGTTAAACATCTTAATTGGCATTTCATCAAACACCTCATATGCATATATTTATTTCCTTATGATCATTGACCAATAACACCTCTATCAAACTCCATTTTGGTTTCTAAATGAACAAATTCATCATTTTCACAAACAAACTACAAAAACCCCATGAAATCATCACACCCAACAATTTAACACCAAATTTAACCACCTAGTTCATATACCTCATGAACTTTACAAAACCCCATTTATCATCTTACAAAAACATGTAAGAAAACAATCAAAAAGTTGTTCTTAGATGATTATCACTAAGAATAACAACATTTAACACCTTCCAAACACCCAAATTTCGTATTTCATCATACCCCACTCATACCCCATGTGAGACCCACAAAATTTATACCAAAAACACCCAAAAACTCATACCTTGTTGTAGTATGATGCTAGAAGAACTCTAATGCTTGATTGTAGGAACAATCCAAGCCTTCCTTGATCATCAATTTAGTGATTCTCCATGTTTTAGGGTTTTCTCCCTTTTTCTTCTTTTGTTGAACGACACACACATATGGGAAATGAATTGGGGATTTGACCAAGGTCAAGGTCTTATCCCCTCTTCATTCCAACTTTTTCCATTTGGCAATTTTGGTCCCTCCATCTTTTAAATTAGTTAACTACTTAACCAAACTAATCAAGTTAGTTACTAGTTAACTCTAAAACCCCAAATATTATTAAAACACCCACTAATTAAAAGATAACCATAATTACCGACCAATTATATTATATTTTAATATTTTCCCAAAATGGGTCGTTACACTTCTGTTGGCTTAATTAATTCTACCAAAACAGCATGCTTCTTCTCATTCTAGGCAAGAAAAGACAACCAGTCTTGAGTTGCTGATTCATCTTAAAAACATGCTCCCGATCACTGTTGTTAATCAACTTTGAATTGCTGATGACCACATGATTAATTCAAGAGGTTTGAATGGATTTAAGAAGAGAGCATATGTGACAAAACAACCAATTTTTTATGAAAATCGCTACCGCCTCTTGATCTTTGTTTGTTCTCTAAATAATCGCCGCTATTGGGTCAATGCGACCACAACCCTTTGATTTCTGCTTTTGGGATTTTGAAAAAAGAATGTAGGGATTGGATTTGTCCCCCTATGTCTTGTGTTCAACGAAGGAAAGCGCCCTTCCAACCCCCTCTGAACACCCTAACTTATGTGTAAGCAAGATGCTACCAAATCTTTAGCTTCTTGTTTGCGACAACTCTTCCAAAGTCAACTCTTAAAAGTACAATACAAGGCTTAGGCTCTGATATCAATTGACAGCTGATTTTACCTAAAAATAAAGAAGCAAAGAGCTAGTGCACAAGGTTTTATGAAAACCTTTCACTATTCTTTTATATAATCTGATTTTATTTTACTAAATATACATAAATCAATCCCATTTACAGACCTGTAACCTAGATCTTTTTGCCTACACTACAACTAACTTTGTTTGCACTATAAATAAGTAACATATTTTGGTTCTAAATAATATGCCGACTTTAAAAAAACTCTCAAATAGAAAATAGTAAGTTTAATGTTGACTCTAAACACTAAAAAAACTCAAAAATTAAAAAGTAATAAGTTAACTTATTCTAACTATTGAGTTTTGACAAGATTAGTCTAACATGCATTCAATTTTTACTTACGCTTAATTTGTGAAAGTTGAATATTAATATATTTATTTTCGATTTGCATGTAAATGCTGTTAGCTTGCAAGTAATTAGGATCTATTATTTTTTTAAAACTAATAAAGTTATAAAAGCATGGTCTGAAGGAAGTTTCTTTGAAAGTCGTATATACTATAATTTGTTGAAATTAGGTACAACCGTACAACTTGTGCCCATGTTTGTTTATGATTACGGGAATCATGTTTTATGCTCGAAAATCAATTACATAAACATAATCTAGATTCTTGTTTGATCTTTCTCCACAATTTTTTATTTTATTTTGTACTTTTAATTAGAATATTTAGACAATTATCTAATATTCTTATTAACTCTTTACTTATGCATCAAGTATGTTTTTTTAGTCATTTTCTAAGTTTGTTAGATAAAATTATAATACGAAAACAGAAAGGAAGCATAAGGCTGATAGGCTATATGTGTAATCACCACTCACAACTTATTCTTCGTAAGCGTTGACTATTAGGTCACTCTCATCGCCCACTTATCACCCATATGTGTTATTATCACCCTAGTCACGCTCTCTTCCATTCACTCTCAAACGTTTGCTTCAAGGTAGGGAAGAACGTAACCATAATCACCTAGATGATGTCACACCCGGCTTGAACGGCTCACGCCGGGTGTATAGTGGAGCGGTGGGCATGAACAAAGTTGTCACACCCCGAGCCGGCGGGATTGGATCGACTTCCCCGTCGGGCGGAAGGTTTCAGGGGCGCGATATCGTGAGGGATAATCGTAATGATCAGATTGTTTACATAGCATCAATGTTAAGAATAACTAAAGCACAATGACATTAAACTAGAATTCACAGAGTTAAATTTCAACTGTCAACATATGATAATTTAACTAAGTAGATCTAACAAATGAACCATAAGTTTATTATCTTGTAATCGTACAAGATATCAAAAATGATTCATAGTATTTAACAAATTATACATGTTTCATAAAACTACTAGGTCCTCTAACTAGCATCCTAGCATGCATTCCTGAAACCTTAGCTTAATCTTGTACATCACCTGAGAAAGCATGAAAAAAAACAAAGTCAACACAAAGGTTGGTGAGTTCATGTAGTTTAGTTTTTGAAAAATAGCCTTTGCAAACTCCTTTAGGTAACAACCTTAACCTCATCAACATCACCTGTAATATCCAGCTCGGTATGCTTATATATAGGGCATACGAAAGGGTCGAGCCTACAACCCGCCCAGACGCCATCCCACCACATACTAAACCACATATGACATTGTTGTTAACTATAATTAAGCATTTTACCTACCATTCAATTTCACTTCAGAAGAATAGCCTATTACAAATCTTTTAGGTAACAACCCAACATCGCCTGTATCATCCAACTCGTATGCTTATATATAGGGCATACGAAAGGGTCGAGCCTACAACCCGCCCAGACGCCATCCTACCACATACTAAGCCACATAAGACATTGTTGTTAATGATAATTAAGCGCCTTACCTATTATCCAGTTTCATTCCCAGTCTAGTCTCAAACATTTCGTTTAGAAGTCTAAAATCATGTGTACATTAGCATTTACCCATCTCTTCGGTAACAACCTTAACCTCATTAACATCACATGTATCATCCAACTCGGTATACTTATGTATAGGGCATACGAAAGGGTCGAGCCTACAACCTGCCCAGACGCCATCCCACCCCATACTAAGTCACATAGGACATTGGTGTTAATGATAATTAAGCGCCTTACCTACCACCCATTTCCATTTTAAAATTTGATTTCCACAATTTTGAAATACCTCTGATTTCCTAAGTTCACCATGCTTACATGATTACCCAACACACTTGTAAAAATATAATATTAAATGTTTAATTAACTAATAACTAAGCATTTAAATACAACTAAGACATTATGATTGGGCCTTATTTGACTCAATCAATTAGTCTTAGTTGTTCGTAGTCGTCCAAGTTGTACCCTCTCACACGTGGCCCATATCAGCATGACCCACGAGGAGTCTACCTGTATGTGTCGGGACTTTAATGATGCCCATATCAGCTTGACCCATTGGTCTACTGTACATGCCGGGACTTTAAGGATATCCTTTGATTCTTGAACTTCTTTGATTCTCCTGATTTTGATTTGTTTAATAGTTTCCGTTATTGCCCATATAGCTTGACTACAAGAGTCTACTATTTATGCCGGGACTTTCCGTGTGTTACACGTGGTCTTGATTTCCATACAACTGACATCCACCTTAATTTAAGCATTAATGATTTCATTAGATTTTAATGATTTCATTATTTCCATGATTCACACACGGTTATGATTCCCTTGATTCTCTTGATTCTGATCTTTTGATTTCCATGATTCCACAAGGATTATAGATTCTTGATTATAGATTTTTGATTAGGATCTTAGTTTACTGATCACACACTGGATTAGATTCCATTGAATTTGATCTTAAGCTTTAGTTCTTTTGATTCCCCTTTGAATTTAGATTCTTGAATTTGAGCTTGATGGACTAAGGGTTTGTTTAGAGTTTTAGAATTAAGGTATTACTCATAAGAGTAATTTAATTCACTTGTTAATTAAGTCTGCATAGGAATTTCCTAGACAGGAGTCTAGGAGTATAACAAGCATATATATAAAGCATATAATAAGTAAAAGCATATAAGTAAAACAGTTTAAATAAAAAGATTTACGCATGTTTCTCAGCCCCGCGTTTGAAAACAAAAATGTTTAGAAAAGGGGCAATGAACTCACCTGCGTTGCTCTGTACTGTACTACCACAAAATGCGCGCTCTTTGTTTGTAGACTATGTATCTTCAGTTCCTGAGTTATTTTAAGAGAATTCGAATACGATAAGTATACGTATTAGTCGTCGTATCTAAGATTTGGTCTCGGTGTGCAACTAAGTGTCCTATGTTGCTAATGTGATTCTAAGATTTAATCTAACTAGTCTAACTTAAATACCCATTTGTAACCCGTATCCCAACAGTTAATCATAACAAGTTCTTTAGTTAACATGTTTCTAATTTAATTCATTTTAAGTCAAATATTAAGTCAAAATCATTTATTTTAAATTAATTAGAGTTTATAATTCATTATCTTTTATTAAAACATCATTCACTTTAATTAAAATGGCATTTAACATATGATGGGCTTAAGTTAAGCCCATTGGGCCAAACTCGGGCCCGTTTATTAGACCTTGCTTTCCCAAGTGATTTCTCATATTAAAACACAAATGATTTTAAATAGAGATTAAGTATACACATGATGGGCTTGGGTTAAGCCCATTGGGCCCACCTTGGTCCATTGTTAGGCCTTGTTTTGGCATTTGATCCATGATCAACCTTTCGGTCAACTTTTTCCTAGGTAATCCCAACGAATTATCCAAGTTATCTACCAGAACTTCTAAAGCTTCCTAAGGATTAGGTGTAAATAATTAAATTAACCTTCCAGCCTTAGGTTATCGTGTTGATCCCTTGTGGTTCTTCCTATGTGTTGATCTCAAAGATGTTGATGACCCTTATTTATTTAGTTGTATGGTTTAAGAAAAATCATTACTTAGCAAACCCTATCCATTGTTTTTCTTAAATTGAACCCATGTTGATTTCCCAACCCGTATTTACTTCCACGTGGATTCCCATACGCACCCACCCACATGATTAAACCCATGCACACACTCGTATCATTCTATATGTAAAATAGTGATAAACCCTTAAAACATGTAAGCATGCATGGGTACACTTGATTTCACGTTCTCATCGTCCAAGTTCAAGCTCAAACGGTTTAATGATGCGATTGTAGCCCTAAGTGTGCTGAACTAATGGTAGGTTCGCTGCTCAGGAGGGTTTTCTTATGAGGTTCGGCTAGTTCAAAGAGTTTCCTAGGTTCGGTGCCCATCTAAGTATCCAGCTTCTTCAAAGTTCAAGATCCAAGGTTCGGTTAAGTATGGTTTAGTGCTGGTCTCAGGTTCGCAGAAAGCAAGGTTCGGGTCATGTGCTGGTTCGTGAATAGCATAGGTTCGGCCAAAGGATAAAGGTTCGCACAGCTGGTTTCCTTTCGAAGAGGGTTCGGCTAGAGTTGCAGGTTCGTGGCCTTTATGGTTCGGCTGACATGGGAGGTTCGGCCCTTGCAGGTTCGTGAGTCAGAAGGTTCGGTCAGACCATGGTTCACTGCCAGCTTGGCTCGTTGGCCGAGGGTTCGCCACCCTAAGATTCGGCCATGTGAGTAACTTCGGCTGGTGGGAGGTTCGGCCACAGAAGGTTCAACCGATCTCCCTTGGCTCTCACGGATCTACTGTTCATCATCTTCTTCCTAACAAGCTTCAACCTGTTGCAGGTCCAATCCAACAACCTCTAATCATGGATACCAACTTATTTTAAGGTTTTCTAAGTACGAAACTCGTTTAAGCATACAATACAATCACAAATCGGTTAAGGTTAGTGTGAGAAACAAGAAGTAACTCGTGATTTACCTTCAGAGTGGATGATTCCGAGCTCCGATCTTCTGTACTTTCGTGATCTTCGTGATGCGGTGGTCGTTTTGACACCGAAAACTCTTGAATCGGTTAAGGAACGAATGAGATAATCTAGAGAGAAGTTTGAGAGATTTTAGAGAGAGAGGAACGAATTTTGTGAAAAAAATGGGTTGGTGGTGGTGGTTGTGGTGATGAATGCTTCATTAAATGTTTCAAGAATACCCGGTAGGTTCGGTTTCGCGTAAAATGTCGTTTCTTCGTAGTTTTCGTAACGAAACGACTCGGATTTAAAAATCAGATTTATGGAATTATTTTAGGTTGTGATTCCTAATAAATTAACTAAATATCTTCTTTTTATTTTAAATTTACGAAAATATTTAATTTGCGGTTTAAAATCGAATCGTACAGTCATCGCGCGTATTCGTTCGGATCGTCACCCGTACAAACACGACGATAACTATACTTTTCAATATTGTTTTCTAATTATCGGATATCATTCGGAACGTTAAACTTTCAGATATATTCGTACAGATCGTCACCTATACGAATAATCCGTCGATTTAGCATTCACGTAACGACATCCGGGTTGTTTTGTTCTGTAAAGCCTTACATACGTTTATACATAATAAAATCCTAACAAAAAATCACATGATGGTTCTGTATCGCCAGATAATTATCTGACTGTTGAACCATGTTTCTGAGTTTCGTTTCTGAAATGATTCTGGAACTGTGCTATGACAACATAATGATAATGATATGTGAACATCAACTGGATTATGTACTTGAATCACGGTTTATGTTACTGTATTGATCACTTATCCGGTGACGTTTCCGGCACTGATGTTACAGTCTCCCCTTGTTAGATAAATTCCGTCCCAAAATTTAAGAATCGTTATCGGGTACGGATTTCTCTGTAACAGTTGGGGATACTTGAACTTCATGTGATCCTTGCGTCCCCAAGTAAATCAGATCCGCACTTTGAGTTTCAACGAATCTTTACAATCGTAGTACGGCTTTGCCTTAGTTGTTTAAACTTGCGTACCATAACCTCCGAAGATTCTTAGATAAAGTATAAATGTCCGTCCAATTGAATTGTCTTCAAGTAATATGACGAGCGATTCGTCAGTACGGCATTCTTCAAGTTCGAGACGTGAAACACGTCATGCACACAACTAAGTTCATTTGATAATCTTAGTCTATACACCACAGAACCAATACATTCGATGATCTCGAATGGTTCCACGTATCGTGATGCTAGTTTGCCTTTCTTTTAAAAACGGCTTATACCTTTTCATGGGGATACCTTTAACTTGACACGGTTTCCCACTTGAAATTTTCAACGGCTTACGCCATTTATCGGTTAGTTCTTCCGTTTGCTCCTTGCTGTCTGTAGCCTTTGTTGAATCTGAACAATCTTGTCAATAGTTTTTCGACGAAGCTCTGGTTTAGGTGTTCGATTATTTCCTATGTCGGTCCAACAGCTCGGTAACAGCAATTTCTTTTTCTATGTAAATCAACAAGGAATCCGAGAGGAGCTCATTTGACATCTTATTGCGAAGACGATTTTTGAATATTTTCATTGCTGAAATCCCCTCTCTGTTGTTGCTGTAGATACAGGAAGTGTCAAGATTAACCGTACCACTCTATCAAGCAAATAATATGGTTCACATTTTTTTTGTTTGCCACAAGAGTTTTACATATATCAGAAATAGTTGATACACCACTTAGCTTGGAATTGTTCATCCTTTCAACGTTAAAAATCTCCAATTGACCTCGTAATAGAATCCTCTCATGCTCCGTAAAGTCTTCAGGATAATATTTCTCGATAAGAAGACAAATTTGATCAACATTAATCTCTTTTGAAACCAAACTAGAACTAAGAGATAACAACTCCATCGCTTGCTCATTGAATCTATTATTCAACTCAAATAAATGTTTGTCCAATGTGGCTTTAAACAGATCTACTCGGTAATAATGTTCAAATGTAACATGAAGACCTTTTTTACGAGGCCTATATCGAGTAGAAGTATATGGAGCCTTCATATCCGGCATTTCTATTTGACGTTTTTTTACAAAAAAAAAATGTAACACTCGCTAGAAAAAAATCCCATCCATTGTTTCTGAAATCATTTAGCTTAACCTTTGTTGATGAAACTAAGTCCATGGCATTAAGAATATCTTGGGATTTCTTTTGCAATGTTTGAGAAAGTGTATCAGGTTTTTACATTACTTCCTTTATTAGGTGAAGAATAAACACAAACTTAAATGATTGCAAGTGACCGTAAGCTGAATCAGCATCTCCACGTTGCGAATAAGTAGTATGAGAGAAATCTTCAATTATTCCTTGGAGAACAACACGAGTGACATCAAACATGTTAAGCAAACTACAAACTGAGTAGTAATGAGAACCCCAACTTCATCTCGTGACTCATCAACCATGACACAAAAGTAAGAATCTCCAACTTCATTACGAATATGCTTTCGAGCTTTATTGGAAATAATACTTTGAATTTCTTTTTGAATACCTCCAGAAGTATACTTTGAATTATAAGGAGCATTCCCTAAAGTAACCTTTGCAACTTCATCATTATAAGATGCTAGAAGTTTTAGCAACTCAAGAAAATTACATCAATATTTAGATGTTTCAGATTCATCATTTCCTCATAAAGCACAAGCTTGGAATGTCAACCAACGAACTACATCAACCGTAGTTTTCAATCTTAAACAGTTCTTTATAATTTGATCTTCATTTTGTTTCAATATTATATTTTCAATGTTTGTTGCTTGGTTCAACAAGTTTTCACTAAATGCCATAGCATTTCTATGTTGATTAGTACCAATGTGCTTCAAGAATGAACAATTTTTCCCATTAACCTTTTTCCAATTGTCAAATCCTTTAACTGTAAATGAATCATAGCCATGGCTCACACTTGGTTTATCACTAAATAGATAACACATAAAACAATAAGAAGAATGTGTTGTTGGAGAATACTCTAACCAACTAGGAAAAATACTAAACCAAGCAAACTGGAACCTACGACTATGCGTCTTTGAACCTTTATCTTTATACTCTGTAAGATGTATTTGGTATGGTCCTAAAGAAAGATAAGCCCGTCTTATTTGTTCCCTTGTGTTAACCGGATACTCCCACATTTGTTTCCGTTTAGCTGGATCTCTTTCTAAATGGTTAAGATCCACTTCATTACTATTTGGATATGGTTGTGGAGGTTCAGAGTTACCATGTGTTTCTTGTTGATTTTCATTCTCTTGTGGGGATTGCCGCTCACTTGTTGAAGCTTTTTGATGTTTACTTTGTTGTTCATTAAAATCGCCATCCTTTCTTTTGAAAAAGGAATGAAGAGTTTTTGTCTTCTTCATGATATACCTAATAAAAAATCAAAAATCCAAACACTCCACTAGACATTAATCATATAATCACAATTTCATCTTCCCTAATCAAGTAATCAACCATCATAAACCCTAATTTGAGCTCTTGCAAAATTATGAAAACACATACCATAAAGTATTTAATACATACTAACATCAAGTCATCAACATAATATATGTTCAGAACCCTAATAATACCCAATTTTAAATCCAATTCCGTGACTTACAAAATCTATTTTTAACCAAAACCAACCATCTAAAAATCTAACAATGGTAATTGAAAAAAGTAGAAATATATAAGATTACCTTGTTGAGTTGTTGATCTCAAAATCTTTGTGGTTGGCCTTTAAACTATTTTCTGATGATGCGTCTTCCGTCGTATGCACTGGTGTGCCGTGTTCCCAAATCCCAAATTTCTTCCCACTTAAATTTCTTCCCAAATCCCAAATATGCGTCTTCCGTCTCATATTTTCTTTTTTTTTTCTTTTTTAATTAAATTTTACATATTACCCCCTTAAACTTAAGTATTTTTATAAATTTATCTTTATAGTTAATAGTTTCACTAATATACTTATTTGAATTTTTAAAATAAATTTAAACCGTATAATGTTAAATGTATTGTTAAAATACTAGTTTAACTTTGGTATTTTTTTTAAAAAAAGAGGGGCCTAAGGATTTTTAGTAAGAAAAATAGAGGAGGCCGGACTTAATACCTATAAAATTTTTTGACAAAAAACTAGCAAATCGACCCTTCTGAGCGAAAAAAACGGGATTCGTCCCTCATTACACACACTTTAAGCCTCAAGTGCCACCTTTTAGATGAGTAACATATGCGTAGGGTGTTTTAGTTGTTCAGTAAGCAATGCCACTTGGATTCACTGCAAGAAAAAAGAGCTTTATTGGCGACAAAAAACGCCGCTAAAAGTCCCAAAAATCGGCGCTATTACCTTTAGTGGCGACAGGTCGCCGCTACTGTGTCGCTACTAAAAAATAGTCGTTGTTGATCGATTGTCGCCTCTAATATGTGTCGCCGCTATAGGTTATTATCACCGCTATTGATTTCGCCACTATTGGTGGTGTTCAACTCCAGGGTACTACCTATACCAGCGATTTTGTGTCACCGCTAAAGGGGTAATGTCACCGGTAAAGGTATAAAACCCATTTAACAGGTGTTGTTTCAAAATCGGCGTTTCCTGGTTTTACACCAACTAAAATTGCAGAAATTATAAATTGCATTCAAATCATTCGAATACCAAATTAAACATTCAAATATTATTTAGAATACACAAAAACTAAATAATCCAAAGATCTAGTTAAAACATCCAAGTGTAACCCAAGAGTACATAAATCAACTAATTCTAATCATTCCTCTCCTTCATCTGAATCATCTGCACTTAGTTTCTTCTATTGTGAAGCAAAGAATCGTGAGAGTTGTTCCATAAAACTTGAATCTTGAAACAACAACAAGCATACCTAGTAAAAATCTCACTTAGAGTAGAGTCTTGGGGGGGAAG
Organism: Mikania micrantha; assembly: GCA_009363875.1. NCBI lineage: Eukaryota > Viridiplantae > Streptophyta > Magnoliopsida > Asterales > Asteraceae > Mikania > Mikania micrantha. The sequence continues at coordinate 10,876,237 of CM018690.1, read as the reverse complement.
GATAGAGACAAACCTTACCCCTATCCCAGTTGGGATAGAGAGGCTGCTTCGAAGGAGTCCCCGGCCCAAAGTTATCATTTGAGGTTAATCACCTCAACACTTTTAACGATTATTTTCACAAAATATGTAAAATAACGTTAAAATTAGTGCAATTTTACTTTTGCCCCTTAAGGGCCGACACATATAACATTATATGCGTGCATCGCAAATGAGGCATCTTGAAAGAAACTTGCAATTTGATCCTAAAAAATAAATTATAAATTAAGTTATACCAAAGTTGTTTAGAACTATATCAAATGAATCAACATGTAACAAAGTTTGCTAAAACTTACCAAGTAATCAAAACAAACCAAACTTGTCTTATACTTTACTAAATGAGTCAAAACATATCAAAGTTGTCTAATACTTTACTAAATAGATTAAAACATACCAAAGTTGTATAACACTTTACTAAATATGTCAAAACATGCCAACGTTGTCTAACACTTTACTAAATGAGTCAAAACATACCAAAGTTATCTAACACTTTACTAAATGGGTCAAACCATCACAAATTAATCTACTACTTTAGCAAATGGTCAAAACATACCAAAGTTACATACAATTTTACCAAATGATCAAAGCATACCAAAGTATTCTAAAAACTTTACCAAATTATCAAAACATTCCAAAGTTATCTAAAACTCTACTAAATGAGTTAAAACATACTGAAGCTATCTAACACTTTATTAAATGAGTCAAAACATACCAAAGTTATCTAACACTTTACTAAATGGGTCAAAACATCACAAATTAATCTACTACTTTAGAAAATGGTCAAAACATACCAAAGTTACATAAAATTTGACCAAATGATCAAAACATACCAAAGTATACTAAAACTTTACCAAACGATCAAAACATACCAATGTTATTTAAAACTTTACCAAACGGGTCAAAACATACCAAAGTTATCTAACACTTTACCAAATGGGTTAGAATATACCTGTGTAATTGTTGTAGGTGTCTTCTGTTGCTCGTGACGACCCATAAAACTGGATGATCCATCAGACGTAGAAGGTTTACGCCCAATGCCTCTAGTATGTTCGTTTCAAACACCCATTACCTTTTCAAATACCGCTGCTTCATCCGGGTGTGATGAACTACTTTCATCATATTCACCATCGAATTGGGACCAATTTGGTCTTGGAATTCTGTCTTTAAATCATTCTGTAATACAAAGATAATTTAATAGATTTATATATAGAAACATGCATACACATACAAATGCATACACACATGCAAATATATAACACAACCATAATACATAGCACAAACACGCACACACACACAAATACATAGCACAAGCTCACGCGCACACACATACATGACGTTATAGTTTAAATAAATATTGCATATTGTCTTTCTTCCACATCACTATCAAAAGTCCCATCTTTACTAGTATGAGCATTGTGAAAAACTTCGAGTCTGCTCTTATTCTGCTTAACAAGAAAAATGGATTATACATTAAGTAAATAGTTATATATATATATATATAACATTACTTATTTTGTAGCAAAAACTACTATATGCCGATGTTCCTCTGCGGTTTGTGCATACTTTTTTTGATGACCTTCTATGTTAGATGATGATCGTCTCTTATGTGAATCCGTCAAGAAAAAATCTGCATTTTTCCTCCAATTGTCAGCACACATACCCTAGGGGGTTGGCCCTGAATCTTTCTTCATCATCATACCCTCCACACTTGATAAAATGTTGTTTTGCAATATCCTTTTGATCTCTATATCGTTTTAGCAATGCTGCTTCAATGCCACCCTTTTTATAAGCACTTTCGTGATCACGCTCAATCTCATCCAAGTCATTCACCATACAATATATACAATATACTTAAATAAATCATATACCTTAATAAATCATATACCTTGAGATGCACATACAAGGCATTATTTTCAGCAGGGGAAACATATTTCCAAGAAGATTTATCAAATGCAATGTCTCCCACATATAAATCCCCACTTCATGTGTGAACCAATCTTTAAGCTCACCAGCTGGGGTATAAGTGGCATTTACATCAAAGGGGATAGTCAAAGCCCCCCTCCCCCCCCCCCCCAACTTTGAGACACTACATGTGTCAAATTTATTATTTTTAGCCTTACCTCTTGTTTTTCAAGGTGAGGCAAATACAAATATAAATATTATCATAAGAAATATAGTTCACATATAACGAAATTATATTAACACTTACAATCAGCTTCATGATAACCTCGACAAAAACCCCCAGGAGATGGTGGGTCCTCAGCACCATCTCTGCCATGTCCGCGCCCGTGAATAACATCCGCCATGACAAAGACTAGCACACTCCACAGTGATATCATTTCCTGAAATGTTATAAAATATTCAATACAAAATGACATTATGATTAAAATTTCTATTTCAAACCCCCAGTTTCTTTTAATAACCTAATCAAAGTTGCACTAAAATATACAAAATTATATCAAGAGTTTTACATAATAAGATAATCAAAGTCTCCCTAAAACATGCAAAGTTAAATCACATCTTTTAATCCGACTCTCCCTCATAATCTTCGGTGTACTTGCAGTCTTGCTGTCAGATTCGTGAGTAGACTGAGTTTGAAAGTATTGACTTAAGTCGATAAAAAGTACACTATTAGAAGAAGAGTTGTTGTGAACATCAAGATCTTTGGCTAAATCATTGTCAACATTTTGAACACTTTCGATACAACCATCGTTAAATGTAGGTAGATCCCTAATTTTCCGATGATTAACATTATCAACGACCCACCGATAGTTGTTTCTTTGGTTTGCTTGAGAAGGTTCTCGAATGTAAAACACTTGTTTCGCTTGAGAAGCAAATATGAGTTGATCTCCTTTGTGCCATTCATGTTTTGTGTTAATATTTGTGATTTTGTTGTTATATGTAACACCTCTTCGAGTATCAAACCACTTAAATCGAAACAGAATTGTTGAATAACCATTTGCAAAACACAACTCAATAATCTCTTCTAATTGGCCATAATATTTCTCACCATTCTCTACTTCTGTCAAAACCCCAGAGTTTTGCGTTGTGCATCACGTTCAACCGCCATAAACCTTACACCATTGACTATGCAAGCAGGGTATGTATGGGCATTTCTTTGCGCACCCACTGAAAGAGCATACAAATTTGGGTGAAATTCTGGATAATTTTTTAACTTCATCGAATAGATCTAAAACATATAAAGTAATGCATAATTACCGAATAAAAATTAATAAATGGATGTTATATATGTATTACCTTCTCAAGAAACCACTTTGGAAATTTGGTTTTAACATCATCTTGAGGATTTTCAAATTTGAATTCACTACATTGATGACAAAAATACATAGGTAAGAAATGGAAAGATAATTAACAGATGATGAAATGTTAAGAATTGAAACGGTTACTTGATATAGTCCCTGAATTCTTGACAGCTATCAAGAACAAACCATTCTAACTTAAGCTTCTCGATTGGAGAAAGTGGTTTGAATTTTGTGGCACTAGTTGGACGAAATTTAGATTCAAACACACACAACTTTCGTTTTTCAAAGACAACATCCACATTTATATCAGGGCGATTAAACTGAGTCTCAACATCCCTAAGGTACATTGAACAAAATGATAGAGCTTCTTCAGCAACATATCATTCATCTATACAATCTTCAGGCCTTGCCTTATTTCTGATATAGTTTTTAGTTTTAGTTTTAGTTTTATTATTATAACTAATATATTTATGTACACACACAAGGGTCATTGAAATTTGTTTATAATTATCTTTTAACGAAATTTGTTTTGTATTGAATATATATATATATATATATATATATATATACTTATGCATGTGTGTTCTACGACAGCAAATATTCAGAAAGGATTTCCTTGCGTCCTTTTATTACAATTTTAAACATAATTAAGAATTAATATATTCGCGAAAACCATGGGGATTAGAAATAAAATACAAAATTTTTTAATTTTTTTACAGATTTGTAACTTCATTTCGTCAACTTTTATAGAAAAACAAAAAAGCACCAAGCAAATTTAAAAAATATATATTTTTTTTTTGAAACACCATGTAACATATACGTAACGTCTAGGCGTAGCATTACATATGTGTTATACGGTTATTATCATGGTTCTCACATCTTAAGGTGCTTTCTAAATATTCATCCTCTATATATATATATATATATATATATATATTATTCTACTTTTTCTGCTTTCTTCGTTTTAAAAAATATTGGTATCAGAGCATAGACGATTCATAATCTAAAAGGCTGAGACAAGCTCTATGTGTGAGGCAGCTTGAATTGCTTAAGTCCTTTGTTAGAGAACTCTCTCAGATGAAGATTAGGGATTGATGACTGCTTTGAAATTAATATTTTATAAAGTATTGTAGTTATTTAAATTAAATGTCTTAAATGTCTTAAATTTCTTAAATCAATCAAGATATAAGAAAATATCAAGAAATAGGGAAAAATTTGGAAGAAAAGGAAGATGGAAGATTCAACAAAAATTTTATAATCTTATTTGTAGAATAACCGGTAACTTTTATAATCTTATTTGTAGAATAAAAGAAAAACATAATCACAGTATACATACAGATAACACACATCTAAATAGTTTAACAGATTTAATTATTAATTTAGGATATAATTTACAAATAGAAGCTTTAAATAATAAATACTTAGTATCTCAAGTTAATAAACAAACAGAAGAAATTCAAAAATTAAAAGAAAATTTAGATTATATTAAGGAACAGAATAACCAAATATTAAGAGAATTCAAGAATAAAAATAAAGAAATAATAGATAATCAAGACGATATAAATAAAATAACAACAGCGTTGAATAAATTAAATATAAACGAGATTAAAATCGAAAAGAAACAAAAACCATATAAACACTGGTTACCAAGAAAATGAATAAAAGTAGATCTATACGAGAAGCAAGAAAATCTACAATTAATATAAATGATATAATTAGTTCAGAATCCTTTATAAACAAAATAATTAGAAAAGGATCATGTTCTAATAACTCAAAAAATATACAGTTGGAGGAAGAATAGATGTAAACAAAAACATAGAGTTATATAATAAAAACAAGATAGAAATATTAAATCCAAAAATTTTATATCAAACAGGTGCATTAAACCTAAATACTACATTAATAAGAAGTAGTAGAGAAGAAATATTAAGAGTAATAGATAAAACAGTTACTATAGAATTATTCTCTCCAGAAACCATAAAAAAGATAAAAAAAATTCAGGAAAAAACTTTGTACAAACAGGATTAATAGTTATAGAAATAAAAGCTTTAGGAAGAAAAAATTTAGGAACAAAATTATTAGCCTTAATACTAGATAAATGCTGGAAAACAGAATTAAACAAAGCAATAATTTCTGGAATGGAAATAGATCTTAGTCAAAATACAGCTTTATTTTATTGTACACCAGGATTTTAAAAGATATTAATGATTTAAAAAATTTAAAAACAGCATTACAAACTAAAGGATATGAAAAATATGAAGGAAATAATATAGTTATAAGCATAGGAGTACTAGGGAGAGCAAGTAACATATCAGGAATGAATTTTAAAATTAATATAGAAGGAATAGTAAATACAATAGCCTCTAAATCAATACAAATGATAGAACCTATAATAATAGATCCTAACAAATTAGCAGGATTAGAATGGAAATTAGATGATATTAAAGAAGAAGAAAAAGTAACATTAATACCAAAGAAAAGTTATTTATATGAAGGAATTGATGGAACACAAAGCTTAAGGTTTACAAATTATAAAGAAGAAAAATATATATGAAGAAACTAATAGTGAAACTAGGGAAACACCAACACAATTTAATTTCATGAATTTAGAATATGAGTCAGACACAGATGATTTACCAAATTATGATACAGAAAACGAAATAGAAGAAATAAATCCAGAATTTATAAAATTTGAGCAAGAAGAAATGGATTACAGTTTATTTGAAGAAAAAGAAGTTATAGATTAACCAATATTTAAAAATGAAGAAACAAATAAAACTATAGAACAGATAATTAACAAAAAATTTACAGAATTGAATATACAAGAAGAAGTTGATGATATGATAATAGAATGTATAATGGATTTACAAATGACATATGAAAAAGTTATAATAAATTACAAGAATATTTTAATTTACCCTTAGTAGAAAGTATAGCACAAGAAAAAACAATGATTTCAGATTTCTATAAACAAGAACACACATTTATGGATCAAGGTTATGAAAAGAAAATAAAAAAACCCAAAATGGAGTACAACAGGACCAGATACAGAAGAAACAGTAGGAAGAGAACCATGGGAAAAACCATCGGTTAGTTATTATCAAGAAGATAATAGTATATGAAGAGGAAATAGACTACCAATAGGTAATATACATAGTAATAGTATGTTAATATTAAAATCACAAAAACCCCAATTATGGATTGATGAAATCTTAATGTGGGAACAGACAGTAGTAAGAATGTGGGAAACAAATAAAAGAGACAGTATGGACATGTTTTCATATTTAGAAACCACATTAGGATCAACAGCTTTTGGAATTTGGCAGAGTAAAAAGACTCAGGATCCAAATGAAGTAAATAGATTAAAAGCATTAGGAGATAATCCGTATAAATTTACATCACAAATTAGAACTCTTATTATAGGAGTAGACCCAGCAAAAAATAATACACTAATACAGGATACTACAATTAGAAACCTAGAACAATTAAGCATAGCAGATATGAAATATATAAATGAATTTACACTAGATTTTTCAAGATTATTATCACAAACAGGACAGGCTATGGATGATAACTTATGTGATCAATATTTTATAAAACTCTCAGAAGATTTAGGAAAAAGTATACATGAATCACGGAAACAATTATATGGTCAACAAAATAATCTAGGAATAGGACCTAGGATAACATATACATTTGGAGTATTAGAAGAAAAATGCAAAGAAGTATCTTTACAAGAACAATTGAAAAGAAATGCATACGTATTTTGTAAAACAGCAATATACACACCACAAGCATATGGTTATTATGATAAAAAGAAAAAATTAAGAAAAAGTAATACTTATAAAAAAGAATATAGACCATACTATAAAAATAAATACAAATATGTAAACAAACCAAAAACAAGAAAATGTAAATGTTTTATTTGTGGAGATGAAAAACATCTGGCAAATAAATGTCCAAATAAAAATAAAAATGTAGAAAGAAGTACTCTAATAGAACAATTAAATGAATATGAAATAGAAGTAATAGAAACGGACAACACTGAAAATGAATCTATATATAGTATTTATAGCGATGAAGATCAACCCATAACAAAAATAACATATACATACATGAACACAGAAGAAAGTTGAAAACATGATTGGAATCATAAAAGAGGAAATAATTACATAAAATGCTTTAATTGTGGATATTATCCAAGTATAGAAAAAAGATCACAATTTAATATATGTTTTAAAGAAATATGCTATTTATGCATAAAAGAATTATATAACATAGAAAATAATAAAGAAATAGAAATAGAAGACAAAAATAATAAAAATGAGAAATTGGAAAAAATAGAGATAATAACAGAATTGCAAAAATTAAAATTACAAGGAATAGAAGAAAAATTAAACAATATGGAAATAAAATCACAAGCATTAGAAAATAAAATAAATAATATAGAAGATATAATTTTTAAGAAAAAAGAAATAGAAATAAATCAAATGTCTACAGAAAGTGAAAAGACATATATACAAACACAAGGATCAATTAACATGATAAATATACAATGTCGACTATGGTTAGATACAAATAAATTTTTAGATTTAATGGCACTAATAGATACTGGTGCAACAAAAAGTTTAATATCATATAGTCTAGCACCAATACAACATCATAAGCAATTACCATATAAACTAGTAACAAGAACAGCAGAAGACAGATTAATAAATATAATAAATTGTTTAGAACCTGTAGGAATACAGTTTTTAGATTTTTCAGGAAATTATAGTATAAAATATGATATACCACAAATAAATATAAATCCACAGCATATAAAATCTCAGGATTTCGTAATAGGATTAAATTTTATTCTAGGATTAAATGGATCAATAACAATAACAAAAAATTTTATAACATTGAGTAAACATATATACAGCTTTCCAACTTCAAAATATACAAAAACTTCTGCATTTGCTGAAAAAAGAGGGGAAAAAGGGAATTTAGAATTTTTAAAAGTAAATCAAAGAAAATAATTACTACAAAATAAAACAATAAAATTGTTAACAGATTTTTTAAACAATGAATTAGAAAAAGGAAAAGATATAAACAGAGGTATAAATCGTCCGAAAATATTACATTTAGAAAAAATAGGATTAATAGGAGAAGATATTAGAAACTCAAAAGTAACATATGTATGTAAATTCAAAATAAAAAATCCAGATATAACAATTAGAACAGCAAATATAGAATACAGTCCCTTAGATAAGGAAGAATTCAAAAAACAAATACCAGAAATGATAGAGCAAGGATTAATCAGAAAATCCGAAAGTCCTCATAGATCAGCAGTTTTTATAGTAAGAAATCATGGGGAAATAAAAAGAGGAAAAGCTAGGATAGTATATAATTACAAAAGATTAAATGATAATACAGAAGATGATGGATATAATATACCAAACAAAGATAATTTAATACAGCTGATACAAAAGCAAAAGATTTTTTCAAAATTCGATCTAAAATCAGGATATAATCAATTAAAATTAGAAGAAGATTTTAAAAAGTGAACATCATTCACATGTTCAGAAAGACAATTTGAGTGGAATGTTCTTAGTTTTGGTTTAAAGAATGCTCCTTCAATATTCCAAAGATTTATGGATAACATATTTTTAAAATATGATTTTTGTTTAGTATACATTGATGATATTTTAGTTGCAAGTGAAACAGTACAGGAACATGAAAAACATCTACAACAGGTATTTGAAGAAATAAAAACACACGGTATAGTTATATTAAAAAGAAAAATGGAGTACAACAGGACCAGATACAGAAGAAACAGTAGGAAGAGAACCATGAGAAAAACCATCGGTTAGTTATTATCAAGAAGATAATAGTATAGGAAGAGGAAATAGACTACCAATAGGTAATATACATAGTAATAGTATGTTAATATTAGAATCACAAAAACCCCAATTATAGATTGATGAAATCTTAATGTGGGAACAGACAGTAGTAAGAATGTGGGAAACAAATAAAAGAGATAGTATGGACATGTTTTCATATTTAGAAACCACATTAGGACCAACAGCTTTAGAAATTTGGCAGAGTAAAAAGACTCAGGATCCAAATGAAGTAATAGATTAAAAGCATTAGGAGATAATCCGTATAATTTTACATCACAAATTAGAACTCTTATTATAGGAGTAGACCCAACAAAAAATAATACACTAATACAGGATACTGCAATTAGAAACCTAGAACAATTAAGCATAGCAGATATGAAATATATAAATTAATTTACACTAGATTTTTCAAGATTATTATCACAAACAGGACAGGCTATGGATGATAACTTATGTGATAAATATTTTATAAAACTCCCAGGAGATTTAGGAAAAAGTAGACATGTTATCTAGAAATATAAACAAACTTTTTTGTGTAGATGGATCGCAAGCCTAAAGGCAAGGGTAAACTTATACAGGCTAACAGAAATGCATCTCCAATGGAGATATCTTCCAATGAGGAACAAAAACAGTTTAAAAACAGTTTATACACAGTCATAGAAGGTTACCAGTTTCTATAACTGGACCAATCATACAGCCAAAGTTTGCAAAATTCCCTGGACAAGGGTCAAGCTCACAACTTACACAGAATGCTACACAGAAGGCTAATATATTTCCAACAGTTACACAGAATCCCACTATAACATTCGGAAATTATGTTTTACAGAAATGTGAAGAACAGCATAAAAAATTCCGTCCAATGGAAAATACAAAGCTTACAGAAAAACAACAGTGTTTGTTAGACAACTTATGGCATATACAGACATTTACACAAGCCGCTAAGTTCAAAATACAAATTTTGAATGCTCTTAGTATATACTTTTTTGAGCAAACATTAGTAAATCTCGAGAAAATACACAAACCTAAATACACACATTATGTGGTATTTAGAGGTACACAACTGGGTATTTATAATAAATGGGAGACAGTTGCTAAACATATACAGTGCTATAATCCTATATTTAAAGGATTTTGCTCATTTAATGAAGCCCTGAAGGTTGCAAGAGAAAACCTGGGGTTAACATTTTATATAGAACCAGAAATGGTACAAACATTCTCGGAGAAGGTTAAGGCCAATCCAGAACAAGTTATACAACAGCAACAGGAAGAGATTACAAAATTACAGATAGAACTTATAGCAAGCAAGAAAGATACACAGAAATTACACATTGTTATAGAAAATAGATTGCTAAAACAGCAAATAAGAATATTAGAAGCAAAAAATACACAGATTCTAAACAAATATGAAAAGAAGTTAGAAAATTTTGATATATATTCTAGGAGATTTGATGCTTTTAGATATAGAATGATTGATACACCGTGGAAATCAAATTTAAAGCCATTAACAGATAAATTTCCAGAATTCGAGAATTTGGTGTCTCAAAAAATCTGTATAGAATTTCCATTAATTTTATACAGATTACAGCAAAACATTCTTGATATTGCTTTTAAACCCGATAGAGATAATACCGGAGTAAAAGTCATAGAAAGAATCGATGAAGATGGAGAAACAGGATTATTATTATTACAGATTTCTTATCCAACAACGTTAACAGATAATGAAATAATCGAATTTTACCATAATGGTATGATTGATTATTTAGAAATAAAATTAAACAGAAGAACAGAGAAATTAATACAAAGGTTTGGAGATAAGTTTCTTGAAATTGTTGGAAACATCTCTACACATTCAAGGGATCCAGTAATAGGTTGTAAAATATTTTCATCCTTCCTATATATGGATGAATACAGTTATAGACCTGCTAGAAAGAGAATATTTGTCTCTCACAGAATGTATTTGCATAATTATCTAAAGGATCTAGCAGTAAATACTGATATTGATTTTGGAAACCTTCCATGGGTGGACGAATTATTTAATGAACCCATTAAAGAACAAGAATTCTTTAGAAAACATCAACAGACTCCTAGATTACCGGCAAGTTTTACATGGCAAAACTATGCTCTACTAGGAGAAGGACACTATATACAGATTTATGCACATGAAAACTGGAAGATGCTTCTACCATTCGCATTAGAAGGTGAAGAACTAGAATTAGAACATATTTTCAACAATGAAGAGGATAACAGCCTGGAATCACCACACTCTGGGGACAGCATTAGCATTCCAGAAACTCACAGAGATTTCTAGAAGAAGTCGTCAGGGATGACGCTTACACAGATATAGACAAAAGAAGACAGCGAGCATCAACAGACAGACAGAATCTGCTTTTACTTTTTCTTTTGTGTTTGCTTTTACTTTTTGAAAATAATCTTGTGTACTTTTTAATCTTAGTCGTTCTTTTCGTAGATTTAATCCAGAGCGTTAATTGTAAATGATTAGTTAGCTTTTGTATGCCTATTTAAGGCACTCTAATTTTCATTTGTAAACACCCCGAAATTTCAATAGAAAATATTTGAAATCTTTCATCTCTATGGCACACTAAACCATAACCTCCCGTCTTCCAGTAAACCTTCCAAAAATTTCTTCCCTATTATCTGAGCTTAATATTATCTCTTGAACAAAAATTATATAAAAAAAAGGAGAGAATTTTTGCTGCAAATATTCCTCAAGGAATTCGCTCATTCTTCCGCTTCTTAATCTCTCTGATTACAAGTAAGTTTTAATTTATGTTTCTATTTTATTCTGCTTTTTCTGCTTTCTTCGTTTTAAATATATATATATATATATCTGTGTGTGTAATTGAGAATAAAATATAACCCACTCTTATTGTGGTAACCAAATAACTCTGTCAAGATCAATCCAAATCTTTATATTTCTTTTTGAACATCATTGTATTATAACACATGTAGAACACTTTCTTGTTTTATGTTGTCACACCCCCACCTCTCGTCACCTGAGAATGATGTCATCAAAAAGGTAGCGGAAGCATAGTGGTGATGTCTCAGAGCATGAGGGGTGACTTACTTGATCCGGTATCATCATAGCACACAGATTACGAAAAGTAAAACTTACATTACAAGGTTCGTGGTTACAAATATTATTACGGTTTATACATATTACAATTTATATAATTACAGTTGTTGCTAGTGCTGTGAGTGCATCCTCACCGTTGTCCTTGATTGCCTGCAAAAGTTTTAGTTTCGAAAACATCAGCACAAAGCTGGTGAGTTCATACAGTTTAGTTAAATCATATGATATGACAGTTAAGTTCAAATACATGTTCACAGTTCCGGATAACCATGGGACCCGTATCTAGTTCCTTTCGGACGATATGTTCAGTTCTCGATATTACCCGTCGGTACATATCTTATTGCCTCATTATCTTAATGTCTATCACACCATTAAGAAGTTCAGGAAACAGATAACAAACATTCACACCAGGGGAGATGCAATCCTCCCAGTGAATGGGGTGTCAACCGATAGTACTATCAATGTTTTCTGCTCGGCCACACATGGGTTCACTAGATACAGTTCAAGAATGAGGACTTTGATATCATGATAGAGATACTAACGGCAACAATCCCATGAAATCCACAAATTCAGTTAATCACATGAAATCACGCAGATAACAGTGACACATATCATATGATCAAGAAAAGTTTAGCAGTTATACCCCGATGTTTATACAACATTAAAAGAACAGGGGTGGTACGAAACTCACCTGAGTTCAGATGAGTGCTAAGACCTCGCGTAACTGGTGCTAATAATGTAAATCTGCATTAGGTTATATTTGATTAATGATTTATGTTCTAACCTGCTGATTAAATCTGTTTGAACGTTCAATGTCATAGACATTGTAATGAAAAGTCATCAAACCGATATTCGGTGTTTAATTAGTTATTGAATCTAATATCATACAATGTATGATAATGTAGGTACCTAGACTGATTTAGATACCTAATATGAAGTTGATGACATGCTTGATTAATCAAAATAATCTCTGATTAACCAGTTAGGTAATGTTGTTGATTATGCTCCTGAAACAGTTTTCAGATGAAATCACAGCTTAGGAATGATTAATTCTGGTTACTGGTTATCCAGATATCACAAAACATAACAATGTGACATTGGAATATGTTAAACAATCATGTTTAAAATACTAATCTGACTGTTATCATAAACACCAGACAGTTATTCCAATGGGTAGGTTAATGATTGTGATTAGTTTGAAATGCCTGGGATTAACCTTGCATTTCAAAGATTAACCAGAATAATCACCTACATTGTCATAATTAAATGGTTTAAACCATTATAATCATTGTTATGATTTGGTGGAAACCGGGCATTATAACGGATCAAAACAGATAATTACCCGTTAACCTGTCAAGTTATCCGTTAAAAATCATTCCTAGCTATCATATAATCAATAATCAACAACCCTAACTAGATCATTACGTTAAAAATCAAGATTTAATCAATCAAAACTAAACCAGAAGGTTAAACGGATAGTTACCTGAAACGAGCGGTTTAACGGACAGAAATACGATCAGAACGTGTATCTACGATGACCGGTTCGTTCTAGTAGTTGTGGTGGGTTTAGATTTGGGTTTTGATGGACAAAAGTTGAAAAAATGGAGGTGCTGGTCGTTTGGTTCGAACAGAAGTGAAGAAGAAGAAAAATAATTTCTTCACATGCAATCTGATTATCTATCTGATCCATTTACACCGCCATACTCGTCGCGTATCGCGACGAGAATCAACAGGGCCGTCGCGTAACGCGACGGATCTCGGAACAAAAATCAGATATTTAATTCATCGCGTATCGCGACAGACAGCCACATAAGTGTCGCGTACCGCGACGAGCTCATTTTTGTAATATTTTGAAATTTTCTTCGTTTCGCGATTCCGGACAATCCGTAACTCCGTTTCGCGATCCGTTTTCTCCTATGTTCTCGATTTCTCGCATACTTTAAACCTGCAATAATTACAATCATCAATTTCGCGCGGATTTCTAGAACAACCAAACGTGTGAACGTCATTGATGACGTAATCTTTACCTGCAATTGTCACATATGTGTATGTTTAAATTCATCACCATTTAAGAATTAACATCGTTGTAAGTGGCTGGATTTAAAAAGTTACAGTAATGTAACTCAAAGTCTTACAACCAATGTTAACTCTTAAATGGTGATAAATTTACACAAACAAATAGAAGTAGAAAGTATTCTACATGTGTGAATGATGTAAAAAAAATTGGATTAATCTTGGCTGGGTTATTTGAGTATTTGAGTTCATATAGTAAGAGTGTGTTATGAAAGATTTCAATCTTATATATATATATATATATATATATATATATATATATATATATATAGAAAGATCCATTGTTAACCCTCTTTATTGTTATAATTTTTTTTCGATTTATTTTACGTGGTCCGTGATTTTAACGTTTGGTACGTGATTATGCAGTTGGTCCTTTGATCATGCATATTAAATGACGGCCTGTAATTTTCATATAACTTGGTACGTGATTATTGGTCCGTAATTATGAAGTTGGTCCTTGATTATGTGTGTTAAATTACAGTTTGTAATTTTATAAATCACGGTCTGTAATTTTATATGTACGATAATGCCCCTTACTAGAGGTGGGCAAACCGGTTTTTTTAAACCGATTCCAGTTCCAAACGGTTCCGGTCAATGAAGTCAACAACCGGTTCTGGTTTGGCGGGGTAAAGGTGGAACCAGTTCCGCTTTTTTCGGTTTCGGTTCCAATTTCATTAAGAATTCAGAACCGCCATACCCACCGGTTCGGGTTATCAATTCCGGTTCCGGTTTCGGGTTTTTTGCCCATCTCTATCCCTTACCCTGATGAGACGTGTCAAATTCCTGTAACTTCTTACGCTTCTAACAGTTTTAGCCATTTGTACGTTAACCGTCTCATATGTAGATTAGAGAGAAAGATTGTGTCATGTGATAAACCAATGTTAAAGATATAACCCTTAAAATATTTTATAGTTAATCATGTTCAATCGTGACAAAAAATGTATGATTCACATTAAATCATATTAAAAATAAGTGAACCACATATTTTCTGTATCGATTAAAAATAAGTGGCTATAAAAGGGTTAAGCGCTATCTTTTTAAGATCAACTTATCACAAGATGCAATCGTTATATACTGTACGTATGTATATATAATATAACTAGGTTAGTACCCGTGTGTTACACGAATATAAAAAGATTCATATATCATTACAAGTATATAGCTTAAATTCATAATTAAATAATCAATTTATTTTACATTGAGACAATCATCAAATTACAATCATTTTAAGAAAAGTTGATTTGTTTTTCATAAATTTGTATCTAATTTCAGCTAAGGTTGGCCTATGAATGAATAAACATTGCTTTTCTTGTAGCATGTTTTCATAACGGGAACAATACCTTGTTGTAACACTGGCTTCGAATTTTGTACCCTTTAAAAAAAATCAAATAATTAAATACTATCAATTTATGTAAGTTATTTCGAATTAAAAAACCAAACCTCAAGATAGTTTAATCGTAGGGATACCTGTTCATCCATGATAATCAATTCATAAGAGTATATTTTTGTTGAGTCTTTGAACATAGGTTTGGTCCAAAGTCGGATGATGCGAACCTTCAATGTATAATCATCTTTTAAAACATCCAAGTCCTTCAACAAAGTAATTTTTTGAGTATCTATTATCTATCCGTGTTAATGACAGAAATTAGTAAAATGCTTTTTATGATATGAAAACACAAAAATCAATAGGAAAAATTGTAAGTGGGGATGTTTACCTCAAAACTGTGAGTACTCAATTTTACACAGTGATAGGAGATGAAATATGTGAATTATATAAGAAAGTTAAATAAGAGAGTGATTTAAATTTAGGAGCTTTTATTGTAACTAAAGAGAATTTATTTTGTAATTAAAAATTTGAAATTAGGAAAGTATTTTCATTAATTTGCCTATATGTTAGTCAAAATTAACTGATTAAATATAGTAGGTACATTAATTAATTAATTTTCAAATTTAAATTTTTGAACATTTTGAACTATAATTTTTTGAAAATATATAACTCCTCTGGTCAGAAGTAATAAATGTATTTAACTTTTCAAGGGGCAAAGATGTCACCAAGCACTACATTGAATTTATATGTTATATATCAACACTAAAGAGCCTATAATATTCGAATTAATATTGAACAAAGATGTTAATATACTACCTATATTTGAATTAATATTGTAATTTTGTTAAACTCACCAAATCTGCAATCCCGTAAGATATAAGTCAACTTATTTGACCATTGAGCAAAATTTTAAGCAATGTAAAATCTCACTGTGCAAGGTATAACTCAATATTGCTCCAGCAGTGGAAATTTCTTCATTAGGGTACACTGATATTGAGAAGTGTTAATATTTCAGAAGGCAAACATGAAAATTGCATTTTTTTTTCTCCTATGCAAGGATGTGTAAATCTACAACATAAATATATAAAAGATAATTAAACTTGATCAGTCAGAAAAGATGGCAATATCAACACATCTACTTACAAATGAGTTGATTTTTATATTTTAACTTGTCACATGAATTAAGCTACATTATTTAGATATGAAAACAGATTAAAGGGTCGAATGAGCCAGATGGGTCGACATCATTCAAATAGATAAACTTGGTAATCGAATGTTGTTATTGTATATTCTAAATCTTCAACTCACCTTATTTGCCAATCTTCCCGATCCGCCCATATAGCATTCCCCTAAGAATAAGCTAAGAAGGAACTTAAGAAACTACGAGACAAGTTTCAATTGACTAACCAAGAGTCAAAGCATGGAGATTGGTGACAAGCTGTGAAAGCTGAGAATGCATGTCTGATGGGCTCTTGAGCTGCAACTGTGACACGGCCATGTTTCTAGAACCTCCATACACCTCATCTCCCATTCGAGGAATGCCAAGGTAAGATGACATCATTGAGTATTTAAAATTTCAAACACAAAAAAAGCCTTCTGAGAACTTTCATTTTCACCAAGAACATGAACAACCAAAAAATTTGAAATAGGACTATTCCTCCGATCTCAAGTGTTCCTAAATCACCCAACATTTTTCAGTTATAACAACGAACTTGACATTAAAGAAACAAAATCGTAAAAAAAAAGGGAACAAAATCACAGATTAGGGTTTCGCACCTTCAAGAATTAGTAGGTGGTGTTTTGAACAACAGATCAATTCTTCTCCTCTAAAATCATGAACCTCGTATGGTTAATTAGTGAAAATGTGGAATAAAAGCAAGTAATCAAGAACATAAACTTACTAAGCTGATTGATTTGGATATGGACCTCGTCATGTTTATTTCTTCATGCTGCTTCCGTAGTCCACGACATAGAGAAAGAGGATCGAAGAATGTTAGAGTTTGCTGTGAGGTTGGGTTCAAAACGATGAAGATACAATCGGAGAGGATGAAGCTATACATCTGAAGAGAAGATCGGAAAGGAGGAAGCGTGCAGATCCGAATAGGACGACCGGGAGGAGATTGTGCGAGGGAAGGGAGAAGTGATCAATTAGGGTTTTTGTGTTTTGAGAAGCTGGGAAAGGAAATGGTTTTCGGGTTACCCGTATAGATATTTGATCCCATATACAAAGGTTTTAACCCATATGTGTTAGGCGGGAAAAGAAGACAAGGGTGCTCTAGGGATGCGTCATGTGTCCTTAGAAAACCTTGATTTATTAGATAGGTAAGATACAACTAAGATATATTATGTTATGTGTTTTGTTAAAATTTAAAGAATTAACTAAGTTCGGGAAAAGGTAAAGAGAAAATCAACGTTATGGGCAAATGAATTTAGAGGTCTAAGTTTGACAACGTGGCCGATGGAAAGGGTAAACAGAAAATAAGTGAGCCCAACATGTATAACAATATTTTAATAAAATGACAAGATAGGAAGCAGGATGTGAAATCACCATACAACACGTATTTGTCATTTATTAACACCCCCACACCACAAAAATTCGACTCGTATATTTGTTTTAGGACCAATGAGGCATTGCCTCAATGGTACCTCAAGATTCTTTCAAATGGAAGGTTTTGAGTTCAAATCATTTCTGCAGCGAAAAAGGAGTCCGAGGGGGGTCAGGGGTTTTCCCAGTGGGGTTTCCTCCTGAGGTGGTTGTGATGGCTCATGGGAGGTTCAGGTAACTAGACCTTGGTGACATTGCCTGAAAACAGTGGGTTCACACGATTGAGACTATATTTGTTTTAGTTCATGTTATAGTTAGACCCATGCCTTCATCCAAACCTCCTAGGCGAAAAGAAGGGCTGAGGATTGTCTTTATTAGGTAATGAAAATGAGACAGTTTACTCTCAGTCTCTTGGTAGAAGAAGAAGAAGAAAGCTGAGTCTTCCTAGTTTCAACACAAGGTAAAGAGGAAGCGGCATTCCATTTTTCTTTCTCGAAGGACTTAAAACCGCCTTTATTATGTCAAGCTTCAGACAAGCAATTGGATCCAAGGGCTTTAGAAGAAGAGCTAAGATAATAATTTTACACCACCTATAAGTTTTTAATAGGTTCATATGAGGCATATATAAAGACAATCATTAATTTACAGCATTAAAAACTGGCATCGTATATGTCTTGTGTGGGTCATACAAGTAGTATGCAAGAACAATCATGTTGAAACATCGAAGGAGCCTATATGTTTCGTATTTGCCTTGATGGATGCTAAACGAAAAAAGAAGGACGCGAGGATAACGAAACCTTGTTTTATGAGGTTAAAAGTAAGAATTTTTATTTTAATGATATTTTTTTTTAAAAATAAAATTAGCTAATAAGGGTACACATCACCTTTAAAACGTAGTAATACATGAACAATATTAATAACATTAACATAACACACCGGGATTAAGAGGTGTAATTACAAAAGGGGAGATAATATATACCATTAATGATGAAAGCGATGAACATGCTAGTTAATGATGGTTAACAGTTGAAGTCTACGAACTAATGAATTATGACCAAAACTTATATAACCATTTCTTTATTTCTAACTAGGTTAGTAACCTGTGTAACACACGGGTTGATATAGAGTTAAGATGCAGTTCACGATAATTTATAACTACCTTTAACATAACAACTTATACGTGACACAAAACATCATAAAAAGTCACAAGAATTTGTTTATAAGTTTTCAAAAATTTCCTTAAGCACAACGTTTGTTGTTGTACTTGTAACTTTTTCATCTTTGTTTAAAATTAGAAGTTTTAATCCATCACTACTTTCACCCTGAATAATGTAACATACAATTGTCTATATGTTAAAAACCATACCTCTTAAATACAATCCAACTTTTGATAGTGATTATTATAATAATCATAATAATTATAATAAATTATGATTTTAAAGACATTAGACATGTTTTGAAATGCTTAGTAATTGGAAACCGTTATTATTTAAAGTCATTATTAATCTCAATTATACACAATTATAATTAATTTTAGATAAGTTAGGGAAGGTATTTAAGTGACCGTTATTATTTATAGTCATTATTGACTGTGGTTGTGACATTTGTCAAAATGGCATACGTGGCATAGATATTTAAGTGACATGTGACATGTTAATGATGTGGGCAACCTAGTTAAATATCATATGTCATTTGAGTTACTTTTTTGTTAGAAGTAGTAGATTTTAACGTCCAGCATCAATTTATTTTCAAGACTTCTGGAATCAAATTAGTATATACATACAAACGACTTATATTATTATATTTATATTATAGCGTCAAATGTCAACTCCGCAAATAAAGCATAAAATGTTACAATCAGAGGTGTTCAAAAAGACAGCAACCGATTAAAATTGATAACCATACTATATCCACAATAAAAAAAACCGAACCGACTTTTAAATTCGGTTTTCGGTGCGGTTTATAACCGTATCTGAATTTTGAATTCAGTTTGCAGTTCGGTTATCGGTTTCAATTTTTTTTTTGAATTCGGTGTTTGGCTTATTCGGTTAAACGATTAAATCGAATTCATATTTGAATTTATTACTTTTATTAATAAAATATAAGATTGAACTCGATTTATTCGGTTTTTAGTCAGTGTATTTGGTTTTTAATCATTTTTTCCGTTGAATCGGTTTGTTCTTTTTTAACTGAAACCGAACCGAATTAAATTCGGTTGAATTCCGTTGGGATAACCATTTCCTGAATTCGGTCCGGTTTTCGATTAGAGATTTTTTTTTTGAAAACCGACTAAACGGAACCGAAAAAACCATTAATGAAACCGATGAATACCCTTAGTTACAATTATCGTTCTTCTTTACAACTAGTCATATTTAACAAATATGTTTTTGATTTTAATTCAGCCAATTGAAACCATAACTATCATATGAACAAATGCATCTCTAAGCATGAAAATCTTCTTATGGTTTGTATCCTGCGAAAACTTGATTTTAGAGAGAATCTCCTTAGACCATTTATCTAGACCGTTCATTTAGAATCTTGAAAATAAATATGTGGTCCACATTAAGTTAATAAAAAATTGGGGTTTAAGTAAACTAATCAATTTTAATATGGTTTAATGTGGACCACATGTTTTTTTTTCAAAATTCAAAATAGACGATTCAGATAAAATCCAAAGATTTCTTCTTAAGATCGGGCTTGTACATGATACAAACCCAATCACCATATATGTCATATTTTACATATCTAATAAATATTAAAATAATGTAAAGAATAAATCTAAAGATGATATGATGTAAACAATAATGGGTGTGGTCCTATTTTTAAATCTTGACAATATGGGATTTTAATTGTAATAAAATGATACAATTATGAGTCCCAACAAAATAAAGTTGCAACAAATAATGATCCATTGAATATATAAACAAATCACAAGTGTAAAAGGTTTTCAAACTCTGTGTACTTTAAAATTGAATGAGGGAGGAAAGTGCACTTTTGCCTAGAGCCCTTAGTTTTTAGTGTCGTTTAGTATTATTATATTCCCTTTGATATCTTAGTTCAAAAGATTTGTTAAAAGCTTATTGTGTTTCAAATCATGATGGAAAATAAAACTGTTATCTTTTAAAATTAACATTAGATTCAACATGATTTAATTTAAAGAAATTTTTCTATGCTATGAACAAAGTTATATTTATTGATTGGAATCTAAGATTCCTTTTGAACATGTTTTCAGGCAGTGTTTAAATTTGTATTCACAAAGAGATTGGTTATATAGAAGATATTGGTCCTCTAGTCAGATTAGTTCGTTCAATGTTTTAAAACCCATACCGAACCGGCCGGTCAGATCGGGATTCGGTACCAAGGACAACCGGTTATGTGTTCAGGACCACTTTTGAAGGAACCGGGCGGTCAAACCGGTGGGCTGGCAGTCCGACCGGGAAACAGTGGTCGAACTGGTTTTTTTTAAATATTTTATATAATATATATAATATAAATATATTATTTATATTATATATATATTACATATACATATCTGTTAAGAAACACTTATATGACTAAAAAGTCTGTATATTACATAATTTAACTAAACTCAAATTTTACAAAAGTTGAATAAAATCTATCTATACTAATAAATCAAAATAAAATGCGCCATATGTCACTTTTCTAGACCATCCTTTTAAAAATTTTCTCGCATCTCTCTCCTATTAAATGCACTCATATTCAATAATAATAATAATATTAAATATGAAATATACTTTTATACATTTTTAAATTAAAAAAAGGTTTTTAACACATTTAAAAATATATTAATTTTAAAAGAGTACATTTTTTAGAATCCAAATTATTATGAAATACAAAATATTAAATAATTGTTTTTCAAAACAAAGTATTCAAAAAAATACACTTTAATAGACATAGTATTTAAATAAATAATATTATTATTTTATTACTTATGTATTAAACTATATACACTATTAATCATATTATTATTGACTATTTATTATTTTTTTATTTAACCCGTTGTCACATCCCCAAATTCCCACTCGTGGTGTCAGTCCACGTGGGCGTGACGTGGCCAGGATCACAGCTCATGGTCATATAGAACGACTCTATATGAGTTACACAATCACACAGGTATGTATAATAACATAGTTTCATTCAATATGCAGCGGAAAATGTTTTAACATCATAAGGTAAATACGTTGCAGCGGAAAGTAAATTGTTTAACAGACACTACATAGTTAAACTTATTTTCAAAATATATCAAATGCACACAAAAGCCTAGGACACGAGTCTATATGCAAGCCAGACTCCTTATCGCTTCCTTGTGCGCATCCTAGCGTGTGCTCCTTTTTAGTTACCTGAGAATACATGCGAAAAGTGTCAACTAAAAAGTTGGTGAGTTCACAGGTTTAGACAGACTGAAAAATAAACAGACATATACTGGGTATGTTAAATTTAGTAGTTGGATACTACGATCCGTGGAGTGTGTCAGTTCATCTTACCGAAACTAGACTGTTCCCGTTTGCCTCCGCAGGTCATCGCTGAACCCGCATTCCCATCGAAATTACACTCGTTATGACCTCCAGTCAACATTGGTGCCGAGTGGGGTTAGTCAAACCCAGTAGTACTACGTAATTACGACTCGTTTGTGATACAATTAACGGTAAGGATAAGTGAGGACTTTATGCGATAATAGTTACACTCGAAAATGGTTTTCACAACATACCAGTCATATATCTAAAACAGTTGCATTGAATTCTCACCCCAATAATTTAGCAAAAACGGTTAAAGAGTAAAAGTGGGGACGTAAACTCACCTGAGTTTGAGAAGTGCGTGTTCTTACAAGAACGGTGTAGCTCGCCGGCTAGTAGTTACCTATATCACATAGGTGTTGTAAGTTTGTGTTTGCATATATGTGGGTCTCACAGGACCGTGTTCGTGTCTAACAACTTCCAAGTTGTTATGTGGGTCGGGTTGACCGTGTTTGACCATGTTTGACCGTGTTTGACCTAACAACCCGTTGGTGACGGTTTTGGATCAAGTGTTCGTGTAACGTGCGGTTTAGTGTCGTGTGGAGTGTACGGATACCAAAAATCATTCCCATGTGGAAACTTACTATTTATAGTAAGTTCCTATTTTAGGAAAGTTTCCACATTAGGCAAGTCATGCATAAAATCACATTCCGATTATTCTAACTTGCAGAATTACCCTAAATGGGCATGTTATCACATAGCACATAGTTACACATAGTCGGTTTAGCGTGTTTTGCGCATAAAAGTTACCATAATTAGAAAGTTACAAGATATGCATATGTCACTAAGTCTAGATACAATCTTATCATATCATCATCGTATTAGTCCTAAATAAGTATTTAATCAAAACCATTATGACTAGCATGCTCCTATTCTCCAAATTGTAAAATAAAGTTACTATATTTAATAACATTCCTAAATATCATACTATTAACAATTTTAATCATTCCAATGCATTCAATCACCATCATAGTAACCTCTAAACATCATTTTAAACATAACTTATAGATCTAATCATACAAATGTGATTATTTCATCAAACTACATAACTAGTAACATTAAAGTTACTAAAATTAGCAATACTCACCAAATGATCAAATATTGACAAATCAACCATTTCTAATCTTGCAAATCATCATCAATATCACTTATGACAACATTTCCATATCAAGAATCATACCAATCGGCTTAGATCATTCATGCATGCTACTACAAACACCCATTTATGACCAAATCATTAACATGCACATTAACATTATCATGGATCGTCACAAAACTTATTCTAAACATCATAGATCATCAACTATCATGTAATCATCATCAAACCCAGCACTAAAATTCGTGCATGTGCATCTAGGGTGTTTACATGTGTGTTTAAAGTCATGCATGTGAGTGTAAAGGTGAAGAAAGTGTGTTTTGGGTATAGAACTACCTTCTAATGCTTCAAGAATGCCAAGATGACGACAAGAACAGCCTCTAAACTCTCTAGACAGTAGGTTCTCGCAGCAAAATGATGGTGGTGATGATCTTCAAGCTTCAAGTGTGATCCTTCAAGCCTCAACTCTTCAAACTTTCAAGCTTGGAGCTTCAATGGAGGTCTCCCATGGCTTCCCAAGGGTCAAATCAGTGAGGAATAGTCGAAGTTGGTGTGTAGTACCGGAGAAATGATAAAGAGTGGAGTTAATAGGCATGGTGGTCTTGATTTTATAAAGATTTGTCGACTGACACCTGTCGCGTACCGCGATGGAGAGTTAAAAGAATCTTCGCGTACCGCGAAGGATTTCGGGAGCCAAACCCCCGCGATGCCTGTCGCGTATCGCTATAATTCCTCCCGTTGGGCCATCGCGTACCGCGATGGGTCCCAGAGAAGTCCAATAAGCCTAGTTTTCTTGTTTTGAACCGATTTTCGCGTATTTTTCTATTACAGTCATCATTTCTCAACATTTAGTCATTGTTCCCAATATCTTAGGTACCCTAGAACCTATGTGCAGTGAAAGTGTACTGTGATTTGATCCGTTCACCAACGTTCGTTATTCAAGACACGTGCGAGTGTTGTGCGATAATTCCTCGAATTATCGATGTATTCTAGCTGTTGTGCCACGTGTCACGC
Organism: Mikania micrantha; assembly: GCA_009363875.1. NCBI lineage: Eukaryota > Viridiplantae > Streptophyta > Magnoliopsida > Asterales > Asteraceae > Mikania > Mikania micrantha. The sequence goes on along the minus strand of CM018690.1, from coordinate 10,851,372 downwards.
TAAATACAATTATTCTAGTGCCACGTATGAAATAATAAAACATATTATTATTTAAAATAAAGAATTGCTGACCTGGAATTTGCGGGGTGTCACATCATCCCCCAGTTATTAGGAATTTCGTCCCGAAATTCTGTTTGTGTTGCCGGTGTTGGTCTGGTCGGGGAATAAGTGAGGATATTTATTTCTCATCTGATCCTCTTGTTCCTAGGTGTATTCCGGTCCTCGCCGTGAGTTCCATCGGACTTTCACGATGGGTATCTTACTAAGTTTCAACTTCTTGATTTCTCGGTCCATGATTTCCACCGGTACCTCAATGAAGTGTAGTTGTTCGTCAATCTGGATTTCCTCCAAAGGAATTGCGAGCGTTTCGTCTGATAGACATTTCTTGAGGTTTGATACGTGGAATACATTGTGCACGCTACTCAATTCCTGTGGTAGCTGCAGTTCGTAGGCCACCGGGCCTATCCGTTTAGTGATTTCGAAGGGTCCGATATAACGAGGGTTTAACTTTCCCCGCTTCCCGAATCGAATCACTCCCTTCCAAGGCGAGACTTTAAGTAGTACCCGGTCTCCCACTTGGAATTCCAAAGGCTTGCGCCTTTTATCGGCATAACTCTTCTTTCGATCCCGAGCTGCTGCCATTCTGTTACGTATTTGCACGATCTTTTCTGTTGTCTCATGCACAAGTTCGGGTCCGGTCAGTTGACTTTCACCAACTTCTGCCCAAAAGAGCGGTGATCTGCACTTACGTCCGTAAAGTGCTTCAAATGGTGCAGCTCTAATGCTGGTGTGGTAGCTGTTATTATATGAGAACTCTACTAAAGGTAGGTGAGTCTCCCAGCTGTTCCCGAAGTCAATCACACAGGCCCGAAGCATGTCTTCTAGGGTTTGGATGGTTCGTTCACTCTGACCATCCGTCTGTGGATGATAAGCAGTGCTCATATCCAATCTCGTCCCAAGTGCCTTGTGTAAGGACTTCCAAAAATGTGCCGTGAAACGGCTGTCTCGGTCAGATATAATAGAAATTGGGACTCCGTGTCTGGATACGATTTCCTTCAAGTAGATTCGGGTTAACTTTTCCAACTTATCAGTTTCCTTAATCGGCAGGAAGTGTGCCGATTTCGTGAGTCGGTCTACGATAACCCAGATGGTATCGCAACCACTTGCTGTCTTTGGCAGCTTGGTGATAAAATCCATGGATATCTGTTCCCATTTCCATACTGGAATTTCTGGCTGTTGGAGTAACCCTGATGGTTTCTGATATTCGACCTTAACTTTGGAGCAAGTCAGACACTTACTCACATAGGTTGCGATTTCTGATTTCATATTAGGCCACCAATAAGTTGCCTTTAGGTCGTGGTACATCTTGTCAGAACCTGGATGTACCGAGTATCGACTCTTGTGAGCTTCATCCATCACTACCTCTCTCAATCCCCCGTAGCGTGGAATCCAAATTCGGTCCATCAGATAGTAAGCTCCGTCGTCTTTTTGTTTCATCTGTTTATCCATACCCCGCATAGCTTCGAGGATAAGGTTTTCCTTTTTCAGAGCTTCTTGTTGTGCGACTCGTATCTGATTAGGTAGCTCAGAATGAATGGTAAGTTGTAGTGCACGTACGCGTTTAGTTGTTTCCTTCCGACTCAGTGCGTCGGCCACTACATTAGCTTTCCCGGGATGATACTTGATTGCACAGTCATAATCGCCTATCAATTCGACCCATCTACGTTGTCTCATGTTCAGTTCCTTCTGATCGAAAATGTGTTGTAGGCTCTTATGATCTGTGAATATCGTACACTTAGTACCGTACAGATAGTGTCGCCAGATTTTTAATGCGAACACTACGGCTCTCAATTCTAGATCATGGGTTGTGTAGTTCTTCTCGTGCACCTTTAGTTGTCGAGACGCATAAGCTATGACCTTCTCGCGTTGCATTAACACGCAACCAAGTCCTTGCTTCGATGCGTCGCAATAAACCACAAAGTCTTCGCATCCGTCTGGTAGCGATAGAATTGGTGCACTGCACAACTTTTGCTTTAACAAATCAAAAGCAGCTTCTTGTTTTTCTCCCCATTCGAATTTCTTGTCTTTGTGCGTAAGGGAAGTCAATGATTGTGCAATCTTCGAGAATCCCTCGATAAACCGTCTGTAGTACCCGGCCAATCCCAGGAACTGTCGCACCTCAGTTGGTGTCTTTGGTGCAGTCCAGTTCTTAATTGCCTCGATCTTGGCTGGGTCTACGTGTATCCCTTTCTCGTTCACTACGTGTCCAAGGAACTGAACTTTGCGAATCCAAAAATCACATTTGGAAAGCTTCGCGTATAGTTGTTCCTTCTTCAGCAGTTCTAAGACACGTCTTAAGTGATCGGCATGTTCTTCTCGTGTCTTGGAATAGATCAGGATGTCATCAATAAATACGATTACGAAATTATCAAGATACGGTTTACACACTCGATTCATGAGATCCATAAATACTGCCGGTGCGTTGGTCAATCCGAAAGGCATGACCAGAAATTCGTAATGTCCGTACCGTGTTCTGAAGGCTGTTTTTGGTATGTCTTCCTCCTGTACTCTAAGTTGATGGTAACCCGATCTTAAATCGATTTTTGAATAATAGCTTGACCCTTGCAATTGATCAAACAGATCGTCTATTCGAGGTAGAGGGTATCGATTTTTGATCGTCACTTTGCTCAGTTCTCGGTAATCTATACACATACGGAATGAACCGTCTTTCTTCTTTACAAACAAGACCGGTGCTCCCCAAGGTGAGAAGCTTGGTCGGATGAATCCTTTATCTAACAACTCTTGCAGTTGATTAGATAGTTCCTGCATTTCAGTAGGAGCCAATCGGTATGGTGCCTTGGCTATCGGTGCTGCTCCTGGTGTCAGATCTATCTGAAACTCCACTTGTCGCGTTGGTGGTAGTCCCGGTAGATCGTCAGGAAAAACTTCTGGAAAATCGCGAACAACAGCGATGTCCTCGATCTTTCGTTCCTTCTTTGGTTGTTCGGTGATAAGGGCTAGGATAGCCGTGTATCCCTTCTTCAGATATTTGTTTGCCTTCATGCATGACATAATGTTTAACGGTATTCCGCGCTTTTCTCCCTGAATTGAGATCTGCTCTCCCCTTGGCAACGTAACTCGTACAATCTTCTCGTTGCACACGATCTCAGCGTGGTTTGCAGATAGCCAATCCATTCCAATCACCACGTCAAAGCTCCCGAGAGTTACCGGCATCAGGTCAATCACCAGTTGGTGGTCTGCTAGCGTCAGCACACATCCTTTGATGATATGTTGCGTTTTGATCAGTTTGTCATCTGCTAACTCTACGGTGTACTTATGGTCTAGTGGTGTTGGTGTCATGTTAAGCAGTTTACTAAATTCACTAGAGATGAAACTCCTATCGGCACCGGTATCAAATAATATACTAGCATAGACATTATTTAAAAGAAACGTACCGGTAACGACATTGGGGTCATCTTTTGCTTCTCCCGAGCCAATCACAAAGGCTCGTCCCTTTGCTGCACCACCTCCACCCTTTTTCAGTTGCGGGCAGTCCCTTCGCATGTGTCCCGGTTTACCACATTCATAACACCCCTTGAGAGTGTTTTGGTTGTTGTTGTTGTTGTTGGGGTTGGATCGGCATTCCTTGGCCATGTGTCCGTTCCTTCCACAGTTAGTGCATTTGACCCTTTTGCATGGGCCGAAATGATGGAAGTTGCAGGTATTGCATTTCGGGCTGTTGCCCTGATATCCCCCTTTGCCTTGAGTGTTTGGCTGGGTTGCAGTAAAGACCTTTGGAGGTGCTGGTCGGTGTTGAGCTGGTTGTTGTGGTGAGAAAGTTCGGTTATTGATGGGCTCCCACTTTCGCTTGAGTTCTTGGGGTTTCAGATGTTCACCCCTCTTCGGCAGCTTCCCCTGGGCTACCGCCTGATCAGTTAATTTATGAGCCAAGCGAATCAGTGGTTGGATGGTGGAGAGATCAGAAGCAGTCACCATGCTTTGGATTTGCTCGGGCAATCCACTGATGAATTGCTCGATTTTCTTGTATTCCGGCGTCACCATTGTCGGGCACAGCTTGCATAATTCATAAAATCGAGTGCAGTATTTCTCGATTTCCGAACCCACCATTTTGTGCACCCAAAATTCCTCCTCAAGCTTCCTGATCTCGTCACGTGGGCAGTATTCTTCGTGAAGCATTCCAGTGAATTTCTCCCACGGAATGGTGTTGGCAGTCTCCAGTCCAAGAGTTTGGACATGTGTATTCCACCAGGTGAGGGCAGGTCCCTCAAGAATCCCGGTGGCATACTTTACTCGGTTCTCCTCCGAGCATTCGGCCATAGCAAAGACCGATTCCAGTTTCTCGATCCAACGGAGTAGTCCAACCGCTCCTTCTGTACCCTGGAATTTGTGAGGGTGGCAACTCAGGAACGCTTTAAACGAACACCCCTTTGCTACACTCCCATGAGATCCTGCGCATCGGTGTTCCATGTAACGCGTTAGTGTCTATACTAAGTTAATCGGGTTAGGTTGGGGTTAGTACCGTTGTTGGTGCCACTAGTCTCGCTAGCAAGTCGGTTTGCTTCGTAATTCGCAAGTACCTTGTTGAACTTACGTTCAACCATCATGTCGATCCTTGCCTTTTCGGCCTTGCGTTTGAGTTTGCGGGCATTGGGTCCTCGTTCAGACATGATTCTATATGGAAAGGTTAGGATGTTAGTTAGCATAAGTTAGAGTGTTAGTCAATTGTTAGGTTAGATGTCATGTTAACAATAGTCATAGCCATGATATATATAAGCAACAAAGTAAAGCATCTTTCCATTAGTGATAATAAGTTTGTGTACAATATTTTCCAAAAGAGATGCTACAAAATTTGCACGAGCACATCCCGCTCGGCTAAGTGATACAAAAGTAGAATACTGAAATAGAAATCCTAACTAGACAATCGTGGAGTGTGAATCTCCACTATCAGCAGGGCCATCATCGTCCTCCTCATCAGGATCCTCGTCTGGATCCTCATCAAAATCTTCCTCATCGAGATCCTCCGGCTCGAATTGGGGTTCTGGCTCAGGCTGTGGCTCCACTATGAACTGTCCGACCCATGCATTTAGCATGGCATCGCTTGCCTGGATCATGGCAAGATTCTCTTCGTTGGCGTCCTCCACAGCTGCTAATCGTCCAGCGTGTCCATGTGTCACTGCGGCTAGGAAATCCTGTTGCTCCTCGAGCAACGTAGTCCTATCATGGATGTCGGTGACCTCAGTAGTGACCTCCTCCTGTCGCTGGATCACATCCTGAGTCCTAGCGACCAAGTCATCCTGCGTCCCTTCGACGCGTGCGAGTCTCTCCTCCAAGTTATCCACGCGTTTCTGGAGATGCTGATTATGCTCCAAGAGATCCCTAAACCCATCAGTCATTACGCGTAGCTGACAGGACTCACGTCTATAACGCGAGATCAATGCAGCGAATGCCCGCTCCATGGGCATTCCAATCGGTGGTAGGGGTGGTCCAGTAGATGCGTCTCCTAACAAAGGCAACTTGGGTACTCTCTCTTCCCTCGCCCAAACAGCAAGGGTAGTAGGGTACTAGTCCCATGGTCCCCTGCTGCTCGAGGGTCGAAGCCTCTTGGACTCCTGAGCATATACCTGCTCCACTATGTCCTGGATCCTCTGTTTGTCCTCCTCGGTAAGCTCATACTCATACGGGCACTTCCTCGAGTCTTTCCCGTTCTGATCTTTGTTGTTGTCCATTCCTGCGTTTGAATCAAATAAGTAACAGTACATGATAATAGTAAACATTTTTGTGAAATTGTTAGTGTAGTGTCTAATGTAGAGCAGTGGCTATAGTCTAAGTTCACTATATGCAAACCTAGTTCCCTATAACCAAGGCTCTGATACCAGTCTGTCACACCCCCAAATTCCCACTCGTGGTGTCAGTCCACGTGGGCGTGACGTGGCCAGGATCACAGCTCATGGTCATATAGAACGACTCTATATGAGTTACACAATCACACAGGTATGTATAATAACATAGTTTCATTCAATATGCAGCGGAAAATGTTTTAACATCATAAGGTAAATACGTTGCAGCGGAAAGTAAATTGTTTAACAGACACTACATAGTTAAACTTATTTTCAAAATATATCAAATGCACACAAAAGCCTAGGACACGAGTCTATATGCAAGCCAGACTCCTTATCGCTTCCTTGTGCGCATCCTAGCGTGTGCTCCTTTTTAGTTACCTGAGAATACATGCGAAAAGTGTCAACTAAAAAGTTGGTGAGTTCACAGGTTTAGACAGACTGAAAAATAAACAGACATATACTGGGTATGTTAAATTTAGTAGTTGGATACTACGATCCGTGGAGTGTGTCAGTTCATCTTACCGAAACTAGACTGTTCCCGTTTGCCTCCGCAGGTCATCGCTGAACCCGCATTCCCATCGAAATTACACTCGTTATGACCTCCAGTCAACATTGGTGCCGAGTGGGGTTAGTCAAACCCAGTAGTACTACGTAATTACGACTCGTTTGTGATACAATTAACGGTAAGGATAAGTGAGGACTTTATGCGATAATAGTTACACTCGAAAATGGTTTTCACAACATACCAGTCATATATCTAAAACAGTTGCATTGAATTCTCACCCCAATAATTTAGCAAAAACGGTTAAAGAGTAAAAGTGGGGCCGTAAACTCACCTGAGTTTGAGAAGTGCGTGTTCTTACAAGAACGGTGTAGCTCGCCGGCTAGTAGTTACCTATATCACATAGGTGTTGTAAGTTTGTGTTTGCATATATGTGGGTCTCACAGGACCGTGTTCGTGTCTAACAACTTCCAAGTTGTTATGTGGGTCGGGTTGACCGTGTTGGACCATGTTTGACCGTGTTTGACCTAACAACCCGTTGGTGACGGTTTTGGATCAAGTGTTCGTGTAACGTGCGGTTTAGTGTCGTGTGGAGTGTACGGATACCAAAAATCATTCCCATGTGGAAACTTACTATTTATAGTAAGTTCCTATTTTAGGAAAGTTTCCACATTAGGCAAGTCATGCATAAAATCACATTCTGATTATTCTAACTTGCAGAATTACCCTAAATGGGCATGTTATCACATAGCACATAGTTACACATAGTCGGTTTAGCGTGTTTTGCGCATAAAAGTTACCATAATTAGAAAGTTACAAGATATGCATATGTCACTAAGTCTAGATACAATCTTATCATATCATCATCGTATTAGTCCTAAATAAGTATTTAATCAAAACCATTATGACTAGCATGCTCCTATTCTCCAAATTGTAAAATAAAGTTACTATATTTAATAACATTCCTAAATATCATACTATTAACAATTTTAATCATTCCAATGCATTCAATCACCATCATAGTAACCTCTAAACATCATTTTAAACATAACTTATATATCTAATCATACAAATGTGATTATTTCATCAAACTACATAACTAGTAACATTAAAGTTACTAAAATTAGCAATACTCACCAAATGATCAAATATTGACAAATCAACCATTTCTAATCTTGCAAATCATCATCAATATCACTTATGACAACATTTCCATATCAAGAATCATACCAATCGGCTTAGATCATTCATGCATGCTACTACAAACACCCATTTATGACCAAATCATTAACATGCACATTAACATTATCATGGATCGTCACAAAACTTATTCTAAACATCATAGATCATCAACTATCATGTAATCATCATCAAACCCAGCACTAAAATTCATGCATGTGCATCTAGGGTGTTTACATGTGTGTTTAAAGTCATGCATGTGAGTGTAAAGGTGAAGAAAGTGTGTTTTGGGTATAGAACTACCTTCTAATGCTTCAAGAATGCCAAGATGACGACAAGAACAGCCTCTAAACTCTCTAGACAGTAGGTTCTCGCAGCAAAATGATGGTGGTGATGATCTTCAAGCTTCAAGTGTGATCCTTCAAGCCTCAACTCTTCAAACTTTCAAGCTTGGAGCTTCAATGGAGGTCTCCCATGGCTTCCCAAGGGTCAAATCAGTGAGGAATAGTCGAAGTTGGTGTGTAGTACCGGAGAAATGATAAAGAGTGGAGTTAATAGGCATGGTGGTCTTGATTTTATAAAGATTTGTCGACTGACACCTGTCGCGTACCGCGATGGAGAGTTAAAAGAATCTTCGCGTACCGCGAAGGATTTCGGGAGCCAAACCCCCGCGATGCCTGTCGCGTATCGCTATAATTCCTCCCGTTGGGCCATCGCGTACCGCGATGGGTCCCAGAGAAGTCCAATAAGCCTAGTTTTCTTGTTTTGAACCGATTTTCGCGTATTTTTCTATTACAGTCATCATTTCTCAACATTTAGTCATTGTTCCCAATATCTTAGGTACCCTAGAACCTATGTGCAGTGAAAGTGTACTGTGATTTGATCCGTTCACCAACGTTCGTTATTCAAGACACGTGCGAGTGTTGTGCGATAATTCCTCGAATTATCGATGTATTCTAGCTGTTGTGCCACGTGTCACGCTAAATACAATTATTCTAGTGCCACGTATGAAATAATAAAACATATTATTATTTAAAATAAAGAATTGCTGACCTGGAATTTGCGGGGTGTCACACCCGTGTAATACACTGGGTATTGACCTAGTATAATATAAACTTAAATTTAATTAAAGTATGAGTATTCTTCTTTAGCACACTGAAATTAACTTGACTTAAAGTTATATTAATACATATAACTTGTTTTTTTTTTCCAATTACTTACTTTTTATTATTTCAACATAGTATATTTTAATCATTCAAATCATTCATTCATATTAAAATTTTCAAATATTTTAAAATCACTCATAATAACAATTAGTATCATTAATCTTTATTTTCAAATATTTTAATAAATATAATTTGAATATGAATATACTTGAAAAATTAAAAATAAGTTGTTAAATAAAAATATATGTTTATTTAAAAGCTTCATAAATAATTTCATCTTTATACAATTAATTAATAATATATTAATTATTATTTCTAATTAAATAATAAATATAGATAATTAATGAAGAGAGAGAAGCGGAAAAAACAAAATTTAGGTGGCATAGAAAGATGACAAGTGTCCACAATTATCTTTATTTATTAGTATAGATAGATATTTTTGACGTCATTTGGTTTTTAAATCCGGTTTAAACGGTCCTAGTTCAACATCTGGTCCAGTCTTAAAAACATTGAGTCCGTTTGTATTCATGATAGGGGCGTTATAGTCACTTTGGATGAACTTTAGGTTTAAAGCAATCAAAATCAAAAGTTTGGATTTTTAAAAACCATTTGTCATTGATTTATCTGGTTTTCGGTTTTTACATGTACGTTTCGGTTTATGTTTTTTAGTTTTATTATGTGGGTTTAAAATTTTATGTAAAAACTTGGGGCTTAAAATTATAGGATTTTTTTAACTTTGCATGATTTAGTCATTAATTTTTAATTTTATTCTCATATGATTGGTAAATTTTGTTGGATGTAATACATCTGTATTGTATCACGTTTTCAGCTTCTTTGATTTTTGTTTTCAAGTCGTATTTTTTTTATATGGTTACAAGTTAAACCAAAATGAAAAATAGATTTCTAGAAATACCTAAAACGAAACTATTGGTTTTTATTGGGTTTTACATGTGATAATTTGGTTGTGAGTCAGTTATCTTGGTGCATGTTTAACCATAAATCACGAGTATAGGAAAGAGGAGAGGAAAAACAAAGATATCTGATATTGCATATGAGAGAGAAATCTTAAGCTAACAATGTTAAATATGATTAGGGCGTTAAACATGTTGTGTTGCGGAAATGTGGATTATCAGGTCAACTTAACACAAACTTAAAATCTAACATGAAACTGAAAATCGTTTCAGACATATTAGTTTAAGCATAGCTCAATATTCACGAGTTAATATTAACACGACTCGTTTGACCAAAAGTTTTTACATTTATTTTAAGATTTTATTATTTTAATATTAGAATTTTATAACATATATAAAATGTATATAAAACATTATGTTCAATTTAATTTAAATTCTAGAATAGAATAACATCTCAGTTAGTTTATAATATAAAAGACTAAACTCTTTTTAAATGTTTTTTAATAGAAAGACAAATAATATTTTTAGTTATTAATATTATAATTATTTAATTAAAAATAGAATATAGTTATTTAAAAAGAGATAATCAAAAAAATTAATAATAAATTAAGAAGTGATAATAGTGTTATAATATTGTGAGGATTAATTATATTTATTTTTCTTTATTTATTAGTATTTTAACGTAACATTTTATGTCCTCTTCTTAATTTTAACGTCAAAAATCAAAATCTATCTATACTAATAAATTAAAATAAAATGTGTCATATGTCACTTTTGTAGTCCATCGTTATAAAAATTTCACGTCTCTATCTCCTATTAAATGTATCTAATTATCTTTATTCAATAATAATAATATTAAATATACTTTTAAACATTTTCAAATTAAAAAAGGTTTTTAAAGAATTAAAAAATATATCAATTTTAAAAGATTACATTTTTTTAGAATCCAAATTATTATAAAATATAAAATATTCAATAATTGTTTTTTAAAATGAAATATTGAAAAAACAAAATTTAAAAACTTAGTGTTTAAATAAATAATATTATTATTTTATTACTTATGTATTAAACTATATAAATATTAATCATATTATTATTAACTATTTAATATTTTTTATTTAATTTGTGTAATAAACAAGTATTACAAGTATTACTTACTTTTACCATATCCGTCATTGACTTACTTTTACAACAAAAGAAGAAGAAGAAAAAAAAAAAAAAAAACTATTTTACCATATCCGAATACGTCATATTTCCTCACCGTCAAAACTACCCAGTACCCACCCCTCAAAGACGATAAATCAGTACCCTCTTCGTAATTTCTTCAATAATTATGGGTCATTGTTTAAGGACACATCATCTTCGCTGTCATCCACATCTTACAGCTTGCTCGGGCCCACCTTTGCGCCCGTTCAAAATAACTCACTCGAAACTTCACAACATAATTGCACTTTTGCCATCCACCAAGGTGGCTATAGTTACAACCCCTATATATACTGATATACACACACACACACACACATCACCCATCTCACTCCGTTACACCCATCTACGTCCCGCATTCCGAACCATGGGCATTTGCAGTTCATGCGAGTCGACGTCGGTGGCGACGGCGAAGCTCATATCACACGACGGCAGGTTACAAGAATTCTCGTATCCCGTTAAGGTGTCGTACGTTTTACAAAACAATCCATCCACTTTCATTTGCAACTCTGACGAGATGGAGTTTGACGACGTCGTCTCCGCCATTAGCGCCGACGAGGAGCTACAGCTTGGTCAGCTTTACTTCGCCCTGCCGTTGAGCCATCTGAGGCAGCCGCTTCAGCCGGAGGAGATGGCGGCATTGGCAGTAAAAGCCAGCTCTGCATTGAAAAACCTGTCTTTTACGACGTCTATGCTGCAGGCTTGTGAGAAGTGTCATACCAAGAGCTCCGGACGGGTGGCGGATGGCGGAGGTTTTGAGAGTAGGAGTCGGAGGAGTGGCGGTCGTGCTGCCGCTTCCGGCGGTGGTAGTGGAAGGAGGCGGAGCTTTATGGCGATGTTGAGTGCCATACCAGAATAATAGTTTAAGGGCAGTCAAACTTAAAATGCCTTCGGAAATTAGTTTAGTGATCGGTGTGATCATGAATGGCAATGTTTGTAAATATTGTATCAAGTAAGGATGATTCTTTTAGCGAGATCTATGGATTGCTTTAATCACGGGCAGTTCACGTTTGGGAGAGTCGAGTAATCTTTCCTCATCCGCCATGTTACGGATTCCCATTTATGGTTTTATTCCAATTTTACCCCTAAAGTGGGTTGTTCATATTCATTTCCTTCAAGTTAAAAAATAAAAATAGAGAGAATATCTTAATAAAAAACACTTATTGAAAGGCTAGAGACTATAATTCATTAGGTTCATTGAACTTGAAATGATGCATGACGATGAAGTTACTTGATTCACAAGCATAGTTAAATAAGTGTTGTTTGGTGCACAAGTTACGCCAATAGGAAAACATACAACAATAAAGAAGATTAATTAGTTTTTTTCTTTCTTTTTTTAAATATATACTAACAAAAATGCTTAAGGTTTTGTTTTATATCTTTTTAATTGATACCCACAAGATGCACAAGTTGTTAGGTTAGCATAAGTTTAATTATTATATTTAGAAACCTATATATATAATTGGCAATTACATATCATTGTGAATCATTTTCTTGATTTGAAGGTTATTTGACGTCAACTTTCTTGTTTTATTTGATTCGGTGGCATTATCTCTTGAGTATATAAATGTGACAATTTCAATATGGTTTCGATCTGTCAAAGTGTAGGAAGGATATGATGTTGTTAGCTACTCATCATAACAAATGTTTCATAAAACTTCATTTTCATTACAGCTGTGAAAGTTGCATGTTGCCAAAAGTACAATGTGATGTATTGGGAATCTACATGCATGTATGCATGCATGCATGTATGTAAATACACATAGTGGGTAGGTGTAATATTGAGTCGTGACTCAGATTTTGCTACGTATGCACTGTGGACTGTTGTACTTACTGGTTTGTTGAGATTTTCGATACGTGCGTACAATCCCATACAGCTGGTTCCCATGTATATGGGAGATATGTGATCTTGATGGAAATTAAACGAACATCCATCTATTTTTGTTAACTTATTCTTATGACCATAACAACAACTTTAAATAATCACACGTTTAAAACGTTGATGTTTTGTTATAAGTTAAGTATTTAATCAAATCTTTCATGCATTAATTTGTTGTAGGTTTTATATATGTGTGTGTTTAATCAACTACAAACAAACTTACCCAGTATATTCATACTTTTCAATAAAGTCAGGAGGGAAGGATAGACACAAGCCTTAACCGGCCCTATCCCAGTTGGTATAGAGAGGCTACTCCGAATGAGTCCTCGGCTCAAAGTTATCGTATGAAGTTGATCATCCAACATTTTTAACGTTATTTTCGTAAAATAAGTAAAATAACGTTAAAATTAGTTCAATTTTACTTTAACCCTTGAGGGGCTCACACATATATACAGTATATGTGTGCACCGCAAATGGGGCGTGAGTGTTTAATCAATTAAATCTTATTAATGATTTGTTACTTATTTTATAACGTACTCTTGAATACAGCAGTAGTTTTAATTACTATTTAATAGTTGCTCATAGGATGTGAGTCAGTAGTACATAAACAATTATGTAATTAATAGAATCACACACAAATAGATAAAATTTTATGAACTCAAATTATATTATATTTACAGCTGTAAAAGCTTAAATATCTAAAGTTGATTTCCCTTCTTTTTAACCTATTGGAGGATTATGCACCAACTTCGTCCTGTGTTTTTTTATTCCTTTCTTTCTTTTATTAAGTACGACATTGGTTTCTTTTTTCTTTTTCTTTTTTCCATTTATGTTTCAATTATGTAAATTAAAGGAGTTTTTGGGTAATTTTTTTCTTCTTTGTTGGGTTACTAGGTTAATATCCCGTGTATTACACGTGTTGAATAAAAATTAATACGTACTCAATAATATAACTTTAATAACTGTAAATGATTTTTTGATTTAAAATATTATCAACATTACATATAAAATAAAATAATAATATTGTATTTAAAAAAATCTATTTTCAAAGTTTGATTTTTTAAACATTTCATTTTAAAAAAGTTGTTTTAAAAAAATGTCATTTTTTACAAAATAATAGGATGTTATCTATTATTACACAAGTTGATAAAAAAATAGTTAATACTAATGACTTATAAATTAAAAAAAGTAATTATGATTTGTAAATTATTAGAAAATTTTCCTATTTTATAGTAATTTGATTTTTTAAAAGTGTGTTTTTTAATATTAATATATTTTTTATTATATTAAGAAATCATTTTTAATTATAAAAAGTATATATAATATAATTAGTATTTAATACTATAATGTAATATATTTTTTTGATATTAAGAACATTTTTTAATTAAAAAAGGTATAAAGAATATATAATTATATAATTACTATTATTAGTATTTAATAAAGTAATGTATTTATTAAGAAAAAGAAGCGGGAAAATAGTGTGAGGATGCTTTAGAATCCGATTATATGAACCGTGAGTTATATCAAGTTCAATTCATGGCCGGTTCTCAATTTTCTTTATGGTCAATCCCGATCTGGTTCAACTGTTCAAGGTAATATCCGAAAAGACCCACCAAAAACAGTCTTATAAGTTCCGGTCATCTGTCTTTTTTTTTTTCGTTGGGTATGAAGTATGAGTGCTAATATGTTTATAGTATGTATGTATGTGTTGATGTGTTCTTTGTTGGAAGTATACGAATTAATGTGTGTTCCTAGTCAAGAAGTATTAGAATTAATGTGTTCTTTGTTGTAGATTTTGGGTCAAAAACACTTACAGCGCTGTAAGTTAAAAACTTACAACGATGTTGACTTTCAAAAATTCATAAAATAAGAAAGTTTTCTTAATGTGTTTACAATGATGTTAAAAAGTTCAAAGATTTGACTTGATCTTGAAATGTTATTTCAGATTATTGTATATTTAGTAAGTTATGTATACTTCATCCCTTATATATATATATATACACACACATACATACATATATATATATATACACATATATATACTAGGTTAAAACCCGTATGATACACGGGTAGGGTCATATAAATCTCTCATTTTTAAAATTTCGTACAAAACATATTATTTGAAAGATTGTTGTATATCATATAAAATAAACATTTCATATGTTAGAAATATGATTACATGCAAATTTTTTAAATAAATAAAAAATATTAGAATATACGAGGTTTGTTATGTAGTTAGTTTAGTTAACATAAATCTTTTGGCACTAACATTTAATAATATTGTAAAAAAACAATATTATTAAATATTAAATTGATAGCATATTATTTACCGCTTATAATTATGTAAATAACACAAATAAAATTAGAACTATAGTTATAAATGATATAGTTATAATTAAAAAACGTATTATATAATTAAATCTTGTAAATAGTTGTGATATTAAAGTGCCGTATTTATATAACTTAAAGAATAATTAAATGTTGTGTTTTCAAATTAAACAATGAACTAATTAATTTGAGAGGGAAAAATAATCAAAACCTTCCTCTATGATTGCCATGTGGCAATAATAAACTTTGATTTATTATATTGTATAGATATAGATATATATATATATATATATACATATATATTGTGTGTGTATATATAAATACACATATATATATATATATAGAAGTGTTCAAATAATAACTCACTCTTAAAGCAATAACCCAGATAACTTTGTCAAGATGAAGCCAAATGTTGGATTTTTTTAACATCATTCTAACACATTTAGAACACTATGTTCTTTTTATGAGTTTGTGAAAATTCATCACCGTTTAAGAGATATCAGCGTTGTAAGTTTTTTATTTGCAGCATTGCAATTGTTTTAGGCTCAAAACTTACAACGATGTAAACTTTCAAACGGTGATGAATTTTCGCAAACTCATAACAGAACATAGTATTCTAAATGTGCTACAATAATGTTCAAAAAAAAATCCAAGATTTGGTTTCATCTTGACAAATTTATATGGGTTATTGCTTTAAAAGTGAGTTATTATTTGATCTCAATCCTATATATATATATATATATACATATATCTTTATTTATATATGTCTATATATATATATATGTGTGTATATATATAGGGAGGTTTCCAATCAAAATCTTCATTTTAAAGAAAACTTATAAAACTAATCATAGTTATTATCAATCAATTTCGTTTTACGTTTTTTGTTTTACATTTTGTTTTTATTATAAGTTAGATTTGTTAACAAAAAGAGAAAAAGTAAAAAAATATATGTAAATCATGTTATTACATATATGAGTTACATATATGTAACTCTGTATATTTAATATACATAACTTCGTGATCTATATACTTTTGTTAATATTTTTTGTTTATAACATTTCTAAGCTAATAGTAAAAAATCATGAAAAAAAATTTTTTAAAAAAATTTGATTGATTAGTAGTAGTTTTCTTAGTTTTCTCCAAAGTAAAATTTTCTTATGAACCCCCATGTATATATATACACTAGGTTAAATCACATGTGTTACACTGTTTTAACAAATTAAATGTTTTATACTTTATAATAAAAAAAGTATGTCTATAACAACGCATGCATTGCATTAGCTGAATAAACATGTATATTATACAAGTTAAACAAAATACAACATAATTTGCTAACACGCACAATTGATAAACTATATCATTAGAAATGTGATAATTATAAATTTGTTAAGTTAATTTTTAAAAGATATTGTTTTTAATTGTGTGGTTACGTTTCCATGTAAATGATAAATATTAACTTTATTAAAATATAAATTGTCTTTTAAATAATTTTTATAATAATTAAATTGAATTAAAATTAATATTAAAACATACAAAACTTAAGAATTAAAACTTAGATTTTTTAAGAAATTAATTAGTATAATAATTGGTCAAATTTATTAATTATGACTATTAATAAGTCAATGTTAATAAATGAATTAATACTTTCAATTTAAGGAAGGGAAAATATAGTAAAAATGTTTGCATGACAAGTGGCAAATAAAAACATTTATTTATTATATAAGACATACAAGCTATGTTATGATACATGTTTGAGGACAATTGTAATTTGTAAAGGACATTGAAAAGAACATTGATTGCTTATACATAGTGGATGATAAATACATTGATGACTTGTGATGAATTCTAAAAATTTTGGGTGCATTCTAGAAAACTTGTAAAAGCCAATGTGGGACTAGCCCACTTGGTAGAGGCTTGCCTCTTAGAATGGGAGATCATGGGTTCTATCCCATGCAAGGATGTAAATATGGTGTAATTTAGGTGGGAGTAAGTTTAGCCGTTCAAAAAAAAAGAAAACTTGTAAAAACATAGACATAAACTTATTATTACATAGACTTAGTATTGCATCTATTTACTTTTATACATATAATGTTGAATTGGGTATTATGTTTGGTTGAATGAAATTGTGTTATGTCTAAATTAGAATGTTAAATGTTGAAATATACAAGTAGGGCCTGGGACCTCCCCTATTTTTTACTTCCATAGTGTTAATTTTTTGAACAAAATGTTATTATTTGTTTAAGTATTGGATTCTCTTTCCTTTTGCTTTAAAAAATTAACATGTATTATGATTTATAGAAATTTCTGTCCTCTTTTAAAACTTTTAAGTTCTAAAATATCAATAATATGATGAGGCACCACGCATGTAGGGGTGTAAACGAGCCGAGCCGATCCCGAGCTCGTTAAGGCTCGAGCTCGGCTCGTTTAGAAAATTAAGGCTCGAACTCGAGCTCGGCTCGTTAAGAGAGATTAGGGCTCGAACTCGAGCTAGAGCTCGGCTCGTTAAAGAATTTTTAGGCTCGAGCTCGGCTCGGCTCGTTTAGATTTTATTTATTTAATTTATTTACTTTAAATACTAATTTAATTATATTTATAACTATATTTTATAAATTTAACATAAAATATTTAATTTAAATATATTTATCATAATTTTATATATAAAAATAATTAATTTTATAAATAAACACTTAATATAATAAATAAACACTTAATATAATAAATAAAAATTATATAAACAAAAAGCTCATTAAGGCTCGCGAGCCGGCTCGAGCTCGTTAAGTAAAGCTCGAGCTCGTTAAGTAAAGCTCGAGCTCGGGTTCGATAACTAAACGAGCCACACTTTTGGGCTCGAGCTCGGGCTCGGGCTCGTTAAGGCTTGGCTCGTTCGAGCTTTTTACCGATCCGATCTCGAGCATTTCACAAGCTGCCTTGGTTCGTTTACACCCCTACACGCATGGTGTTCACATGGAACAGTATCACTGTATATATTAAACGACTTAGAATGATAATGCAAAACCTTCTTGCAAGAGGCAGAGCAAAATAATACATGACCTCTAAGTTAAAACAACGCCATATATTGTCACTATCTAGTTAATCATGTTTCGAAAATATTTATAAAATAAAGTTACGGAATTTAAGTTGGCATTTATAGCGGTGGTTGTTTTGGATATGACACTTTGAAGCTCCAGCTGGAAGAATCTTATGGTGTTTGTATGCAGGCAGCTTCTTTCGAGTTCGGGTTGGTCTATCAAGACTCCCTTATAACTTTTTTTTACTATATTTATTTAAATTTTATTTAAGCTTGTTAATAATAATAATAATAATAATAATAATAATAATAATAATAATAATAATAATAATAAGATTTAGATATGTTAAATTTGCTAGCTAATAAATATTTATACATCTAACAATCGAACTTTACTAATCGAGATGTTACATCACTAATTGTTGTAAGAACCCAATAAAAAACCAAACATATGGTTGAATTATGTGTCTAGCTAGAGACTTTGTTTTTTCATCACAAAAAAAAAAAACAAGCTAATTTTGCAGCCAGGCCTAGCTCACTAAGTATTTCAGTTGAAACAAGGTGTTACGTAAATCAATCAAGCCGTCTTTTGAGAAACTTAAGACCGAATCGGTAAAAAACTTGAACAAGCTAG
The DNA here is from genome assembly GCA_009363875.1 of Mikania micrantha. NCBI lineage: Eukaryota > Viridiplantae > Streptophyta > Magnoliopsida > Asterales > Asteraceae > Mikania > Mikania micrantha. Next base: position 10,832,678 of record CM018690.1, on the reverse strand, counting down.
GCTTAAACGAGCTTGAGTCCGGGTTCAAGCATTTAAATATGACTCATTTAGTTATCAAGTTCGAGCTTCACATATCGAGCTCGAGATGGCTCGTGAGCCTAAAAGTGTTTTATATTTATATAATTTTTATTTAATTAAATAAATGTATATTTGTATAAATAATTGTTTTTAAATGTAAAATTATGATAAATATAATAAAATCATATATATTATATAATCTATTAAAATTATAGTTACAAACATATATAAAATTAATAATTAAAATAAATATATTAATTAATAATAAACGAGCTGAGAATGAACTTGGAAATTTTTAAAGAGCAGAGCATAAGTTTTAAAATTTTCTAACAACTTAAGCTCGAGTCTTATCAAGCATAAGCTCGGCTCGTTGCACTTCTAGTCTTTGGGCCTCTATTTTCTTAATTAAAAATATCATATGATCACAAACATGTTAATAAATATTTTGCATCAAATAACGATAGAGAAATAAATTTAATTAAGATATATCTATCCATGTACAAAGATTATATATATTTCTTTTGAACGGCGAAGATCTCAATTGTGTGAACCTACTGTTTTCAGGACATGTCACCAAGGTCTAGTTATATGCACCTCCCATGAGCCATCACAGGAGGAAACCTCGGAAAACCCCCTGACCCCCTCCACGGCTCCACCCCTCAGACCCCTATTTCGCTGCGGGAAGGATTTGAACACAAGACCTCCCATTTGGAAAAATCTTGAGGTACCATTGAGACAATGTCTCATTGGTACAAAGATTATATCTAAGAATTTTTTTTTTTTTCATTAACGATAGAGAAATAAATTTAATTAAGATATAACTCTACAAGTCTTTGGTTATAAACTTTTTAATTAGTTATTTTAAGTTAAGCTTAAATATTAATTAAAAAAAAGTTTATGTCATGACTTTGTTTCTTATTTGCAGCGGACAAAGTGTCAATAGCGTCACTGTATCACCATATATGTGTATGGATAATGTGTGCACACCACTATTGCGATATTTTTGTAAGTATGGACCATGTGACGACACTCTACAATGTGTCGTTTATGTTGTTGAGCATCAAATTTACCCGGAATATTTTAGAATCGAGTATATTTAAAGGATATTTATAAATATAATTATATCTAACTTGATATGTATATCTTTATATATGCGATTTCCTTTCTTGAGTTGAGATTGCAGGTCAAACAGGTTCACATGCAACTGGTTCTCCTATAAGTCCGGATATGGCAAGAGCTGTTGCATGCGAGATCTTGGGCCAAATGGAACTGATGGATCTATATTTGAACAAGTCATGATTTCAACCGAACTAGTGGCGGAAAAATAGGAATTGTTAATATGACCGTTGTAAAATTTTACTATATACACTGAGGCAATGATCGATAATAATGACACAACAAACAACATCAGAAATACTCACTCTTACTATTAGCATCTATTTCATTGTGCTCTTTCATTTTATTTAATTTCTTTACTTGATAATAAATTAGGCAGAGTGACATTTGTCACCTCCTGAGGTTTTATGCCAGTAATCCTAAAGGATTAAGGGTTTTTCATCGTATAAATCTTGTGTGTTTAGCTATTTATTCATTTTTATATTCTCAAATATCCTTAGGGATTCTTGAGGATAATTTTGTTGTAACTTGCATATACGCCTAATTTCTGATTAAAAAGCACAAAACGCACTTTACTAATTCGGTTTTGCTAAAAATTAAACTTGTTAATTTTTACCCAAAACGCTTATTTATATCAAAAACAATACTAATAAATAATAACATACTTAGAGATATATATCTTATAAAGTATAAAGGAATAAATAACAACTTGCATTATTCGTTTTTTTTTTCCCTACAATTTTATATTGTTCAATAGTAAAGATTAAATACGTGTGTTCTTGAAAGTTTAAGTTTGAATTAATTGTGTTGTTAGTTGCATTGTGTGTGACATCGAGTTTGCATTAGGATTTCATTTAGACTTAATTAGATCGACAAGTATAATCTACAGCTATTGTATTATCCGATCTTATGTCATCTCCTTTTCCCTTCTAGACATACATCACAAATGTTGAAGGTCTTGTCATTCATTCATTATTTATCTCAAATTATTGAAAATATGTCACATTGGTATCATTGCTTATAAGTAGTCATTATGCATGCATCTAATTGGTATGAACTCGAAAGGTATTGATGTCGGTGGTGGTTGTGAGGGCTACTCATCTGTCTCATGCCCTTAAAATGATATTTTCTTTCTATCCCATTATGCACTACATTAATAACTAATATTTTAAGTATGATTGTAGAAATTATACATAGAAGGAGCAATATATCTTTTATAAACTTTATAAATTATATATTCGATTCAAGAAATAAAAAATATATATCTCTTTATCTTACTCTTTAAATTGCATATATCCTCTTACCTAAATTTTTAAATGACATGTATCTCCTTATTTGAAGAAGGAAAATTATAAAAAAAGACGAATATATGTAATTTAATTTTTGGCTTGTTTATGTATGCAATTAAAGTTATAAATAAGGGATATATAATTCTTCCTAAAAATTATATAGTTTGTTGTAGCATGAAATATAAAAGTTTATAAATTGTAATAAGAAAATGCAAATAATTTTCAACAATTCTATTAATTTGACTCTAATTTATCCATCTACAACCATCTTTGTGCTTTTATGAATTGGAATGAAATGACATACTCTATAATTTTAATTTTGAATGTCATTTTATGTTGGTACTTCCATAGTTCCATCCTTTTTTTTGTTTTGTAGTTATCATCCATCCAAAGTTATACAAATACAAATATCATGTGATTCAATGATTTAAAACTTGAATGTTTATAAACACAAACAAACACAAGTGGATACAAGTTAAGACACTAGAAATGGGAGAAACGTGTTATATTTCATAAACATATCGTACCATGATATGACCTATGACATAAGCTTGTTCCGTTATATTTACGCCTTGGTCGGGCAGGGTAACGACATAGTACAGGTCTAGTTTAAGATGGGTTTAGGTTAAAATATGTTATTTTATAGAGTCAATTTGGTTCGAGTTAGAATGTATTTTGACAAAAAATGGTATTGGTTGAAATTGTTCTTTCTAAAAATGTAATCATTTTGATAATCTATCTATACTAATAAGGACATTTGTCATCTTTCTATGCCATCTAAATTTTGTTTTTTCCCCTTCTCTCTCCTCTTTAATTATATATATTTATTATTTAATAAGAAATAATAATTAATAATTAATATATTATTAATTAATCGTATTAAGATGAAATTATTTATGATAACAACTTATTTTTAATCTTTAAGTATAATATATTCAAATTATATTTATTAAAATTTTGGAATATAAAGATTAATGATACTAATTGTTTTTATGAGTGATTTTAAAATTTTTAAAAAATTTAATATGAATCGATGATTTGAATAATAAAAATATACTATGTTGAAATAATAAAAAGTAAATAATTTGAAAAAAAACCAAGTTATATGTATCGATATAAATTTTAAATCAAGTTAATTTTAGTGTGCTAAAGAAGAATAAGTACTTTAATTAAACTTAAGTTTATCAATTACATTACCTAAAAATAATAACACATAGTTGAAAAAGATTAAAAATTAAAACATAATTTATACGTATAGATCAAATTTTAAACATATTTTGATGACTTTTTGTATTAACAAATTATATCATATTTATACAATTTTTATAAAACATGAGTTTAGTTAAATTATGCAATATACAAACTTTGTAGTTACGTAACTTTTTCTTACCAGATATATATGTATATATAATATTTTTTTGCAACCTGTGTAATACACGAGATTTTAACCTAGTATTAATATATAGGATTATGTTCAAGTAAAAAGGGTGAGATTGGTGAAAAGGGTGAGAAGGATTGTGAAGTTGACAAGTGACATTTCTCTAATTTTATAAAAAAAGTATTTTGGTCATTGTGTTTAAAGCTTAAAATCATTGTGTTTAATGCTTCAGCTCATTGTGTTTAATGATTCAAGTCATTGTGTTTAATTTTTTTATATCATATTTTGGTATTTTGTTATTGTTTTTATGCATTAAATAAATTGTTCTTATTTATTTTTTATGTTTTATGTATTAAAAGTACATAATTGTGTTATGTCATCATTATGTTTTTAAAACTCATAATTTTTAAAAAACATAAATTGTCTTTATTTTTTGAAAAATACATTTTGGTCATTGTGTAATATATTCATCATCGTGTTTTATCTTCAGAATATTGTGTAATATACTCATCATTGTGTATTACATTCAGGTCATTGTGTAATATATTCATCATTGTGTTTTATCTTCAGAACATTATGTAGTATATTCATCATTGTGTCTTACGTTCGGGTTATTGTGTAATATATTCATCATTGTATTTTATCTTCAGATTGTGTAATATAAGCATCATTGTGAACGTTCAGGTCATTGTGTAATATACTCATTATTTTGTTTTACGATTAAGTCATTGTGTAATATATGCATCATTATGTTTTACATTCAGGTCATTGTGTAATATACTTATCATTATGTTTTACGTTCATGTCATTGTGTTATGTTTTTGACAATTTGATTATATCTTATCATTGTTTTTTATGCATTAGATGAATTTGTTGTTGTTTTATCATTATGATTTATATATAAAAAGTACGTGATTGTGTGGTTTCTCATTATTATTTTTAAAGCTCATCATTTTATAAAAAAAATAGTAAGACACAATGACGAACAAAAAGAAACAATCACAAACAAAAAGACACAATAACAGACAAAAAGACACAATGACGCATTACAAATATCAAAGGTGAAGGAAAATGTAATTTTTTTATATAACAATACTATACTTGTTTTAAAGATAAAAAAATGCTCGTTTTTTTGGTGTAGTTTTTTTAAAAAATAATATCGTATATAAAAGTTATGCATGTTCAAAAAAATGGGGGGAACATGATAAAAAGTCAACAAAAGTGTCTATGACTAAAATACCTTTCCACTAACTTTTTCAATATAACTTTGATCTTAACCATTAAATTGTATATCTAAGGCCTATAATCATTCTCACACTTCTCACCAGTGTTGTAAAAATCGCCCTAGGCGGCCGCCTAGGCGCTAGGCGCCCATCTACTGTCTAATTTTTGGCCTAGGCGGCCTAGGCGGGGTCTAGGCGGCCCGATCAGATTTTTATTTTTTTTTTCATTTTTTTGACTTTTTTTGACTTTTTTATGGTAAAAAGGGACCAATTTCATGATTATTTAGACATTTCTTTACCGAAAATCTTTAATATGTCTCTAAAACATCGAATCCAGGCAGTTAACATCGAAATTTATCTCTAAACTTTGAACTCAGTGTTTAAGTTTGCACTTTAAAGTGCTTTTTTAGTATATTTAAGTATATTTTTTAAAATTATTTGAAATATTATATTAAATTATTGATATTGATGTGTGTATATAATATATATTTGTAAAATTACATATAAAAATTTCAATCCGCCTAGCGCCGATTAATCCCGATTAATCCCTAGGCGGTACCTCAGCGCCCGACTAGCGCCTAGCTATTTTTACAACCATGCTTCTCACCAATTTAACTTTTTTTACTATAACCTCACCCTTAATATATAAACATATATAGGAGAATAATAAATTGAAATTTGATTGAGTTGTGAAATTTTGAAAACTTATTTCTGGTCATTGCTGAGAATAGATGAATGATTATGATTAAATAGTAATTTATAAAAAATTAAAAAAATTAAAATTTGCTACCTTATGTACCAGATTATACCATAAGAGTAAAATGGTAACTTTGGTCATTGTTATTGTAATCTTCTAAAGATCTTCTTTTATCGATTTTAATCTTGAAAATTTCTCAATCTGTTTCTTCTTCTCATTTCTTGTCTTCTACATGTATTTTCTACCTCCATTTCTCAAAGCTTTTGTGTCATTTTTTTTCCTTTTTCTTCTTCTCAAAACTTCTTCCTGACATGATTTGTTAACACTATTTGCTTCTTCTTCAAAATTTCTTGAATTCAAAATTCTTCATCTTAACCATTATAACTTCCTACTGCCTCACGATTCGTGTTCAAAAATGGTGTTCAAGTGGCAAGCAAGAAGGGGACTTTTGCAAAAGTGACATTAACAATACCCAATACTAAATCTGTAAGAATCTAAACTAACATTTTTTTAAAACAATCATGATACCACTAGATACAATATCATGGGCTCCTATGCATACATGTATTATAGTCTTTTGTTAATACACCAACTATAATTGTTTGAAGTATGCCAATATAAAAATAGGAGTGTGTTATGTTAAAATAAGTTGAGGATTTAAAAAGGGTCATGTTATTCTCATATTAATCACACAACCTTCACACGCCTTGCAGTATATGCCTATACGAGGTGTATAGGGGGCAATAGGGGTGTTGATCGGGTTAATCGGGTCGGGTTAGTCGGGTTTTCCCTAAAAAATTATTAACCCGAAACCCGACCCGAATAACGTTCGGGTTAATCGGGTTCGGGTTAGTCGGATCACGGGTTATTCGGGTCGGGTCAATCGGGTTAGTCGGGTTGTACTTAAATGTTATTATCTTGTCCTAATCTTAAATTTCTACAAATAATTCATTTTTCAAACATAATTCAATGAAAAATATGTAAAATAATTTATTTTTCATATATAATTTGATTAATAGTCATTGTCATATTTTGGTAAAAAGTTAAATATATCTTTACATTTAATAATTAATATATAAAAATAAATAAAAATCATTCTTATTCGGGTTATTCGGGTTGACCCGAAACCCGACTAACTTTTAAAAATATACCCGAATAACCCGACTAACATTTTTGACCCGAATAACCCGACCCTATTAAGCTTATTCGGGTTCGGGTTAGGGTCGGGTTTGTCGGGTTCGGGTATTTTCGACACCCCTAGGGGGCAATCATTGGTTTTCAGGACTTGTTAGTGTCAATGATTGGACTAATATATGCCTTATATAGGTCTATACGTGTCATATATGTCCTATAAGCAGGGTATATGTGACCAATCATTGTCAAATCATTAGACTTCTCCCATCCACAAACAACCAACCTAAACTTTTTATTAAAAAACTAGTTTCTCTCTCTTCTATTTACACAACCAACCAAACTTATTTTTTCATTCTTATTCACAACCAATCCAACCCCAATCAAAATCAATTTTTTCACTCTCTACACAACCAATCAAAACTTGTCAAATGTCAAATGAAAACAAAACAAATAATATAAAAACAACAACCAAAGGTTGGTGGACCAACTTGATTGCCCATTTTTAGTGAATAAAACTTTTTTTTTTAATTATTTTGCCAAACAACCAAATGGTTTGGTTGTGAATGAGAATGGTCTTAGATGTCAGAGGGGTTTATACGCCTCGTATAAAAGGGTTGATGGGGTGTTAAAATAAAAAATTTGTGTGTGTAAAATAATCATAAAAATCAATAGGGTGTGTCAGGTGCCTCTAAGAGTTGGAGTAATTGCGCCCAAAGAAACCTAAAATTCGTGTGGTGTTAAACACTTTGTTTTTTATTTTTTTTAATTGCAATAACATACATCAACTAAAGATAAAAAACACTTTATTTAATGATATATTTTATTCGTCACTAAAAAGTACTTGTGTTAAAGAGTAATAAAAAAAAATAGTCAACAAATAATGTGATTATTATCATTCTACAAGAAACTCTCCAAAAACTAGTGTAGATTTAGAATTCATGTGACACAACCTCACATTCTAGGCCTTTGATTAATGACTCAAATCCCTCGTCATCTTGATATTTTATAAATGTTTTTAATAGAAATTGATTCTATAAAGTAAAACAACAGACTCTTTTAGAATAATAAGAATAATAATATTTATCGTAATAATTAATAACTCCTTAGAAATACAATATAACATTTTTATCCTATGAAACGTACGGGTGATTTGATAGATGACTACACTAAAGAGGTTAAATGTAAGCTACTTGACTGGATACACATATAACTACATAAGGATTATATCATATGAAAACTAATCTTAAAGTTAAACTCTCAAAATCCTATCTGTGTCTTTTACTTAAAATCTTGAAATATATATATGAAGTACACTAAGAGTTTTCACATGATACAATTTATATATACACACACTTTATGATTGGCATCTGTCTTTTGGATTAGTGGTGGCAGCCAACCCCACGAATAATTGGTGAAGAAGAGTGTGTTTAATGTGACGCAATAATTGTCAAAAGACCAATTAATTAGGTGGGCTCAAGACCTCACAATAAGTGAATTGAATAGGCCCCGGTAATATATGTAATAAAAAAGCCCAGTAGATTACTAGAATGCCCATTGCCCAGATTCAAGACAAACTTTGGGCCGCCGTCTCTATCAAGCCAGTAAGGATTTCGTCGGCGCCGTCCCAAAGACCCAAACAGTTCACGTGCGGGTACAACATTTAAAAGCGTAAGGTACCACAATCACGTGGGGTATCTCTCCTAGCTTTTGTAAGTTGATCTACTGGTAAAATAAAACTACGTAGTCTAATAAATAAGTACTTTCAAAAGGCATGTGTCGCTTTCTTTTTAACTTTGAAAATATTTTTCTCGGCATCTCTCTCTCCAAATAAATACTATTAATTTTATTAACTAAATTATATAATTAGATATTAAAAATATAATTTTTCTTATTCAAATAATTTGTTAATATATTAAAAATTATAATGAGTTGTATTTTCTATTATTCACACCGTGTAATACACGGGGTTTTAAGCTAGTGTGTGTGTCTATATATATGAAAGTGTTCTAATGCTAACCTTAGGATCAAGCAATAACCAAATAATCTCACCATATTTAATGATCAAATTTTAAGATTCTGATATAAGGGTTGATATTTAATTATAATAAAATAATGTATTTGATTTGAAAGAAAAGGGAATAAGGTTATTAATATAATTTGCTATATTAAATATTTTACCCTCTCTTTTTTTATACATCCATAACTTTTTTATACTATAATATTTTTTATGAAAATTGCACCATTTTACTCGTCTTATTTTTCTCTTTAATTCCATTATAGTCTTAACTAGGTTTTTTTTTTAATTTTTTTCGGATGTTCGTCTTTACACCAATGTAACAAGTATAAAAATAACAAATTATTTGTAACGAGTTGTAACGAATTTGGGTTTACATTGTTGTAAAATATATAGAGGTTACGTTTAAGAGTGTAAACGAGTCAAGCCAGTCCCGAGCTCGTTAATTACGTTATATTCTTGACTAGGTTTATTATTTTTTCCGGATGCTCGTTAATTACGTTATATTCTTGATTTTGTAACGAATTTTGGTTTTTAAAATATTAAAATGTGTTTACAATCTTGTAAATATAATTTTTAAAGTATTAAAATGTATTTACAATGTCGTAGATATAACGAATTTTGGTTTTTATCAACAAAATTTTATAGTATTTTTTTAAAGTATTAAAATGTATTTACAATCTTGTAGATATATTTTTTTTAAAGTATTAAGATGTATTTACAAGAAAGAATTTTGGTTTTTATCAATAAAATGTTATAATATTTTTTTTAAAGTATTAAAATGTATTTACAATCTTGTAGATATAATTTTTTTTTAAAGTATTAAAATGTATTTACAATCTTGTAAATATAACGAATTTTGGAGCATCCGGAAAAAATAAAAAAACTTAGTCAAGAATATAACGTAATTAACGATTTCGGGGTAGGCTTGGCTCGTTTACACTCTTAAACGTAACCCCTATTTATTCTACAACAATGTAAACCCAAATTCTTTACAACTCGTTACAAATAATTTGTTATTTTTATACTTGTTACATTGATGTAAATACGAACATCTGAAAAAAATAAAAAAAAACCTAGTCAAGATTATAATGGAATTAAAGAGAAAAATAAGACGAGTAAAATGGTGCAATTTTCATAAAAAAAATATTATGGTATAAAAAAGTTATGGATGTATAAAAAAAGAGGGGTAAGTTAGTACATAAAACAAATTACTAATCTACCCTCATCATATTATAAAAAAATCCATGTGTCCTGATGTTATTGGCTAATTAGAGTTAATGGGTTATTGTCCTAAGTGTGAGTTATTATTAGATCACATTCTTATATATATATATATATATATATATATATATATATATATTTAATGTTTTAAAACTAGGGATTAGCTCCTGGGATTTCGTGGAGGAAAGGAGAAGGCTTAGTTGATCCATGATTTAGGTTTGTGTAACAAATGTGCCTTGCCCTTCGTTTTCGTGGGCGGTTTAGCGTTGTAAATACATTTGGGATAGTTCCATTACTTCTGATTTCGTATACGTGACACGTCAGCCTTGAACCGAGTTGGGGTGTCGCAGCGCGTTGCGGCGGTGACTGCATATTGAACACGAAAAAAAGATGATACCTACCCATTTAAAATTATGTTAAAAAATATTGAGTCATACCACTATGTCAATATGGATATCCAATCATGTTGAGTCGTACCACTATTTTAGTTGACACTTGAGCATGTATTTCAGGAAATTAGCCTCATGGGAATATTTTGCAACAAGAAGATTTTGAATCTTATTGATATGTTATTTGAATCTTTGCAAATCTCTTATGTATGTTATTTGGATTATGAATGAAATTTAGTAAGTTTCTTTATAAACAATGTATTTGTAATCCGATTTCGTCTCGCCCTCGTGATTCCGCTTTAGCGGGGGTGTGACAAATATAAACCTAAATAAAAACAAACAGTGTTAAAAATCATATAAATAAAACACAAAAAATGTTCACAGTCGTAAGATCATTATTTTTAATTAGTATCATTATTTAACTTAAGAATTGTTAATGTTATTTTTAAAATAGTATCGTTATTTAATATAATAACTGTTAACTAACGTTTAATTATTCATTTACGTTTGTGAAATAAAAAAAAAAAAAAAAGGATGCATTGCTTCGGATTGGAACATGGGATAAATGAGAGGATAATAAGCGTTTTATATTAAAACTAAAAATATAAAAATATATATCACTGCATAGAGGCTTAAAAAAAAATAATCCTTTACGTTAAAACTAAAAAACTTTAAATTATCCTTTTGGTTCTAAACAAAACAATTACTTAATGAACACACAAAATTAAGAATCAATGTTTTAATAAGAAACTTAAAAAAAAACTATATATACACAATTTTCTTCGAATAACAATGTTTTATGGTGTTTTATTTTGAAAATATATGCTGTGTTTTTATTCAGCAAATACACATAAAAAACGCCGTAAAATGCTCTTATGTAAAATTATGTAGTTTAAAAACACCAAGTGTAAAATTAACATTTATTATTTTGTTTAGTACTCAAAAACACCATAAAACTTTTAGTTTCATAAATTCCGCAAAAATACCATAAAATCAAGCATAAATGTGCTTTATAATATTTTTCAATATATTTCATTCGATAATATCATAAAACTAAGTTTAAAAAACACCAGGTTTAAACTTAAGTGTTTATGGTGTTTTTTGTATTCAAAAACACCATAAAATACCCTGTGGTGTTTTATGTTATACTAATATTGTTCAAAAACGCAAAAAAAAACACAAGTTTAATGAACACCTAGTTTTGGTAATTTTTTTAATATAACAATATTATACTCGTTAAAAAGGTAAAAAAAACGTTTGATTTTATGGTGTAATTTTTTTAAAAAAATGTTAAAGAGTAAAATAGTTACGAACGTTTAAAAAAATGATTAAAGTTGCATGTGTAAACTCCTTTTTTATTTTGACATCTATACCCTTTAACCTAATGTACATATGTCTATTTCTTGTTGCTTCTCACACTTTCTATGGTTTTCATCCTTTGTAGAATATCCCTACCATATATATATATATAAAACCTCGATCAAGCCTCCAAAGACACCATAATGCATTTAGATGTGAAAAGAACCAGTTTCAGAGCCTTGCCAAAGACATCATAATTATGCAATGAGACGGAGAATATGAATGCTTTGCTGTTCAAGTGCATGGTAATTTCATATATATACTAGGTTTATACGATAACTATTTTTATCACATGATATGTATTTTCTTCATATTATTAAATTTATTTATACTAATTATAGGAGTGATGAATACCAGGTGAGGGGAGTAATACACGTGGTACTAGCCTATTTAAATGATAAAATAATTTTTTATCCCATTTGAGGCACTTTGATGGATACCAGGTGAGCAAGGAATCTTGAGCTTAATCTCAGGTTCTAGACCGATGGGAGGCACAGTTTTTACAGCAAAAATAAGCTGGTTTCTGCGCATTAGGTGCAGCTTTTCCGAGAGTGACGCCCGGTAAAACGGGCTATCGCTCCCTTGAGGAAGGTGTCTTCCGAGGCCTGCTGGCGTGGTGCATATGCCACGACATTACACTCGGTTGTTGCTGTTAAAAAAAAAAAGGTATTTTGATATTTTCTTTATTAGCTCGTACTATATATGGGTATTAACCTAGATTTTAGTAAAAAATGACATTAACAAAACAATTTCAGTTGAACGTTTTAGAAACAGCTTTTTAAAAAATAAAAGTTAAAAAATGATATTATTGTTTTATTACTTAAATTATTTGATTTTTGATAATCTCAATCATATTTTCTCATAAAATAATGTTTTATAATTTATTCAACTTTTATAATACAGTAGTTTTTTTCTTCCTAAAAAATGTCATATTTTCAAAATCAACTTTTTTAAACATAATATTTTAAAAGACAAAACTTAAAAAACGATTAAAAAATTATAATATTATTTAATTACAATAAGATTTAACTCATAAATAATTTTAATCATATTTTTTATCAAAAAATATTTTATAATTTATTTATTTTTATTATTTAATAATTGTTTATTTCAATTCAACTTATGTAATACACGTGATACTAAACTATTTAAATGATAAAATAATTATATTTTAAATTAATATGCTATTTACTTATATAACATTTAAATAATGGATGTTAATTTATTTTGATATCGCAAAGTAGATAGGTTTTTTCTATTTTAGTATGTTTAAGAAGTAAGAAAAAAAAGAAATTAATGATAATTTTTTTTAAATTCTCTATTTAATATTTTAGTAATCATAATAAATTAAATATAAATGTAATTATTTTAAGAATTTAGCTCGTTTTAAAAAGAAAAAGATACATATAAAAGCAATTCAACATTAAATTAAAAAAAAATAGAAAGACAATAATCTAAAGTAAAAAAAATGCTTGAAAGGTAAATGATAATAAAAAACTGAAATAAAAAGTTTAAAAAAGAAATTATAAACAAATACACAAGTTTCATTTTATAGGAGAGAAAAATAACAATTTTAACAATGAATTGGCTTTTAATCTATTGATATTATTATTTCTTCCATTATTCAAAGGGGGAAAAACACATTTCTTAAGTGAATTTATTTTTAAAAAATTATATATTTTTTAATATACTAGTAGCATATTTCCATGATAAAAAGTAGAAGCATGTACATATAAAACATAAAAAATCTTATATTTAACGAAACATGGGTAACTCGATCAACGTCGTTATTTTAATGATGTGCGTAAACCCGAGGAACGTCTTAACTCCGAATTTAACTTTCACAGTGCAAACAATTTCAACCAATTCATATTTGATGCTCAATTGGTGGAATATCATATGGGTGGCTCAAAATTCACTTTTATGGCAGGTCATGGAGAAAAATTTAGCAAATTGGATAGATTTCTAACTTGTGATAAATTTGTAACCAAATGGCCAAACGCATGTGCAAGGGTGCTCCCAAGGAAATTATCTGACCACAACCCAATCATCCTAACCACCTCTAATGTTGACTTTGGACCACCACCTTTTAAGTTTTTCAACTCCTGGTTCAAGTTTAAAGGATTGGAGGAGGTTGTCACTACAACCTACAACTCTGTTATCACTTTTGGAAGGCCAGACGCAGCTTTTGCTGCCAAGTTGAGAGCTGTTAAAGGTGCGCTAAAGGTGTGGATTGCTGAACAAAAGGCCCTGAATGAGGAGGATCTTACAAGAAATGCTGAAATGGCTAAGCTGCTGGAGGAAAAAGCAGAATTGTGCTCATTATCAGAAGATGAAAAACAAAAATGGGCAGAAGCACAAAAAGAAATAGGGAGGCTCGAGTTAATCAAATTACAAGACACCAAACAAAAGGCAAGGATAAGATGGGCAGTTGAAGGTGACGAAAACTCATCGTTTTTCCATGGGTTACTTAAAGCAAGACACAAAAATAATAGAATTAATGGGTTAACCATTGAAGGGAAGTGGTGTACGGATCCGGATAAAGTTAAAGAGGAAACTTGGAAATTCTTTAGTAACAAATTCAAGCTGGAATGGAGAGGGCGAAATGGCTTTGTATGTCAACCGAACAGAATATTATCAATGGAGGAAGCAAACAAATTAGTAGAGCCATTCTCAATTGACGAGGTAAAGGATGCTGTTTGGGAATGTGGTAGCAACAAAGCGCCGGGGCCAGACGGATTCAACTTCAAGTTCATTAAAAGGTTTTGGGACTTAATAAGCACTGATATTATGTCCATAATGAACTCGTTTCACAAGGAAGGAAGCATTTCAAAGGGGTGTGGCTCTTCTTTCATCACATTAATCCCTAAAGTTGACAACCCATCTTCTTTAAAGGAGTATAGGCCCATTAGCTTAATTGGGTGTATTAACAAGATCATATCAAAGGTACTTGCATGCAGAATAAAATCTATTATGGGATCATTGATTTCGGAGACTCAATCGGCTTTCCTGGCTAACCGAAACATCATTGATGGGGCCCTTATTGTAAACGAAACGCTGACATGGCTCAAGAAAGCAAGGAAAAAAGCTTTTTTCTTTAAGATCGATTTCGACAAGGCTTTCGACTCTGTGTCTTGGGAATTCATTGATACTGTACTTGAATTAATGAACTTTCCATGCAAATGGAGAGTTTGGATACGAGGGATCCTAAGTTCAACAAAGGCTTCGGTTCTTTTAAATGGATCACCAACGAAGGAGTTTCAATGTTATCGGGGGCTTAGACAAGGGGACCCACTATCTCCCTTTTTATTCATCCTCATGATGGAAGCATTCAGTTGTGTTATGAATTAAGCATGCAATGAAGGAGTTCTTAAGGGGCTACAGATACCAAATAATGGTCCATATATTTCCCATCTGTTGTTTGCTGATGATGCAATAATTATGGGTGAATGGTCTAGCACTAACCTTGCAAACCTCAGAAGAATTATGCGAAGCTTCTACTTAGTGTCTGGACTAAAAATGAATACCATGAAGTGTAATTTATTTGCCATAAATGTCCCTGAGGACACAACAAATGTGATGGCAGGCGCTTTGCAATGCCAAGTGGGAGTCTTCCCTTTCTCATACCTTGGGCTCGTAATAGGAGCGAATATGAATCTGATAAAAACTGGCGATCGGTTATTGAAATATTTGAAAGACGGTTATCTCTTTGGAAGGCGAAACAACTATCTTTTGGGGGTCGGATCACTTTAATCAAGTCGGTATTAAATAGCCTCCCGGTCTACTATTTCTCCCTATATAAAGCACCTGTGGGTGTGCTTGACCGTTTGGAAAGGATAAGGAAAGCGTTTTTTTGGGGAGGATCGGGGGATCGCACTAAGATTCATTGGGTAGCATGGGACAACGTTACTGTAAAGAAAGAAATGGGTGGTTTGGGTCTTAGTACTTTGAGAGAAATCAATCTTGGTTTACTAGCCAAATGGTGGTGGCAGTATAAGATCAGTCCTGAAAGCTTGTGGTGTCGTGTTGTAAACGGGCTACATAATGTATCTAAAGCCGGTGATGTAATTCCATGCAGAAATGGATTAACAGGGGTATGGAAGAATATTTCAAAAATTGATACTTCGTTTCATGGATTGGGAATCAATCTTAAATGTTTAATTCAAGGAGTGGTGGGCCGTGGGAATGTTATTTCGTTTTGGTCGGACACTTGGATTGGCCATATTCCATTGTGTTTCCGATTTCCGAAGTTGTTCAAGTTAGAATTAAACAAGTCTTGCAAGGTAGGGGATCATCTTATCAAAGATGGGGAGCTAACAAGGTTTGTATGGTCGTGGCATAGAGAACCAGTAACCGAACAAGAGATTGATGAGTTGATTTTGTGCCAACAACTTCTGTCCAAAGTGTTAATAAAGGAAGAACCGGATTCTTGGAAATGGGTAGGATCCATGGATGGCTTATTTTCGGTAGAAGGGCTAAAGAATAGGGTGTGTTATGAAGACAAATTTTCAACAGCTCCATCAATAGATTGGTGTAAATGGGTTCCTTTGAAGGCAAATGTGTTGGTATGGAGAGCTAATCTTGGAAGATTACCGACCTTGGACGGGCTGGCTCGAAGAGGGGTGCAGGTTGGATCTCTATCATGTCCTATTTGTAATGAAATTGAGGAATCGGCAAACCACATATTTACGGGCTGTTGGCTGGCACAATCAATATGGCAATCCGTGTCTCAATGGTGCAAAATTCCAATGATATATGCATTCGAAGTAAAGGATCTTTTGTATATCCATAAATTTCTGAAGATTAATGGCTGCAAAAAACAGTTGATCCATGGGATAATTATTACGGTGTGTTGGTGTTTATGGAGAGCAAGGAATGATAAAGTTTTCAATGATAGATTACCATCGGTGCAAAAAATGGTTGAAGAAATCAAAAGCCAAAGCTTTTTGTGGATTTCTAACAGGGCAAAAGGGTTAAATGTAAAATGGGAGGATTGGGTTTCTTCTAGATTCATAACATGTAAATAGTGTTTGTTGTTTTGTTTTTTCTTTTTTTATAAATTTTTGCCGTTCAAAAAAAAAAAAGCTAACCCCACGAATGTTACGAGAAGAATGATCTGTCCAAAAACCAAACCAATTATTTTAGGTGGGCTTGGGACCTTCCAATAATTGAGTTGAACGGGTTACGGGCCCAGTTCATAAATAAACGTAATCATAGCCCAGCAGTACATCACGATACGTTGGGTCGGATCTATCCAGCGAGGAACCGTCCCAAAGACAGTTCACGTGCGAGTACAACATTTAAAGCGTAGGGTACCACTCCTGGCATCGAATGATTGTGTTTATGTTTAATGGCAACGTTATATGTACCAAAAAATACATTCCAAATTTCCAACCCATGCAGCCAATGCTCCCAAAGTGGATCAGTAGTTCCATATACATGCATTTCCACAAAAATAAAAATAAAAATAAAAATAAAAACTTAAAATTTAAAAGTAACTAAAAGCTAGAGCCATTGACACTTGATATCACTTCACAAGCTCCTTACAAATAAGATATCTAAATCCAAAATTATGAGGAACCCATTCGATCATCTTGCGCGATTTCATCGACTGATGTTTCTTTATGTTCTTCCTGATGGGTTCAGGTAAACACTGCTGGATCATCTCCATCACACCACTTGCAGATAATCCTGAATCTTTTGCAAAAGCTTCAACAATCTTGGGTAAAAGAATTCTGTGATCCTTTGCTACTCCAAATGTAGCCCTCACAAATTCTTCTTTTGCTGTTTCCAGTTCTTGAATCACTCGTTTCGGGGAGTAAACGCGTATCTGCAGGTATATAATGTTTCAACTTTCAAGATTTAACAAAAGGGTGATTGTTTTATTAACTGTAGGGACTAACTATGAATACATACAGCAGGATCAGAATGGCATCCTGAAGAAAGCGCAAAGTGCAAAAGGGGCTCTGGATGATCGATTGCATAACCTTGGCGGGCATCTCCTGTTTTAAATTTACTTCTTGAAGCTAATAACAGCCGAAGCCACTAAAAAAACATAAAATTTGATTAATATGTGCAAAAAATGTTTTAAAGCTCAAGTGTGTAATGATAGATGTTGAATCTTGAATTTACCTGCCCCGAACGAGACATTTTACATCCAAGAATAGAGTTCTGGATTACATCTGCACTCACCACGTGACCACCGACATTATACGCAGCCTGTAAAACATGAAAAGTGCAAACTTTTTCAAGATTTTCAAAACCCGTTTGTAAAAGGTTAAAAGAAAAGAAGTGGTGTTTGATTTACGTACTTTTAATAGCAAAAAGACTCTCTTTATGTTGTTTTGTGGGATCCCGTAAGCTAAAACAGCCTGTAAACATATAAATCAAAAACTTATGTTATGTTTGTTACCTAAACGAAATCTTAATTTAAAAACCAAATGAAAGTATGAGGGCCATACATGCATCACCAAGGCATTATGTACATTGATCCAAAACGCTAGCTTCTCCTCGTGCTTCAGTTTCTTAGGATCTACTTCTTCTAACCGAGAAACAAGTGACCTAAAATAACATATTAACTCAATAAATAACAAAAATGCAACAAGTTTTTTTCTTTTTTTGTGTTATTATGTTATTAATTACCTGAAATCTTGCAGCATAAGTTCAGTATCACTCAACTGCTGGCCATCTTTATAAATACATTGAATCTCAACCATTGTACTGTAAGGTCCACTGAACTCCTTAAGTCCTTGAACATGAAAAGGGTTATCTAATCTCACATCAAAAGACGATGAATCCCTTCTAAACCCCGGGCTCCACATCAGATCCGAATGGTCTTTTGGTGAAAAAGCACTCATTGATGACAAAGATGAAGTGGGAGATGAAATCCCATTATTTGTAAGAGGCGGGTCCGCAAGTTTACAATATATAGCCGACATGCATTTGATTATATCCTCCGATAGCTTGTTTGGTGTTTCAGGAACATGATCACATATCCTAGTTCCAAGATGTTCAGCCAGACTAATTACATTTGAACTGTTATTCTGCACAAACTACATAAAAATCATAAGAATTCATAATCATATATGTTTTTTCTTTTTACCATTTAAGTCATCAAAATTTTCATTTATAGGCCACAAATTGCATACTTTTGTAAGAAATGGTAAATATACTACAATAAATAGTTAAATGCCCATTCCATAAATTTCAATTTCTTGCAGTTTGCTTTAGTTATGCACAATTTAAAACATTTTATAAATATCAGGAGTAAAATTTTGTAAATGTGGTTACCTCCATCATGGATAATGGTTGTGAATGACAGGCACGTAATGCTTTACCAAGAGTCTCTGTGGGAGTTTCGGCCGATAAGATTGAATGTTGAGATAATGAAGAGTGACAACGATGAACATTAGCATCCAAAATAGCGTCTTCTTCTTGTTCTTTTTGTTCTTCTCCATTGCTTTCTCTATCTTGTTTTACTGAAACAACAGATCTGGAAGCTTCTAGATTTTTCCCTAATTTTGGTGGTTCATTGTTTCTTATTGGAGATTGACATGGGATTTGTTGATCGAATGCTTTACGGTACAATGAGAGAAGATATTGCTCCAAGTGTGAAACTTCATACTCCAAAACTGCAATGTCCTTAATCAACTCTGTTGCTGTCTGCATTTGTAAAAAATAAACACAAATATTCAGTTGCAATAACATTAACATCATAATTATTATTGTTATAGTTATAGTTACTTTTGTTTTGAAAGTTAACAAGAATTTGTATTGATTACCTTTGGGATAGAGGCTTGATTTGTAATCTCACATGAGGATGATTTATAACCCAATGCTTGTTCTAACGCCCCACGGACAGCAACTTGATCTTGCAATCTTTTCTCTAGCTGCAGTATCTGGTTACAAAATACAAGTTTATAGAAACTAATATCACCACATTTCAAAACATGACGTTTGAAATTTCTTGAAAATCTGATGTTAAATTATACCTCAGTTCTCAATGAATTCTCGATTTCGGCATTAGGCAAGTGATTCTTCTCCATATTTACAGAACTATTCATATTCTGATATAAAACATTAAAGAATCAAAGTTTGTGTTCAAATTACTAACCAAATTAGTTGAATTAAACTTACTCACCAACTTGATGGAGTTAGAATGTTCTAAATTATCTTCTTCAAGTCCAGTCTTTCCTGGAAAGCTGCCATTGGTAAAAAGGTGTTCTAACAGATTAAAAGATAGCCAAAAATGCCCTTTTTTTAACAAAATCAAGATTTGTGAGAGTAAAGTATTCATCTTAAACTATCAGAAGATCCAATATTTCACATAATTTATAAGAATTCAATGATTTACCAGCAAAAATGAAAAAGCTTTGAGTGTTAATAAAGTGAATAAAAAGTCAACAATCATAGTTAACTACTTCAGACGCCATTTCCAGTTGCAGGATCAATCAATGTCACACATCAGAAGATGAAAAGAAATGAACACTTTAAAAGAAATGTGGTGGATACCTTTTAGAACGCTTGTGGGCACAAGTTACGCTACTACTACTCATACCGCAATCTTCAAAACTCATCACAAATCACTACATATTTCACCAAACTTCATACATAAACGCCCGAATATTTCACAATCTTTGACCACAACTTCAAGCACCAAGTACCCAAAAGATCAGGTATTTAACCGACCCACAAGCCCAAATGATGAAATGGGTCCTCAAAAACGTTTGAAATCAAGGTCAAATGGGTCAAAATCGTAACTTTTTGTCTTGCATTGCAGTAATCAGACGATGATGTGAGCTGAATGGTACTCTGAACGCAAAAGAGCTGACTGAATAGATTCAGGGATTCACTCTTTTATCCAGTGTGTAATGAATCCTTGTGAGTGTGTGAACAAAATCTTTGTGACTTTTAGCAAAAAGAAGTGAAATGGTGTGTTGGAAGAAGAAGAAAGGTTCCAATTGGAGGTCAAAAAGGATGAAATTAATTGCTTGAGAAAAAAAAGGGATCCAATAAATGAAAGGGATCAAATCAAATGAAGAGGAGGATGGATTTAATTAACAGGGGATTAAATATATATTAGCAGCAGGTTATTTGATACTTTGTAGCAAGCAATCAGATCAAATTTTACCCCCAATTTTCGTTTGTAGCTGGGCCAGTGGGAGTTGGTGACCGTCCCTGTCTTCCACCTTTGTCCCATTTATATATACACACAACTTTTATAGGGTATTACATGAAAATTAAAATGTCACTTTGGATAAAAATAAAATCATTCATGTTTAGTTTTTAATCTGAAAATTCATAAAATTCTTTCATTTTACTTCTTCATTGGAATATTTGTCTGAATCTCTTGGAATTTTATGAATGGTTTTATATATAGAATTCGATTATTTATCATGTCAATTATTTTTCGCATGTGTAAAAATAAAAAAGAAAAAAAAACTAATAGAACAAATGTATGCTAATGAGATAGAGGTACAAATAAGGAATGAAATGTGATAGCTTAAAAAAATTTAGGGTTAAATTTAGATGAGTGTGATGTTTAGTTAAAATAAAAAGATAAAAATAAAAATTATAGTGTAATTAGATGCGCAAAAAAAAGCCGGATTCCCAACAAGACATGGGTAAAAAACCATTATCAATTATTTTCTGGTCAAAAGCGAAACTGGTGGTTTTAATCAGATTTTACAATTTTCAACTCAACCAGTTCGAACCCATATCCGAATCGGAACTAGTTCCTGCCCGACTTGAAATAATAATTCTGGCTGTTAAAATCGAAAAAATCATTTGATTGTTTTTTATTTTGTAGATCCATTTGCCTGCATTACTTGGTATAAATATATGTTAGATAAATTGGTTGATTATACTACTTGAAAACGCGATATCGATAGTAAAAAACACAATAAATACCTTCTTTACCCTTGTTATACTTTCTTAACTATCTCGTTCACAATTAACTGTTAGGCAAGAAGGTTATCTCACCAATCTTACCGTTGTTATGGTGTACTTATTCCTGAAAGTTTGGTGTAACTGAAATTTGTATGAGATGAGTGACATGTTTTATAATACTTGTTGCAAATTTTATGGTTTTTCTTGACAACAGAATCCTACTCTACTTTGAATAAGCATATTGGTAAATTTTACAAGACAAAGAAAGCAAATGTAGAGTTTGATCAAAGACAAATAACATTGATGGTAGAAGGTTTACGTATGACATAAATACGATTGGGATCATATGTCAAAGTCTATGACTGAAGAATGTTTGTCATTTGACCATTTTGACACTTTAGGTTGACAACATGATTTGAGAGACACTCAAACCTTATGCCCTGGCGTAAGTCCCACTACTCTTAGAATTGTTGTTTAAACTGGGAAAAAACTGTACAAAATAAAATTTACAATATGATATGATAGACTAATGATGCTTGATTGGTTTCACTTGATTTACTTTAAATCACTACTCATTGGGTAAATCTTGTAACATGCATGCATATTGATTAAACGTGTGATTATGTTCGAATTATATCATAAAACCTTGTGAATCTCTAACTTGACCAAAAATAGACTATATAGATGTTCAGAGATATAAACTATACACAAATAACAATTCATGAGGTGTTTGAAACCTCATACTAAAAGCTTAAATCGAGATAGAGTTTACGAATTTATTTGTATGATTATTAGGTCTTATTTTTTTATAACATCCAAAGAAAATGGCATTTTTGTCAATTGTCATATATAAAACCAAACGTTGGCCTTAATTGAAATTTGAGACAGATACTTTAAGGCATTAAACCCCCTCTTTGGCTCATTATTTGGCTAATTATATCCTAAATATCATAGTTTCAATTTACTTCTTGTAGTTTATGCATACTTGGAAATCAAAATTGTCCAAAGGTAACGATCCAAAAACATTTGTTTGTATGTGTGTTGTAATCAAGATTTTCGATGCATAATAACCACAAGAAAAGAAAAAAGAAAAGGTTAAAAAGAAAAAAGCCCACCTCAAAAGAATTGAAAGCTACAAAGATTAAAGTAGACAATGATGCTTGAAACAAAAGGTGTTTTACTCGTAACAAACATAACAATATCTTCATTTATTTTCTTTTACTCCTATCAAATGAAATTCGATTATTTGAAAATAGAAATGATGAGGGTTCTCATCATGTGATGGCTTAATATCAAAATTTTCGAGACTTGAGTGGTCAAAAAATATTAAGATCCATCAGTGCGTTAAAACGATTTCCACGTATATGCTCAATACTACCCCCGTTGTTATAATAAATTTTATAGTTAACTTATCTATGTTTATGTCTAGTGACGGAGCTTGAAAAAAAGCTCGGAGGGCGCCGAAGAATTTTTACGATGAAAACGGAGGGGGCCGAAGGATTTTTAGGAGGAAAACGAAAGCAACCGAAGGATTTTCCGACGAAATACTATTATATCGACCCTTTAGAGCGAAAAAACAAGGGGGGCGGCCACCCCCGGGCCCCTTCTATCTTCCGTCCTTGTTTATGTCTATTTTTATTGCAAATTCATTGAATTTTGGTATTTATTGAGTTTGATCGGTTCAAAAACAATAATATTTTGCAAGGAAACCGAGACTCTGACGATTTGAAAGAGTTCACAGGCATGAAAAAACTGGAATTTGAGAGGTCATTACAGACCACCAAGCCTTTTGGTTGCGTTTTTCTCGTAAGATGATTACAAGTTGCATCCCTTAAAGCAAATTATTAGCTATGGGATATTTTGACGTGCTCGTGGACGAAGAGGCATTTGGTGGCGGTTCGTGAGCACCTTAGTGAGTACAAATCCTCTTTAGTTTGCAATTTAAACACAATTTCAGTCACTTTTCTATATTATTCAACTTACAGACGGCTGGCGAATGAGAGATGATCTTGAAGCAGTTTGGGGTGACTTGAACGCCAATGCTTTGAAGAACTTGCTTATTTTTGGTTTGTTATTCTCATAGTTTATGATTGTTTCTAGTTTTTGTTCGGTTTTGATTGTTTACTTTCACATGTATTCGATTGACTTTGAGTTATTTACTAGAAACATAATTCTAGGCTAGATATTGTATGTTGAAAGGTAAAATATCTTGAATAACCAAATTTCACATTATCTTGCAGACAATTTCAAGGTTAAAATTCCAACCTCCATACTCGACGGACATTCATGCTTAATCATTGATCAGTGCGTAGTTATTCATGGTTTCCAGTTGTTAATCACAAGATTCTATATGTTTAACGAATTCTAACCATGTCACTTTGAGTTTGTTCAACGGATGAAAATGAGAGCTTTTGGGCACATTTGAGGGTGGGACCGTAAGTAAGGTCGTAACCTACTTCCTTGGACCATAAAACAGAGAGCAAATGGGAAAGGTTGTAAGCTGGACTATATCTTACGACCAAAAGGTCGTAAAACATGAAGTTTTCGACTAAGTTCATAGCCTACAGCCTATAGACCCTAGGTTACTGTCTACTTGTGGAGATTCAAGGTTTTGCAGCGACAATACATATAAAAAGGATTCCATCCAATAAATAACTAAGGATTTCAACTTTTCAATCTTTTGTGGTGACTTTTCAAGGTTGTTAGGCAATGTTTTCATAACCGGACCGGACGTCGAACCGGTCTCGTTACTGGTCAGAGGTCGGACCGGATGATTTTATAAACATTTTATAAATATATATATATATATATAAATCAAAAAATCAAAAAAAAAAAATCAAAAAACCGGTTCAACCACCGGTCCGACCACCGGTTTTCCGGTCCGACCGGCCGGTTCACCCAAAAACGGTTCAAGACCCTTAACCGGACCGGTCCACCCACCGGTTCCCGGTCCGGTTTTCAAAACATTGTTTTTAGGCAAATTTGAGCATATTTAATCATTCTAGAGACACCGATCAACAAAGAATCAAAGATTGGACCACTTGAATCAAACAGTAACATAAAGAACCTGATTTCACCAATGAGTGGTGTATTCCTTTGTGATTGATTACAGTCATTTAGGTTAGTAAGTGAAACTTTAATTTCATGTTTTAACTTAGGTTTTGAATTTTTTTTCATTTTGATAACTCGAATTAATTGTGATTTGGTTGATTTAAACGATTTTTTATGCTTGAGTATATGTGTTTTGCCATCTGTTTTTGATTTCCTTGCATCTTTAGCTCATTGGTATTTGTGTGTTGCTTATATTTATATTGGTAATTGTGTGAATGTGTAAATCTAAAAAGTTTGTTCTATTGTTATCACTTTAATCAAACCAATTAACGAATCATTATGTTTGATTTCCATCTAAGTTTAACTCAAATAATTGTGAATCTTTAAACCGAAACCTAGAAGTAGCTTTATGTTAATTCTTCTCAAATTAGAGTTTATTGCTTTACAAAGGTTTTCTCAAATTAAATCAAATCCAATTTTACATTTTTCTTAGTTTAATCAAGTAATTAGTTAACGATTAGTACTTTCAACTTATTCTCAATGGAGATGATACCTTACTTACCCTTATCATTTAAAGGTAGCTAAGACATGAGTTTTAGACTCATCTTTTGATTGACCATTGAACATCAATCAATCATCGATCAGAAATGTTTAATCAAGTGACTTCTCAAAGTTGAGTTAGAATCGCGTTTAAGGAAAGCATTGCACCCTTTCGTCGAGTCTTTTCAAGACCAATTGACATTTCATATAATTCTTGAAAGATTTCTTTGTTTCTTGCTAACTTTGCTGTAACTTTGATCTTCACAAGGTTGATTAATATGAGGTAGAAACACCAACATTAATGGAACTTTGGACACTTTTTGAGTCTATCATTGCGGTTTTTGAATTTTTTTTTATTTTGAAAGAAGTAGAAAAACTTTTGAATTTTTTTATTTAGAAAGTTTTTTGAGCGTTTTTTGTGTTAAAGAAGTAGAAAAATTGTGTGATCAACCGAGAACATCCCTACCTATTTATATCATTGTGTTGGAGAAATTCTTTAATAGCTGTTTGGAAATCTATCGGATCGTGAGTGAAATCACTGTCCGAAATCAATATTTCTTCCCTTTCGAGTTTAAGAAACTTGATTGTGGGATAATCCAATAGAGAGAAAATACGCAATACGAATTTCGATTGATTCTGCTTGCGAGTTCGTTTGTCCTGTTAAACACCAACCAACCGTATGACGGTTATTGACAGTTGATTTTGGCGGGTAAAGTTAGTAGGACCGCCACCAGGGGAATATTGCAAAATTTTATAAACTAATACTTACGAACTAAAATTAAAAAGGGGAATATTACAAAATTTTATACGAGGTGGGAGATTAAAATTTTAATATATAATATTTGATAAAGATAATTTGAAAACACATTCTTAGTGTGAAAACTATGAAAATCGTGTTAAAAATGTTTTTTTTTTTGTTTTTTTACAGGTTTATAACATTATTTGACACATTTTTATAAAAAAAAATTAAAAAATGAAAAGTGAATTTTGTAAAAAAAAATATTTTGAAAACCCGCGTAAAACATGCGTAACATCTGGGCTTAGCGTTTTGTATGTTTTACGTGGATAAGTGGTTTTTTATTCATGAATCAACATTATATAAAATATTTTATTTTGACTGGTTAAAGTAGACGAGAAGCACCCTGGTTGGTCATGGGTAAGCTCACGCTTATTCCTCATGCCTCTCTCGTGTCACCAAGGGAGTGGTGTGTCATGCCCTTCACATGGGCTTTCTTGGGGGTAAACTAATATACCTACAAAAGTATGACCTTATTAATCATTTATTAAAATTGATCGATGACATGATATGTGTCTAGTAGTTATATGATGAATGTAATTACGTAATATAATACAATATGAAAAAACTTTTAACTCTTGTCCTTTAATATCTTATAAGTGAATGAGTAAGAGAAACTAAACACTATTTGAGAAATTGCCGACTAAATATCCATCCATTAAAGAGAAATCTAATGGGAAGAACGAAACAAGATAATAACATCATCATCTTTAGGTAATGTGATCTTGATTTTAATTTTGTTTGATGTTGATATCACCATATAAAATTACCAATAGTGATTTCAACGCATACATGATGATGAGGTTACCCGTACAAGGGCAAAAGAGAAGGAAGAGTAAGAGAACAAAGGATAAAGACAACATGAAAGTTTACTTGGAGAGTAAGGACCGTAAGCAGACGACATCATGAGAGGCCTCGAGCCCCGGAAGTCCCCTTGGTTGGCAAACATTAAACCCATAGTCCTTAAACCATATTTACATTACTATAGCAGCGGAATTTAAGGTGATTACATAAATAAAGTACACATATTAAACACACATTAAAACATAACCCACTCTTCTAACAGTCATATAATACAGGCAGTCTATGCCAGGGTAGTCTTCAACGTATGCCATGAGCCCTCCTGGTCTCCTTTCTCAAACTATTCAACCTGATATGCATGTAAAACAAGTCAGCTTTATGCTGGTGAGTTCTAAGTTCATTTCTTAGAAAAATCCTTATTCATTCATGTCATCATATAGCATAATTCAAATACATAACATACATGTTCCCATATCATAATTACATAACATACATAGCATCATAACATAATTCATATAACATAATTCATACAGTGAAAGAACTTCACCGTCAATTGCTGACCCTAAAGTCAAACAGGCTTGTGCAGCACAAGGCTCTATAACTATCAACCCGAAGTCGATAACTTATACATGCATAAGATTTCCTCAACTGGCGACAAACAGTCGGCAGGCCCGTGTTTCCACATGACTCTTTAACCATCAACCGAAGTTGACGGCTCATACCGGTACAAGACTTCTTTACATATCATAAACGGCTTCTTTCACCGTTGTGCTCAAATTTTGCCCAACCGCAGCCAGCAAAACTTCATTTCCTCCTCGACCTCGGCCGAGTGTCTTAAAAAAATCATTTCTTTCTCAACCGCAGTTAAGACTTAAAAACATTATTTACTTTAAAACATTCTTTACTTGAAAACATTATTTATCTGAAAACGTACTTTTCTTGAAAACATGCTTTACCTGACCATAATCAGGTTAAAATCACTTTCTTACAATAACTTTAACATATTCTTTCATCCGACCGTAGTTAGGTAAAACAATCATTTCATAAATTAACTTTATAACATGCATACCAGCCCAAAATGGTAAAACATTTAAAACAAGGCTATAAGAACTCACCTGAGCTTAGTAAAGCACAATTTGCTAGCTATTCTTCATTTCCTTACTTTCTCACTTCAGGGTAATATCCTATTAATATGAATATATTATCATGATTATAACCTTATCATATAATATAAACCCTCTTTTTAGGGTTTTCTAAACCGGTAGCACAACGACTACGTTATAGTTATCTCAAATACAAGTGTTTAGCTTGCTATAACGACCCGAAGAGTTTTATAAACTTAATATTATTTATCTCAATTAATAATAACTTGAGATAAATTTATAATATTTATCATGAAGATGCTCAGATTTACGATTACCGCTCGAAACTTCGGCATGTCATAACTTTTATTCGAAGCTTTATTTCAAAATTTCGCTTACACTCATTTTGACCATTTTTATCTCTACAATCTTGTTGTGCTTAAACATTATTTATTTGCTCGGCTTAGATAAGTGTATTCTCTTATTTAATTAATTCGTCTTAGGGCGTTGCTAAACCTACTGTATAATAACATGGGTTTAAGGCAACCGAAAGAGTATACATATTATATCCTCATAAAACTCAAGAAAACTTGATCATTATCTAGATGGAATTGGGCTCCAACCGAATCAAGTTCATGTTCACCATACAAAATCAAAACTCCATCTAAACATGGTGTTGGTCTCTTTAATTAATCAATAATAAACTAACACGAGATGAAAATCATAAACACATACCTTAACGATGTGTGTTCTTTATCGTTCCAACTCTAATCGTCGCTTGAGATGAATTAGAAGGTTTTCTTGTGGTTTAAGTTGATTGTTGTTCGAGCGAATCTAGATCAGATTTACATACAGAATATCACACCGCCTCTTGGATTCTTGAATGTTCTAATTTCTATATTTTTGTTAGACTCCAAAAACGACATAAGCATATGTCGTTTAAGTACATGAATTAATTTAAAGTTTCATTTAAACACCTTAAACTTTGAGCACTTATTTTTAAAACCCCCTTATACTTTACTCACATATTTTTAATATTTACGAGCTTATATCTTGTTCATACTTTATCGTATAACGGTCCCGCTTATATTAATGTGATCGTAATCACTTCGGGAACGTTTATAAAAATTTCGAACCCAAACGGTCACATAAATTTTTACACGTTATTAATAGACTTTATAATGTGTCCATACATTATCAGATATTTCTATCGTTTATATCATTTTGATCATAATCACTTTACGAACGTTTATATAAAATTTGGACATAAACGGTTACCGAAATTTTCGGTTGTTACACATCATTTGACATCTATCACAAAGGGCTAAAAGACAGGATGGAAAAGGTAAATTTGGAAAGGTTATTAAAGTTCGAAAATATGTAAAGAGAGGGCATTCAATTCACTCCAACTAATTGAAGAGAACCCATTAATTTATCAAATTAAAGAATATAGTACTTTATTTAAATCGGTTTGATCCGTGATAACTTTGTATCAAATTAATAAACTTAAGCTATGTTGATTGAATTAGAAGTAAATACTCATCTATTAAGTTTTCTAACTTGCAAATCAATGATTCCAATAGTCAAAATTGCATGTGACGTCCATTTGATGAGAATATGAATGGCCTCAATTTTTGAGTTTTTATTTTGCCACCATTCTACCTTCTAAATGGTGTTACATTATGAAATTAATTAAATTTCCTTATCATTCGTACAAATACATTAACCTCTTTTTCATTCGTTCCATACATAAATCATTCGTACAGGACTCAGAATATTTGTATCGAAAAGGAATAATTCATTCGTACGATTAAAAAATTCTTTCTAACCTTAACTTTTTTATTCGCACCTAAATCTTATTTCATCATACGTAATTAGGTGGTGTTTTGTTTTTTTAAAACGTCTTTGCAGGCTCTTCTGTCTGCGTCGCACAGACCACGTGTATACATTGTCATCTGCAGGCTATATGGTTTTTCAAAAATGTTTAATTAAAAAACGTCTACACGAGCTCTTCATAGAACAGATATGACCCAACCACTTCTAAGATCTTCTAATGAATGCAGAGATCACACACCACCACCCTCCAGCGCCTCTGTCCATCACCACCACCATCTGCCACCACCACTACCAAAGTTGGACACAACCACCACCATCGGCCACCATCACCACCACCATCGGCCACCCCTCCACCACCACCACCACTATCAACCACCCCCATCACCCACCACCAACACAACCACTACCATCCGTACACCACCACCAGTTTATTTTAACAATCAACAAATGTTGAAAAATAAATAGACTTTTTCTTGCAGGCAGCAGAGATTTGTTCCATGTCTTCTTTACAGATGTGTTCCGTAGACTGTGAATATTATATCTCTTAA
Source organism: Mikania micrantha (assembly GCA_009363875.1). Taxonomy (NCBI): domain Eukaryota; kingdom Viridiplantae; phylum Streptophyta; class Magnoliopsida; order Asterales; family Asteraceae; genus Mikania; species Mikania micrantha. Next base: position 10,802,295 of record CM018690.1, on the reverse strand, counting down.
AAACCAAACACCACCGTAATCTTTTAATTCTTTCTCCATATAGCCAACTTGGCAATTATGACAAATAATCATGTTAAATATATGTTATGAACAAATTTTAAGTGTGAGTTTGATGATTAACTCATAGGAATATCGTTTAACATTAAAGATTAAATAATACCATTTTACATAATTTTTGACCAATTTGCGTGAAATTTCATTTTTGTCAAAGAGATATATGATTTTTTTTTGTTTTAATATATCATAATACTTGAATGTTACCTATAGCCAAAACAAAGCTAATATTCAAGTAGAACATTTCTTTTAACACGTTCATATTACTTAAACATTGTTCATAAAGAAAGCGAAGCTGATGTTTAAGTAATATAGAACCTTATTGTCATTCAAATAGAACCTTTCTTTTAATATGTTTGTAGCATTTGAATTTTGTTATAGTCAACATGAAAGTAATGTCAAAGTGAAACTTTACTATAGTATTTTTTTTGTGTTATAATATACTATATCATCAATATATTAATTTTGTTTGCTTTATTTGATTAATATGTAATGATTTAGCAACTTTAGTTATTTCATATCTCATTTGTGATAATGCAACATCCACTTTCACTCCCACTAAAGGCTATACTTAAAAAGGAGGGAATTAACTATCTGGAAAACTTTCTCGCTTGTTTCATGAAAGGATTCATTAAAGATTGTTATGGTTTTAGTAGCTCATTTTAATTTACAGTTATTTCTAATGTTGTAAAAATCGGCCTAGGCGGCCGCCTAGGCGCTAGGCGCCCATCTACTGTCTAATTTTTAGCCTAGGCGGGGTCTAGGCGGCCCAATCAAATTTTTATTTTTTTTTTCACTTTTTTTACTTTTTTTTTGACTTTTTATGGTAAAAGGGGACCAATTTCATGATTATTTAGACATTTCTCAACAAAAAATCTTTAATATGTCTCTGAAACATCGAATCCAGGCAGTTAACATCTAAATTTATCTCTAAACTTTAAACTCAGTGTTTAAGTTTGCACTTTAAAGTACTTATTTTAGTATATTTAAGGATATTTTTTAAAATTATTTGAAGTATTATATTAAATTATTGATATTGATGTGTGTATATAATATATATTTGTAAAATTACATATTAAAATTCCAATCAGCCTAGCGCCGATTAATCCCTAGACGGTACCTCGCCGCCCGACTAGCGCCTAGCGACTTCTACAACCATGGTTATTTCTAATGAACATTAACACTACTTTTATTAATGGTGACTTAAATGAGGATATGTTCATAAATCAACTTGAAAGCTTCAAACTTAAAGGTCAAGAGAATTTAGTTTATAAGTTAAAAAAATCATATATGGGTTCAAACAAACATCACGTTAGTGATACTTAAAGTTTAATGAAGTCAAGAATAAATAAAGTTTCAACAACAAAGTGCCTCAAACACCTATCTCAAAATTATTGAGAGAAATTTAGCTATACATATCCTTTATGTGGATTATATCCTTCTAGAAAGTTATAATTTAGTTTTGTTGTATGAGTCAAAGTGAATACTTTTGCGTACTTTTGATACGAAGAATCTTATAAATGCTTCTTAGGATATAGGTAACAAAATACGACATCAGCCCAATAGAACATTAGGACCATCACAGAAGGTTTATATTGATCATGTTTTGTAACCTCCCTGCATATTTTAATTAAAATGTACATTATACAATCTAGTGAAATTTGTCATTCAATATAAAATTATAATTTTAAAACTATTGTTTATATTGAAACCTAAAAAACTTAGATTGCATAAAAAAAATTTATTTGGATTCAAATAACGTTGAAAAATACAACTTATGATTTTAACAGAAATCATAAAAATTTAAGGTTTATTTAAAAGTTTTAAGGTTTTATTGTTATAAAAGTAAATTTTATTAATAATAAAAACTTAAGAACTATGAAATATTCTCAAAATGCATAAGTATATGTATTTACACAAATTAACAAGATTTTAGAAAAAATATAAAATATTTTAAAAAATATGTTAAAAAATTTATAAAATATATATAAATACTTTATTTATACTATTTCTATAAATTTTAAGCAAATTATACTATTTATATAACTTTTTTAAAAGACTTTTATAAACATGGAGGGACTGTAGTTGTCAAAAATAAAAGTTAAACTATTGAATCAAAACTAGAGTTAAACTATTCGAAATCAACCTCAACTTGTATAAAGTTCAAATTAATCAACCATAAATTTTCATTTGCTTACTTCGAAATTGTTTGTACCCTTCTAACTCAATCCAAATTTACACTGATCACAAATTTTGACCTGTAGATCTCGACAACATCTGGTTTGGAGGCTCGGTCGGATAACACAAACCAACGAACTAGGGTGAGTACTTTTTACTCCATTACACTCGTTTTTCAATTGGGACCCATGATTATTTCCATAATCGGGTTCATAGTGATGTCCCAACCCTTGCTGTGAATTCCCAGAATCGATCAAACAATACGAACAGGAAGAAAAAACTCAGCCTTTATTAATTGAACAAGTTGGTACAACTAAAACCTAAAACATTAACCCCTATTTATAATAAAACTAAACATAAAAGTCAAAACTCTATCCCTAAATTTCTGCCAAAAAACAAAACTTATCTAAAAACTCAATTCTAATCTATACTTTAAACTCAAATAGATAAACCAAAACCAAATTAAAACCAACTTACAACTTTGACCCTTTAACTATCTTAATATTACAAGATTAGTCCAACAATCACCCCCCTAATCTTGTAATATTTTGCATCATCTTCACAGCAATGCAGGTCCATCTTCATGAGCTTTAGCAAAGCTCAATTCTTCCTCTTTTTCTTTCAAATCTGGACATTCATAAGCAAAATGTCCAGCCCTTCCACATTCATAACACCTTAGGTTTCTTTTGTAGTTCCCTCGACCAACACCACGTCCATAATCTCTTCCTCTTTCTTGATCATGAGCTGATCCAGAACCTGCTCTATCACACTCCTTCTGTTCATTCAAGTCAGCCTCTTTTTCTTTGTTTTTGAAGCTGTTTGCACCCCTGCCACGTCCACTGTTCCTCCCATTGGCTTCTTTTCCACGATTGTTTCTCATATTTGAGCTGGACAGCAGTAGTTTACTTTGACTTTCTTCTTCCTCGTCCTTCCCTTTGATCCTCTCTTCGTATGCTTTAAGTCTCCCAACCGCTTCCTCAAAGGGCATCGAATCGATTTCTGAGTATTGCTCAATGGCTGCCACTATTTGCAAGAATTTGTTTGGGACTGAATTTAACAGTTTTCTAACAATGACTTCATCTTCTATATTCGATCCAAGACTTTTGAACTTAATCAGCATACTACTTAATTTACCTGAGAATTCATCAATGGTCTCATTATCTTTCATCTTCAGCCTTTCTAACTCATTCCTAAGAGTTTGTAGCCGGGCCTTTTGTACTCGTTCAGCTCCAAGAAACCTTACCCTAATTGCCTCCCATACATCCTTTGCATATTCATATCTTGCCACTTGAAGCAAGATGTCTTCAGGCAGAGATTGGAAGATTATGGCCTTTGTGGTGTAGTTCTTCCTAGCATCAACTGTAGCTCCAGTCACTGGGTCTATCGCATCCCATAGGCCTTGTGCCTTCAAAATCGTTTCCACCATGATAGCCCATGGTGTGTAATTAGTGGTGGTCAGCTTAGGGCACTGTAGAGAAACATTATTTTGTTCTCTGACAGGCACCAAAACACCTCCTCCTCCCTGGTTTGCACCTGCCATACTCCTGGTCTTTAGCTCACACAGAACTTTGCCTTGATTCACACAGAATCCTTTCGAACAGCTCACTCAGAACTTGTTTTGGTTCACCCAGAACTGATTACAACTCACTCAGAGCTGTATTCGATCACACAGATCGCTTCCAGTTGGCTCACTCAGAACCAGTCTCGAATCAATCACCCAGATTGCCTCTAGCCTTTGATTTCACACAGAAACCAAATTCGGTTCACTCAGAACCTCAATTTAATTTCAATCGCTGAAAATCGGTTTGTATTCTTCCTTCTTCGACTTCGATTTCAACCTCCAAACAAAATTGCGACTCTGATTACCTCTGATCGAGCCTTCGATTGTCGCCTGCCTGGTATCCTTCTTTGATTTCGTCGCCTTGAACAGTGAAACGAACTTCGATTGAAGCCTGGAGCCTTCGATTTGATGATCGGAGCCTTCAATCTGACGCTTATCTTCGCTCGTCTTCTTGACTGGATTGTCTGTCGACTTCGCAACCCTTCAATGGTCGACCCTTCAATGGTCGACGGTATGAGCTTGACTCGGCTCTGATACCAATTGATGTCCCAACCCTTGCTGTGAATTCCCAGAATCGATCAAACAATACGAACAGGAAGAAAAAACTCAGCCTTTATTAATTGAACAAGTTGGTACAACTAAAACCTAAAACATTAACCCCTATTTATAATAAAACTAAACATAAAAGTCAAAACTCTATCCCTAAATTTCTGCCAAAAAACAAAACTTATCTAAAAACTCAATTCTAATCTATACTTTAAACTCAAATAGATAAACCAAAACCAAATTAAAACCAACTTACAACTTTGACCCTTTAACTATCTTAATATTACAAGATTAGTCCAACACATAGTTGAGCGAATTTGATTGACTTTGGGGCTAGAATTCGTCAAATTGAAGCTGAACTAACTGGATTTGGGGAAACATGTGGCTACATGTTAATATATTTTTGTCTGAATCACCTTTGGATATGAAGCGCAGACCAAGTGGAGATAAGGAGAGCCTAGTTACTAACAATGTAACCACTAAAACCCACACAAAGTTTATCCTTCCATCAACGTGGGACAAGCTTATTTCCCATTTTTAATGTTTTCAACTACACACATTTAAGCTTCGATATCTCATTCATTTTAGCTTGCTTTTGAACCAGTTTAGTTCGTTGTGAACCTCTCACATCGTAGAACATAAACTTAGTTTTTAATAATTATATATGTAACAAATACATATAATTATAATTGTCCAAAGTTAGTAAAAATCTCATTTTCTACTAAAATTCCAACAAAAACATTGTTAGTAACTAGGCTCTACTTATCTCCTAAAATGAGTTGCTTATATTTAGTGGTTACATAGTGTCTCTTGGGGATAATTGGCATGCATCTAAGAAAACCAACGTAGGCAAATATATAATATAAGGCATAAATTAACATCGTGGCATAAATTGCTATTTCCGAAAATCAACATTTTTGTCCTGCTTATACCAAATTAACATTTGTCATGCTTATACCAAGTCAACTTTTTTTTTTTAATTATTGTTTCCTAAGTTAGATAAGGTATGATCTTATTACGAATTTGAAGAATATAAAACCAACGCTCAATAATTCCTTTTGTAAATTATAAATGTTTTTTATACCTTTTATTTTATGCTTGTGTTTTATTTTTTTAAATATATTTTATGTTATAATTTCAATCAATTTGTCGTTGTGATTACAAAGTAATTACTAGCTTTTACTTTGGAATAAGTAAATTCTTTGTTTTGATTAAAATGTTCAAAGAGCAAAATTTAAGATATTTATCAGACAATATTGTTATCAAAGAATGGAGAGATGGATAAGAAAAAAGGCATATATGATATATATTATTTTTATTTATAGGATTGTGAACGAATAATAACCCACTTTTAAAACGATAACCCAATAACTTTGCCAAAACGAAGCCGAATCTTGAATTTTTTTGAACATCATTGTAACACAATTAGAACACTGTGTTATTTTATCAGTTTGTGAAAATTCATAACCGTTTAAGAGATGTCATCGTTGTAAGTTTTTGACAAAAACAGTTACAGTGCTGTAAATCAAAAACTTACAACGATGACATCTCTTAAACGGTTATGAATTTTCACAAACTTATAAAAGAACATAGTGTTATAATTGTGTTACAATGATGTTCAAAAAAAAAATTCAAGATTCGGCTTCGTTTTGGCAAAGTTATTGGGTTATCGTTTTAAAGGTGGGTTTTAAAATATATTTTATGTTATAATTTCAATCAATTTGTCGTTGTGATTACAAAGTAATTATTTTTACTTTGGAATAAGTAAATTCTTTGTTTTGATTAAAATGTTCAAAGAGCAAAATTTAAGATATTTATCAGACAATATTGTTATCAAAGAATGGAGAGATGGATAAGAAAAAAGACATATATGATATATATTATTGTTATTTATATTATATATATTGTCTTTAAGCATCAAGTGAAGTATTGTTTGTCAAAAGAATCCAAATTCTATTCAAGTAAAAAAGCAAACAACTTTAATCAGGCTTGACTTTATCTGTTTTGATACCCAGAAATTAAAATGATATATCGATATGGCCACCAAATACAGTTTCTTCTTTTTGTCGTAATCTGATTCTGCTACTCACATCATCAACAAATTAAATTAATTAAGCTTCTTCTTCTTCAGTATTTTTAGCATAAGTTTTTGCTGTACATGTTTGAGACGCCAAAAAACACATGTTTGTTTGTAAGAATATGATTTTTTTTTTTTAAAAAAAAGGAATTTAGTTAGCTGTTTTAATTAAGTTGTATTTAAACATTTGAAAGATGAATGGATAGAGAAACATGAAAAAAATATTTCTAAATAAAAATTGATTGAAAGTTTAATTCAAAAAATGTAAAAAAGTTGATATTCTAGTACTTGTAACGAAAATACAAATTATGAAAAACACATCAATTAACATATATGTTCTTTTTTTTTTTTTGAAATTTTAATTTTCAAAATTCGTTCTCTTATTAATTTTCAGAATATATAGGTTTCCATGGATTTTGGAAATAATATCAAAGAAGCTAATTGTTGTTGGTAATTCTAATGTGATCAATTCATTTTAGTTATTTGAGATCATATACTTAAAACTAACAGGAATTGAAATGTACAACAATTATGCCTTGTTAATTAAGGATTTCATTCAAAACCAAGTTATTAACTTATTGGCTTTTTAAAGAAGTCAATAAGTTAAAATAGTGTTTGTTAATCTCAAAATAACTTTTTATTTTAACTTTTTGATTAATTTTGAAAAGTTGTTTTCAAGAAGTTAAAAATTCTAGCTTTTGAAAATAATTTTTGGAACTTATTGACTTCTTCAAAGCCAATTAACTTGTTGACATAACCAAACAACTTATTAACTTATTTACTTTTCATATATTAAAAACTAATCCAAATATTTTTTAAAAAATTTCATTTAAAAATTCATAAATTAATAAACAACTTAAAAAAAAGTCCTTTAATTTAAAAGTTAAATAAGAAATTCCAAACAGTCCCTAAATACTAACTTCATCCTTCTTGGAAGCTATTCGTATATATACTTAGGGTTTAAATGGAGAAGTAATTAGCAGAGTTTTTAACTAAACAAGTGCTTGTAGTAAAATTATTTACCAAAATGGTGTTTTTTAAAAAATAATTACCAAAATGGTGTTTTCTTGCCATCAAAGATTACTTTTTGAGTTTAACTTTGATTAATTATATTCTCCTTGTAATTAAACTTTTTTTCATATAATTGTTCTTAAAATATTTAAATAAAAAAAGTAATCAAGATTTAGAATTCACTTTATATATATTTTTAATATATATATAAAATAAAAAAAACTTTTACTAATATGTATGTAGCTTAGAATTAATGTTGACTAAACTTTACAAGGTAAAAAGTTAATCTTTACGGAATTTTTTTTAGTTTAAAAGTTAATTTTTCTAATTACGTTATATTTTAAATGAATTTTTTACACAAAAATATTATATGTAATTTACAAAATAGAGTTATTTTAATATTTATATAAAGTAGAACGTTTAAAAACATATTGTGCTATTCAAAATTTTCATCGCTCGAATCTCGCTCGATATTCGCTCGGAAAAAACTTGAAAAAATCGCGTTCGAATTTTGCTTGGTTTTAAACGAGTCGAGCACGCTCGGTTCGGTTTCTAAACGAGCGAAGCACGAGCCTAGGTAAGCTCGTTCATCGCTCACTCAGATTGTCGTTCATTTGGCTCGCTTATTTGTATCGTTTAAGTATAATTTATACATATATACACACAATATATGTATAGTATTCTATTTTTTTATTAACACTAATAAATTACAAGTTTTTGATGATAAATAATGATGTTGGTGAATTCGAACCAATGAATAATAATGCTAATTTACGGTTTAAATATAACTTTTTTTTATGTTTTCGTATTATTACTATTAGTAATGTACAAAATTTATTTTTGTTTTAGATTTATATGTGGTTGAACTTATTGTTTGTTTAATTATTGAGTTTGCAATTGATATAAATATTTTGAGTTTACATTAAATTTTATTATTAAACCATGCTAGACCGAACCAACTCGAGCCGTGCGGTTTTAAAACGAGCCGAACAACGAGCACAACATTTGGCTCGATTTTACAAATCCGAACCAAGCTGAGCCGCTCGGTTTATAAACGAGCCAAGCACGAGCATACCATCGCTTGGTTCGGTTCGGCTCGGCTCGTGAACGGCCCTAAAAACATATCACTATATGTATTTTAATATTTATATAAAATAATTCCTTTAAAAAAAACTCCTTTCAAAAAAAAATAATTTTTTTTAAGTTCATTAACAGAGAAAACGTATAGAACTAAAGTAAAGCTTAATCAAACCAAACTGATGTTTTATTTTTATCTTTTTTAAAAAGTGTTATTTTTTGCTGTCAAAAATGTTTTCATTATTAATTCTAAAATACATTTGAATTTATAATAAAGATCTTTTTTACCATTATATAAAGAGAATTATAAATCTTGATTGATTTTTTTATTTAAATAGTTAAGAACAAACATATGAAGAAAAATACATCAATAATAATGTAAATAATCAAAGTTATAGGCAAGATGTGGCCTTAAATATCTTGAAAACATTATTTTGGTAATTATATATATTAAAAGAGGTGGGGGGAATAGTAATAGTGGGCCCCACGTTTTTTTTTTCCTTACACCCACTCCCACATATTATATATATACACCCCACTCCCACATATTATATTATATATACTGGTATATTATTAAAAGAGATAAGGGGAATAGTAAAATGGGTCACTTAAACTTTATCTGTACCATTGATTTGGAATTTTGAAAATAAAAATGTGGTGCGCATTGAATATGAATAAAAAATTTGGTTTTGAATAAATAAATCAGTTTTAATGTGGGTTAATGTGAACCAAGTTTTTATTTTCAAGATTCCAAATCGACGACCCAAATAGAGTTTAGGGGTTTTCTCTCTATGATTAGTGAAAAATTGTGGTCATTTCTACGGTTTTGGTGGTGTTCGAAAAAAGTAATTGTTATTTGCTTGTTTTCATAGAAAATCGATGTTTATTGAGGTGGGGGGAATAGTAATAGTGGGCCCCACGTTTTTTTTTTCCTTACACCCACTCCCACATATTATATATATACACCCACTCCCACATATTATATTATATATAATGGTATATTATTAAAAGAAATGAAGGGGAATAGTAAAATGGGTCACTTAAATTTTATCTGTAACATTGATTTGGAATTTTGAAAATAAAAATGTGGTGCGTATTGAATATGAATAAAAAATTTGGTTTTGAATAAATAAATCAGTTTTAATGTGGGTTAATGTGAACCAAGTTTTTATTTTCAAGATTCCAAATCAACGACCCAAATAGGGTTTAGGGGTTTTCTCTTTATGATTAGTGAAAAAATGTGGTCATTTCTACGGTTTTGGTGGTGTTCGAAAAAAGTAATTGTTATTTGTTTGTTTTCATAGAAAATCGATGTTTATTTAGGGATTTGAGGTTTTTTTTAATTCAACCAATTGGTTGCAGATGAGAAGGATATTGCCAGTTTTTTTTAATTATTTTCGTAACATATTTGTATGGATTTTGTATGATTTTATGTTTTTATAAGAAATTTGTATAGAGTTCATGATAATAGATTTGATTTTGCTATGTAACTTACGTTTCTGCAAATAACATATAATACCCGTTGGCCCCATGGTTTTTGTTTTTTTTTCTCTTTCACATACTCCCACATATTATATATATATATACACCCACTCCCACATATTATATTATATATACTGGTATATTATTAAAAGAGATAAGGGGAATAGTAAAATGAGTCACCTAAACTTTATCTCTACCATTGATTTGGAATTTTGAAAATAAAAATGTGGTGCACATTGAATATGAATAAAAAAATTGGTTTTGAATAAACAAATCAGCTTTAATGTGGGTTAATGTGAACCACATATTTATTTTCAAGATTCGAAACCGACGACCCAAATAGGGTTTAGGGGCTTTTCCTCTATGATTAGTGAAAAAATGTGGTCATTTCTACGGTTTTGGTGGTGTTCGAAAAAAGTAATTGTTATTTGTTTGTTTTCATAGAAAATCGATGTGTGGTTTGGGATTTGGGGTTTTTTTAATTCAACCAATTGGTTGCAGATGAGAAGGATATTGCCAGTTTTTTTTAATTATTTTCGTAACATATTTGTATGGATTTTGTATGATTTTATGTTTTTATAAGAAATTTGTATAGAGTTCATGATAATATATTTGATTTTACTATGTAACTTATGTTTCTGCAAATGACATATAATACCCGTTGTCAAGAGTGTACTATGATGATCCGCCGCAACGCGCGGCGGGTATAAACCTAGTTAATTTTTAAACAATACTATTTTGGTAAATATTTTTCTTCTTTTAACACTAATGTGGTAAAAAACTCTAATTAGCAAGGGGGTTGCGAGTTGCCTCTATTGTGGGCAGTGGGCACTAGGGGAGTGCCTTAGGTGAGGTTGGAGTGGCTAGGCTTTTTTCTTTCTGTTTTTTCTTTTTATTTTTTGGAAGGATGGGAGGGTTTACTGACCGATCAAGAGAGACGTCCCACTGTTGAAAATTTTCTAATTACGATGTTGGAAAGCTTTTATTTGTTGCTTTGGATTTATATTGTTGATGAAAAATTGCATTTTTTTCAACAACAAACAAGGACACGTCTCTTCATAGCTTAAATGGATCATCGAACCCAACAACTCATACTCTACGATCACAGTCCGCTACCAACTCCCCGATATCCAATGCCCAGGTGTTGGCAAGCGTTGAACCGAGCATGTCACTCAGGAGGAAACCCATTATGTGGTAAAACTCATACTGATCGCTTTGTCCATGATTTGAACTCATAAACTCACAAAGCCTAAGTCTTATAGTACAGTCCAATTGAGCTACAAGCTCTTTAGTTGATTAAAAATTGCTTAAAAACTGATAGTAAGTGATTAATCAACTCGAATTACAATAACAATTGATAAAGAAAAAACAAATAGCAAAATATTCAAAATTACAAACAAAAATTGATGAGCATGAAGATTTTTATTCAGCAGATGTTCGTTGAAATAGATTTCGGGTTGCCTAAATAAACCTATTTGTCTCTTAGGCTATAATAGCTGAAGCATATTTATTCTCAGAATAAACCTTGCACATGAAATTACAGATAACCAAGAAATTTAAGTATGAATTTTGTACCAACAAATTTGAAGTTGGAAGTTAAAACATCCAATTCAATGCAATCAAGATGTTGTAAGTATTTCAAAATGCTAGCTGATTCGTCAAATCAAGTGGACACACAACCATTACGCATTTATGCACGGCTATAAGCTTGAGCACGACCATAGCAGGTGCTTCGCACCGTCCTGACTATCAATAGGTGTGCCTTGTTAAATTATACTACATGCTTATAACATCTCACATTTATGAACCCACATAAGGTTTATCTTTTCTCAAATTGGGAATTCGTTTTCACATTTATAACAAATTTATGTTTTAACTACATAAATTTGAGCATTAATATAACATTTATTTTAGCTCTCTATTTTGGCCCCAGTTTAGTTCGTTGTAATCAACACATGTAGTAGAACATAAACGTAATAAATAATAATTAAAATTATAATAAATACAAATAATTGTTTTAAAATTAACCTTTTTCCAACACAAATTAAGGATTTAGGACTTCAATAGTTAATGTTGATAGTCATTGAATAACTGTCAATTGGTTTATCCGTAATTTGTATATTAAGAAGAGTTGTGCCATTTCATCTTAAATGCTATGATGATCAACTACATATCTAAGATAGGTTTTTGCTATGTCTCAACGCATGTTTTTACACATAAAAGTCATATTTTTTTACGTACAAGAGAAATTTTAGCAAAAAAAAAAAGTGTAGCAAGCTGCTAACAGGTAAGGGTGTTCATGAGCCGCAACGAACCGAGCAGGGGTCAGCTTGGACTCGGCTCGACACGGATTGTAAACTGAGCCTGAAATCTGTGCTCGGACTCGGCTCGTTTTTTGCTCGGTTTTTACAAAAGAAATTTAATACTTGAATTGCATTCACCTTAACTCTACTCGGTTCGTTTTTGTCTCGTTTTTATATAAGAGAAGAGGCGTGAATATGTAGAACTGAGAATTAAGAATATGATTTAAAATTAAGAATTAGTGAAGCAAGTGAGAAATGAGATCCATTTCTTATTTCCGTCCTCTTTTCTTTTTTCTTTTTTTTATTCTTTTAACATAATTGCAAAATAACATCGAAATATATTTAATATTGAAAGTAACCCTATACTTTTATATTTTAGTATACAATATTGTGCAAACGAGCCGAGCCACGAGCCAAGCTAGCCTTGGCTCGGACTCGGCTCGGTTTACAAAACGAGCTGCCTCGGTTCGGCTCGATTACAAACAAGCTTTACCCGACCGGAGCTTTATCCGAGCTATTTAGGAACGAGCTAAGAATCGAATCCGAGCTTTGAGGTTTTTGGACAGCTCTACTAACCCGGCTGATTACAAAAATAATGAAGACTAATAAAATCAAAATCACACCATTGAACCCACTCGAATCTTTGATCTACTTTTCACATGATTTCATTAAAGATCATTGTAAGGTAGATCACATTATTTAAAAAAAATGTTATTTCTAATGGTGGCTATTTTTCACACATAAAATTCCTATTTTATATGTTTACAACTTTACAATTTAGAAAACTGTTAAAGGCACTTACGAAGCACGAAACTTACACGAAGAAGTTTTGACAAGCGAAATCAAACTAATATTCATGATAGTTATTTGTTTATGTTGTTTTAGGCCAAGTTTAAACACACACTAATTTACGTATAAAAGAAAACTTTCTGCACTAACAGTTTAGTGTAGAAATTCTTTTATAAAATTGTTTTGTTATCAATTACAACTTTAATATATGACGATTAGTGATAGCATATGTATAGAACTAGGCAAATAATTATATCATGGTAACATTTTAATAAGGGTAAACATGCTTCGGTTCGGTATGATTATGAATATTTTCATAACAAAAACGGATACTTTGGTTGATAATAAAGAAGACTTCTTGAGCAAATAAATAAAAAGACTATGAATATAGTGGCAATTAATTAAACGAAGTCGGTCATAAACAGTTTCTATTTTATCTTTATTGTCAAATTTTAGTGAAAAAAAGTTAGAATGATGAATGGATTTCCCGATGTGAATCTAAGTACTAGAAGAAGATGCTCAGGACAAAAAGGATGAAGCAAGTGAAGAATCTTTGCACTTTCAACCCAAAATCTGACAAACATACGTTCTGTTTCTTAGTAAATTTGGATCATAATCAACCTTATTTTATAAGCATATATTCCCCAAGAGCAACATCTTTTTTGTATGTGATGCACATGGCTCTATATGTATTGTCCAATTCAGGTTATTTAACAAAATTTCAGTAACTTCTATGTGTATTGAAGATATGTCTACAGTTCTATTTTTTAACGTAGTTGAAATCATTATTTGTGTTCAAAAAACAAAAGTAAAAGTAAATAACATAGATTAACGTGTTAGTTAATAGGTAATTAATAGCCAGCTATCCAAGGCTGTCTCTAAGCCTCATAATCAAACAATGAAAATGTCAATTATCTCCTATAGATATCAACTAGACGGTTTCTCGCATATTGTGAATGAAGACATGAACTCATATATCAAAATGCAAATATAATGGACATTTACATATTTTCCCTTTTTAATATTGTTTATTACATGTATACCTAAGTAAAAAAGTCAATTACATATTTCCTCTTTTTAGATGATATTTCCTCTTCCAAATAAACTAGTCCGTTACATATTTCTCCATTCTAAGAGGAAATATGTAATTGATTCTAAAGATTGGATAAAGATGTAATAAATGTTTTTACTACGGAGATATATGTAAAAATTCCCAAATATAAAAACATATCACAACGGTTGCCACTCTAACATAAAACCTTAAACTTTTACATTTCAAGTGTGACCGTCACACCAAGAAAAAGGGTCATGCTTCATCGTAAAATCTAGCATTAAAAAACACAAACATAGGATCAACAAATAAAACAAAAATTAATAACTAAATGGGCCCCATACCATACTACCCAATTAAAAAGAAGTTTGAGTCATACCGCTTTGCTGATTTGAATACTCCGTCAGACAGTGGCAACAATAAAACAAATATCAAAACATATAGGCCCAAAAATTGGCCGCAATGGCTGTAATCCGTCCTAAAACGATTAATTGAATTATCGCAAAAGCATGCGACACCCCTAAAGAATAGGGACGCAAGCATAAGAATGTTGCGTAAGAAATCGTTGAACGAAAATAATAAAAGAAGACTTTTGCATTTGCAAAATATACCGTAAAGAAATACGAACATATCATTAAAAAATAAAACGAAGAAAACATTGTTTAGTTTTTTATATTATTAAACTACTATTATCTAGTTAATATCATTTTTTAAGTGATTTAATTGGAACAAAATCAAAAATTGGTTATGTTTGTATAACATTTTCCTAAAATAAAAATAAGAAGTCTTTGTGGAAGAGAATCGAACCGTCGACCATTCATAAAAGTCCAAAACCTTAACCGGGCAGGTGATGTTGGTTTGCAAAACATAAGTACTTAATGATTATTATTTAATTAGTTTAGTAATTTACCAAGCTACAAGTAAATTAATTTCGTTGCACATTTACTTCATTGTACTCGATCTTTCCTCTCTATACCACCCGTCTCTAAACATTTAATCTCATATCAATATCATGTTACAAAAATTTTCATATAACAAAGACTAACAATGTTAAGTGTTATCCATAAGTTAACTATCATCAAGCACTACAACTAAATTGTTGAAACGTTAAAGAATATAAATTATAAATTATAAATCCCAAAAAACATTTTTTAAATACATGATTTACAATTAAATCAACTAATGAAATTAAAAGTTCAATCCCACGAATGAAGTTTACACATTCTCACGTATTGTGTGCAGATGTCATTTTCTGGTTTGTTTCGGTTTTCTTTTAATTTTTTTTTATGTTATGATGAGTTCAGTTTTGGTTTTTTTTTCAGTTTTAGCATTTAGTCTTTAAATTTTTAGCTAAAAAAATAATTAATTGATTATTTTGAATTTTTTTAATTACAATATTAGTTTCTTATAATAAGTGTGTAAGAAAATATAAGCATTAACATTTAGGTAAAAGATAAAAAATATACTAAAATAAACTAGGCTAATTTACCATGATTTTCAGACAACTATTACCGTTAGTTATTAGTTCTTGTTGTTTTTCCAATTCGATTATAGCTTCTTATTCATATCTATGTACGCCTATTTTTCCTTTGTTTTCGGTTTCCTTTCTTTTTTTTTTTTCCCGTCTTCCACTTACAATTGACTTTTGTTCTCAATTCTTTATCATATTTGCTAAATAATATTAACATTCTCTATTAACATTCTCTTTTTGTTACTTTTTATTTTTTTTTCTTTCAAACTTACCCTAACAAATAAGTTTTCAACTACACCTATTTGGTAAATATGTTTTTCAACTACACTTGTTTGACAAAAAAACTCTCAGTTTAACTTCTATCTGATTTTAGACCGTGTATAATGGGCATCCCGCATCTCCAGCGGCCCCCGATATATTAATTAAAAAAATGATAATTGAAAAAAGTATAAGAAAAATCAAAACCAAAAGCACATGACGTCGGGTGTTTACGAATTTCGTCAACATACATTGTGTCCTGTGTGTATAAACATATGATTTCAGTAGGGTGAATACAGTGTCAACATTGATCTATGCTCTCCATATTAGTAGTTTCAAGAAATCTTGAAAGCACAAAAATCAAGATTTTATTTTCTTTAACCCATCTATCCATTCATGAACAAGACAACGAATATTAAAAACAAATATATGAGGTTGGTGAACATATAGTTTTTACTTCTGTTTAAGTTACGTAAAAAAAATAAATAAAAAATCTAGACTGGCAGTTTGTCAGTTAGTATGCTTTAATTTACATTTCTTCAAACATTATTTATTTTCCACGTTTATTATAATTAATTTAAAGGTCTCAAGTTTCGGGGAAGAAGAAGAATCCCAGCAGAAAAAGACACCAAAAGTTTCGCTTTTTCTCCAAAGGGCATTTGGACAATTGAGTCAATGCCAATCATGTATGGATGGATATGTAAAGTTATCTCTCTTTTCCATAACCTTTTTACAAAAAAAAAAACATTTTTTTTTGTATAAAAGTTGCGTTATAAGTTAAACGCAATGTATAAATTATAAAATATTGATAATATTTTGTACACCAATTTTACAAATTTTATCATGTAATAATTTGGAAATAATGTCACGCCTCTGGTTGCAATATATGTTTTATCCGACATAAAGGATCTTGCACAGAGAGGCAGACCCAAGTATAGATGTGACACTAATACAACGTTTTTTTTTTTTTTTTAATTTTATTTTAATTAGTGCGAAAAATAACAAAGAATTTTGGGTTCTTTTAAAAATATATATAGTAAATCGATTAATGGTAAAGACTGGAAGTCTATATGATTTTATAACGTGATATTAAAAAATAAAAATAATTACGGTTTGTTATTTACTGGCATGTAAAACAACCTTGGGAGCATGATCTAGGACCTGTCTTCATTGTGTTTGAACTAGGGGTGAGCAAACATTAACCATTAACCGAAATTAACCGATAATCGAACCGTCACCGAACCGAATTAACCGATAACCGAAATTAACCGATGGTTATGGTTAAGGTTTTTTGATTAACCGATAAATCGGTTATGGTTATGGTTAAAGGTGTCCCATAACCGAACATTAACCGAACGAACCGTTGCAACCTTTTATCCCTTGTAGCTTGTGTGTTTCTCCCATAATTCCTTCTCCAAATTCTAGTGAACAAGTCTACAAATTGTTGGGTACAAGAATTTGATCATATACTACTTTTTCGTGTTATTGCATTGCATGTTGACTTGATTAATTAACCAAAATTAACTAAAACCGATCGAAAACCGGCCTTATTACCAATTAACCATGTTCATTTAGTTCAAATTTTAACTTGAATTTAGGCTTGGTTAATTAACCGAAATTAACCGAAACCGATCCAAAACCGACCTTATAACCGATTAACCGAAACCGAAGTTCGGTTATGGTTATGGTTAAGGAAATCTCATAACCGAAGTTAGCGGTTATGGTTATGGTTAAGGGTGAAAACCGAACCAAACCGCGATTTGCACACCCCTAGTTTGAACGCTTCTACTGTGTTGAACGTTGTGTTGTTCATTTCTAGAAATTAATAATTTTAAGATAGATAAATTATGTTTTTTAATACTTGTATTATATTATATTATCTTATATATATATATATATATATATAGGGGAGGGTTCCTAAGAAACCTTCATTTTTTAGAAAACTAAGAAAACTCTTTTTTAACTATTGATCACATTGATCAATGGTTGTAATTAATCGACGATAATAATTTAAGTAATTATGATTTTAGTCAGCTATTTATAGCCAATAAGGGTACAATAGGAAAATTATAATTTTTTAATATGGAAACACAATTAAAGCTCATAATTATTCTTATAATTTCTCTCTCTTCTCTCTTCTCTCCTTATTTTCGTTTTGAGAAAAAAATCTAATAAAAGTGATTATCGAATGAAAAAAATAATTAAAATAACTGTGTTCGTACATATAATTTGATTACACGTATGTAATCAATCAAGGTGACAATGCATTACATGTATGTAATCAATCAAAGAATATGTGTTTGTACATATCATCTGATTACATATAGGTAATCACTCAAATATAAGCACATATATAACATGATTACGTATATGTAATCTAATTGGTGTAATGACAAATGAACATCCTTTATATGCATTCAAGAAAGCTGCTTACATATATGTAATCAACAAAAAATGAACAAATGTAAGCATATACAATCTGATTATATTTACATAATCAACAAAATAAAACAAATGTAAGCACATATCATCTGATTACATATATGTAATCAACCAAAATAGAACAAATGTAAGCACATATCATCTGATTAAAAAAACTTGCTTACATATACGTAAGCATTCAAAAAAGATGAAGTCAAAGACAATGATGTGTTACATATACGTAATATGATGTAGAATCCAAAAACAAAACCAAAAAACATAACAAGTGATTACATACATGTAAACCTATGTGCACTTATCTTCTTCTTCTTCATCTTTCATTTAGGCGTTTCATCGAACACATGGTATGCATCCTAAATGTTTTCATTGGGTTGTTCAAGGCTTTGGAGACAAAATCAAATGAAAATAAGGATACTCTGATTACGTGGGAAGAAGAGAAAGGAGAAAGGGAGGGCAACGATGCAAGAAACCCATCTTGATTTGGAGGCTGGTTGTGGCGATGGAGATCATGACACCCGTTAGAAATCAACCGCCATCAGCGACGGAGACTCGGTTCACGGTTGTGGGATGCCAGTTAGATGATACTATAGCTACCAGTGAGATGAACATGCCTGATTCGAGAATACCCTCCTTGCGTGTCATGGATCTTGTTCTCGACAATCGTTGGTGATGATGAGGCTGACAACAAAGATTTGGTTCAAGTAGTAAGTAACCTTCATCCCGATAGTGGTCTGCTGGTCGCAAAGGTGATGACGAATAAGTTTGGTGGTGACCAGAAGAAGGCTGAAGATGGCAGCAAGTTCTTGAATCTTAGTAGTATATTTTTCAATTCATGGCTTTTGATTTGTTCGATTAGTCTTTCTCTCTCTCTTTGATGGGAAAATCAAAGGGAGAGATTTAAGGAAAATTAAAAGGAAAAAGATAATTACTAAAATTAAAAGTGTGTAAATTACTATATGACCCTTTTATTTAAATAAAAAAAATTAAAAAAGAAAATTTTTGATTGGTTGAAAGTAGTTTTCTTGGTTTTCTTAAAAATGATGAGTTTTCTTATGAACCTTCCTCTATATATATATATATATATATCTTAATTATGAATGTCGGTGAACTACTTGTGAAGGGCTGTGCTTCTTTCTCTTTTTTTGTTACTGTATATTTTTTTTTTGAGTTGATTACCAAACAAAATATTACTTGGTATCTTAGTGGTTAAATCACTTGACTTCCGCACAATAATATTTTAAACTAACGATTTAATATTTATTTTTCCTAACTAGTTTTTTCAATTTTCAATTTTTTAACTTTCAAAACTTCTAGTTTTTACTCTTAAACTTTGAAGATTTATCCTTAAACGTTGTAAAGTGTTTCATCTCATTAAATTTTGGAGTTTAAAGTTACCCTATATATTATATATAATTCGATTTTTTTACTTTAAAAACTTTTGAGACTCACCACTTGACTTTATAAAATGATACTTTGATCTTTTCAAATTTATAAAATTTAGCATTTAAACTATGTAATATATACATATATAATTATGGGTTATATTGACTGATAGTAACATGTTGGTGCGATGAAGGATGAGACCAACACGGAAAATGACTGAAGATCGGATATATGTGTTTCCTCTATAACCAATTCGTCGTAATTTCATAAATTTTTCTATACTTAACAATGTTAATTTCACTTATACAAAGAGTGTACGGAAGTTTATAAACATGTCATATCGTGTGATGTTTAAAATTCTTATGCCTTAGCAGTGGCGGAGCTTGGACGGTTCGTAGGGGGCGGGAATTTACAGGGCTCATAATACATGTTAATTTTTTGAAGCGAGATAGGGCAAAACCACTATTTTTAACTCAAAATAACCTTTCGGACGAAAATTAACACTACGAACAAAAAAAGGGGGGGGGGGGGCGGTCGCCTCCCTTTGCCCCATAAAAGCGACGCCCATGTACCTTAGTATACGAGACATAGTAATGTTTTTTATCCATATTTCAATCTCCATATATGATCCACCACAACTTGATATGTTTTTATAAACATAGCATGAAAATGCAACTCATGAACGAGCGGGTAAATTTTCTCGTTGTTTTTAGGAGTTAATAAAATCATTTTTAGCGTCAAATTTAATAAGAATTCTTCGAAAGGTGTATCTACTACATACGAGTTACAAACGAAACCCTAATCAAGTTGTTATATATCTAATAGCCTACTTGATAGAGTTAATTAAGTATAATAAAGATGTATGTTCGATCTCTCCTTTTATGTTCAACAATGCAATGAAAGTATGAAACTATGAAGAAGACGTAAGTTTGACATATCTGTTCAGTTACAACAATACAATGTAACATAATGTGTAAGTGTGTTATGACATGTGACGTGTTCATTTGTTGATCTAATGTCCTATTTATCATTGGTTGTAAGGGCATGCATGATTACAAAAAACTGACCCATAACAAAAATAATCTTAAAAGTCCACACTAATACCGCCGAGTTTGTTATAAATTTTATAACAAACCATAATTAGCTTCTTTTTGGATTCATCTAAAATAAAAAAAAAAAAACCAAATTAAAAAGACGAACTATACTACATTTTAATACTTCAATAATATATAAACCCTACATTTTTATTTTGTTAGGTTTATAACAGCAAAAGCTCAAATACATCTCTAGGTATATTTATTTTTTGTAATCTTGTAATTCCAAAATTTGTTTTGCAGGACTAGATTTTTTTACGTACAAATTCCCAAACTTGTTTTGCAAGACTAGATCTTTTAGCCCAAAAATTTGAAATTTAGCAGAAAAAATGGGGAAAAACCCAAAACAAACCCAACAAAAAAAATCGAAATTCCTAAACTAGAAAAACGAATCCAAATGGGTATTAAAAATACAAAACTTTAATTTTGGTTTCATTTCAGGTTAAGCCAAAAACAGACTTAAATCGACTCATATACACATGTAATTCATCTTAACGATATGACACTGAGATTAAAAGTGAATTTTTTGGAGATTAAATGTGTTTGATAAAGTTATGTGAAAGGTACTTGTAACCTCAATTGAACTTGATTTTGAATATTCAAGATGATTCAAGTTATTACTTTTTTAATACATGTTTTGTAACACCTTGTTTGTTACAAGTGGCATGTAGCATGCCAACTTCCTTTCTTATATGTTACCTTGTTACAATTTGTTATTTTATTGATTTTAAGTTAACATTTATATTATTAAAATTCACTAATATTATTTAGAATATTCAACTAATAATATTATTGTGTACCTATGTGTATCATCAACATGTGTCAACAAAACCAAAATTTACAACTACTGATGTAAATTCTTAATTCTTTGTTCTATCATAAATACTTCATCAATCATACAAATACTACATAATGTTGTTTAGAACGTGTCCAATGTATGTCTAATGTGCTTAACGAAAGAAAAAAATCAAAGTTTCATAGCTTGGTTAAATTTCAAGTCAAAAGTCAAAATTGAAAGTTGAAATCATGACGGATGTGATCGTAAGTTTCATGAGTTGTGTGTGCACATGAAGAGGAACATATCTCGTGAAATAAAAAATACCGTATGAACATAAAAATGACAATATGTGTAAAAGGTTCAAAAGTTATCCAAGAGCATAAAAAACACTAGATCTGGAGAGTAAATGTGTATGAACAACTAGAAACCATTAATGAACTTTATCGTTTCTAAGATCCGAATGCAGAGTGTTAAGGATTAAGTTAATCCAAAGCATAGTTATTATTGTCATACATAGTTTACTTGCATTTGGTAGCAACAAAGAAGAGTAAATCAGAAAGAACACACTTCAAATAGTATATCCAAGCATGCCCCATAACTTGCACCACTTATTACTTCAAAAAAGCAATAAGATAATGTATATTTATTGATGAAAGGGTCTGGGATGATCGTCCCTTGGCACCATATTACAAGTTAAGCATGAAGGATAGGTTTGTTTTACATCTCCCCTTATTTACAATATAACAGGATATAATTTTGAATGTATGACATTGATATGTGGTGTGTTCATGTGATTATCCAATGTTCTACTTGTTAGGATCTTGGTGCTTTTAAGTGTTCTCTAAGATGAAGTTGTCATTTCCGTGTTAGAGCCTCCTCCAATATGTTTTCCATGTCTACATCATAGGTTTATCCACTCATTCCATAAAGAGGAAACTTTGACTTGCTTTCCCATACCAAAATGACTATTTCTTCCTTTCCTTTTTAACCTTTGTGTCATTATAGAAATCGACTTATAACTTTTGTCGATGTCATGTATTGTGTTTATTTTTTACGCCATTCATCCTTTTCTTTACTCATTTTTGAGCATGAAGAGCAGGGTGGCTCAGGAGAGGGGCGAAGTTGACGACCATACTGGGCTTGACCTTTTAGGCCCCAAATTTTAAATTTTTTAATATATTATATTATTAAATTTTCATACATAAATTACTTTTTTTGGAACGACAGAGTAGTTTTATTAAAAAATTAATCAAATATGCACCTAGCAACAATAGCAAGATGCTAAGGAAAGAGGCCCCCCAATATTCTCCAATTATACACCGAAATCAAAATTAAAATTACACCAATCGTGACATTGAAGGTTTGAACTATTAGATCCAAATTTTATCCAATTCAATGTGTTAGCTTTAATCACCTCGACTGTGTTGTTCGGGGTTTTGATCATGTTATTGAAAATGTTGTCATTCCTTTCCTTCCACAGAAACCAAAGCGTGGATGAAATGATGCAAACAACCATCTTCGTGTATTCCTTACTGCCAAGAATCCAACCAACAGACCTCATACGATCAAGAACTAAGTCTCCCCTGATAAAATCTATGCGACACTATTGCTTTATTTGATACCAAACTTACGAAGCAAATCTGCAGCTAATTTGCAGATGATCAGCATATTTGAGAGCACTGTTGCATATAGCACAGGAGGTAGATGGCAGAAAAACATTCCTTCTAGCTAAGGCCATTCTAGATAGGATGCGATTAAGGCATGCTTGCCAAGCAAAAACATTTACGTTCTTTGGAATCCATTTGACCTAATAAAAAAATAAAATTATCTTGATCGAATGAATTCTTCTGGATTAAGGACTTCAAAGAGTTCACCTAGAATACCCCGATAGTGTCACACATCCTAATGCGCTTGTTGTGAGAGTCGATAAATTTTAACCCCATAATCAGGTCAGCACATTCAGATAATTCTGCCAACTCAGTGGGGGATGAAGGAGTTCTCTTCCAATCTTCATTCAACAAGTAGGATCCAAAAACAAATACAATTCAGTCAGCCACTGTGGATTTTTTGTTTCTTTCCAACGTGTAAAGATTCTTGAATTTGTTTTTGATAGTACCCTCATCTGACCAATGATCCTCCTAAAATAGAGTGTTATCTCCCTTACCAATTACCGATTTTATCGAATGAGAGATATCGATGTTGTGATTTTTTAAATATACATTACTAAGTTAGTTTTTTAGAATGACCCAATTTTTCTTTCTTGCTTAGGCCCTGAATTTTTTTTCATTTTTAGGACCGGCTCTGACGAAGTGGTCGTTTGTTCATTTCCTTTCGCGATGGTGCCGGGAGAGAATTTCTTCCTTTCCTTGCATCGGATTGTGAAAGAGGTCGTTTATTCATTTCTCTCATTGATCATGAAGAGGTATTTCATTTATTTTCTCAAGGATGTGTATGAAAAGAGAAAATATGTTTATCTTCACCTCTGTTTCATGAGTAAAAGTCTCAAAAATGGTAATTTAATATTAAAAAATATCACAAAGCTTATTATTAAAAAATAAGATTTATTTAAATAATATACTTTTTATTATAAAAAGAATCTTTGAATGAGCTTTTGAAAATTTTATTTTTATTACAACAAAACTCGTTGATTAATATTTCAATGACTTTTGGAAAATGTCAAGAAATTGATATAAAAGTTTTATTATAAAATATACATGTGCCAAAGTTGAAATTAAGCCCCATAATTAAAGTGTACTAAACTACTAACATCGACTTGAATAGTTTAGGTCACTATTCTCCGTCAAAATAAGCATGCTTTTTATATTTAATTATTTATGGAAATGGATTACAGCAAAAACATAGTGTAATGTTTTTGTATTTATTGAATTAATATACTTATAATTTTATCACTTAACATAACGTCACGTCAGTGTTTGTAAAATTATATAAAAATTTAATTTGCCGCATTGGTAACCATCAGTCATAATTATAAAATAAAACCTATGATATTTACAAAACAAAAATTTTCATTTATAATATTTCAACTTCAATCTCCTATACTAGCTATACATAATAGATGTTTTCAGTTTTTTGTTTTTTGTTTTTGCTAATTTATCTTTTTCTTTAATTTCCCTGATTAAAAAATATTTGTGATTGTGTTTTATTTTTTTTTATTGATATCCCGGTATAAATTTTGTTAAAAACAGATTTGTATTTTAAATAGTGTAAACTTTTGGGTACCGTAGGTTAAATTGCCTGACGGTAACATGTACCGTAAGAAATGAGATCGATATTAACTAATAACAACAATACCATTATAAATTTGTCTTCTATTTATGCTTCGGTCTTCAAAAACAAGTTGTTGCAACTTCACATATTTTTATAATTAATGTTAATGTTGCCGAGGTAACACAGATAACAAAATTAGTAAATTATAACATCATGCGGCTGTTTTTTTCAAAAAAATTCCTACGTCGCAAGACGCAAGCCAAATTAGTTTGTACTTAAAATACACTTGTACCCAAAACTAATAAATAGTGTAAAGTAGATTCATATTTTTACCGTTTTATATAATATTAGTAATTACACAGAAACATAAATTATGTGTATCGTAAATAGTAAAAGTAATATTTAGAAATATACAATGCGTGATATTTTATGTAATTTTACCCTGATTTAAAGTTCTTTTTTAACATACATAACATCGACGATCATTTAAAATTTATTTTAAAATATTTCTATACTAGAGTATTACCCCGTGTATTACACGGGTTTAATATAAAAATATTAAATAATTAGTAATAAACTTTAATGAATACTTCAAGTAATAAAAAAGCAATAAAAAACTTTAATAACTATACAAATGATATATGATATCTTTGATTTGTAATGATATTTAGTTTATATTCTATCAAATACTAACTTTTATAAATCAAAAAGATAAAATATATAATTTATTTAATTATTTAATTTTAACGACTCAATTTATATATAACATTAAATATAAGGACCAAAAGTGTAACTTTTCTTAATCATTTTTTTACTTTGGTTTTTAAATAAATTTAAAAAATGTCATCGGTTTAAAAAGATCTTATTGTTTTAAACACTTTTTTCTATATAACTTTGATTTTTTGAAAATAAAATATTTTTTTATTTTTAAAAAATTAATATTAACTTTTTTACATTTTATAAAAAATTTTTATATGTGTTTTCTAATTAAAAGATAATTAGTATTATTAGTTATTTGCCTTTTGATTATTTAATAGGAAAGAGGATATAATTATTTATTAGGAGATAATTAAATAAATTTGATAAAAAGTTGACATGTGACAATTATGGTGTAAGAACATGACATGTGGCAAAAAACATCTTTGTTTATTAGTATAGTAAGAAGTAAGATAAGATAAGATAAGATGATATAGTTACCCTTATTAATTTTGGATGGACTTTAATTATCCCCTTGTTGGCAACTATATTGTCATATATATGTGTTTGAATTTGTGAACATACGACACACAAATCTAGAACAAAACACAATCGTTTGTTCTCGAAGTTGATTTTTGGTTTTAAATTTTGTAACATTCAAATATTTCGATGTATTATATTGAGAATACTTCATTAATTCTGTAGAATAGTTGAAAAAATCGTATCTATAATTTGTTGGCTTGTGTGTGTGCTAGTACGTGTGTACGTGCAAACCATGATTCAACTAGGATCATAATCAAGTGATTAGAATCAAGGGAAATTCTTTCCCCAGCCATATTATATATGGTAAAATTAAGGTATGTGTTGCAAGTATAACAAATATGAGTAGACTTTAGTTAATTTGATTATAACCATAAAATTTTGGGTTTTAAAAGGTGATATTTTCTTATATTTTGATATTTTTATGTTTCATTTCTTCCCTTTTCTATTTCTTATATTATCTAAGTTTGTCTACATACTTCTAAATTTCATATTGTTATTGAGTATTACACTTTTAAATGTTAAATTATGTTATTAACTAATTATAATAACATAATACATTCTACATTACAACTATTTTATTGATTTACACTTGTGTTAGATATTAAAAGCATTATTTTACTTAATTTTTGTAAAAATAACGTTAAAAGCGTTGAGTTAGTTGGTTAATCAGGCGTCATGAGCCGAGAGTCTCATTGAAAGCAGCCTCTCTGTTCATACGGGGTAGAGGTAGAGTTGTCTACATCTTACCCTCCTCAGACCCTACCTCAGCTTTGCTAATAGTGGAATATACTGAGTACAATGATGACGACGTTGATGACTTGTGTTAGATATGCATTTCGGTGTAAATTTTTATTTAAAATTGTGTCCGGCGAATGTTTTGACGCAATTTTTATTTAAAATCAAGCTGAATGAAATATGATATCTTTTGAGTTTTCATTGATGTGTTTTGTGTTTATCAGAGTTATTTTTGGCTTATTTGTATCTACATATTTTTAGTAGTGTATAAATTATCAAAACGCAAATGCAAAAGTCTTCAAAGATGTTTCTATGTTTCTTTATTTTAGTTTTGTTTTTATTAATCACTTCTCCACTTTAAATTATGATGTTTTATAAAATTTCAAATGTGTAGTTTTGAACTGGTTATATTAAGTAGGGTCTTGACGTAAAAAAATTTTTCATTAGTATTGTTTTTTCCTTTCATTATTTAAATAATTTTTTGATATTTTAGTTTTAGATTGGATTTTTCCAAGTAAAATAGCCTTGTTATGTCAAAGGGCTTGTAGCTCAATGGTACTCTATTATTCTCATAAGGCTTAAGCTATGTAAGGTTATATGTTCAAATCCTGGCCAAAGCGGTCAATAGGAGGTTTATCACATAGTGGCCTAGTGGGTTTCCTCTTAATGAACATGTGGATTTGCTTGGTAGCAGAATGTGATTGCAGCGCGCGGTTGTTGGGTTCGAGAGATCCATTTGGGCTATGAAGAAACATGTCCCTAAGCCTTAGTATCTATTAGTGTTAAATTTACATAACTTAAATCATCAATGTGCCCATTAAATCCCTTGGTGCAAATATTGTTTGTGTTTCAATGACTTGAAATTGGTTTACTGTTTTTGTTTTTTGACAGATAACATCTGGTCATCTGCGCCTGACAAATAAATCACACTCTTGTCGGAAATGAAATTGGTTTCCTTAAGTGGCAAATATGTGAAAATTGTAATCTCTAAGATTATGTTTTTGTAGCTCGAATCCTTGAGAAAACACTACTTGCCTAACATCATAGTCGGCCCAGATTTAGATGTGACGTTCAAAAGAAAACACTTATGAAAAAACAAGAAAAAACATAAAAAACCCAAAGAAAAAACTACCCCAACGAAAATGTAGGGATGCATCCCCCCTTAGCCAAGATATCGTTTAGTTATTTTTATGCCAGTTGTGAATTTCTTTTTCTTTTAACAAAAAAAATGAAATCTTGATCATTTATTTTGAACGGAAAACAAGAGCTTAATGGCATGTCTTTTTATATCCTAAATTGATTCTCGAACCCAAAAATTCACGCATTGCGATCACAATCCGCTACTAATTCTACGATAATCAATGCCCAAATGCTGACGAACGCTAAACCGAGCAAATCAATTTGTTTTTCAAGAGGAAACTTACTATGTGATAAAACCACTGCCTGCTTTCGGTACAAGCAAATCTACTCCGCACCTTAGCGTTCTTCTAAGTATAATGGCATAACCGCCACATTCTCCACCACTCATTGCTCTTTTAGATTGTCAGTCGTTCATCGTGATCTTCCAGCAAACTAGTAGATAAAGCATGAACCAAAGGGTATTTGTCCCAATAGTACCAAGATGTGTTAAAGGTGTCCTCCCTAAAATAGGTTGAGGGTTCTAATCCTATAGTGGACAAAATGTGGAAAAAACTTCTTCCGTTTGGTGGGAGTGTTTATCTTCAAATATATAAAAATTTTGAATACTTAAATTTGAAATTTTGGATTTAGATTCGGATATTCAAATGGATATTCGAGTTCAGAAAAGAAATTTTAAAATATCAAAAAATAAATATTTTGGATATCCAAATATCTGATAATTATCTAAAATATTCAAAAAAATATCAAAAAAAAACCATTTCAGATAATTCGGATATCCGAACTATCTGAAATTTTTTAAAATATGCATCTGATTCTGAATTTCTATCACCATAAGCAGTTGCCCAACCATATACGACATCACTCTCACCTCTTTTCATATTATTATTATTATCTTTAACTCATAAGAATAAGAGCAAACATGCATGCATATTTAGTTTTGAAGTAAACATGCATGCATATTTAATTTTGAAGTTAAGGATGAGAAATTAATAAACAAAATATAAATTAGAGATGTAATTGGTCTACCAGCACATGTGTTGTGTGTTTGTCTTTGAAGTCCATGCTAAATTGCTAACAAGATCATTTCATAAACAAATCGACCAAGTAAATCCTACAATGATTCCAACAACAAAAGGAAAAGGAAAAGCATATGCAATTGTATCACATATTTTAAAAATCATAATGCACCCTATTTGCCTTGCACACGTATCTATCTATTTTAATAAATAAAGGTTTCTATAGACACTTGTCATCTCTTAGAGCTGCTCAATTTTGTTTTCCCTCCTCTCTCTTCTATCAAATATATGTTTTGAATTAAGAAAAAATTTTTTTTTAATACATTAAAATATACTAATATCAAAAATCACACTTTTAAAAAAAATTATTAAAAAATATTGAATTTTCAAAAAGAAAATTAAAACAAAAAATTTAAAGAAATAAAATTTGTAAAAACTATAGTGCGTAAAAAAATAATATATTATTTTATAATAAAAAATCATCTTATATTGTTTAAATTTTATTGATAATTATTTATTATATTTTTTATTCATCTCGTGTAATACATGGGGTACTAACCTAGTAATGTATATATGTGTGGGTTCTCAAGAGACAAAAGTATAAGTGCAGTAATTTTAACGTCATTTTACTTATTTTGTGAAAATAATGTTTAAAGCGTTTAAATGATTAACTTCAAACGATAATTTTGATGCGGGATCTTCTTTGGAGTAGCCTCTCTATCCCAACTGTGATAGGGGTCAAGTTTGTCTCATTCCTTTCCTCTAGACTATATTGAAAAATAAGAATATACTGAGTATGTTTGTTTATTTTAAAAATCATAAATGGGATCTTCTGTTCATTTATTATGGTAAACAATGAAGTAATTAAATTTTGAGTAAATTACGGTTTTGGCCCCTGTGGTTTAAGTGTTTTAACTATTTTGGCCCAAAATAAAACTTTCTATCAATTCAGCTCCTGTGGTTTACACAAACTAACGTTTTTGGCCCCCAACCATAATTAGATTTTGGGCCAAAACCGTTATAATAATTAAGTTTAAGGGGCCAAAACCGATAGTTATCTATATCATAGGGGCTGAATTGATAGAAAGTTTTATTTTGGGCTGAAATAGTTAAAATACATAAACCACAGGGGCCAAAACCGTAATTTACTCCTAAATTTTAGAATAAATTACCAAAATGGTTTCTATGGTTTGCTAGTAATTTATGTATAGTCGTAAATTTTAAACATTTGTAACACATTTAGTTCTTATGTGATGGTAATTTGATCAATCGAGTGAAGAAAATTTGGTGATTTAAGGACTATATATGTTACAAATGTTTAAAGTTTAAAAACGTATAGGTAATTTATGAAACCTAGAGACCAAGAGTGAAATACTATCAAACCATATGGACCATATCGAAACTCTTAATTTTATGTCAACATAAACTACAACATTCACCCGAGAATGACGCAAATACGCAATATATGGTAAACACATTCAAGGCCGGCCCCGAGAAGCAAAAAAAATTCCGGGGTCTGGGGCTAGAAAAAAAGGCCCCTCTTAAAAAAAAATTAACGTAGTACTTTATATATAAAAAGTTAATATAATATGAATATATTTGTTAAAAAAATTAACAAAACCAAAGTATTGTAGCATAATAATATATTTTAAATACCTAAGCAAACCGTGAGGTTCTCCGAGTATTTTTTTTTAAGCAAAAGTCTTGTTCATCTATTTGGTATCTATATTGTCTAAGATGACGTTATCAATATAAATCATTGCCAATTCGTTAAGTCGGTCTTGTGACATTGACGATCGTAAATAAGACTTCAACAACTTCAACTTAGAAAAGCTTCTTTCTGTCGATGCTACAGTTACCAGAATAATCAACAAAACTTTATATGCAATTAATGTAATAGAAAAAACCCAAGCTGGTTCAACTTGTTTATAGCATCAAAAAGAGTGATAATTTTATTACACAAAAATATCTCAATCAACTTCAACTCCAAATAAAGTTCACTCGCATCAATATCTGATTATTCTCCATACTTCAATGAGTGGCTCATTGGAGACTGCAATCGAGGTTGTACTCGGTGGCTCTTGGTTCTGCAATTGAAGCAGTGGAGGTTGCTAGGAATTCACTTTGATGAATTTGGAAGATGGGACTCGACGGTTGGAAGGGTTGAGTTGGACGTTGGTCCGGCTGCTTGAGCATGTCTGGGAATTGGAAGAGTGTGCAGTAAAACCAATTTGGGGGAAAGTCAATAAAAACCTAATATATATTTTTAATATGCAAGTCTTTTTTTAGGAGTAATTCATTACCAATTTGAATATTTTCATTCTATCAAAACTTCTTGGGCACTAGGTTTTATAATTTTTTTATAATATATACATTTTTTTTAAATTTCGGGCCCCAAAAAATGTTATTATGTTTATAAAATTATGTCGAGATAATAATATAATAACATTTGGGGTATTATAGTTAACTAGTAACTAACTTGATTAGGTTGGTTAAGTGAGTTAACTAGTTTAAAAGGTTGAGGGACTATAGTTGTCAAAACCTCAAACTTGTATTTAGAGGAAATAAATGTTGACTTGAGTCAACATTTCAAGATATTTCTATCTTGTGTGTGTGTTTGTTGAACGTGAGAAGCAAAAGGGGGAAGAAGGAGAAACCTAACCTAGCTTCCAAATTCGTGGTTCTTGAAGCTTGAATCCAAGATTGAAAGCTTAAATCACTACCTTTAGTGGTTACTAACAACTTGTAAGTGATTTGTGATTCCTAATTTGATGTTATTCATGATTTCTTGAGATGAACAAGATATGGGTTTTTCTCTAATCTTGAAATTTGTTGTTCAAATGGTTTAGAAACCATGAATCTATGTTTGTTTTGTGTTTAGAACAATCAAACTACTAGTTGATATGATATTTGGTTGAATTTGATTTGGTATGGATTTGGGTAACTTGACAAGTTAAGAGAAAATCCATATGACAGTGTTTAACAACTAGTAGGAAGGTTGAAGGCATGGTTTTGATTGTGTGATGCATCAATTTTGACTAATCTTACATAAAAATGATGAATTGGTGATTTTGAGTGGGATTGGTTAATGTTTAAACATTATAAAGATTAGTGTTATAGATTGATGCACACAAAGTGTTTGTAGAAATGCCAATAGTTTGATTTTTAGTCAAAGTTGGTGAAGTGAATCATGAAACTTGTTTGAAATGATTATCATTGTCAAATAGAGAATTTGATAGTCAATGAATTGACTCAGATAAGTCAATGTAAATCTTAACTAGAATGATAGTTAAGAGAATTGAAATTTGATGTGAAATAGGTGGTGGTATTGGAAGTGCAAAGGAAAGTCAAAGAGAAGACAAATCACAATTTGTTAATCTCTAATCCTAGTGCTAAGGTAAGTTATCTAACTTGCTAAACACCATATATGTGAAGTAGTAATAGTCTACTTATTGAATTGGTTTGACTATGGATGGTTTGGTTCATAGTGTTGTTTGTTGATTTGGGCAGTTTGACTTATTTAGTCAAACTGTGCATATCTAATGTGGTGCTTGAATTGTGATTAGTTGCAAGTACATCGAGTGTCAATTGATGTGCTATTCTAATACTTGAATTGAATTGACTATGAATTGATAAATTCATAGATAGATTTTGGTTGAGTGAGTTGGATTGTAATTATGTGTAGTCCACTAATTGAGTTGAATGGACTATGAATGGTTGAATACCTACTTGAATGGAATTGGTTATGAATTGTTAAATTCATACTTGAATTGGATTAATTATGAATTGTTAGTTCATAATTGTAATTGAGTTGATTGTTAGGTTTGACTTTATTTAGTCAAACTGACTATAGATCATAATGTTTGAATTGTGATATTAAGAAATTGAATTGAATAACAATTGATTTGGGGAAATCTATGATGGAAGGACTAGAGTGTGAATATCATAGTAAATTGTTTTGGTTAATTGAAATCTATGATGGAAGGACTAGAGTGTGAACATCATAGTAAATTGTTTGGTTGATTGAAATCTATGATGGAAGGACTAGAGTGTGAACATCATAGTATGAATCGAAATTGTTGATTACTTCACCACTTGAATGTGGAAGTAAAATTTGGTAAGTTATGATGGAAGTACTTGAGTGAGAACATCATAACTATGTTGAATATCAATTGTCACTTGATTGTGATAATTGAGTTGATTTGGTTGAAATTGGTTAATTGAGTTAAATTTGTTTTGAAAGCTATAATGGAATTACCTAAGGGTGAACATTATAGTAATTTTTGTTGAAATATGATTGGTTATCAACGGTATAACTAATTGAATTGATTTGAATGGAAGTTGGAGGGTTAAACCCTTTGTGGTGACTTTGACCCATTTTGAGGTCTTGATTTCATCATAGATGGATTTGGTGTCAAATTATGTTTGAATTCATTATATTATGATCCAAACATGATAACACTCCATACTATATGTATATGGATGATGGAAATAGGTTTTGGAAGGGTCAGAGCGTTAATTGCTTGAAATTGAAATTTTGACCCGTTTTGAGGATTTGATGTCCAATTATGTTTGGATATGAAATGATGTAATTTGATGATTTGAATCCAAGTAATATGGTTGAATAGACCTTTTGGATGTGTGAAATCACTTTGAAAAGTGAAAGAACGAAAACGGGTCTTCGAATGGATAAAAACTGCACAAAACTGGAAGTTGCTGCACCAAAGTGCAGAAGACCATAAGCTACGGCCCTGGGACCATAAGCTACGGCCTAGAGTAGCTGAACTTTCTGATTTACGGCCCTGAGAGAGTAGGCTACGGCCTACCTTACGGCCTTGATCAAAATTGATGTATTTTGCCATTTTTGGGTTGGGAAACCATTGGGGATAATCTTACTTAGTTCTTATGAACTAATGGTGAAATTATATGTGGTGTTTTGCAGGTCGGAGTTAGATGATGCGTTAAAGCTCATGATCGGGCACGTAAGTTGAAAGTTCAAACGTTTTGATAAATTTTGGTTGTTGGGTTTTCATACAAACTATTGTATGATGATTTTTGAATGTAATTAGTCATTTAACAAGTATATATTACTTGTGTAAATGTTTTTTTTACGCTTCCGCATAAATATTTGATAAAGTTTTGAGTTAAAAATTAACTGGGACCTAAATTTGACACGTGTAAGCGTGTATGGATTTTGGGTGTCACAAGTTGGTATCAGAGCCTATGGTTTGAGTGAATCAAGTGCGTCGCGAACTCTTGATCTCAAACTTTTGTGCTCTTGATAAGAATTGATAACGTTTGAGTTGAAGACCCGATCATGAAGCTGAATGCATGAGGTTAGCACATCTAATTCCTGCATTATATTGTTGAATTGATTGTTGAATGTTGATATTGAATTGATGATTGATGGATTATTTGGAACCTAAATCTTTGTCCTAAGTGTGAAATGGAGGAAACAAGGAAACTGATATATGATGTGTGTACCATTACGTCTGGCCAACGTATTAGCACACGCATGATATAAACGAAGTCTTATGGAAACTATTTGATATTTAGGTCATTGAAATTAGGTAAGGTGTTAGGAATTGGTTTGAAAAGTGATTGTAGGATCACTAAGAATTGGGTTATGGTTAGTAGTAAATAGTGCCTTCGTGCACATAAATTGGGATGTTGTGAATTGAATGTTGACTTGTGAACATGAGTTTGATAGAATTGGTGAATGTTATGACATAGTTGCATAACGTGTGATAGTGTCATTATGTGTTTTATAATAATTGATACGAGAAATTGGTGAGAAATTTAATATAAGACCATTGTGAATGGCATTTGGGTGATAAACCACAGTCGTGTGGTGAAACATGTAAGACCACTGGTTAGTGGCATTGAAATTGTTATGTAAAACCACTGCTGAGTGGTGTTAAAAATTGAAATTTGTTACGAAAGACCATCGATGAGTGGCATTGTATTTGTCATGTAAGACCACAAACAAGTGGCATTGGTTTATCATGTAAGTCCATATTGAAATGGCATTGATTTGACATGTAAGTCCACATTGATGTGGCGTTGGGGTAATCCACGAAATGGGTGGGTTAAATGGTTAATTTAATGAGTTGATTTTGGTAATGGGGGTGAGAAATTAGTCAGATGAACTGACAATGGTGTTTGTTTACACCATATGGTCGAATAAATAAAAACGACCCTTTATGATGTAAACAATACAACATGATAATGTTGTTAATGATTGATTGGGTAAATATGATTTTATACAATTGTTGTTTAAATATTGGTTAAACAATTTATTGTAAGACCACGGGGGAGTGGCGTTTGATATAATCCGCATTTATGCGGAAAGAAATTGATAAAGATGGATATAGTTTGGGGTGATCCACCTAGATGAAGGACACTCATGTTTGAAACTACTTGTTAATTTAAGTAGTTGGTTAGTATATGAAATAGTATACTTGAATGTGTTATTATGGGAGACTATGACCCATTGACTTGCCTAATGATGCAAGTAATTGAACATGTCAATTGGACATGATATTTGTTTGTGAATGATCCACAAAGGTGTGGACCTCTCTTTTTGAAAACATATGTTGTGAGAAGTTGATTACATGATTATATGTAATGCTATGTTTAATTAGAATTTGAGTTCTAAAGAATTGAAAATTGACAATAGTTGAGTGATGATATATGTCTTAGGATACTTTGATTATCCTTAAAGACATTTGGGATGCAAGTATATGTTAATATACCTAATAAATCATTTGAGCATTGACATGTGAAAATGATTATGTGATTGAAATTGTTTGAAACCAAAGATATTAGCCAATGCATGATCATGATGTATTGAAGAGGTGGTGGGTTGACGGCTAGGCATATGCCCTACGTATACCCTATACATAACTTTATTCGATGCATCAAGAAAGTGTTGGTTATAAACTTAGGTGAAAGATGAGGTATAATGAGAAATGACTTATACATTTTGGCATAAGTGTCGTAAGTCATTATTGATTAAAATTTAGATTGTTATGGGCTTGATATGCCTTAAGTAAAATGAAGTGTTTCAACACTTGGTGTTGTTATACACTATTTCATGTTTTGACATAAGTGTCATAACAGATGAAATTGTTATTATAAACATGTGATTGTGAAAGTTGCTTATGCTTTACGTGAAAGAAGCTATAGCTAACACATGTTTGTAGATTGATGTGATTATTTGATTTGTATAATAAGAAGTTTGTGAATTTCTTAAATTGAACTATCCTTGTGTGATAGGATGAGGATATAAATGAGTAATGTATTCTGTATGTGATACCATTATCATGAGTTGAAAAGAGTAATCACAACTCGTGATATGGGTTTAATACCTTAGTAAATCACTAAAGAATACAAATAGGGTCGTGTAAGACAATTTGATTGTTATATTGATGTTTTCAACTGGTTATGATATTATAAAATAATCAGTGCCTGTTAACATCATCCATATAACATTGGACTTTCAGGAATTGATATATTATGCATAAGTGAAGAAAACCATATTGAATATGAAATATGGATAATAGAAACAAGTATGGACATAATGTGATTATATGGTAAATACTTGTGGTACATATTCATTTATGCTAGTGAATTGGTTATTTGTTGTATCATATAAATTGATTTAGTTTATGGGGTAATGCAAATTGCTAAAGCTCCGTATTGGTTGGTATAAATCGATATGCAAGAATTGTTGTGTTGATTAAATGACTACTTGATAAGTGTTTAGTAGTGCTTTGAAATTTGTAAATTGAACATCCCATAATGGTGATGGTCATAGTTGGTCATGTAAATTCTTGGGTTCATAATTACTTGATTCTATTGATCTAAGTGCACATGAACCATTGGTAACAAGCAAAGCGAAATACTAATATATTGAGTATATTAGTATGAAATGTTGAATTAATTGGTATTATATGGTGGAAGTACCGGAGGGAGAACACCATAGATGAAATAGTAAGTAACTTAACTTACAAACACTATATATGTATAGCAGGTTAAGCCTACTAATTGGAATTTGATTTTTATCAGTTGGTTGTAAGATACATGTTTGACTAATGAAAGTCAAAGTAAAGAGTCGATTATGTGAATAATTGATGGTAGTAGTATGTATGATATAAGTGGAATTAATCAGATGGTATATAAAATTGGTGAAGATAAGAAATCAAACCAATTAACCATATGATCATTAAGAAGTGGAATAATTCATATATTAAGTTATATGATCGTTGAGTGATTCAAATTGACCTTATGTGATGTTTGACTTTAAAAAGTCAAAATTATGCCTATTTATAAAGAAATAGGATACCTAAGATATGTATAAATGGTATTTATACATATGATGGAATGAATTATTAGGTGGTTGTTCTAATGAGAGGTGAAAGAAGTGTATAGAAATACACTTGAGTGTATGATGTGGTTTGAATTAACAAGTCAAACTGCTCAAACTATGGATGAGTTTGATGATAACTCAAGTAATAGGATTTGAGAATAAGTAAATATTTAATCACAATGATGCGTGATAATAGAGATTTGAATGACGAATTTTGAATTTTAATTAGTTAAGTAAACTCAAATAGTAAGTTGTTTATAGTTTCCATTGGAGCTATATTGGGGTTATGAACAATGGAATGTTAGGAGGAGTTAAAGTCTTTAAGAAGACTTAGTTTAAATCATGTTATGAAATGATTTGATAGTATATGTTTTAGTTGAGGAAGTAATGGGTGGATGAATCCACTTATATACTAATTGATTAATTATAAGTTGAATTATGTTGATAAGACAAAGGGTGAGATAATGAAATATTACTCGCTTCTTCTTTGATGTGTAAACGGTTTCGGGGACGAAACCTTTGTAAGGGGAGGAGATTTGTAACGACCGGTTTTAATAGTCACGACTGTTAATAAATAAATGTTATTATGTTTATAAAATTATGTCGAGATAATAATATAATAACATTTGGGGTATTATAGTTAACTAGTAACTAACTTGATTAGGTTGGTTAAGTGAGTTAACTAGTTTAAAAGGTTGAGGGACTATAGTTGTCAAAACCTCAAACTTGTATTTAGAGGAAATAAATGTTGACTTGAGTCAACATTTCAAGATATTTCTATCTTGTGTGTGTGTTTGTTGAACGTGAGAAGCAAAAGGGGGAAGAAGGAGAAACCTAACCTAGCTTCCAAATTCGTGGTTCTTGAAGCTTGAATCCAAGATTGAAAGCTTAAATCACTACCTTTAGTGGTTACTAACAACTTGTAAGTGATTTGTGATTCCTAATTTGATGTTATTCATGATTTCTTGAGATGAACAAGATATGGGTTTTTCTCTAATCTTGAAATTTGTTGTTCAAATGGTTTAGAAACCATGAATCTATGTTTGTTTTGTGTTTAGAACAATCAAACTACTAGTTGATATGATATTTGGTTGAATTTGATTTGGTATGGATTTGGGTAACTTGACAAGTTAAGAGAAAATCCATATGACAGTGTTTAACAACTAGTAGGAAGGTTGAAGGCATGGTTTTGATTGTGTGATGCATCAATTTTGACTAATCTTACATAAAAATGATGAATTGGTGATTTTGAGTGGGATTGGTTAATGTTTAAACATTATAAAGATTAGTGTTATAGATTGATGCACACAAAGTGTTTGTAGAAATGCCAATAGTTTGATTTTTAGTCAAAGTTGGTGAAGTGAATCATGAAACTTGTTTGAAATGATTATCATTGTCAAATAGAGAATTTGATAGTCAATGAATTGACTCAGATAAGTCAATGTAAATCTTAACTAGAATGATAGTTAAGAGAATTGAAATTTGATGTGAAATAGGTGGTGGTATTGGAAGTGCAAAGGAAAGTCAAAGAGAAGACAAATCACAATTTGTTAATCTCTAATCCTAGTGCTAAGGTAAGTTATCTAACTTGCTAAACACCATATATGTGAAGTAGTAATAGTCTACTTATTGAATTGGTTTGACTATGGATGGTTTGGTTCATAGTGTTGTTTGTTGATTTGGGCAGTTTGACTTATTTAGTCAAACTGTGCATATCTAATGTGGTGCTTGAATTGTGATTAGTTGCAAGTACATCGAGTGTCAATTGATGTGCTATTCTAATACTTGAATTGAATTGACTATGAATTGATAAATTCATAGATAGATTTTGGTTGAGTGAGTTGGATTGTAATTATGTGTAGTCCACTAATTGAGTTGAATGGACTATGAATGGTTGAATACCTACTTGAATGGAATTGGTTATGAATTGTTAAATTCATACTTGAATTGGATTAATTATGAATTGTTAGTTCATAATTGTAATTGAGTTGATTGTTAGGTTTGACTTTATTTAGTCAAACTGACTATAGATCATAATGTTTGAATTGTGATATTAAGAAATTGAATTGAATAACAATTGATTTGGGGAAATCTATGATGGAAGGACTAGAGTGTGAATATCATAGTAAATTGTTTTGGTTAATTGAAATCTATGATGGAAGGACTAGAATGTGAACATCATAGTAAATTGTTTGGTTGATTGAAATCTATGATGGAAGGACTAGAGTGTGAACATCATAGTATGAATCGAAATTGTTGATTACTTCACCACTTGAATGTGGAAGTAAAATTTGGTAAGTTATGATGGAAGTACTTGAGTGAGAACATCATAACTATGTTGAATATCAATTGTCACTTGATTGTGATAATTGAGTTGATTTGGTTGAAATTGGTTAATTGAGTTAAATTTGTTTTGAAAGCTATAATGGAATTACCTAAGGGTGAACATTATAGTAATTTTTGTTGAAATATGATTGGTTATCAACGGTATAACTAATTGAATTGATTTGAATGGAAGTTGGAGGGTTAAACCCTTTGTGGTGACTTTGACCCATTTTGAGGTCTTGATTTCATCATAGATGGATTTGGTGTCAAATTATGTTTGAATTCATTATATTATGATCCAAACATGATAACACTCCATACTATATGTATATGGATGATGGAAATAGGTTTTGGAAGGGTCAGAGCGTTAATTGCTTGAAATTGAAATTTTGACCCGTTTTGAGGATTTGATGTCCAATTATGTTTGGATATGAAATGATGTAATTTGATGATTTGAATCCAAGTAATATGGTTGAATAGACCTTTTGGATGTGTGAAATCACTTTGAAAAGTGAAAGAACGAAAACGGGTCTTCGAATGGATAAAAACTGCACAAAACTGGAAGTTGCTGCACCAAAGTGCAGAAGACCATAAGCTACGGCCCTGGGACCATAAGCTACGGCCTAGAGTAGCTGAACTTTCTGATTTACGGCCCTGAGAGAGTAGGCTACGGCCTACCTTACGGCCTTGATCAAAATTGATGTATTTTGCCATTTTTGGGTTGGGAAACCATTGGGGATAATCTTACTTAGTTCTTATGAACTAATGGTGAAATTATATGTGGTGTTTTGCAGGTCGGAGTTAGATGATGCGTTAAAGCTCATGATCGGGCACGTAAGTTGAAAGTTCAAACGTTTTGATAAATTTTGGTTGTTGGGTTTTCATACAAACTATTGTATGATGATTTTTGAATGTAATTAGTCATTTAACAAGTATATATTACTTGTGTAAATGTTTTTTTTACGCTTCCGCATAAATATTTGATAAAGTTTTGAGTTAAAAATTAACTGGGACCTAAATTTGACACGTGTAAGCGTGTATGGATTTTGGGTGTCACAGTCAATAAAAACCTAATATATATTTTTAATATGCAAGTCTTTTTTTAGGAGTAATTCATTACCAATTTGAATATTTTCATTCTATCAAAACTTCTTGGGCACTAGGTTTTATAATTTTTTTATAATATATACATTTTTTTTAAATTTCGGGCCCCAAAAAAAGCCGGGCTTGGGGCGGTTGCCCACCTCGCCCTCCCCAAGACCGGCCCTGAACACATGTAATTATCGTAAACATATACCCCAAACCTGCTGATTAGTATCCTTAATTTGACTAGATATGTTTGCAATAAACAATAATAGTACGATTAACATAACAATGCAACCACACCACAGTCCATGTTTTGTACCATAAATTTATGCAAGTACGGAGAAATTGCTAAAAATATAATGCAGGGATGTATGCTACTAGAGATGAAAATTCTTAGTAGGTATCATCTTCATTATTAACAGCTAAAATTCTCATTATAGCAACCAAGTTTTTAAAAAATTTACGAAAATTATTTAAAGTTTTTATTCTTTTAAAGTCACCTAACTTCATATAGTGTTCTAATACAATATAACTTTATCAAAATTGTTCAAGTTTTTTAAAATTAATTTGGCAAATAAAATATATATGAATATTAATAAATTATAAATAATTTTTTTTATAATTAGCTTTAAATAGGAAACATTCATGAAAAAAAACGAATTCATGAAATAGTAATATAGTTCATGAATTATTTTATTTAAGTCAAACATAGAAAAAATCATTAAATAATAACAAATATTCATATATATATATATATATATATATATATTTTATTTGACTCAATTAATTTAAAAAAAATACATAAAATTAAAACAATAAATGAAAGTTAAGTGATTATAAAGTGAAAAAAAAAAAACTTTAAGTGGTTTTATAGAATTGGTAACCAAAATTTCTTAATGATGACGTGTCTTATTAGAAAAAATAGAAAAATAAAACTAACATACTAATCTAATGAATTCTCCCAAATCATGTTTGAAAAGTAAAAAGTTTCAGGTTGATTGAAGAACCTTACATTTAGCCGATTAAAGTACCAAACAGATGCACACCAGCGTCACCACCATGCTTCCTGTCACACACCGTTATCACGTGCCCTACAACGGCGTTAGATTTTCATTTGTTTTCAACACATGTTTTCATTAATTTGATCACCTTTATATAACTTTATTTCTTTAAATCTAGATAAAAAAAATTAACTTTTTTTTTTTGACTAAAAAGCCCTCTTACTATTTATATTATTCGTATAAAAAATTAGAATTAACAAAAAAAGTTAACATCCAAAACATGATCATGATAACCTGTTCTTAATAATAGCGAACACAACATCAAACTTAAATGATTTTAGAGAAAAAAAAAAGTTTTAAGTGATCATAATAGAACAAATAAGAAATTTGATTACTATATTATAGAGTTACCCAAGTTCAATATTATTTCATTTTATCAAATCAATGAACCTGAAAATGTGTAAAACAAAACATTTAAATGTAATTTGAATAATAGGAAGAGAAAAAAGTGGGGTTTTGTGTGTGGGTTGTGGGAATGTGATTGGGGATTGGGGGACAGGGTTGTTAACAACTCTATAATTGGGCCTTAGATGGGCTTAATAAGATAAACCATATGAGCTGTGCCGTCCATGTCGATTGGTCCAAGTATCCAACCATCCCACTAAATATTTTTTAATGATCTCAATTCTCAAGTGTCAACGTTAACGAGGGTCGCGATGTGTTGACATCACCTATTTTTATTTTTGAGTTAAATGCTGAAATGGTTATGTGTTTATATCAAAAATGCAATTTTAGTCTTTAAATAAAATTTGTTGCCATTTTAATCATTGTCTTTGGATTTAGTTGCCAATATAGTCATTCGTCTAAATTTTTGTTGTCATTTTAATCCTTTTGTTTGAAATTTAGTTGCCAATATAGTCCCTAAAATGGCAACTAAAATTTAGACGAATGACTATATTGGCAATTAAATTAAAACACAAGGATTAAAATGACAACAAAAATTATTTAGAAACTAAAATGACATTTTTGATATAAACCCAGGAACCATTTTAACATTTAACTCTTTTATGTTTATTAATTATTTTGTGTTCAAGAGAGACTCAGGTGCTAAGATGTACTCTTAATTAAGTGGTGTGAATTAAAGTCCGGAGAGGTGCAGGTGTAGTTTATTTAGGTAAGGGTGTGAAACGGGTTGGGTTTGATGGGTAAACTTGACACGAACCCGGAAATTTAACATCAATCCAAACACGTTTCGAACATGAAAATAATGTCATACATATAAACTTGAACACGACCCAAATATTCACGGATTGACACGGAAAATACCCATTTGACCCGAAAATTTTATTTTTGTTATATTTTAAGATGTTGGTACTTTTAAAAATACAATTTTATAGCATAAAATACAAATATAAAAAAATATGATGTTTAATTATAAAAAGTTAGGTTAATTTTTTTTAAGTTAAAACTTTTAACATTAAATATCCAACCAAGATAACATAAACACAATTAAAATAATTATACACACACACAAGAGTTGAACAGATTAACCCATGAACTTGCTTGGGTTGACATGAATCCAACCCGTTAGCTAAATGGGTTCACGGGTTTAACCCTACCCTGACCTGACCCGACCCAAAGTTATTCGTACTAAACTCGAACATGTTAATTTTATTTTTGTGTTGTGTAAAAAATTCACACTCCTAATTTTAAGTATAAAGTAGAGAGTGTTTATAAAAAAAAAAAACTGATCAACCTATTCTAATAAAAAATATGTCTAAAGACCATGTCATGTTTGTAAAGCATCTCAGATTTGATTTCTTGTATTTCTCTCCTATTAAATACATTTCATAATAAATAGTATATATACAT
Organism: Mikania micrantha; assembly: GCA_009363875.1. Classification (NCBI taxonomy): domain Eukaryota; kingdom Viridiplantae; phylum Streptophyta; class Magnoliopsida; order Asterales; family Asteraceae; genus Mikania; species Mikania micrantha. The sequence goes on along the minus strand of CM018690.1, from coordinate 10,758,727 downwards.
TTATAAAATAAAAAAAATTAATACACCTAAAAATATATGAATATTAAAAAACCAATTTTAAAAAAACAAATTATTATACATATAAAGTTTTAAAATAAATATTTAAAACAAAATGTTTAAAGAATCAAACTTTAAAATAGTTAATGTTTAAAAAATAATATTATTATTTATGCGAAAACATTGCCAAACCTTGGGAGGAATATTAAGAACTTCATGTTTATTGAAGATTTGCATAAACCTTAAAGAGATAACCTACAAGAAGTCAACAACACATTAATACTACAATAGCAATAGCACGTTGGTAGTTGAACATTTTAAGGCTGACGTGGAACAAATGAGCAATTTATATGTTGTAACACACATGAGTGCATGCACAATACATCATCGTTATCAACAAATGATTTATCAAGTGATACTAGAAACTAACAATATATATATTATGAATGTTGTAGAAACCTAAGTAACATGTGAATTTATTTTTTTTACACATTTATAACATCATTTCGTCAACTTTTACAACAAGGCAATTTTTTAAAAAAGTGTTTTGTAACACCATGTAACATATAAGTAACATTTTGGGCCTAGTGTTACATGGTTTTTTCATTATTTTCACAACTAAAGGTGGTTTTCAAAATATCCTTACCTTGTATGTATGCATGCATGCATGCATATACAAAGTTATTATTATATAAATTTGCTAATATTGTTAAACATATGTTTTAAGACGATTGGTAGATATGTAAAGAATTATTTTTGTACTTAATTACCTAATTAATATACTAGTATATTGTAGTATATTAGGTAACTATAGACTATAGTTTGTTACATATCTACCAATTATCTTATAACATATGTGTAATAATATTATCACATTTATGTAATAACTAGTATTATCTCCCGTGATTCGCAGGGAGATATTCTGTCATGGATCTCTAAGAGTTTCTGCATGATGTTTTCTATTTGCATGGCACTGCAAACAATTATGTTGAATCTGCATATTTGGCATTGCAAACAACTGCTTGAAACATACAGATACATATGTTAAATTAAACCATATTAATATTGTCAATACAACCCATTAGCAATAAATGGGAAAAAATCATTTCAACATGCAAATGGTCTGATTTAAGTAGCAAATAAATAAAGTGGCGAAGCTTGACCATAATCCCAAGAGGGGCGAAATAAATTTTTTTCCAGGGGGGCGAAATAAAGGTTTTTAAAAAATTTTACACTACGTATCGGGAAATTTACACTACTACACGAAAAACTGTTGGAAATTTGATTTATTTGATTAATTATCAAATTTAATTTGAATTAAAATCAAGACTCTTCATCTTACTCAATTAAATCAAGGCTTTTCAAATTACATTTATTGATTATATGTGTTAATTCAAGACCATTGATATCACCATATTGTAGTATAAATACAAGACAATTGGTGTCTTGTTTTTTGGTTGAAAAGAATACTACATACCATCTCACACAAACTTTGAAGATTTTCCAACTTTCTCAACTCTTCAAACTCTTGTTTAAGATATCTTTTTCAGGTGCTAGGTTAATCCCGACAGTACACAAACTGTTTCGGTTGTTGTACCCTGGGAGACAGACGCGTTCGTCTTGAGAAGAGGCGCGAAATTTGTTTTAAGGGAAGCATATAGAATACGTGACTCAACCATAATCGTCAACACGTTTAATCCATGTTGCAGTGAAGAATAAGTGAAAGACACTGGGTGGAAAACATCGTCAAGATGCTTGCTTGAAGACTTAACATTAATCATTCTCTAATCAAGGAAGCTATTTGGAGTACCTAACGAAGACATGGATCAAAACAAGTTTGGTATATAAATTAGTAATACATATTCTTTTATTTTAGTCTTGTAACTGGTAATGTAATAGATTATTTCTTACTAATAACGAGAGAATCGTTATTATTTATATTTGATTATTGTTTTATAATAAAAACGTTAACCCGTTTTCCTGCAAAAACAGGGGGCGGTTGCCCTTGGTCTGAACTAACCTTCGCCAATGGTAGCAATACTTGAAATGTTCCACACAAATGCCTGTCTAACGTCAAATGATGTCTGTTTGTGACTTATTAAGAATATCTTCAAGTTCTTTAACCTCTAATTATGTATCTGAACAATATTCTTTTTAACTTGCCAGCAAAATACACTACAAAGTTTTTTTTACACAAATGGATAATAAAGTACTGATCGTGATAATATATTTAGTTGCAGCCGCAACTTGAGCGCTTTTTGGATGAGATCCATCTAATATAAAGATTTAATCTTTGGCAAATCTTGAACTCCAAGCATCTTTATGGGTTCAATCTAAGGGGGGAAGATCAACTCAAATAGGAATCCGTATAAGCTATATATAGATGGCGCTAATTGTTTTTCTAACGGCAATAGTCCTCCTAAATTACACCCAAATACACATTTTTTGGATTTGAACCCAAGACCTCCTTTATAAGAGACAATGCCTCTACCAAGTGGGGTAGTCCTACATTGATAGATGGCTCTAATTGTGACCACCCATCATCAATAATGAGGTCCACTTAGCACTATAGAAACTTCAAATCTTAGAAATTAATTTTAATTTATTAAGTGATCTGCAATACTCTAACAATTAAGAAAAAATAACAAAACTCGGAATAATAATTTCTAGCAAGAAACAGTTAAATCCACCGGCTACAAACTGATACATGAACCAAGATGTCTCAAGCTTCAAAACCAAAGACCACAAATTATTTTGATTGAGTGAATACTTAAAAAAGAGTATGATAACAAAGAGTCATGGGAACTAAACTCAAGTACCACCAAAGATTTTTTAGCCATATAGAATCAAACACATAAATCACAATGAAACCAAATCGGTGATTGTTGATTCTGGTGAAAATACAATAAAGCATAAAATCTATCTGCTTGATAATTTTATTTTTGCATTAAATTATGATACTAATATTAATCATTCTTGCGTAATAATTTCACGCATTGTATGCTTCATACATAAAAACGACTTTATATGATAAACTTTTGCTATATATATAGGGTGGGGTTATAGTAAAAAGCCTTAAATTGGTGAGAAGTGTGAGAAGGATTGTGGTTCATTAGATATATAATTTAATGGTTGAGATCAAAGTTGTATTAAAAAGTTAGTGGAAGAGTATTTTAGTCAATAGACACTTTTGTTGACTTTTTATCACATTCCCCCCATTTTTTTAAACGGTCATAACTTTTATATACGATATTTTATTTAAAAAAACTCCACAAAAAAACGAACATTTTTTTATCTTAAAAACGAGTACACTATTGTTATATAAAAAATTAAAAAAAAGTATGTTTTCATCCACCTTTTATATTTGTAATGCGTCATTGTGTCTTTTTGTTTGTTATTGTTTTTTTATTCATCGTTGTGTCATATCTTAACGTAAAACACAACTATAGATATATTACACAATGATTGTGTAACACCCAAACTCGTTATATGTTTACTCGTGTCAATTTAAGGTCCCAGTTAAGTTTTATCACAAGAACTTTATCAAAGTATTATACGGAAGCACCAAAAACATTTACATAAGTAACAAGTACTTGTTGAGTTACTAATTACATTCCAAAAACATCATACTTTAGTTTTTATGAAAGGCTTACTGCCAAAATATACATAATGTTTGTAATTTCCAAAAATATGCGCCCGATCATAAGCTTTTATGCACATCTACCTTCGACTTGCAAACACCACATATACTTTTACTATTAGTTCATAAGAACTAAGTAAGATAATGTAAATATAAGATATGGTTCGAATCAGAAGGTTTCGAGACACTAAAATTTATCAATTGTGTGATTAAGGTCTCAAAATGGGTCAAAATCTCCCAAATAAGTTTACTTCACACATTTTCTATTATATCAACACATGTTGTTATTCCATTGATAATCAATCATATTTCAACGATATATACTATAATGTTCACACGTGGGGTGTTTCCATTATAGATTTCAAACAAAATGAAACAATCAACCATTTTTCAATTTATATCAATCCAATTACACTTTATAGTGATAATTTCCATATTCAACATGGTTATGATGTTCTCACCAAGTACTTCCATCATAACCTATCCATTTCCTTTTACTTCCACATTCAAGTGGTGAAGTAATCAACAATTCAAACTATGATGTTCACTCCCCAGTTCTTCCACCAAAGATTGAATAACAACAAATTAATCCACTAGTTTATAATCAATTACAATCAAATCCATTAAAAATATAATCTCAATTTAAACATTTTGATGGATATGCATAGTTTGACTAATTATGTCAAACTGTACAACCAAACCAATTTCATTTATTGGACAACCATTTATAACTGCAAGAAGTATACTATCAATACTACACATATATGGTGTTTAGTAAGTTAGATAACTTACCTTGGCACTAACAATTACGGATTAACAATCGGTGCCTTGCCTTGCCTTTGATTTTCCCTTGAAGTTCCACTACCACCACCTATTTACAACAAATCCATACTCTTAACTACCATACTAGTTAATATTGACATAGACTTATCTATATAACAAATTTGCTATCAAATATTCAAAGATTACAATGTTAATTAATTTGAATCAATTTCATGACTTAATTCATATGGCATATAAGGATCCTACTTCTTATTGTACCCAAATCCTCATTTTGACCCGTTAGTGAAAATACTTTCTCTATCCATTTGTACGTATCTTAAGACACTTCTAACACACCCATTTACATGTACCTAATCAAGTAATACCAATCATCCATGTTCATTCTAACATTTGACTTAAATCAAATTTATAAAACTTCTTTTTTCAGTGCTGCACTTTCTGAGCAACTGTTCGAGGTGGTTTTTGCCCCTTTTAAAATCTGAACCGACTCGACATGTTCAAATACAAATCTTAGAAGAATAAGAGAGATTTCCGTGCATATAAAATACAACTCAATCGGAAGTACGGTTGATTTTATACAATTTTTACAAAAACCATTCAGCAGCTTTCTTTTCTATAATTCAGCTTGCTGAATTTTCTGGGTTGCTGTTAAAAACACCACTTTTGACCATTTTACGATTTGTTTCAGCTAAACATGTTCAAATATGAATTGTAGACGACTCAGATATCTTTTCAGGCATATAAGATACGTTTCCTAATGATTTTTCTTCTATTTTATATGAATTTTACAAAAACAGGACAACAACTAATTTCATTTCAATTCAGCACCCATTTTTATTTTGTTTCAAACATTTCTACAAACAATTGATGTGCATAATTTTACCTACACACTATCTTGTTAGTTTCTTTTATCCATATCTCATTTCTATGATCAATCACATTAAGCTCATAAGTTTAACATATTTGTTGAGTTTTGATCACAATCTTGTATTCAAAACATCAACATAGCACTAATCTACAATTCAATTCATATAGCTCTTATATGAACTCAAACCCATATAAATAACCCAAACCATATCAACATCAATTGATTCTATATGCTAGAATATATATTTGAGTGTTTAAAACATATAAAAAACATCCATTCATGGTTTCTAACTCATTTTGATAACAAATTTCAAGATTGGAACTAAACCCCAAAATTGTTCATCATATGAGATTCAAACCAACATCAAATAAGAAGATGATTTCACTTACAAGTTGTTAGAAACCACTAATAGATAGGTTTAAGCTCTTCAATCTCAAAGCTTGACCAAGAATCAATAAGAATTCATTAGATTAGAAGTTAAGGCTTGAAACTTCTTCCTCTCCTTCTTGCTTCTCACGTACACACACACATGGATTTAGAAAAAATATGGAAGATTTGACTTAAGTCAAATACTTATCCACCATTTTCAAGTTTGAGGTTTTGGCAACTTTAGCCCCTCAAGCTTAACTAAGTATTTTAACCAAGTTAGTTATTTAATTTAACATACCAATACAATTCAATTATTAGTTAAATTAATATTTAACTTAAAATTACACCCAATAGATTATATTACAATAATTAATCAAATTGGGTTGTTACAGATTGTATATTACACAATGTTTTGAAGATAAAATACAATAATGAATATATTACACAATGACTGTTGTCTAAACATAGTGTCGTGTCATATCTGTTGTCATCTGTGATGAACGTATTACACAATCATTAGGTTAGGTCAAAACTGTTAGAAACAATAGTTATAAACATAATTGTGTTTTGGATCATTGTGTTTAAACATAGTGTCGTTGTGCCATATCTGTTATCATCTATGATGCACGTATAACATAATGGTTAGGTTAAGTCAAAATTTCGGGTCATTGTGTCTAAACATAGTGTCTATTGTGTCATATTTGTTATCATCTGTGATGCACGTATTGCACAATGATTATCAGTAAAGCTTGTAACAACACAATATACAATAATACACAATGTTAAACATAACACAATAGACACAATAATGATACGTAATACACAACAATCATGTTTGTTGATAATAATCTCATTAGTCGTTATAATCAATAGACACAAAAATCATGCATTATACATAAATTGGAAACAAATAACATATATATAACGCAACAGATAATAACATGCATAAAAACACAATAATAAATAAAAAATGATAAACATGATACAATAGACACAACAATCATGATTGTCATTAAAGTTAGACACTGCAATGATGCATTATACACAAATTCGCTACAATAACATCCAATAACAAAAAAAACTTAAAATAGTCACAATCCAATAACAAAACAGATTGATCAAACGAACAAAAACAATAAATGTACCACATGGATCTTCAGAAATCGACATTAAATAGTTAATCAACTAATTGACACAATTCGCCAAAAGATTACGATTCAAATTGGTAATCAGCGTCGGTTAATTGTCTCAGATTTCATTGTTTATTAAGCAGACATGCTTGAATCTTGAACATATACGAAAAGAATATACACCTTCTTAAATAAAATTTCTTCCAAATATACCCTTCTTACAAATTAATCACAGGTTTAATTTAAGGGTCAATGACTCAATATTACTTCTCACTAACATAATCCTTTTTACTTGAACATGATCCTCTATATATATATATAGATATATATATATATATATATATAGAGAGAGAGAGTTTAAAATACAAAACCTTGTACAAAGTAGGTTTTGCGTCCAAAGATACGAAGTATTTGCGTTATTATCCTACATTTTGAATAATAATTTGTGTGATAACTACCACACGAGTATTAAACTTATCACTTAAGTGTAATTTTTGCACTTGCATTATTATTATTATCACATGTTGTCACACCCCCAAATTCCCACTCGTGGTGTCAGTCCACGTGGGTGTGACGTGGCCAGGATCACAGCTCATGGTCATATAGAACGACTCTATATGAGTTTCACATTCACACAGATTTGCAAAATAACATAGTTTCATTTAATATGCAGCGGAAAATGTTTCAACATCATAAGTAAATAAGTTTGCAGCGGAAAGTAAATTGTTTAACAGACACTACATAGTTTAAATTGTTTTAAAACACATCCAATGCACACAATGCCTAGGACAAGAGTCTATATGCAAGCCAGACTCCTTAAAGCTTCCTTGTGCGCATCCTAGCGTGTGCTCCATTAATTACCTGAGAATACATGCGAAAAGTGTCAACTAAAAAGTTGGTGAGTTCACAGGTTTAGACAGACTGAAAAGTAAACAGACATATACTGGGTATGTTAAGTTTAGTTGTTGGATACTACGATCCGTGGAGTGTGTCAGTTCATCTTACCGAAACTAGACTGTTTCCGTTTGCCTCCGCGAGTCATCGCTGAACTCACAATTCACATCGAAATTACACTCGTTATGACCTCCAGTCAACATTGGTGCCGAGTGGGGCTAGTCAAACCCAGTAGTACTACGTAATTACGACTCGTTTGTTTACACAACTAACAGTAAGGATAAGTGAGGACTTTAAGCGATAATAGTTACACTCGAAAATGGTTTTCACAACATACCAGTCATATATCTAAAACAGTTGCATTGTATTCTCACCCCCATAGTTTAGCAAAACAGTTAAAGAGTAAAAGTGGGGCCGTAAACTCACCTGAGTTAAGTAGTGCGTGTTCTTCACGAGAACAGTGTAGCTCGCCGGCTAGTGGTTACCTATATCACATAGGTACCATAAGTTTGTGTTTGCATACATGTGGGTCTCACGAGACCGTGTTTGAGTTCAACAACTCCAAGTTGTTTTGTGGGTCGCGTTGACCGTGTTTGACCGTGTTGACCGTGTTTGACCTAACGACCCGTTGGTGACGGTTTTGGATCAAGTGTTCGTGTAACGTGCGGTTTTGTGTCGTGTGAGGTGTACGGATACCAAAAATCACTTTCGTGAGGAAACTTACTATTTATAGTAAGTTCCTACTTTAAGAAAGTTTCCACATTTGGCAAATCAAGCAATAAATCATAATCCGATTATTCTATTATACATATTTATCCTAAGTGAGCATGTTATCACATAGCACATAGTTACACATAGCCGGTTTAGCATAGTTGGCGCGTAAATGTTTCTATAATCCGTATGTTACAAAATAAGCATGTGTCACTAAGTCTAGCTAAAAATCTCATCTTAATATCGTCATCCTAGTTCAAATAACCGTTAAATCATATTCATTACAACAAACCTGCCATCATTTATAGACTTTGTGAAATAAAGTTACTATTCATGGTACTATTCATAATAATCATATATTTTGTGATTTAACAATTTTACACATCAATAATCATCCTTTTAGTTTCTAAACATCATTTTGAACATAACCTATAGATATAACCACATGCATTAAGCCATTTCATCATAAATCAACATTTCATGATATTAAAGTTACCACAATTTGTAAAAATCACATTTTGACATATCTTACTATTCATAACACTTCTAGATCCCATAAATCATATCCAATAACATTTCAATATCAAACCTCATGAATCTCCACCTATATCATACATACATGTTGCTAGAACCATCATTTTTATCAATATGACCATTATATCATAACAACGTCCTCATGAAATGTAAAAATACATCATACTAACATCATAGATCATCAATATTCATACTCAAATCAACAAACCCAGATTCAAAGTGATAGAAATTCGTGTATATGAAGTTCATGCATTTGTATGTGGGTGTGTGAGCTTGCATGTGTGTGTAATGGTGTTTTTAGACTACAAGGGTGCTAGATCTACCTTCTAATGCTTCAAAATGTGGCTAAGCAAGCTTCAATCACGAGAGAGAATGGAGTGTGGTGTTCTTGGAGCTCCTTTGTGCCTCAAACCTTCAAGATCTTCAATAATAAACTTCCCAAGATGCAACCATGGCTTCCAAAGGTCCCTTGAAGTAATTATGGCGTTGTGGGACTAGATTCAGACGTTATGGAGGTTTAAATAGAAGGATTTACGTGTAGGATTGGGTAAAAGAGGTATGGTGTGGTAATCATGAGATTTAAAATATTTTTAAGTGTCAGAGTAGTCAGGCGTATCGCCTGACGTTGACCACCAAGGCCAGGCGTTACGCGCGGGACAGACAGATGAGAGGCGTTCCCTCCTCATCCGCGCGTATCGCCTGGGTAGGGATCCTCGGGTCAGGCGTACCGCCTGGACCCTAGATCCGGCCCAATTTGGCCCATTTTCATGTTTTGATCCATTTTTCGCGTAATTTTCGATTACGAGTATCGTTTCTCGACATATGGACATCGTTCTACTAACTTAGGTTCCCCGGAATCTAATGTGCAGTGAAAGTGTTCTGTGGTTTGATCCGTTCACCAACGTTCGTTATTCAAGACACGTGTTAGAGATGTGCGATAGTTCCTTGAACCAACGGTGTGTTTGGTCTGTTCTGCCACGTGTCACACTAAATACAATTATTCTAGTGCCACGTATGAAATAATAATAAACATTATTATTAAAATAATATAAGCGCTGACCTGGAATTTGCGAGGTGTCACATCATCCCCTAGTTAATAGGAATTTCGTCCCGAAATTCAGTTCGTGTTGCTGGTGTTAGTCTGGTTGGAGAATAGGTGAGGGTATTTCTGTTTCATCTGGTCCTCTCGCTCCCAGGTGTATTCCGGTCCTCGCCGTGAGTTCCAACGAACTTTTACAATTGGTATTTTACTGAGTTTCAACTTCTTGATTTCCCGATCCATGATTTCCACCGGTTCCTCAACGAAGTGAAGTTGTTCATCAATCTGGATTTCCTCCAAAGGAATTGCGAGCGTCTCGTCCGATAAGCATTTCTTGAGGTTCGAAACATGAAACACATTGTGTACGCTACTCAATTCATGTGGTAGCTGTAGTTCGTAGGCTACGGGGCCTATTCGTTTAATGATTTCAAATGGTCCGATATAACGAGGATTTAACTTTCCCCGCTTCCCGAATCGGATCACTCCCTTCCAAGGTGAGACTTTAAGAAGTACTCGGTCTCCCACTTGGAATTCCAAAGGCTTGCGCCTTTTATCGGCATAGCTTTTCTGTCGATCCCGAGCTGCTGCCATTCGGTTACGTATCTGCACAATCTTTTCAGTTGTTTCGTGCACGAGCTCAGGTCCGGTCAGTTGGCTTTCACCAACTTCTGCCCAACAAAGTGGTGATCTGCATTTACGTCCATAAAGTGCCTCAAAAGGTGCAGCTCCGATGCTGGTGTGATAACTGTTATTGTAAGAGAATTCCACCAAAGGTAGGTGAGTCTCCCAGCTGTTACCGAAGTCAATCACACAGGCCCGAAGCATGTCTTCTAGGGTTTGGATGGTTCGTTCACTCTGACCATCCGTCTGTGGATGATAAGCAGTGCTCATATCCAATCTCGTCCCGAGTGCCTTGTGTAAGGACTTCCAAAAGTGTGCCGTGAAACGGCTGTCTCGGTCTGATATAATAGAGATTGGGACTCCGTGTCTGGATACGATTTCCTTCAAGTAGATTTGGGTTAACTTTTCCAACTTATCAGTTTCCTTAATCGGCAGGAAGTGTGCCGATTTCGTGAGTCGGTCTACAATAACCCAGATGGTATCGCAACCACTTGTTGTCTTTGGCAGCTTGGTGATAAAATCCATGGATATCTGTTCCCATTTCCATACTGGAATTTCTGGCTGTTGGAGTAACCCTGACGGTTTCTGATATTCGACCATAACTTTGGAGCAAGTCAGACACTTACTCACATAGGTTGCGATTTCTGATTTCATATTAGGCCACCAATAAGTTGTCTTTAGGTCGTGGTACATCTTGTCAGAACCTGGATGTACCGAGTATCGACTCTTGTGAGCTTCATCCATCACTACTTCTCTCAATCCTCCGTAGCGTGGAATCCAAATTCGGTCCATCAGATAGTAAGCTCCGTCGTTTTTCTGTTTCATCTGTTTATCCATACCCCGCATAGCTTCGAGGATAAGGTTTTCCTTTTTCAGAGCTTCTTGTTGTGCGACTCGAATCTGATTAGGTAGCTCAGAATGAATGGTAAGTTGTAGTGCTCGTACGCGTTTGATTGTTTCCTTTCTGCTTAACGCATCGGCTACTACATTGGCTTTCCCGGGATGATACTTGATTGCACAGTCATAATCACCTATCAACTCGACCCATCTGCGTTGTCTCATGTTTAGCTCCTTTTGGTCGAAAATGTGCTGCAGGCTCTTATGATCCGTGAATATAGTGCACTTGGTGCCGTACAGATAGTGTCTCCAGATCTTCAATGCAAATACTACGGCTCCTAATTCCAGATCATGGGTCGTGTAATTTTTCTCGTGCACTTTCAATTGTCGTGACGCATAAGCTATGACCTTCTCGCGTTGCATCAGTACACAACCGAGTCCTTGCTTCGACGCGTCGCAGTAGACTACAAAGTCTTCGCACCCGTCTGGTAGTGATAGAATTGGTGCACTGCACAACTTCTGCTTCAACAAGTCAAAAGCAGCTTCTTGTTTTTCTCCCCATTCAAACTTCTTGTCTTTATGCGTAAGGGAAGTTAATGATTGCGCAATCTTCGAAAATCCCTCGATAAACCGCCTGTAGTACCCGGCCAATCCCAAGAACTGTCGTACCTCTGTTGGAGTCTTAGGTGCAGTCCAGTTCTTGATTGCCGCAATCTTAGTTGGGTCTACATGTATCCCTTTCGCGTTTACTACGTGCCCAAGGAACTGAACTTCGCGAATCCAGAAATCACATTTGGAGAATTTCGCGTACAATTGTTCCTTCTTCAGTAGTTCTAAGACACGTCTCAAGTGTTCGGCATGTTCTTCTCGAGTCTTAGAATAGATCAGGATGTCATCAATGAATACGATTACGAACTTGTCGAGATATGGTTTACACACCCGATTCATGAGATCCATGAATACGGCCGGTGCGTTAGTCAGTCCAAAAGGCATTACCAGAAATTCGTAATGTCCGTACCGTGTTCTGAAGGCTGTCTTCGGTATATCTCCTTCTTGTACTCTGAGTTGATGGTAACCAGATCTTAAATCGATTTTTGAATAGTAGCTTGACCCTTGCAACTGATCAAACAGGTCGTCTATTCGCGGTAAAGGGTATCGATTCTTGATCGTCACCTTGTTCAGTTCTCGGTAGTCTATACACATACGGAATGAACCGTCTTTCTTCTTCACAAACAAGACCGGTGCTCCCCAAGGTGAGAAACTCGGTCGGATAAATCCTTTATCCAACAACTCCTGAAGTTGATTGGATAGTTCTTGCATTTCAGTAGGAGCCAATCGGTATGGTGCCTTAGCTATCGGTGCTGCTCCTGGTGTTAGATCTATCTGAAACTCCACTTGTCGTGCTGGTGGTAGTCCCGGTAGATCGTCAGGAAAGACTTCCGGATAATCGCGAACAATAGCGATGTCCTCGATCTTCCGTTCCTTCTTTGGTTGTTCGGTGATAAGAGCTAAGATAGCCGTGTATCCTTTCCTCAAATATTTGTTTGCCTTCATGCAAGACATGATGTTTAATGGTATTCCGCGCCGTTCCCCTTGAATTGAAATCTGCTCTCCACTTGACAATGTAATTCGCACGATCTTCTCATTGCACACGATCTCGGCGTGATTTGCAGATAGCCAATCCATTCCAATCACCACGTCGAAGCTCCCGAGAGTTACCGGCATCAAGTCAATCATCAGCTGATGGGTTGCTAGTGTCAAAACACACCCCTTGAGGATGTGTTGTGTTTCAATCAGCTTGCCGTCCGCTAACTCTACGGTGTACTTATAGTCTAGTGGTGTTGGTGCCATATCAAACAGTTTACTAAATTCACTAGATATAAAACTTCTATCGGCACCGGTATCAAATAATATGCTAGCATAAACATTATTTAAAAGAAACGTACCGGTGACGACATTGGGGTCATCTTTAGCTTCACCCGATCCAATTACGAATGCTCTTCCCCTTGCCGGGTTGCCTCCAGTGTTCTTGTTTTGTGGGCAATCTCGGCGCATATGCCCTGGCTTCCCGCAAGTGAAACATCCCTTTAAGGTGTCATTTTTGTTGAGATTTGGATTGGGGTTTGATCGACATTCTTTAGCCAGATGTCCATTTCTACCACAGTTGGTGCACTTGCCCTTTTTGCATGGGCCAAAATGATGATAGTTGCAGATGTTGCATTTTGGGCTGTTGCCCTGATATCCTCCCTTACCCTGAGTGTTCGGTTGGGTGGCAGTGAAAACCTTGGCAGGTGCAGGCCGGTGTTGGGTCGGTTGCTGAGGTGAGAAGGTGCGGTTGTTACTGGGCTCCCACTTTCGCTTGGGTTCTTGGGGTTTCAGATGTTCACCCCTTTTAGGTAGCTTTCCCTGGGCTACTGCCTGGTCAGTCAGTTTGTGTGCCAAGCGAATCAGTGGTTGAATAGTAGAGTGGTCGGAAGCAGTGACCGTGCTCTGGATTTGTTCCGGCAATCCACTGATAAATTGCTCAATCTTCTTGTACTCCGGCGTCACCATCGCCGGGCACAGCTTGCACAGTTCATGAAACCGAGTACAGTACTTCTCGATTTCTGATCCTACCATTTTGTGCACCCAGAACTCTTCCTCCAGTTTCCTAATTTCATCCCGAGGACAGTATTCTTCGTGGAGCATCCTGGTGAAGTTGTCCCACGGAATTGAGTTTGCGGTGTCCAGTCCAAGGGTTTGGACATGAGTGTTCCACCAGGTGAGGGCGGGTCCCTCCAGTGTTCCCGTGGCGTATTTTACCCGGTTTTCATCCGAGCATTCAGCTATAGAGAAAACTGACTCCAGCTTCTCTATCCAACGAAGCAGTCCCACGGCTCCTTCAGTACCTTGAAACTTGTGAGGGTGGCAGCTCAGGAACGCCTTAAACGAGCATCCCTTCGTCGCTCCCCCGTGGGATCCTGTGCGTCGGGGTTCAATGCAACGTGTTAGTGTCTAGACTGTCTATACTATGTTAGTCATGTTAGGCAAGAGTTAATACCATTGTTAGTACCACTCGTCTCGCTGGCGTGACGGTTGGCCTCGTACTCCGCGAGTACCTTGTTGAATTTGCGTTCGACCATCATGTCGATTCGTGCCTTTTCTGCCTTACGTTTGAGTCGAAGGGCATGGGTTCCTCTTCCGGACATGTTTCTATATGGAAAGGTTAGGATGTTAGTTAGCATAAGTTAGAGTGTTAGTCAATGGTTAGGTCAGATGTCATGTTAACAATAGTCATATCCATGATATATATAAGCAACAAAGTAAAGCATCTTTCCATTAATGATAATAAGTTTGTGTACAATATTTTCCAAAAGAGATGCTACAAAATTTGCACGAGCACATCCCGCTCGGCTAAGTGATACAAAAGTAGAATACTGAAATAGAAATCCTAACTAGACAATCGTGGAGTGTGAATCTCCACTATCAGCAGGGCCATCATCGTCATCCTCATCAGGATCCTCGTCTGGATCCTCATCAAAATCTTCCTCATCGAGATCCACCGGCTCGAATTGGGGTTCTGGCTCAGGCTGTGGCTCCACAATAAACTGTTCGACCCATGCATTTAGCATGGCATCGCTTGCCTGGATCATGGCAAGATTCTCCTCGTTTGCGTCCTCCACAGCTGTTAACCGTCCAGCGTGTCCATGTGTCACTGCGGCTAAGAAATCCTGTTGCTCCTCGAGCAACGTAGTCCTATCATGGATGTCGGCGACCTCAGTAGTGACCTCCTCCTGTCGCTGGATCACATCCTGAGTCCTAGCGACCAAGTCATCCTGCGTCCCTTCGACGCGTGCGAGTCTTTCCTCCAATTTATCCACGCGTTTCTGGAGATGCTGATTATGCTCCAAGAGATCCCTAAACCCATCAGTCATCACGCGTAGCTGGCAGGACTCACGTCTATAACGCGAGATCAGTGCAGCGAATGCCCGCTCCATATGCATTCCAATAGGTGGTAGTGATGGTCCAGTAGATGCGTCACCTAACAAAGGTAACTTAGGTACTCTCTCTTCCCTTGCCCAAACAGCAAGGGTGGTAGGGTACCAGTCCCATGGTCCCCTGCTGGTCGAGGGTCGAAGTCTCTTGGACTCCTGAGAATATACCTGCTCCACTATCTCCTGAATCTTCTGCTTGTCCTCCTCAGTAAGCTCATACTCATACGAGCGTTTCCCCGTGTCTTTCCCTTTCGGATCTTTGTTATTGTCCATCCTGTAAGTTCTAAGTCAGTCAGTATTAATTTACAGTGATAACAATAATATAAGTGTGAAAATTCTAAGTGTAGTGTCTAATGTAGAGCAGTGGCTATAGTCTAAGTTTACTATATGCAAACCTAGTTCCCTATAACCAAGGCTCTGATACCAGTCTGTCACACCCCCAAATTCCCACTCGTGGTGTCAGTCCACGTGGGTGTGACGTGGCCAGGATCACAGCTCATGGTCATATAGAACGACTCTATATGAGTTTCACATTCACACAGATTTGCAAAATAACATAGTTTCATTTAATATGCAGCGGAAAATGTTTCAACATCATAAGTAAATAAGTTTGCAGCGGAAAGTAAATTGTTTAACAGACACTACATAGTTTAAATTGTTTTAAAACACATCCAATGCACACAATGCCTAGGACAAGAGTCTATATGCAAGCCAGACTCCTTAAAGCTTCCTTGTGCGCATCCTAGCGTGTGCTCCATTAATTACCTGAGAATACATGCGAAAAGTGTCAACTAAAAAGTTGGTGAGTTCACAGGTTTAGACAGACTGAAAAGTAAACAGACATATACTGGGTATGTTAAGTTTAGTTGTTGGATACTACGATCCGTGGAGTGTGTCAGTTCATCTTACCGAAACTAGACTGTTTCCGTTTGCCTCCGCGAGTCATCGCTGAACTCACAATTCACATCGAAATTACACTCGTTATGACCTCCAGTCAACATTGGTGCCGAGTGGGGCTAGTCAAACCCAGTAGTACTACGTAATTACGACTCGTTTGTTTACACAACTAACGGTAAGGATAAGTGAGGACTTTAAGCGATAATAGTTACACTCGAAAATGGTTTTCACAACATACCAGTCATATATCTAAAACAGTTGCATTGTATTCTCACCCCCATAGTTTAGCAAAACAGTTAAAGAGTAAAAGTGGGGCCGTAAACTCACCTGAGTTAAGTAGTGCGTGTTCTTCACGAGAACAGTGTAGCTCGCCGGCTAGTGGTTACCTATATCACATAGGTACCATAAGTTTGTGTTTGCATACATGTGGGTCTCACGAGACCGTGTTTGAGTTCAACAACTCCAAGTTGTTTTGTGGGTCGCGTTGACCGTGTTTGACCGTGTTGATCGTGTTTGACCTAACGACCCGTTGGTGACGGTTTTGGATCAAGTGTTCGTGTAACGTGCGGTTTTGTGTCGTGTGAGGTGTACGGATACCAAAAATCACTTTCGTGAGGAAACTTACTATTTATAGTAAGTTCCTACTTTAAGAAAGTTTCCACATTTGGCAAATCAAGCAATAAATCATAATCCGATTATTCTATTATACATATTTATCCTAAGTGAGCATGTTATCACATAGCACATAGTTACACATAGCCGGTTTAGCATAGTTGGCGCGTAAATGTTTCTATAATCCGTATGTTACAAAATAAGCATGTGTCACTAAGTCTAGCTAAAAATCTCATCTTAATATCGTCATCCTAGTTCAAATAACCGTTAAATCATATTCATTACAACAAACCTGCCATCATTTATAGACTTTGTGAAATAAAGTTACTATTCATGGTACTATTCATAATAATCATATATTTTGTGATTTAACAATTTTACACATCAATAATCATCCTTTTAGTTTCTAAACATCATTTTGAACATAACCTATAGATATAACCACATGCATTAAGCCATTTCATCATAAATCAACATTTCATGATATTAAAGTTACCACAATTTGTAAAAATCACATTTTGACATATCTTACTATTCATAACACTTCTAGATCCCATAAATCATATCCAATAACATTTCAATATCAAACCTCATGAATCTCCACCTATATCATACATACATGTTGCTAGAACCATCATTTTTATCAATATGACCATTATATCATAACAACGTCCTCATGAAATGTAAAAATACATCATACTAACATCATAGATCATCAATATTCATACTCAAATCAACAAACCCAGATTCAAAGTGATAGAAATTCGTGTATATGAAGTTCATGCATTTGTATGTGGGTGTGTGAGCTTGCATGTGTGTGTAATGGTGTTTTTAGACTACAAGGGTGCTAGATCTACCTTCTAATGCTTCAAAATGTGGCTAAGCAAGCTTCAATCACGAGAGAGAATGGAGTGTGGTGTTCTTGGAGCTCCTTTGTGCCTCAAACCTTCAAGATCTTCAATAATAAACTTCCCAAGATGCAACCATGGCTTCCAAAGGTCCCTTGAAGTAATTATGGCGTTGTGGGACTAGATTCAGACGTTATGGAGGTTTAAATAGAAGGATTTACGTGTAGGATTGGGTAAAAGAGGTATGGTGTGGTAATCATGAGATTTAAAATATTTTTAAGTGTCAGAGTAGTCAGGCGTATCGCCTGACGTTGACCACCAAGGCCAGGCGTTACGCGCGGGACAGACAGATGAGAGGCGTTCCCTCCTCATCCGCGCGTATCGCCTGGGTAGGGATCCTCGGGTCAGGCGTACTGCCTGGACCCTAGATCTGGCCCAATTTGGCCCATTTTCATGTTTTGATCCATTTTTCGCGTAATTTTCGATTACGAGTATCGTTTCTCGACATATGGACATCGTTCTACTAACTTAGGTTCCCCGGAACCTAATGTGCAGTGAAAGTGTTCTGTGGTTTGATCCGTTCACCAACGTTCGTTATTCAAGACACGTGTTAGAGATGTGCGATAGTTCCTTGAACCAACGGTGTGTTTGGTCTGTTCTGCCACGTGTCACACTAAATACAATTATTCTAGTGCCACGTATGAAATAATAATAAACATTATTATTAAAATAATATAAGCGCTGACCTGGAATTTGCGAAGTGTCACACATGTGTAGTTTATTTGACACACAAATGTCATTAAAAATGCAAGAAAAATCGTTTTTTTAACCGGACCCTATAAGTGTGTATCTACACACGTGTGTAACCCCCGGTTACTATTCAACATTTTAAAATAATATCAGAGTTGGTCCCAGTAAATTTTTCATTTTCAAACCTTGTTTAACCCTCTTTATTTAATAATATTAAACAAAGTTTAACGCAAACGCAAACGTGTCACACATTTTACAATACTTATTTACATAAGTAAGTTTAAACCAAAATTTCAAACGTTTGCAACAAGGTTTATCTGTTCGATTCCCAGTCCACCTCGATCCTTACAGCCGTGTACGTCATTTTTGACATACAAACATCACACAATAATTCCCATTAGTTCATAAGAACTAAGTAAGTAAACCCCAATGGTTTCTCAACAATAAAATGTAAAAATACATTTCTCACAATCAACATTCAACTGAGTCATTTCTATTCGAATTGACTCTCACAATATAAAATATCACATTACCAATCATCAACTATTGCTCACAATAGTTTAATCAATATTACACTATGGGGTTCACATTCCTGTGCTTCCACCATAGCCAATTGCCAGCACCTCTGGCTATCCACCATTGTGGAGTCATAAATAATTCAAGTCTTAAGATGTTCACCAACCGGTACTTCCATCTAAGACTATTGACAGCACCTCTGTCTATCCACCATTGTGGAGTCATATATAATTCAAGTCTTAAGATGTTCACCCACCGGTATTTCCATCTAAGACAATTGACAGCACCTCTGTCTATCCACCATTGTGGAGTCATATATAATTCAAGTCTTAAGATGTTCACCCACCGGTACTTCCATCTAAGACAATTGCCAGCACCTCTGGCTATCCACCATTGTGGAGTCATATTTATTTAGTCTAAGATGTTTACCCACCGGTACTTCCATCTAGACAATTGCCAGCACCTCTGGCTATCCACCATTGTGGAGTCATATATAATTCAATCAAATTACTTTGATGTTCACCCAACCGGTACTTCCATCATAGAAGTCCCACACTATTATTTACCAAGGTATTGGATTTATCATAGGTTGTTGAACTTTTATTATTCAACATTCCCCTATCACCAATGCCATATTTATTATATAATTTATTCAACAACAATTTCAATATTTATTATGTGATGTCATAGTTGTGGGATTACTTACCTTAATCAGATAAGGGATTAGCAACTGCAGGCTCCTTTCCTGCTCTATGACTAGTGGTTTGATTTCCACTACCACCACCTAGTTGCAAAATACATATATACAACTAGTTTCAACACATATAACACATACAATCAAGTTCAACACACTTGACTGATTTGACTTGCTCAAAGTCAATTTATCACATAACTGACTCTATCTTACTACGTTTAGCAAGTTTTAGTCAATTATCACACTTATTCATATTTCATGCCTTCCCAGGCAATTTATCAAATAATTGATGTTCATTATATTAGTTACGATCTTTAATCACTTTTATTATTCAATTTTTATTTTTTTAGATCATAACTATTAATAATGGTAACATCAATTCATCAAAATCATCATTTAATCTATGGATTATAATCCATAATTTATTTGAAATCATATTCAACCCATCCTGCTAGTTATCCTACCATGATATGGGTTTCATAACAACCGGACATTATCCCGGCTTCAAAACGAAGATTTCACCGTCAAAATATCAAGTTCTTCGTTTCTAACAATCCCTAGTTATCAACTAGGCAATAATCAATACCCATAATCATATTATTACAATCAAAACTAGATTTAATCCACACAATATTAAACTAGTAGGATAAAACAAACCGTTACCTGATCTGACGGATTTCTACGGTTAAAATAACGATCGGGACTTGAAAACACGATCCTATGCGCGATCTGGATGATTAGAAGCCTTTGAAATGGAGTTTTTAGGCTTAGAAATGGTAGGTTTTCGTCTGGAGTCAAGAACAGGTCGAAGATAAGAGAATAGCTGCGTAAAAATTGCGATCTGATCTTTAAAAATGCTTTAAACCGACATATGACGTGGGGCGTACCGCCCCAGCCCAGCGTTTGGCGTGGGGCGTACCGCCCCAGGGAGTTTTCAGCAATTTTTTTAATTTTTAATTTCTTTTCGCGATTCCGGACAATCCGTAACTCCGTTTCGCGCACGGTTTTCGCCCACGTTCATCATTTTTCACATACTATCAATCCCCAATAACAAAAGTTACTAAATCCTCTTGGATTTCAAGCACGACCAAATGTGCTCTTGCCATTAATGACGTAATTCTTACATATTTTCAAATCACAACAACCACAATCGTTTAATTAACGATTATTCACACTACATTCATTATTAAAAACCGGTTGTTACAAATCTCCCCTCCTTACAAAGGTTTCGTCCCCGAAACCGATTAAACCTCAAAAAGGAAAGGATAATACTTTCTCATTTCATTTTCCGACTCCCACGTAACTTCAGAACCGGTTCTATTTTTCCACTGAACATTCACCTGGCTCAATGATTTATTTCTAAGTTGCTTGACTTTTCGGTCAAGTATTGCCACTGGCTTTTCCACATAATTCAACTTGTCATCAATTTCTATATCTTCCAGTGGTACGTATGCAGATTCATCTGCTAAACATTTTCGTAAGTAAGAAACGTGGAACGTGTTATGTATTCCACTTAACTCTTCAGGTAGCTCTAGGCGATAAGCAACTTCACCAACACGAGCTATGATTTTAAATGGTCCAATAAAGCGTGGACTTAATTTTCCTCGCTTACGAAAACGTATAACACCTTTCCACGGTGAGACTTTTAACAACACAAAATCTCCTACCTGGAATTCAATGGGCCTTCTACGCTTGTCAGCGTATGATTTCTGACGGTCTTGAGCCGCCTTCAGATGGGCACGGATCTGATCTATCCGTTCATTGGTAGCTTTAACAACATTTTTGTGTGCGAGTTCACGCTGCCCAACTTCTCCCCAACAAACGGGAGTTCGACATTTTCTCCCATATAGCATCTCATAAGGAGGCATTCCAATGCTGGAATGATAACTATTATTATACGAGAACTCTGCTAAAGGTAGATAATCATCCCAACTGCCCCCAAAGTCAATAATGCACGCCCGTAACATATCCTCCAGGGTCTGAATGGTTCTCTCACTTTGTCCATCAGTCTGAGGATGATACGCGGTGCTTAACAACAGTTTTGTTCCTAATTCTTCCTGAAAATTTCTCCAAAATCGAGAAGTAAATCGAGTATCTCGATCAGAGATAATGGTTACAGGCACACCATGACGAGACACAATTTCTCGTACATATATCTCTGCCATTTTATCAGAAGAATAGGTCTCATGAATGGACAAGAAATGAGCACTCTTAGTCAACCTATCCACAATGACCCAAATCGTATCACATCCCTTCCTTGTTCTAGGAAGTTTAGTAATTAAGTCCATTGTGATATGTTCCCATTTCCACATTGGGATTTCCAATGGTTGCAACTTACCATAAGGTTTCTGGTGCTCTGCTTTTACCTGCATACAAGTCAAACATTTCGACACATGTTTAACCACATCTCGTTTCATACCTGGCCACCAATAGTTCACCCGAAGGTCACGATACATTTTAGTAGCCCCAGGATGAATTGAGTACTTTGACTTGTGCGCTTCTTCCAACAATGCAGACTTAAGTGGACAAGTGGGAGGTATCCACACTCGACCCCACCTAATTTTTAAACCACGACTATCTTCATCAAGATTATGAACTTGCCCTTTAATCCTGTCTCGTTTCCAATTTTCTTCCTTTAAAGCTTCAGTCTGGGCTTCCTTGATCTGTTCAATTAAACCTGAAGTAATCACAAGCTGCATAGCTTTCACCTTAATTGGTTCATACTCTTCCTTCCTACTCAAGGCATCTGCCACTACATTTGCTTTACCAGGATGATAAAGAATTCACAATCATAGTCCTTGAGTAATTCCAGCCATCGTCTTTGCCTCATATTCAATTCCTTCTGAGTGAAGAAATATTTCAAGCTCTTATGATCAGTGTAAATGGTACACTTTACACCGTACAAATAATGCCTCCAGATTTTTAAGGCAAATACGACTGCTGCAAGTTCTAAATCATGAATAGGATAATTAATTTCATGGGTTTTTAATTGCCTTGAGGCATAAGCAATCACTTTGCCTCGTTGCATAAGAACACAACCCAGACCAAGATAAGAAGCATCAGAATATACCACAAAATCATCAGGACCATCTGGTAATGTCAATACCGGTGCCTGAGTTAATTTGGACTTTAACTCTTGGAATGCTTTCTCTTGGTCATCACCCCACACAAACTTAACATCTTTTCTTGTAAGTTTGGTTAAATATGAAGCAATCTTAGCAAAGTCTTGAATAAATCTACGATAATAACCGGCTAAGCCAAGAAAACTTCTGACATCGGTTGGATTTTTGGGTAGACTCCAATTGGTCACTGCTTGAATCTTAGAAGGATCAACAAGAATGCCATCTGCATTTATCACATGTCCAAGAAATTGGACTTCATGTAGCCAAAAGGCGCATTTAGAAAATTTGGCATATAACTTCTCCTTTCGGAGAGTCTCAAGTACCTCCAGTAAGTGACACGCATGATCACCTTCATTCTTGGAATAAACAAGAATATCATCAATAAAAACGATAACAGATCGATCCAACATAGGACGACACACCCGATTCATCAAGTCCATGAATGCAGCCGGTGCATTAGTCAGCCCAAAAGACATGACAAGAAATTCGTAATGACCATATCGGGTTCGAAACGCTGTTTTAGGAATATCTTCTTCCCTAACTTTAATTTGGTGATAACCCGACCTAAGATCAATTTTAGAGAACCAAGAAGCCCCTTGTAACTGATCAAAAAGATCATCGATCCGAGGCAAAGGATATTTGTTTTTCACCGTCACTTTATTAAGCTCTCGATAATCAATACACATGCGAAAACTTCCGTCCTTCTTTTTAACAAAAAGAACAGGAGCACCCCAAGGCGAGATGCTTGGACGAATAAAACCTTTATCGAGAAGATCCTGCAATTGAGTCATCAACTCTTGCAATTCAGACGGTGCTAAACGATAAGGAGCTTTTGCTGTAGGCTTGGCCCCTGGAATAAGATCGATTCTAAACTCAACATCTCTATCAGAGGGGATTCCCGGTAAATCATTCGGAAAGACATCAGGAAAATCCCTAACAATCGGAACATCCTCCAAACACTTTACTGTTTTCTCAGCATCAATAACATAAGCTAAGAAAGATTGGCCCCCATGATTCATATATTTCATGGCTTTGACCAAAGAACACAAAACAACCCCTCCACGTTTTTCTCCTTGGATGGACAATTCATAACCACTAGGGGTTATCAATTGTATAACTTTGCGATTACAAAGAATATTGGCTTTATAAGAAGATAGCCAATCCATTCCAATAACAACATCAAACTCCCCCAATACCATGGGTATTAAATCAACAACATAATCCTCGTTATTGATCGTAAGCTTACAGTTTCGATAAATATCAAACACACGAAAACTCTTAGAATCAGCAACCTCTACTTCTAACGGTACAGGCAACTTTTCTAAGACAAAAGATGGATGATGCACAAATTTTATAGACACAAAAGATCGATTGGCTCCAGAATCAAATAACACATAAGCATGTATTGAATTAACAGAGAAAGTACCTGTCACTACATCATACGTGACTTTAGCCTCCTCTGCAGAAATCTGGAAAGCTCTCCCTTTTGGTTTGGGCGCTTCCGGTTTCTTTCCCGAGCCTTGAGATTTAAACGATCGGCTATCGTCACTAATCGGTGCTGCCCTCTTAAGTTCAGGGCACTCACTCCTCCTATGACCTGGCTTATAACAATGATAGCACATACTAGGATGGCTCAAACACTGGGTTGCCAAATGTCCCGGCTTCCCACATTTATAACAGACAACAAGCCTAACATGACATTCACCTGCGTGCATCCTTCCACAGTTGGGACAAGGTTTAGGAAAGACAGGCTTTTTAAATGATTTAACAAACTTCGCCTTTTTGGATGAATGATGTCGACGGAGCTTAGCTAATAAACTAACTAAAAACCGACTCTAAAACTAGACAAAAAGTAATAAATCTAGACTCTCTAAAACCTAAGCTACCGACAGGCAAGTGTACCTATCGTATGTAGCAAGACAAAAGTAAGTCCGGATATCGAACCCACAGACTTCTACAGACTGTACTAACTAGACTCAAGGACTTATCTATACAAAATTTGTACTTAACTAAAATAATAATAAAGAAGGGGGGTTTTCTAGTAAAACTAATAATGACTTAAATAGACTAAAACAGACGAGCAAACAAAGACTAAATCAGAGGAGAAAAAGAAACACTACCTAGGCTTGAATCATATACATGCTTGACAAGGTTCTATCGAGGATTGGAACTAATGTGATACCGGGATCTTATAATACTAAACTCACAGGAAATCTAGAGCACCCTCGACCCTTCTCAAGGATAGTCAACTAAAGTTCCTACAAGCCGTTAAACCACCGGATACATGGATTTCCCTCACAGGTCATCCAACTATTTATGAAATATCCACTAGATTATCTACCTCACAGTATAATAATCTCAAAACACCTAAGAAATAACCGTTAAACAATCTACCTCACGGCGCGACAGTTACAGTTCACTTAAATGCTAGGGACAACTTGGATTTTCCTATTGGACTCAATAAACAAGGTTTAATAGACAAATTAGATTGATCTTCTCACGAAGGCTCTAACCTAGCAATCTAAAAACCAAGACTTATCGACAACTTCTCACCTCACGGCTATTAAAGTTAGTTGCACATCTTAATCGTCTAAAACATAACAAAACATTCCTATGAATCACTCGGCCTAAGCAACTCATCCACTAATCAAGAACACACAGTAATTGATTCTAGCATGCACCTATTTCGCGACAGACAATCGCCAAGACACATGAGGAACATAACATCAATCATTCAACAATCAAAGACATACATACACATCCAATATTCAAAACCAAATCTTTAAATCATAAATCCATCACATCATATTGTTCCAAAACCGAATCAAACCAAAATCAAACATGCATAATCTTCTAACCTAGATAGTTCTAAAAGTTTAGCCACTAAACATCATATGAAAACAAACCATAATCTGTTTAATGTAAATGAAAAACATAGGAATCGAATAAAAACAAAGAAACCGAATAAACCGAATGATGAACACCCGATATCTTCGATCCTAAGCCTTGATTCTTCAATCCTTAGCTTCCAAAACCTCCAAAATCACCTCTTGGTCGCCTCTGCCGTCTCTCCTATTCGATGATAACCTAAAAATCCCGTCTCCAGCCGTTTTAATGAAAAGAAATCGTTTTTCTGAATTTTTCCCCGCGTCGCGTACCGCGACACACACAGACACACCCGTCGCGTAGCGCGACGGGTTTCGCTACCCGACAAAATAGTCGGGTCAAACCCGCAATCATTAAAAAGGGTAAAATGGTAATTTCCACCTGTCGCGTAGCGCGACAGGGTTTCTTGAGGGCCTCGCGATACGCGAGGGACCTAAAATCCAGCTTTTGTCTTCTTTTGTTCTCGGGTCTGTTCTCGTCCAACCTGGAGCTCGTTTTCTTGATCTTTTGTGCTAAAATGACATGTTTATTACCTGCAAGCATGAAATTACCAAATTGTGAAGAACCAGCATAAATCGACTCTAAAAACTAGTAAACTAAACAGAAACTCAATAGAAACAAATGGAAAAACAGATGTGTTTTGCAACACATCACATCCCCACACTTATCTCTTTTTCGTCCCTGAAAAAGACTTATGCAAAAATCTGGGATCATAGCTAAATAAGATAGTTTCTACACAATTAACATAGTCAATTTAAAATTCAACGCTTTGGAAAAGATTGCAAGTATTGTTATCCTATTAAACCCATACTGATTATTCTTGTCCCTCAATCATGGTTCATTAAGTTCATGTTTTACATTTCATTTCATTTGACCCACACTTTGGAAATTTAAAATCAAATCAATCCTGGATTCTAGCTTTCAAGTCATCTTTACATATAAACAAACAAGAAATTTCTCAAATCAGATTTTTAAAATGGAAACAGATGGAAGCGTGAGCATTTTTCTTTTATTTTTCAATCCATTGAATTTAACTTAGTGGTGTTTCAACCAGGCTGCAACCCGGCGTGTGACACATAAGTTTTTAATCCAACTTCTTTTCTTTTATTTTTTCTTTTTACTCAGCTTATTTGGTGAAGTGGGGGCGCCATAAGACTCGGATTTATTCTCATAAAAAGAACACTTATGTGCCAAACAAAAATCAGATTTTCAAAACTCTTACTTGTTATTATGCAAAAATTCATTTACAACTAGAAACCAGTTTCATTAATTCCAAATGCCCAAGATGTTTCTTATGAAAATCATGTATTTAAGTAAGATTATACCAATTCTAGGGAACAAAACAACCAATTGAGCCTACTTACACATCCCATAACCAAAACATAAAACCCAAACCAACAAATTAACTATGAAAGAAACCACAAAACCCATCTTTTCTATCATTTCCCATCATGCTTTTGCAACCAACTTAAACAAGGACAAGAAAGATCTAAGCTAAAGATGTAAAAACAAAATAAAAATAAAAAAAAATTTTCAAAAATTTTCAAAAATTTTGACTCAAAAACTTAAGTAAACTAAAATTCAAAAACTAACTAAAAGAAAACTAGACTAAAGCAAAGTTTCCCATCCCCACACTTAAACTTTACATTGTCCCCAATGTAGAGAATAAGGAAAACCAAAAGAAAACTAAAAACTGAAAATGACTTAGCTGGTTAACGAGAAAACTGTCGAGTGCCAATCTTTCCACGAAGCTCCACAATCTACAACTTTTGCTCCGCAGGCTATAAACAATGCAAACAAAAATCTACACAAAACAAAGATCAAGCAAGCATTAACACGTCCAAAGAAAAACAATGATAACCATGATTAAGCCCAACCACAAACCGACCTTACCAATTAACTAAAATTAATAAAGAAAAACAAATCACACAAAGAAAATTAAAAGCTAACTAAAAATTTGAAAAACATCAACTCAATGCAACAAAAATGAATTTAGGAAGTCTCCTATGTAGTGAATACGATATAGGAGAGCTAAATTAGGGGTAAAATTTGAAAACTAGGGTTTTTAAACATTTAAAAACATTCCAGGACCCGTCGCGTACCGCGACAGATTTTTGAATTTCCGTCGCGATACGCGACAGAAGTTTGACCCGCGAAGTTGACCAAATTCTCGCGTAGCGCGACATATGTCCCTGTGGGTGTCGCGTAACGCGACGATGTCATTTTTCCAGAAAGTTTCCGGATTTTTCATGCCTTAGCCAACATTTTCACCCCTAAAACACCAAAACATCCTAAAACCCTTCTAAGGCAGAGAAAAAACATACCTGGTGGCTCCAATTCATTATCATGGCATCAAATTGATTAAAAACCTGCAAAACAAATTAAAACAAACAAAAACGAAAGCAAACAAACGAAAATGAACACACGAAAAACTAAAATCCACAAACTATACACTTGGGAGTTTAACCCAAGAGCTCAAAATCATCAACTCAGATGGGAGGATCCAAAGAGATCTCCTCCCCTACAATCTCATCAAGACCACAATCACCAACATCCCATGGTCCTCCTCTCATGACTTCATTCACACCTACATCATGATTCATTAACTCACTCTCATCTTTATGGACTAACTCACCACCGGCCCTCATAGACTTTGCCACCTTCAAACAAACGCTCTCATCACCCACTCTAAAAGTGAGTTTTCCTTCATACACGTCTATTATCGCCTTGGCGGTGCGCAAGAATGGGCGCCCCAGAATGATGGGAACCACCGTGTCCGCCTCCATGTCCATCACAACAAAATCTACGGGAAACACAAACTTATCCACTTTTACTAAGACATTCTTCAAAATCCCCCGTGGACACTTCACCGACCGATCCGCCAACGACAAGGTCATGCGTGTGGGGGACAAGTCACCAAGTGCTAGCTTCTCGTACAGAGAATATGGCATCAAATTGATGCTAGCCCCTGAGTCCGCCAGAGCATACCTCCTCACATCGTCTCCAAATAAGCACGGGATAGTAAACATTCCCGGATCTGCAAGCTTTTCGGGAAGCTTGTTTAAGATCACCGCAGAACAACCCGCACTCAATGGTACGTTGGCTACCTCTCCCAAACGGTCCTTAGACTTCAGCAATTCTTTTAGAAACTTAGCATATTTAGGAATACGCTGAAGAACATCAATGAGTGGGAGATTGATCTTCAATTGTCTGAACATATCAAGGAAGTGCCCGTATTCCTTCGCGTGCTTTTGATTAGTTAAGCGCGCGGGGTAAGGAACACGGGTAAAATCAATCTCCGGTGTAGGTTTACACATGACCGGCTTCTTCCCAACTACCGGTTTCTCAACGGGAAACTCACTGTTAGGTGCGGTACTTGCTGGGACTAGCCTCGTTTGCACCCTCCCAGGAGTCTCCATTTCAATCTCCTCATCGACCGGTTCCTCCTCATCTACATCAACCGGTGGGATCACTCTCTCGCTCTCCTCAACCTCTACTAACACGGGTGGCATGAACACCTCTCCTCTACCTCCTCCAGAACGAGTAGTGACCGCCTTAACGTGGGCGTTTGGGTTGGTTTGGGGCTGACCCGGGAACTGGCCTTGGGGCCGTTCATCCAACCGTTTGGCAATGTCACCAACCGTTCTTTGCAAATCAAGGAATGCAGACTGTTGGTTCTTGAGGAGGACATCATGTTCATGTAGGATCTTTTGTGTAGTGGCATCCTTAGCCACTAACTGAGTCAATAACTCCTCTATCCTACCCAAACCACTACCACTACCTGGAGTACTACCCGAACTACCACTAGGCTGACCCTGCCCCTGGTTTTGAGAATAACTATGATGGAAACCAGGGGGATTACCTGAAGATCTATAGGTTTGGTTCTGAGAATTTCCCCAACCGGGGTTATGAGATTGCCCAAATCTACCCTGTCCGCCTACAAAATTAGCCTGCTCCTGGCTCACCAAACACTCAGAAGTGGCATGACCACCTCTACAGATCTCACATCTGTCTACTCTCATCTTCAACTCCTTGACATCCCTAGCTAAAGACTCAAGAGCAGCAGCAACACTAGTGTCCACATTGACGTGGTGAACTCCTCTTGTAGAAGAGGAGGAACTAGCAATAGGAGTGGAATTCCTATTTGATGACCGCTGCTCATGCTCGGCCTGAGCGAAGCTCTCAAAAAGATCATTACATTCGGCCACATCCCTCTTACCCATGAGGTGGCCTCCTGCAGAAGTGTCAAATCTGGCACGAGTCTCATATGTGAGCCCATTGTAGAATTTCTCTACAAGGGCCCATTCAGACAAACCATGCTGGGAGCATCGGCTAAGAAGATTTTGAAACCTTTCCCACGCAAGATAGTAAGGTTCATCAGGGGCCATTCGGAATGAATGGATCTCATCTCTCAGGCGGGCGGCCTTGGCAGGTGGGAAGTACTTTTTTAGAAAAGCATCCCGAAGGCTAACCCAAGTAGTGAAGGTGCCTGGAGGATGAGAATCGAGCCAAGTGGCTGCTCGCCCCGACAAAGAAAAGGGAAAAAGCTGTAGAAAAATCGCATCATTAGTGGCCCCTTGAAGATTAAAGGTACCACAGATACGAGTGAGCTTAGCAAGGTGTGCGGGAGCATCTTCATCATCACGACCGCTGAATTGAGCATTATTGATAGCGTTCATGATATATGAAGGAATCTGCCATGAATTTTCATTCGGGATAGGTGGCAGTAAAATGGGGTTATTAAGCCCCGTGAAACCCGCAGTGGCCTGCTGGTGAACAGTACGACGTGCTGCCATTTGTGGATCAAAAGGCACGCGTGGACTAGAGTGAGTAGAAAAAGTAGAAGAAGAAGACGGTGTGTGCTCAGAAAGATCAACAGAAATGGGAGTAGAAGCACTTACCTCGCTCGTAGAACCCTCAGAGAAGTCCCGCGAATCGCTCCTTGATGGCAAAGAAAGCTCAGGTGGCGGTCCGTGTGAGCGTAGGTGTGGCATACACTACCAAACCTGCAAACAAATAGAAGCAAAATCAAAAAGAAATAGAATAAAAAGAAATATAAGTAAAACTAAAAACAAATATGCACAGACAAGAAAAATAACTAGTTGGCACAATCGACTAAGAAGTCCCCGGCAACGGCGCCAAAAACTTGATGTCGACGGAGCTTAGCTAATAAACTAACTAAAAACCGACTCTGAAACTAGACAAAAAGTAATAAATCTAGACTCTCTAAAACCTAAGCTACCGACAGGCAAGTGTACCTATCGTATGTAGCAAGACAAAAGTAAGTCCGGATATCGAACCCACAGACTTCTACAGACTGTACTAACTAGACTCAAGGACTTATCTATACAAAATTTGTACTTAACTAAAATAATAATAAAGAAGGGGGGTTTTCTAGTAAAACTAATAATGACTTAAATAGACTAAAACAGACGAGCAAACAAAGACTAAATCAGAGGAGAAAAAGAAACACTACCTAGGCTTGAATCATATACATGCTTGACAAGGTTCTATCGAGGATTGGAACTAATGTGATACCGGGATCTTATAATACTAAACTCACAGGAAATCTAGAGCACCCTCGACCCTTCTCAAGGATAGTCAACTAAAGTTCCTACAAGCCGTTAAACCACCGGATACATGGATTTCCCTCACAGGTCATCCAACTATTTATGAAATATCCACTAGATTATCTACCTCACAGTATAATAATCTCAAAACACCTAAGAAATAACCGTTAAACAATCTACCTCACGGCGCGACAGTTACAGTTCACTTAAATGCTAGGGACAACTTGGATTTTCCTATTGGACTCAATAAACAAGGTTTAATAGACAAATTAGATTGATCTTCTCACGAAGGCTCTAACCTAGCAATCTAAAAACCAAGACTTATCGACAACTTCTCACCTCACGGCTATTAAAGTTAGTTGCACATCTTAATCGTCTAAAACATAACAAAACATTCCTATGAATCACTCGGCCTAAGCAACTCATCCACTAATCAAGAACACACAGTAATTGATTCTAGCATGCACCTATTTCGCGACAGACAATCGCCAAGACACATGAGGAACATAACATCAATCATTCAACAATCAAAGACATACATACACATCCAATATTCAAAACCAAATCTTTAAATCATAAATCCATCACATCATATTGTTCCAAAACCGAATCAAACCAAAATCAAACATGCATAATCTTCTAACCTAGATAGTTCTAAAAGTTTAGCCACTAAACATCATATGAAAACAAACCATAATCTGTTTAATGTAAATGAAAAACATAGGAATCGAATAAAAACAAAGAAACCGAATGATGAACACCCGATATCTTCGATCCTAAGCCTTGATTCTTCAATCCTTAGCTTCCAAAACCTCCAAAATCACCTCTTGGTCGCCTCTGCCGTCTCTCCTATTCGATGATAACCTAAAAATCCCGTCTCTAGCCGTTTTAATGAAAAGAAATCGTTTTTCTGAATTTTTCCCCGCGTCGCGTACCGCGACACACACAGACACACCCGTCGCGTAGCGCGACGGGTTTCGCTACCCGACAAAATAGTCGGGTCAAACCCGCAATCATTAAAAAGGGTAAAATGGTAATTTCCACCTGTCGCGTAGCGCGACAGGGTTTCTTGAGGGCCTCGCGATACGCGAGGGACCTAAAATCCAGCTTTTGTCTTCTTTTGTTCTCGGGTCTGTTCTCGTCCAACCTGGAGCTCGTTTTCTTGATCTTTTGTGCTAAAATGACATGTTTATTACCTGCAAGCATGAAATTACCAAATTGTGAAGAACCAGCATAAATCGACTCTAAAAACTAGTAAACTAAACAGAAACTCAATAGAAACAAATGGAAAAACAGATGTGTTTTGCAACACATCAATGAACCTGTGTCTGTTTCAGCCTTTCGTTTATCTCCTCTATCTTCCTGTCGTTTCAATTCCAATTCCCGTTCCCGGGCACAATTTATCAACTCATTAAGTGTCTCACACTTAGAAGGCGTGAGAAATTCCCGGTACTTTGTGTTCAACATAGTATGATACCGGTTTATCCACATCCTTTCAGTTTGAAGGAGGTCTGGACAAAATTTAGCCTTGTCGAAGAAAATAGCAGTGATGGTATCAACACTTTCATCTTTCTGCTGTAGATGCAGAAACTCCTCAGTAATACGATCAATAGCGGCTTGAGGACAAAACCGCTTCAAGAAAAGTTCTTTAAACTGGGCCCACATCAGCCCTTTCATTCTATCTCTGCCTTTTTCCTTCCTCAACAACTCCCACCAATCTTTGGCACGACCTTTCAACTGATTGCCAGCGAACATGACCTCATCAACCGGGTCACAATGACAAGTTTCAAACGTACTTTCAATATCGGATATCCAACGCTGGCTAATCAAGGGATCTACCTCCCCTTTAAACTCAGCTGGCTTACAAGCCATAAATTCTTTAAAAGTAGTTGTCTTAGAAGATTGTTTCATCTCCACTCCAGTTTCAAATTCAGACAACTCTTGATGAAGGAACTCTTTTAAGGAAGACTTAATTTCATCAATATATGTGGGCAAAGCAGCTTCAAAAGCCTTTGCCACCTCTTCCTTCACCATTATTTGAGTTTCAGTGAGTTCCACCTTCTCACTGCTATTCACACCAGATGTATGTTCTTCAGCCATTCGTGGCTGAAATCATATAATTAAACAATCAGTATCATGTATTCACAATATTTAATAATCTTGTACTTATATAGTACATAATCACCTTACCTAATATTCAAAATCATGATACAATCTGACTTAATTAAGGAAACGTTTATGTCCTAAACATTTCATTATATTGGCCAGGCATAATAACATGTTTATCACACACTCGTGCCCTTAATTTCCTCATCTCATTTTATAATTGAGAAGTTCGGTTCACACAATTTATACACACAACAAGGTGTACATATACAATTCAATACATAAATACTAACCTCATATCTCCGGCTTAATGATCGAGGCTGGAATCGAACGTTTAATCACATATCAAGAGCATAAGATTTGAGTTCAAGTGTATTTCTAACACTTGAATCCCTCAAACCAAGGCTCTGATACCAGCTTTGTAACCCCCGGTTACTATTCAACATTTTAAAATAATATCAGAGTTGGTCCCAGCAAATTTTTCATTTTCAAACCTTGTTTAACCCTCTTTATTTAATAATATTAAACAAAGTTTAACGCAAACGCAAACGTGTCACACATTTTACAATACTTATTTACATAAGTAAGTTTAAACCAAAATTTCAAACGTTTGCAACAAGGTTTATCTGTTCGATTCCCAGTCCACCTTGATCCTTACAGCCGTGTACGTCATTTTTGACCTACAAACATCACACAATAATTCCCATTAGTTCATAAGAACTAAGTAAGTAAACCCCAATGGTTTCTCAACAATAAAATGTAAAAATACATTTCTCACAATCAACATTCAACTGAGTCATTTCTATTCGAATTGACTCTCACAATATAAAATATCACATTACCAATCATCAACTATTGCTCACAATAGTTTAATCAATATTACACTATTGGGTTCACATTCCTGTGCTTCCACCATAGCCAATTGCCAGCACCTCTGGCTATCCACCATTGTGGAGTCATAAATAATTCAAGTCTTAAGATGTTCACCAACCGGTACTTCCATCTAAGACTATTGACAGCACCTCTGTCTATCCACCATTGTGGAGTCATATATAATTCAAGTCTTAAGATGTTCACCCACCGGTATTTCCATCTAAGACAATTGACAGCACCTCTGTCTATCCACCATTGTGGAGTCATATATAATTCAAGTCTTAAGATGTTCACCCACCGGTACTTCCATCTAAGACAATTGCCAGCACCTCTGGCTATCCACCATTGTGGAGTCATATTTATTTAGTCTAAGATGTTTACCCACCGGTACTTCCATCTAGACAATTGCCAGCATCTCTGGCTATCTACCATTGTGGAGTCATATATAATTCAATCAAATTACTATGATGTTCACCCAACCGGTACTTCCATCATAGAAGTCGCACACTATTATTTACCAAGGTATTGGATTTATCATAGGTTGTTGAACTTTTATTATTCAACATTCCCCTATCACCAATGCCATATTTATTATATAATTTATTCAACAACAATTTCAATATTTATTATGTGATGTCATAGTTGTGGGATTACTTACCTTAATCAGATAAGGGATTAGCAACTGCAGGCTCCTTTCCTGCTCTATGACTAGTGGTTTGATTTCCACTACCACCACCTAGTTGCAAAATACATATATACAACTAGTTTCAACACATATAACACATACAATCAAGTTCAACACACTTGACTGATTTGACTTGCTCAAAGTCAATTTATCACATAACTGACTCTATCTTACTACGTTTAGCAAGTTTTAGTCAATTATCACACTTATTCATATTTCATGCCTTCCCAGGCAATTTATCAAATAATTGATGTTCATTATATTAGTTACGATCTTTAATCACTTTTATTATTCAATTTTTATTTTTTTAGATCATAACTATTAATAATGGTAACATCAATTCATCAAAATCATCATTTAATCTATGGATTATAATCCATAATTTATTTGAAATCATATTCAACCCATCCTGCTAGTTATCCTACCATGATATGGGTTTCATAACAACCGGACATTATCCCGGCTTCAAAACGAAGATTTCACCGTCAAAATATCAAGTTCTTCGTTTCTAACAATCCCTAGTTATCAACTAGGCAATAATCAATACCCATAATCATATTATTACAATCAAAACTAGATTTAATCCACACAATATTAAACTAGTAGGATAAAACAAACCGTTACCTGATCTGACGGATTTCTACGGTTAAAATAACGATCGGGACTTGAAAACACGATCCTATGCGCGATCTGGATGATTAGAAGCCTTTGAAATGGAGTTTTTTAGGCTTAGAAATGGTAGGTTTTCGTCTGGAGTCAAGAACAGGTCGAAGATAAGAGAATAGCTGCGTAAAAATTGCGATCTGATCTTTAAAAATGCTTTAAACCGACATATGACGTGGGGCGTACCGCCCCAGCCCAGCGTTTGGCGTGGGGCGTACCGCCCCAGGGAGTTTTCAGCAATTTTTTTAATTTTTAATTTCTTTTCGCGATTCCGGACAATCCGTAACTCCGTTTCGCGCACGGTTTTCGCCCACATTCATCATTTTTCACATACTATCAATCCCCAATAACAAAAGTTACTAAATCCTCGTGGATTTCAAGCACGACCAAATGTGCTCTTGCCATTAATGACGTAATTCTTACATATTTTCAAATCACAACAACCACAATCGTTTAATTAACGATTATTCACACTACATTCATTATTAAAAACCGGTTGTTACAACGTGCGGCAACACGCACACACTTATGCACATTTACGATTAACTAAAAACAAAAAATATGATTAACAATGATATGTTAGACTCCAATCTTGCTTATATACTGTCTTCAATAACACATTTAATATTTAGAAGCTAGAACGCTTTATTCAAAACAAGTATGTTATACATAGGAGGATTACCATATACAAAAAAAAAAAATTGGTGAGAAGTGTAACAAGATTTTAGTTTTTTTTTAATTAAACTAATTCAATGATTACCATTAAGTGATTAACTTTAAATTTACAAATTGTGAACTTGTATAAAATAGGCATGCAGGAATGGCAAAAATACAATCAAACATAGTTGAATTTTTTGGGTTAAATTCAATGTTTTCATTATAAAAATAGACATTTAATTAGAGATCTTACTAGTTCATTGGCTGAACCGATTCAATCAATTATACCATATTCAAGAACCACAAGACACTATATATACTTAAAAACAGCAAAAAAATTATAGAATCACAAAAAATCTAAACAAATATAATTAAAATATAAACAAACATAATCATACATTAATAATACAATGTTTGATTTTAATGTTTGATTTATTGGATTTTAAAAGGAAACAACCCCGCCCAATCAACTAGTGATCCGTTCGCCGATTCAACTGGTCTAACCAGTAATCGACTAATTCAACTAAGAGCAGGTCTAGAAGCAACAAACCAAATCAGTTCAATCACCGATTTCTACTCCGGCAAGTTTGACTAGCTAGACCGGCCCAGTCACGAAAGGAGTGGTTAAATCAAGTTTCATTGAATTTTAGGAGTTGAATAACTTTTAGATGTTGCATGATTTTATTTTTGAAAATAATGCATCAATTTTATTATTTTAACTTTCTTAATCTTTTTTGATACATGTTTTGTAATTATTTACTCAACATGTGATTTCTAGACTCTGATTATGTACTTTGATGCGTAATTATGTACATGTTAAATAGCAATCCATGATCATATGAAACCTAGCACAAGATTTTATATATATATATATATATGTTTATATTATCACACAAGTTAAATGTGTATAACTATACAAATTTAACCAAAAGGACTTTTACCTAATGTAACCAAGGTCCATTGAAATGAAGCTTCTCTTTAAACATCATGATAAACAAAATATATAAGTTTTAATATATATCTCTCTAAAAAATAATATATATTACGATAAACTAATAAACAAACAAACGTATGTATTATATTCTCACTTTTTAGTAAGATCCGATTGAAATGATGAAAACAAACATTACCTCTATCTCAATTAGATAGAGAGGTTACTCCGAAGGAGTCTTCGCTCAAGGTTATCATTTGAAGTTAACCATTCTAACGTTTTTAACGTTACTTTCACAAAATAAGTAAAATAACGTTAAAATTAGTAAAAATATTACTTTTTTCCCTTGAGAATCACATTTTATATCATTAATACCATCTCTTACAAAATGCAAGGAGTAGTAATATAACATACTCGACTTGTTTATATCTTCTATATCTGTGTGTCACAGTCACTTATGTTTTATTCTTAAAAACCAAATGTAACTAGTTCACAAACCTAATAAGTTAACTGATAGGTTATTAAACTTTAAACATATTGCAAGTAATTTGTCAAAAGTTTTTTTTTTTTTGTTTCACTCTCACACGAAATTAAAATACAACTTGATAAAATAAAAACAACACATTCATAAATGTGATCATATTTACAAAACAAGGGGCGCACCTCGACCACACCGTCTGCACCCCATCTTGTACCACCGTTACGATACATGTTCATTAGCATCGTTTTTTTGACACTTTAATTATATCTTTAGGGTTTTTTAATTTTCACACAAAGCCCACCACCGTCTATTCTAATTTCTATAGTTTTTTTTTTTTATTCTTTTTCGTTTTTTTTCTCTCTCTCATCGCCTCCTTTCTCTCTCTAGACACATCCAGGTCTTCTTGTTCGTTTTGGACCTGGTACATGCCCACTTTTTATAAGTTTATACTCATCTTCTCAAAATAAAATCTAGTGATTTTATTTTATAAACAAATTGAACCACAAATAATACCAAATCCGCACCCACCACCAACAATGGCATAAAGGTGATCTTCACCCCCGCACTGCAAAGGTACATTTACATATGGTCACCATTTTTTCCCCAATTTACTTGTGTGCATACAGTCACATAGACATATATATGTGTGTGTGTATCAGATATATATCGTATCATATGTACATGTTCTTGATGACTTTTGCCCCAATAATGTATACCCTTGACTTAAAAGGACAGATGTTTAAGTAACCTAACATAATTTTTATTTCTAGTGAATGTATCAAGTTCATGACTTTGATTCAAGAAAGTCTTGATTTTCAAGATTCTTGGGCGATGATTTTGTTTTTCAATTTGTAGAAGGTTGAATCAATTAATGGGATTTCTTGATCTGGACCCACTTTTGTTTCTAGGTCACAGAAAAAAAAATAAACGCTATTTTGGGCGTTTGACGTGCAACAGATGTGTCAGAATCTTAGGGTTTATTCTTGATTTTTGGTTTAGGGTTTTGGTACAACATTATGCTAATTAGGGGTTTTTAATTCGTGGGATTCTTTGATTTTGTTGTTCTGATACCATATGAACTTCAATTAGGTAACAGTTTCAATCCATCACGTTGTTACGTTAATTTGCACAAAATCACAAATTATTCAGAAATCTACAATTTTTCCTGTAAATTGTTTTTTTATTTTATGTTCTTCAACAACTGGAATGCAGTTAGTTAACAGAAGTTTATTTCAGGGATTTAGATTTATTTTTGGTAACAAATACTTGTTGTGTAACTGTAAGGGAGAGAGATTATGAAGTTTCTAGTTTCAAAAACTATTGAACACACGTTAACTTGATGGTATCTATTACTTCTTTTTGTAAATACTTAGTTTCTAAGCATCAAAGCTACAAACTTGGCATCTCAAACGGGGTTGAACTTTTATAACTAACAAGAAAAAGAAATTTTGTAGTTTCATCACCATTATTAGAGCTTAGAACAGCTTTTATTAATCTAATTATTATTATTTTTTATCATCCCTAAAAGTAGGTATTTTGCTAAAATAGGCCCGTGTTTCATCTTGAAGATGTTTTTGTGTAAAACATAAATGTGGTATCATATGCATTTAATTCTGAATGCATACTGTAAATGTAACATGTATTATAAGTTGTATTCTGTTTGCTTTTCATATTTAATCTCTTTGCTTCCATTTATGCCGAAACTTTTGATTGTAAAACAGAATCTAGTGAGAAATCATGCAAGTGCTTCCTTGTAGTGGCATGCACTATGCTGGCGAATCTAACAGCCCTAATCAGGGTTCTGAGAAAGCTTTTGTGTATGATGAAGGGGCCATTAATGTCCAACCAGAAATAGTTCAAGGTGGAAATACCAAATTAGACAATGCTGAAACATCTGATGATGAACAATTTGGTGAACATGATGAAGGTCATCCTAATCATGAGCCATGCCTAGAACTTGATGCGTCATATAACACCCATGATTCAGGAGCTGATAGCTTAGATGGTGATATGGTTGGTCAAGAATTGCCAGCTGGCAATCAGGAATGCGAGTCATCTCGTTCAGAACCAGAGTGGCTTGAACAAGATCAACCAATAGCAGTTTGGGTCAAGGTAAATGTTTAAGTTCTATTGAACAGTTATGCCCATTAAACATAAAAATAAGGGAAATATCTATGCATTGATTTTTTTGTTTAATGATATAGTGGCGGGGGAAGTGGCAAGCAGGTATAAGGTGTGCAAGATCTGATTGGCCATTATCAACTGTGAGAGCGAAGCCTACACACGATAGGAAACAATATCTTGTAATATTTTTTCCAAGAAAAAGAAATTATTCATGGGCTGACGTATTGCTTCTTCGTCCGATCAATGAACATCCAGAGCCAATTGCATATAGATCACATAATGTTGCGGTGAAGGTGGTCAAGGATTTGACTGTTGCACGTCGGTATATCATGCAAAAGATTGCTGTTAGCTTGATAAACACCATTGAACAATTGAATAGTGAGGTTGTGATCCATGAATATATGAAATTATCTCTTTTCTTGTTGTTAAGGCTTATAATTATTATTTTACTCACACTCATTCCTTATAGGCTCTAACTGATAATGCTCGTAGCGTAGTAGTGTGGAAGGAATTTGCGTTAGAAGCTTCTAGATGTAAAGATTATTCCGATCTTGGGAATATGCTTGTCAAACTTGAAAAGGTATTTTTCTTGCTTTAAAAGCAAAATTTCTTTATTTATACCTGGTTGTTTCTTGTTGCCTTAACTTCATGCATTACTTGACTAAACTTGCAAAAAACCCTAAATATTTAAATAGTGTGGAAGGATTATGGTGTTGACTTGTGTCATGATGGTAAAGATGTGCATCATCTTGATATGGGTTGGTGTGGGAAGGGTTTCATTGCTGACATATGACATGATGCACAACTTTTTCTTCATGAAGTGGTGTGCATCATGACACGTGTCATCACCACAATCCTTCTTACACTTTCTCCATATTGATCCTTTACATTTGAACATGATTTTGTATATAAACGGGATTAAATACGAACCTAAATAGTTTGAAGAACTTTTCGAAACTAATCAAAGTTTTTGAATTTAGATGATGTAAGTCGACAAGTTCACAAAGTTTACCTTTAGATTTTAGTTTATTTTTATGAAGTGTTCCATAAATTTCTGAAACATTTTCTGTTGAAGAATTACAATATCAACAACACACATTTGTAATGCATAGATGCATCTCCTTGTTTGTCTATACCTTAAAATGATTAATGCTTCGAAAACCTATGTTATGCTTTAAGGAGGATATGCTAATTGTAACTTTGTAAATTTGTCGACTTCCTTGTGGATCAAAAAATTTGATAGGTTCCTAAAGTTCTGAAAAATGAAAATACATAGGCTCTCGGTCAAACCTCTTCTTATACACATACATGCGCACATACATGCATACATAGGCTCTTGGTCAAACCTCTTCTTATACACATACATGCGCACATACATACATATATATATATGTGTGTGTGTGTGTATGTTGGGCCTTGGGGATTGCTCAATTAAAAACCAATATTAGTTAAGAACTAAAAGAACCATTTCTAGCTACAAGTTTAAAGGGCATAAAAGTAACTTCCATCTACTTAAAAGGGAAATTACTTTTATACACCTTAAATTATGTGGCTATAAATGATTCTTTTTAGCTCATTTGATTGCATCTCTATGTATGTATATATGTGCATGTATGTATCCATGTTTATACATACATAAGTACACACATGTGTATGTTCATGTAAGCTAGTTTATGACAAGTGTACATAAAGTTTACTAGATCTTAATATTGAAAACGGTTGGAGATTTCTTAGATCTCAAACTTGGTCGAACCCGTGAAGTATTTTCCTCTTTTGGATCTTTCACATTAACTGACATATTCCCTGATCATTACGAATCACCTTCTCAGATGATATTGCAGCATTTCATAGATTCTTACTGGCTAGAACATTCTCTTGAAACATGGGTGCAACGTTGTCAGGCTGCCCATAGTGCTGAATCCATTGAAATGCTGAAGGAGGTATATAGTTTTTTTTGTATTGATAAAGAAAGTGTTTTAGAATGCATTTACAGTTGTTTATATTATTGATCAGGAGTTTGGTGATGCAATTAAGTGGAATGAAGTGCACACACTTTCAAATCCATCAGTGAATCCTGAAGTCAGTTCTGAGTGGAAAACTGTGAAACCGGAGGTTATGAAATGGTTTTCAATGTCAAATCCTCCATTTAATAGTGAAAACACGGAACAACAAAACAATGACAGTTTTCCCAACACAAGCCCTCAAGTTAGCAGAAAAAGAGCCAAGCTTGAAATTAGACGTGCTGAGGTGGCAGCTCCACAGTTGGAAACCGGGTTGAGATCTTTGGATGGACCTATTGTGCCCCTGAGTGGTGAAGTTTCTTTGCTGGGAACCACTGAACCCGATAGATGGGGTGAGATTGTAGTTGAAGCTGAAAATAATAATCAAGAAACCCGTTTTAGAAATCTTGAAACAACCCCATTAAATAAGAATAAACAGTGTACGGCTTTTATTGAAGCTAAAGGAAGACGGTGTGTAAGATGGGCTAATGATGGTGATGTTTATTGTTGTGTACATTTATCATCTCGGTTTTCCACCAATTTGGTCAAAATTGAGGTCAACACACCACCAACTGATGCCCAATTATGTGACGGGATTACTGTTCTTGGTACTAAATGCAAACACCGGGCTCTACCCGGTTCTTCATCATGTAAAAAGCACAGGTCTAATAAGGATACAGTCGGAATTTCACTTTCTCCACCCGAGAACAAGCTTAAGAGAAAGCTAGAGGATGAAGCCCGAGAGGATTCAGAGGCCAGTAACTGCAAAGAAATTGTCCTATCGGGCTATTTTGGAACTCAGGTGGCTGATCTGACAGGAACTGAGTCCAATGGCGGTGGGCCTGGGCCTGGGCCTGTGCACTGTGTAGGTGGTGATGATGTTTGCTATGAAATTCCCACAAGGCATACGTTGTACTGTGATAAACACTTGCCAAATTGGCTGAAACGGGCAAGAAATGGGAAGAGTAGGATTGTTTCAAAAGACGTGTTTGTTGATCTTCTTAAAGGTTGTCAATCACATGAACAAAAACTACATCTGCATCAAGCATGTGAGCTGTTTTATAAGTTTTTTAAAAGCGTTTTATCTTTAAGAAGCCCGGTTCCTAAAGAAATTCAGCTCCAATGGGTGATTTCTGAAGCTTCAAAAGATGTAAAAACCGGGCATTTCTTAATGAAGTTGGTTTGTAGTGAAAAGGAAAGATTAACTAGACTTTGGGGGTTTGACAGTGATAACATTGCTCAATATCAAGAACCAGTCAAAGCTTTGATGCCTAATAATAATCACAAAAATGATGAAAATATTATCATAAAGTGTAACATCTGCTTAGTGGAGTTTGTTGATGATCAAATGCTTGCTAAACATTGGATTGATAATCATAAAAATGAAGCACGCTCAGTGTTCAAACAGTATGTTTGTGCCATCTGTCTTGATTCTTTTACAAAAAGTAACCTTCTTGAAGCACATGTTCAAGAAAGACACAATGTTGAGTTTGTTGAACAATGCATGCTTTACCAATGTATTCCTTGTGGTAACCGTTTTGGGAATCCAGACCAATTATGGGCCCATGTGGGGTCACATCATCCGGCCCATTTCCGGCAGCTGCAAAACATTGTTCTGGTCCCGCCACATGGTGATGGTAGTGGTAAAGGTAATGGTTCTATTCAGGTACAGAATGTGAATAGCTCTAATAAAGTTGGATCAAAAAGGTACATATGTCGGTTTTGTGGATTGAAATTTGACTTGCTTCCGGATCTTGGTCGACACCATCAAGCGGCTCACATGGGTTTGAACCCTGGTGGTT
The DNA here is from genome assembly GCA_009363875.1 of Mikania micrantha. Lineage (NCBI taxonomy): Eukaryota > Viridiplantae > Streptophyta > Magnoliopsida > Asterales > Asteraceae > Mikania > Mikania micrantha. The sequence goes on along the minus strand of CM018690.1, from coordinate 10,715,113 downwards.
CGCGTAAGCGCGGTGCAGGTGCCACCTTCTTAGCCAACAAGCTAAAGTCAGGGAGACGTTTTAAAAAGGGTCTAGGAATGAGAAATAGGGGTCTGGTAAACCTTAAGAAACATAATCAAGAATCATTCACACAAGCAACAGAAGGGGAATACCAGTCAGCTGAATCAATCACTCTTGGAAGATTAGCAGAATCTGAGTGTTCAGATGTTGCAAAACTGTTATATTCCAAAATAAGCAAAACTAAACCACATCCTGGTAATATTGAGCTGTTAGCAATGGCCTGTTCTGCATGCTGCAAAACGAGCTTCCAAACATCACTAGAGAAAAAATATGAAAATTTGCCTGAACGTTTGTATCTCAAAGCTGCGAAACTTTGCAGTGAACGTAATGTTGTAATTGAGTGGCATCAAGAGGGGTATATCTGCCAAAAAGGATGTAAATTTATCACAGATGATTCACAGCATTTGCCTTCATTAAAGAATCTTCCAGAAAGTTCTTTGAGGCCCGAGACTGAAACAAGTCCACCATCTGAATGGCTTATGGACGAGTGTCATTATATAGTTAATTTTAGTAATCCCCGACTAGAATCTAGCGAAAAATCAGGAATTGTTTTATGTGATGACATCAGCTTTGGAAAGGAATCAGTTCCAATTGCATGTGTAGTGGATGAACATCTTTTAGGGTCTCTGCATGATGATGATGGGCAGAGCAATTCATGTTTTTTGCCTTGGGAAAGCTTTACATATGTCACAAAGTCATTAATTGATCAGTCTGTTAATCTTGGATCACAGGTGATTATAATTGGTTCACTTAAATATAATAACGGTTTTGTTTATTTATGGTATCTTTTTTGTGTTGATAGAGTTTACAGTTGGGTTGCGCGTGTGCACATTCGACATGCTCTCCAAAGGGTTGTGATCATGTGTATCTTTTTGATAATGATTATGAAGATGCAAAGGATATAAATGGGAAATCCATGAAAGGAAGGTTTCCTTATGATGATAGAGGTCGGATAATTCTCGAGGTGATTATGCTGATTCTCTTTTAATTTAAATTTGTCTTTTTAATATGTATTTTAGTCGGGATTGAATATCTCAATTGATGCTGTAATTTATTTTTTAAATCATGTATTTGAAACATAGAAGTTTTTCTTATTCTTTTTATTGCAAACTTCCTAATTAAGTTAATTTTCATGTTTATCAGGAGGGCTACCTAGTATATGAATGCAACATGTATTGCAGCTGCAATAAATATTGTCCAAATAGGGTTTTGCAAAATGGGGTTAGGGTGAAGTTGGAGGTCTTCAAAACAGATGGCAAGGTAACTTCATTTTTCTTAAAATATTTTAATCTTTAATGGTTATAACTTTTATAATTATTAGCATATTTACAGGGTTGGGCAGTGAGAGCTGGGGAACCAATTGCGCGTGGCACATTTGTTTGCGAGTATGTTGGCGAGGTTATAGATAAGAATGAATCAAATAAAAGGCGCCATAGGTTTGACATATTTCCAATAAATAAAATCATTTAATATTAGTAGTTATGAATATAAAAATTCTTAATATTTCGGTTTTTTTCTTTGGAAAAAGCAGGCTTGGTAGAGAAGATTGCAGCTTCATTTATGAGATTGATGCTAGTGTTAATGACATGATTAGACTAATTGAAGGAGAGGCAACATATGCTATTGATGCCACAAAGTACGGGAATGTTTCTCGTTACATTAATCACAGGTAAACACACACACACACACGTTTCAGTTTTTTGTTTTTTTTTTTGCAAGACAGTGACGTCGTTATCAATGGGGTTAAATTGTTAAAATAATTCAAGAAAACAAGACATTGATTCAAGAACATTGTTCATGTAAATCCCTTGTTTGCCCTTCCATAACCATATATAACTCGAAACATAGCTCTTAAAACAAGGGCTATATATATATATTTTTTTTCAATCGGTCCATTCCATATTGAACTTTAGAAACAACACCAAAAATATAAATTAAATGATTTTATTCCCATACATTTTTGTATCTGCAACTAGGGTATATTTCCATCCATTTGCGTCGCATTTCATTAACCATTGTTACTGGTTTGTTATTCTGATGATCATGTCATCTTTTGTAGCTGCTCTCCAAATCTTGAAAATCATCAAGTTCTTATTGAAAGTTTGGATTCTGAGCTGTCGCATATTGGTCTCTATGCTAGCCGAGATGTAAGACATTAATTCTGTATTCATCGTTCATGATTGAAATAATATAATTTCGTTTATAAATTTTTCTGCGCCAGATTTCGACAGGCGAAGAATTGGGCTTTGATTACATGTATAAGGCACCACCTGGCGAAGGGCGCCAATGCAGATGTAGTGCTGTCAATTGCAGGGGCAATGTAAGGTGATTTCAAGAATCAGATTCAAGTCCTGGATGTGCGTAATCGTATATTTAGTTTGTTTCGCTTTCGATGAAACGTAATGCTAGTAGAGTTTTACATGTTTTAATGCTGGAGTTTGTTAGGAAACAAGTAGTAGTTATTAGATCTAAATAAAATTTTGCTTATAATTAAAAGGTTTTTTTTTTTTTTTAAAAAAATATATTAAGTCTAATGTAAAAACTGTAAAAAAGTTTTTGACTTTCTTATCTATGCCTTACAAATCTGGAACAATGTTTGTGGATACACTAGATCCTTTTCTTGCAGTACAAAAGAAATTGTAACTACGCTGTGTTTCATTTTGTAATTATAATGCACATCCAAGTGAACGAAACCAAACCGAATAAACCGAGCAAATTAAAAACCAAACCGATGAACACATGTAGCTTTTCAGCAAAACCCTATGTATGTCTATCTGTATTTAGTTTTTTTTTTTTGGTTGCAATTTATAACATTTAGAGGGCATTACAACACCATCCGCTAAAAACCGAAGAACAGCTACTTGTATAAAAGCTCATTCTATTCACATCCTTGTATGTGCCTGACAACATCCTGTTGGATATATTACTATGCTTATAGATGAATACAGGAGAATACAAGTAACCAGCATGAAGTTTTGATTGTTTGTAAGCGAAAAAAGAACGAAAAGATCTTGTAGGATTTCTAAAAAATCCTTTTCTTTTAGAAATTGGTTTGATTCTATCTTTGTTTATTTTGTTTAAAGAAGGTTTTAAAGAACTGATCTTTTGGTTAAAGATTAGGATTAAGCCTGACAATGTGTGAATCGAGATTACTAATATGTTTATTTCACCTTTCATATCCTACTGATTAGTGTAAATTTAGTAATTTACTTGAGTATATTATCTTTCTAGCCGGCTAGAATCAATCCAATTTATAATAATTTTTATACTAAAATGTAATTAAGATTTAATAAGGCTGTAATAATATTATGTGTTTTACATTAGATAAATGAGTTATTAGAAAGACAGAATTATATATACAAAAAAAAAAAGTTGATTTTATCAACTTTACTTTTTGACTATTATAGCAGGACCCATAAAAACACTCATTTTTCTGTCTTCCGTTACGTTTTCAATTTCAATTTACCAAATTCATAAAAAATGAGTTATTACAATCTTTTAACGTTACCAAATTTATTTTGATTTTAGCGTAAATTGCATTTGCAAAGGCTTGAAAATTATGGATCTATGAAGACGTGTTGTAAGAATTGAATGTATTTTTTTTTTAATATTTTTTTTTTTTATTTTTGTGTGTGTATGATAAATGAGGTAACATGGATTCATCAATTGGATTGCTCAACTTGCTTAGAAGATAGTACATACTTCATTTAAATCCCCACAATGTGCACATGACAACTCTGTGTTTCCCTCATATCTAAGCATTCTTAGTACTAAATTATTCATAATTTCCCTTCAACTTCACTCAACATACACGCTTTTTTGTTTTAACATAACAAGCTAATATTTTAATCAATTACTTTTTTTTCTCCTTTTTTTGTAACAATAAGATAAAATAGTTGTATTAAATCAGTATAAATTAATAATTTTTTATATTGTTTGGACAAATATGGGTGTACCTTTTTGCATCTCTTGCTTGGCTTTAGGTTATGAGAGCTTTACTTTTACCAAATTAGGTGATTTGTTTATATCGTTTTTGAAACTTATTTATGAAGTGCATTTTTATTTCCTTTAATATTTGAGTAGATGGGTCTCATAGGATAAGTATGATAAATCATTAAAATTAAAAACCAAGAACTAGAAACAATACTATTTGCTTGCATTTCATATATATTATGTAACAACCCTATCCCCCATCACATATGTATTTTAATCATGAATCCTTTTTTTTTTTTTTTTAATATTTTTTACAACTCACTCGTACATTGTGATAAGATAAAAGAAAATATTATTATTTCTTTAAAGAAATGATCATGGATAAAAGAAGTAACATGATCTAGTTGTTTAATTCTTCTTGTCATGACCACACCTATGAATGCATGATTTTTTTATTTTTATTTTTTTATCAAATAGGGCAGAAAGAGGGTTAACTGGACTGGTAATAGTCAATTTAACGATGGTTCTTCAATCCGAGGCTGTAACATGTTCTTCAATTTTGGACTATAACTTACTTAGTTAACCCTCAACTAATTAGTTTCTTTTTTTTTGAAAGGCAAATTTCATTGAAAAACTAGCAAGAAGCTAGCAAACCACAATACAACAACCAATATTCAAAAACCTAAAAATCAAATCTAAACCAATCATTCCATTTAATATTCCTTAATGTTGATCTATGCTTGATCCATAAAAACGAGATAGCTTTGATTTTTTTGACAAGTTTTTGTAATAGCAATCTCATGATTTCCAAATGAAGCTTCATTACAGGCATGCCACATACAGCATAAGGCAGTGATGATGATTGTTCGAAGAACATTCCTTTTCCTTCTTTCCAAAAATGCTATTAAATGGATATCGAGGAGGTTTTTGATGCTGAAAGCATAGATTGGAGCGACCTTGCACCAAGAAGAGATGAAACTCCAAACATGGTTTGCATATTCACAAGATATCAATAAATGATCAAGATCTTCGCCAAATGTTTTACAATGGGAACAAATATTGGTGTCACTGATAATTCCATGAGCATTTAGATTTTTCATTGTAGGAAGTCCGTTCTTAACCACTCTCCAACAGAAAAATGTTTATCTTGACAGGAAGGCATTTGAGCCATGAGTGAGTTGAATTTTGTATTCCCATAGAAGGCTTTAGAAGGACTGTTCGTATGGAGGATATCGAGAATTTCCCTGATTTGTCGGGAAGCCAAGACCATGATCCATCTTCGAACGAGACTGGACACCTGCAATCATCTCCTAACACTTGTCCTATTGGCGACCTTCCTCTTGCGCTAAAACAGATGTATTCCATCTCCATTTCCAATGCATTATTTGATCCTGCAAAAAAAAAAAAAAACTCAGATACAAGAATGGACTTGCAAGATTTGATGGTGTAGAGATCCGGGAAGAGCTCTTTGCACAATTTGTCAGCAATCCACGTATCAATCCATAACCGAACCGAGGAACCCGAGTTGACTTTGCCTTTGATTAAGTGATTCAAGTTGGAGTTGGTATGTATCAGGTTGTTTTCTAGCTTGGAAATTGTTGACCAAGTGCATGGGAAAATTTTGTAATGTCCTGCCATGCAACCCATGCAATTTTGTTCCTATCAGCGCCATCCCCCAAAAGAATTTCCTTCTCTTAGCTTCTAAAATATCAAGAACGTTAACCGGAGCTTTGTATAGTGAGACAATGAGAAATAGTATGTTGGCAAGGGTTCTAGAATCGATTTGAGTATAGTAAATCATCCCCCGGATAGATAGAGTTTTTTCTTTCCACATAACCAGACGCTTAGTGGTTTTGGCATATGAGATTAAACCTTTTATTAAGCTAGGGTCTTTGAATTTTTTTAAAGGAGACATCTTTTTTTTAAAGAGGCCTTGATATTTTTCTTATGAGTGTTATGTTTCTTTTTTCCGAGACTTATGCTACAAATCGCAAAGCAGGCGAACTGGATTGACTTTCCCAACGGGGGGAATGGTCTCGGGGCGTGATCACATCGGTGTGATGAGATTGAATACATAGCACATGATATATAATTGAGAAAACTAAACATACATGCATTAAGAATTACAAGGTCCTACTAATAGGCCACCTAGCTAGTATGCTTTTGGTGACTAAATATGTTCGTCACCTGAGAAGAACATACGAAAACAAGTAAACACTAGGTTGGTGAGTTCATTTGTTTATTTGATTTTGAAAATGTTTTAGAAAAACATTTATCCAAATTAAATCATGTCAAAGTTCTCAAATTAGTTTTCCACATCCCATATGACTGATAACTTGAGTTATTTAAAATAACTCAAGTTCAGATCATGATGTTGGAATATAGGAAACTCCCACCCGTTTGCATTTAGTTAAAGAATTCATTTTGATTCAAAGTATTTTGACATACCCAACGCACTAGCTTTCACCTTAGACCTCACTACTAACATCATCCCGTGTTTTCACGTATCGCTTATATATAGCGCATATGTAGGGTTGAGCCCAGCCGCTAGCCCACCATGCCCTTGACAAGACACGATCATATCTTTAATGGAAACTAAGGCTTTCACCCTGCACACACACACACACACACACAAGTTCTCAATCACCACATTTGTTCTCAATATATGAGTTTAATGGTTCTCACTCCCAACTGGGAATGACAGTCAACTCATTAAATGAATGAATTTCAATTGGAAAGCATTGTGGTCAACACTAAGTCAAACCACTATGCTTCCAATCCACACCCATTCATTCTGGAATTAAAGTCTCACAGATGCCTTCACAATTGTCTGTCACCAAGCAATACTATGGCTAATTTACGGTCAACCCGATCATTGCTAGTATACAAAACATTTTTGGTTGATTTAAAGTATTTCTTGTCTTATTATTATTATTATCACCCATGTGTCTGTTTACCAAACTTGACTGATGTCGCCCTGTTACCAGTCATACGATACCGGCCAAATGATATTAAAAATGCACATAACGTACCGATCTCACTCCCCAAAAGTTTGTCAAACTTATACCGTCGATCCTGGCGTCTGCCACTTAATGGTAAACGAACTAAAAGGGACTTAACGCTATTGGATTCACAATTGGCACATGATCACATGATATAAACTCGACAAGTTTACTAGAAATCATTTTCATGTCATTTGTTCTCACAATTTGTCATTCACACATGTTATGGATTCTTTGAAGTTTTATCACAATGCCTTGTCATTTAAATATTTACCCCTAAACCCGTTTTAAAATGTTTAAAACAGTTCATACATAGGTAACATAAACTTAAGTTTAAATGTCTTGAAGTCTAATGAGATTAAGACCAAATTAGGGAATTCTGGAAATATCATCACACACGTGGCCTATAACCAACAAGTCTAGCCAGGACTTCTTGAGATATAGGACTTCTTGTTTCGTCTTGTTTCGTTCGCACATGTGATCTTTGATATTTCTCAGATATTCCACTGTGAAATTTACTTGATACGTTCCCAAAATGTATTCAAAAGAAAATAATTTAATCTAACATAATAGTTGCTAGAAATTATTTTAGGTTTGATAAGAATTAAATATATGAACACCTAGAGATACCCTAGATGATCACTGATACATGGCATAATAATTTGTAAAGCATAACATACAATTGATAATCATAATAAAATATGTAAGCATGCTTCTCAGCCCCACATTTATAAAACAAAATGATTAGAAAAGGGGCAATGAACTCACCTGTGGTGTTTGATTGTTGACTTGTTTACAGTTACGCGCTCGTAGTTTGTAGTTGGATTGTATTCAGACCTATGTTTCATTAGTTTGTGTTCATCATTGTTAGTAGTTGTATGTGTTCAAGTCACATTTAGGGTTTTATGATCACTAAGTGTTCCTGTCACACCCCGAGCCGGCGGGGTTGGATCGAAGTCCCCGTCGGGCGGAAGGTTCTCGGGGCGTGATATCGTGAGTGATAATCGAAGGTGATCAGATTGTTTACATTGCACATGATATAAATGAGAAATGCTAAATATAATAGAATTACAAAGTTAAATTACATTAGTATTGTTTATAATTTAACAATGTAAATCTATCATCAACATCATAGATTTCTGTCTTGTATTTACACAAGATACACAAAATAAATTGTATAATGATGTCTTCAAAAATATGCAGGTCCAAAAATACTAAGTCTTCTATCTGAAGTCCTAGTCCTAAAGCATAAGCTTCCTAGTTGACCTGTTCGTCACCTGAGAAGTCATGCAAAAATAAAATCAATACATGGTTGGTGAGTTCATATAGTTTAGTATTTGAAAATGATTTGAAAACTTCTTTTGGTAAAGACCCTAACCTCATTAACACCACATGTAATATCCACATCGGTATGCTTATATATAGGGCATATGTAAGGGACAAGCCCTAGCCAACATCCCACCACATACTAATATGCATATGACACTGCTGTTAATGATAATTAAGCGTTTTTACCCTTAACACAATTCCATAAGTTCCTTTGTTTGTTGTCCCTGTATTTACAATCATTTGAAATCCATGTTGATTTCATAAGTTCATCACACAATATGATCAACCACCATAATTGTATAAATAGTTATAAATGCTTAATTAAATAAATAAGTAAACATTTAATAAAATCTAAGTCCTAATGATTGGGGCCTTTGGTCATACTCGAGTAGACTAGTCTGTCAACCTAGGTACTTAGTAGTTAGGGAATCTGTAAATATCCTCAAACATACGACCTACAAATCAAACGGTCTAGCTAGGACTTCTTGAAATGTAGGGTTTTTGTTTCGTCTGTTTTGGCATATGTTATCTCAGATATTTCCCAGGCTTTCCCTTGAAAATGATTTATTGATTCGCCTGATTCTGTTACAAGATGTACTTGATTCGTTGATCGTAGAATACTAGATTCATTGATCAAATGTACACTTGATTCATAGTTCAACAAACACTTGATTTGTAGAACACTGAATATTGTCTTTGCAAAGATTGTTTCGTTTGATTCATTGAAATCCCACACTTGTTTCGTCAAAATGTTTCGTTTGACTCATTGAATTCACCCATTTGATTTGTCAAAATGTTTTCGTTTGATTCCTTGAACTCCTACACTTGTTTTGTCAAAATGTCTGATTTGATTCTTTTGAAATGTTTTGATCTGTTGAAATGTTTTAGTTTATCCCGATTATTCACTTAATTTATAAGTAAATCAGTTAGTAAACCTGCATAAAATCTTCCTAGACATGGTCTAGGATAACATTTATATATATGTAAAACATATAAATTTAAAGGCATTTAAGTAAACAGTTTAAATAAACAGTTTACGCATGCTTCTCAGCCCCGCGTTTTAAAACAAAAATGTTAGAAAAGGGGCAATGAACACACCTGTGTTGATGTCTAATGTACTATCACAGAATACGCGCTCTTGTTTGTAGGCTAATTATCTTCAGTTCCTGAGTTATTTTATAAGAATTTCGAATATAATAAGTACGCGTAATAGTCGTTGTGCCTAAATTCGAGTCTTGTTGTGTGTGCAACTATGTGTCTTAGTACTATGTGTATCTAGAATCCAACCTAACTTGGTTACCCCTTATAGATCCCAAATCCCATAGTGAGTTGTAATAACTTACCTTTACATTTTTAGAACTTTCGGCAGAGTTTCTTTGTATTTAGTTCAAATCCAGACAATAATATTGTCTATTTTTCAACAAATTCCCAAACAATTAAATCAAAATAAGTATTTAAATCAAAACATTACAATTAACTTATTAAACTAAAAGGAGCCCAATAACATTTATAAATGACATTTCAAATTAAACAAGATTTTTGAAATTATTAAATTAACTTTTATAAATTTATAACACCATTATTTTATGTAACATCATTATTTGAGTTTAAGTAATCACTTAATGTATGATGGGCTTACTTTAGCCCCATTGGGCCCACTGTGGCCCAATTGAGCATTCTTGATTTTTAATTGGCTACAAGACTTGAGCTTTTGAATTCTCTTGATCTCATGAAAGTATTATTCGGTTATGAATCCATCTTATGTCCATTAACAACCATGTTGAGTTGTTATTGCATGTTAAGTATTATCTTGTTATAGGTATCCCTAACCCATGCACTCACACTTAGGATTTATTGGTTACCCATTCACGCAACTTATACGATTTAATCATCATAAAAGTTTAGGTTAATAACTAACAAGTCGTTTCCTATGTTATTCACACTAGTTATGAGGATGATAAACCCCCACATTAGCCAAACTAAGCAACATAGGGTTCGGACACTGGTTAGGGCAGCGAACCTATTGCCCTTGTAACATCACTGTACTTTAGGTTGTCCGTACATCCGTACATCCGTACGATTGTACTATTACGACATAAGAATTTTTATTAATAATGATAATGGATTATTTATTGATATTATTGATTATTATCACTGTTAATGGTATACATGATTATAACACATATTATACGCGTAAACCATGGGAAGTTTAGTTGTAACCCAACTAAACAGAACCAGAGAGTTTATCGCAGTAATATTATTGAAAATGATGATTGTTGGTTCGGAATAAAAATGAATATGGGTTTTGGTTTGGGAATTTTAATATTAAAATTTATAAAATAATGGAACTGATTACGCGATGGTGAGGTTACGAACGTTATCTAAACACGAATATTAATTCAGAAATATTAACTTAATAAATGTATTCGCGTGAGTGACGATTCACACGAATATAATTATTAGGAATAATATTCTGAAACGATATTCAATAAATCGTAAATCGAATCGAAACACGATACGAGCGACGAATTCGCAAAGGTGACGATCTTTACGAATACGTACGCGAGTGACGCGTTTCGACGAAATAATTAAATAATATCAAACGATATTAAAATTAATAAATTAAAACTGAAAACGTTTATTAGGAATCACAACGTAAAGCAAAACCGAGTAAATCAGTTATTTAAAATAATTAATTTTGTAAAAATAAAATGAAATCGTTTTACGAAATAAAATTATTTAAATCATTTTAATTAATGAAATTCAATTATTTATTCATGTTATGTTTAAATATGTTTTCGTTAAAAACCGAGCATAACCGATCATTTATTATATTTTATCGCGATAAAAACGAGACCGGTGACGGGGCAATAATACGCGTTATAAGGAAGAAGATCACCATCTTCTTCCTCATTTTTACACACACACTCTCTCACTAAAACCCTAAACCCGTCACCACTTTCTCTGTCTACCTTCTCTCTACCATAACTCACTCAAAACTCAACCAAATCACCTCATTCTTGCGCCAAATCGAAGATCTCGACATCCTCTACACGAAAGTACAAAGGATCGGTCCTATCTCCACCTCAAACTCTCGAAATCTTAGTGAGAAGGTACGTTTTTTAGGGTTTTCTACAACCCGACAAAAACCGAACTTTAACCGGTTCGAAACATCACTTTTTCGACCCATACACCTTCTAAATGAGTTTACTCATCTAAACCCACTCAAAACGACTATATATACGACTATACCTCGAAATTATCTTCTCCCATGGCTGAAAACCCGTTCGGGCGAATGACCCATGAGTATGAGCCATTCGCCGAATGAGTCGGGAGAATGAGTGGAGTATGAGTCGGGAGAATGAGTGGAGTATGAGTCGGGAGAATGAGTGGAGTATGAGTCAGGAGAATGAGTGGAGTATGAGTCAGGAGAATGAGTCACTCGGGACTCATTCGGAGAATGACTCATTCGGGACTCATTCGGAGAATGACTCATTCGGGAGACTCATTCGGAGAATGACTCATTCGGGACTCATTCGGAGAATGACTCATTCGGGACTCATTCGGGAGACTCATTCGGAGAATGACTCATTCGGGACTCATTGGGAGAATGACTCTCATTCGGGACTCATTCGGGAGAATGACTCATTCGGGAGAATGACTCATTCGGGAGAATGACTCATTCGGGTGAAAACTCATTAGCATGAGCCATTCTTATGAAAATCACAAGAATGAGTCATTTTCACTACACCAACTCAATTAACAACTTAGATTTCAAAAAGAACAATCAAATAAGGGATCATAACTCTAGATAACATTTAATCAAACACAGGACTGTGAATACAACATTAGTACGAAAACGGTGAGCGCGCATAATACGAGAAGACAGATACTAAGGACTTCAGGTGAGTTCTCATAACCTCCCTTTCTTTAAACTGTTTTGTTTTAAAACTCGGAGGTGAAGCATGTATACCAAATTCAAATATTATTTTGATAACTCAAGGTTAATACCTGTTTATCAATATGATACTCACAATATTGAATTATCATTAATTATGGATTATCACTGATTAATATTTTATAACCGTGTAAACATTGTTATTGACTTTGGTCAATAACAAAGATTACATGTATTGTCACAAACTTCGAGAGTCATCGCTCTTAACTCCGGTTAATTGCTTTGACATCATGTATTGTCACGTGGATTGTTTCCACTCTGTGAAGCATTGCCTTTGACTTCGGTTAAATGCTTTGACTTCATGTATTGTCACGTGGTTAGCGACCACTCCATGAATCATGTATTTAACTTATGTTATTTACATAATGATCATGTATAGTCACGAACATTATTTGAGAATATAATTGATGAGATTGGTTGATTAGTTTGTGGATTGATTATCTATGTTTGACTATGATTATTTGTGATTGATTATGACTGATTGTTATGTGATAATGTGATTGTGTATGTGTTTGATTGTTGAGTTTGGAGATTGATTGGATTATCTCATACAGGTAATATTGTGGATTTTCCCAGAAAATCATAAGCATTTATACTCATTTTATCTAAACTTTTTATAAAACCATTTTTAAACTTAAACTTTTAAATTCATTTTATAAAAACTATTTTAAGTATAAAACTTATGATTACTCACCAACTACTTTGTAGTTGACACTTGATTTTCTTACATGTTTCAGGTGATGGAGACAAGTAGGATGAAGAGGATGATCTCTTCTATTTTGGACATCATCATATAGGATCTTGGACTTAGCTAATTAACTAAAATTCTGGCGATTAGGATTTAGTTAATTTAGCTAATTCTTTTGTGTAATTGATTGTACTTAATTCATGATGAACATGATTTTTGTGTAATTATTTTGGTTGATTGAATGATATATGATGATTTGATTTAGATGCCCACGAGCTTTTGAACAATCTACACATCCCTCGTGGCATCCCGACGTTTCCGCCGCCGGTCGGGGTGTTACAGATTGGTATCAGAGCCTGGGTTATAGGGAATTAGGTTACTAGAAATGGTTGACCTAGTCTATAACCGTAGGATACCCTAGTATGAATTATTTCATACACTAGTTAGTATATTCAGGATTTCATGCTTATGTGTTTATTACCTGTTATTTGAACTCCTGTTATACAACTGAAATATAAATACTGCTTACTTGTTCTACTTGTGCCCTAATGATTCGATAAGGACATGCACGTGGTGTATCGTAAAGGTGGTGGGACGGTGGTTTGGGCGGTTGCGACTGACCCTTATCATATGCCCTATATATATACCATTTACGGTACATTAGGTGGATGTCAGTATTGAAGAATGTGGGAACTACCTGTTTGGGAAATTATTTGCTTAGGAAAATTAATTGCTTAGGAATTTATTTGCTTTAGGAATTATCTGTTAGATCTATTGATCACCAGATAAGGACACACTCGTGGTATACTACAAAGGTGGTGGGACGGTGTAAGGGAGGTTGCGATCTACCCTTGCATATGCCCTATACATATACCATTTGTAGTATATTGGGGGTCTGTCAGTGTCAGGAACTTAGGATATTATTAGGAAATTACTAGGAATTGTTGAGAGGATATGATTGTGGACTGTTGATGATATGTTTGTTGGATTGATTGGGATTGACTCATGGATGATCATACTTGATTTACTTATAAATTCACTTATGAAACACACGAATCGGACACGTATGGTGCATAGGATTAACGAACGATATGAGCGTTTAGTGATGGAATGTAGACTTGGGTGATGATATGGACACTGGATGATAATATAAACTCATAGTGATGATACTAATACTTAGTGATGGTATGAACACTGGATGAAAATAAATTATAGGGAAAATATGAACACTTAGTGACAATAAGAGCACTCGGTGATGATATGAACCCTCATTGATGGTTATCGACTTTGGGATTGACATGGATGTTAGTGAACTTAGACAATTAGGGGAACCTTAATGTCAGGTGAACTTAGACATTAGGTGAACTTAGAAATAGGTAAACCTACATGTCAGGTGAACTTAGACATTAGGCGAACCTAATTGCCCAAGGGAACTAAAGACCACTTCACTCAAAATTATCCTACCTAGGATAAGGTTTGTGAAGTGAGATTATGGTAAGATACATGAAACACCCTAAATGCTAACAATGGCAAAATCGCGGTGCAATGGAACGGTGGTGGGACGGTGTAAGGGAGGTTTCGATCTACCCTTGCATATGCCCTATATATAAGCTGTTGCATTGCATCGGGAGGTTGCCAGTGTTAGTATAGGGTGGAGAATGTATGAAACTTAGGAATAGTTAGTTAATATTAGTTATGACCAACTAGGACACTTAGAATAATATTAGGAAATTATAAACATTATAAGTTTAATGACAGATAGGAGATGAATATAGTTCCTATATGAAATCCTAACTGTTTAAAATGAACTCATTTGACCATTGTTTGTATGACTTACGTTGTAAACGGTAGTAACATGTTTCTAACTTCCTCAGAAACATGCCGCCTCGCCGTCACAACGGAGACGATACGAACTCAGAGGATGCTAATGGGAATGCCAACCCAGGCATGCAAGAGTTAGCTAACCTCATCACGGGATTGGTGAACCAGTTGACACAGGCCAACCAGAACATCAATCAGAACAGAGGTGGTGCAAACCAGACAACTTGCACGTTCAAACACTTCAATTCCTGCAACCCCCTGAAATTCACGGGTGCTGAATCGGCCACTGGTCTGCTGCAGTGGTTCGAGAGTATGGAGAACACCTTCATTAACAGCGACTGCCCCGAGAACCTGAAAGTTCGTTATGCCACTAGTGTTTTCCAAAAGAGAGCACTAACATGGTGGAATGGGGAAAAACGAACTAGGGGAGTGGAGACTGCTTTAGCACTGACATGGACAGAGGTCAAGAACCTGATGACCACTGAATTCTGTCCTAGAAGCGAGATGAGAAAGCTTGAGACCGAGTTCTGGGAGCTCAAGCAGGATAGCGGTGAAAATGTTATCTACAATACTCAGTTCCATGAGTACAGCTTACTGGTGCCTCATATGGTGACACCCTTGGATAGGGCGATTGAAAAATATATCGGCGGATTGCCGGTACAGATACAGGACACAGTCTATGGGAGCAATCCCAAAACACTGGAGGCTGCGATCCGTTTATCTGCAACACTTACTGACAATCATGTGAAGAATGGAACACTCACTCGGAAGGGATACAAGAAGACTGACACCAAGGCTACTACAAAAGAAGTCAAAACTGAGGTCAAGTCTGAAGCTGCTAGTTCATCCAAAAGCAGCAACAAGAAGAGAAAGACCAGAAACTTTATGGTCACTGCTCCTGCTGCTAAGTCTGCGCAGCAGTCATCCAACAACACTACTGCAAGAAATTACACTGGGAATACTCCCCAATGTAATACTTGTAGATATCATCATGCACCCAACTTGCCATGTCGCGTTTGCAACAATTGTGGCAAGTTTGGGCACTATGCTAATGTTTGTCGGAGTGCACCGCAAGCACAAAGGATGCAACACGCACCGCTTGCACTGCCAGCTCCGCATGCACAACCTATTCCAGCTGTACCCGTTCGCCAGGTACCTCAGGCACAGGCAAGAGCTTGTTATGAGTGTGGTGAAGTGGGCCACTTCAGAAATCAATGCCCAAAGTTGACTGGGAATAATCAGAGGGTGGCAAGAGGCCGGGCATTTCAACTGAATGCTCCAGCTGCTCAAGCCAACCAGGACGTCGTCAACGGTACATTTTTGATCAACAGCTCTTATGCATCTGTCCTATTTGATTCTGGTGCCGATAGGAGTTTCGTTTCATATGATTTTGAATGTTTGCTTGGTAGAACACGTACATATTTAGATAAACCGTTTAACGTGGAAGTGGCTGACGGAAACACTATTGATATTGACACTATTATCGTTGGATGTACGGTGAACTTAAATGATCACGTTTTCCCAATTGATCTTATACCTATGCATCTTGGTAGCTTCGATGTTATCATAGGCATGGATTGGTTAGCCACCCACAAAGCGGAGATTGTATGCCATGAAAAGTACATTCGTATTCCCTTACCTTCGGGTGAAACCTTGAGAATATTTGGAGAAACTGCTAGTAAAGGTCTTAAGCTAATGTCTTGCACTAAAGCACACAAGTACCTTAGGAAGAAATGTATAGCATTTTTAGCTCATATTGTGGAGAAGAAAGAGAAAGGAAAGAAGATAGAAGATGTTCCAGTGATACGAGATTTCCCAGAAGTCTTTCCAGACGATTTGCCGGGTCTTCCACCAGAACGTCAAGTTGAGTTCCGAATTGACTTAGTGCCTGGTGCGAACCCAGTCGCCAAAGCTCCTTATAGACTTGCGCCTTCGGAGTTGCAAGAATTGGCGAGTCAGCTGCAAGAACTTACCGATAAGGGATTTATTCGCCCGAGCCATTCACCATGGGGTGCACCGGTCCTGTTTGTCAAGAAAAAGGACGGGTCGTTCCGAATGTGCATCGACTACCGCGAATTGAACAAGTTGACTATCAAGAATCGATATCCACTGCCGCGCATCGATGATCTCTTCGATCAGCTTCAAGGCTCGGCATGGTTTTCAAAGATCGATCTTAGGTCTGGGTATCATCAGCTTCGCGTACATGATGATGATATTCCCAAGACAGCTTTCAGGACAAGATATGGCCATTATGAATTTCTGGTAATGCCTTTCGGCCTTACCAATGCACCTGCGGTTTTCATGGATCTCATGAACCGTGTTTGCAGGCCATACTTGGATAAATTTGTGATTGTATTCATTGATGATATTCTGATCTACTCAAAGACCAAAGAGGAACACGAGAAACACCTTAAGTTGGTTTTGAAGATTCTGAGAGAAGAGCGACTGTATGCCAAATTCTCTAAATGTGAATTTTGGCTTAAGGAAGTTCAATTCTTGGGGCACATAGTCAACGAATATGGTGTGCACGTGGATCCTGCAAAGATTGATGCGGTGAAGAATTGGAGTACACCGAAGACACCGACGGAGATTCGATCGTTTCTCGGACTTGCCGGCTACTATCGGCGGTTCATTTCAAATTTCTCCCGGATTGCTGTCCCTCTCACTTCTTTGACACAGAAGAATAAGCCGTATGAGTGGGGACCAAAGCAAGAAGAGGCATTTCAGACTCTGAAGCAGAAACTTTGTGATGCTCCTGTCTTGACACTGCCTGATGGAAATGATGATTTTGTAGTCTATTGTGATGCATCTAACCTAGGTCTCGGTTGTGTTCTCATGCAACGGGGAAAGGTTGTGGCTTATGCATCAAGGCAGCTGAAGATTCACGAGAAAAACTACACTACACACGACTTGGAACTTGGTGCAGTCGTGTTTGCTTTGAAGATATGGAGACATTATCTTTATGGCACTAAGTGTGTAGTGTTTACTGATCATAAAAGTTTGCAACATATTCTCAATCAAAAGGAGCTTAATATGAGACAACGGAGATGGGTTGAACTGTTAAATGATTATGACTGCGAAATTCGCTACCATCCTGGCAAGGCGAATGTCGTAGCAGATGCTCTTAGTCGCAAAAGTCAAGTTCAGATTCATAGTGTCCGAGTGCACACTAACCTCCGTAATGATGTTCTCACAGCCCAACAACTCTCATTAGCTCAGGATAACTTGAAAAATGAGATGTCTTGCGGGGCTGAAATCTTATTGGAGATTAAAGATGACGGTTTAATGTATTACTTGAATCGGTTGTGGATACCGAACCGTGGTGATCTTAGGATGCTGATCATGGATGAAGCTCATAAGTCTCGTTACTCAATCCATCCAGGTTCTGACAAGATGTATCAAGACCTTAGGGGCTTGTACTGGTGGCCTGGAATGAAGAAGGATATTGCTGAATATGTGTCTAAGTGCCTTAACTGTGCTAAAGTCAAGGCAGAACACCAGCGACCTTCAGGATTGTTGTTACAACCAGAGATACCGATGTGGAAGTGGGAGAATATTTCCATGGATTTTATTACCAAACTCCCACGAACCACGAACGGTAAGGATAGTATTTGGGTAATTGTTGATAGATTGACCAAGTCGGCTCACTTCTTGCCGATACGCGAAACATACCCTGTGCGGAAGTTAGCGCGTATCTACATTGATGAGATTATTAGCCGACATGGTATTCCCTTAAGCATAATATCGGATCGTGATGCTCGTTTCACGGCACGGTTTTGGGAATCACTTCATGAAGCCTTTGGAACAAGACTGGATCTTAGCACTGCTTATCATCCTCAAACAGATGGTCAAACGGAGCGAACGATTCAGACCCTAGAAGACATGTTAAGAGCTTGTGTCATCGATTTCGGTGGCAATTGGGATAGCCATTTACCATTGGTTGAGTTCTCGTATAACAACAGTTATCACGCGAGCATTGGTATGGCACCGTTTGAAGCTCTATATGGCAGGAAATGTCGGTCACCTATTTGTTGGACCGAAGTCGGCGATTCGCAGATCACTGGTCCAGAGATTATTCAGGAAACGACTGACAAGATCCGCCAGATCCGCGACAATCTGTTAGCTTCTCGCAGTCGACAGAAGAGCTACGCGGATAAACGAAGGAAACCTTTAGAGTTTGAAGTTGGAGATATGGTATTGCTTAAAGTGTCGCCTTGGAAGGGCGTTGTTCGATTTGGAAAGAAGGGGAAACTTGCTCCACGTTACGTTGGCCCTTTTAAGATCCTTGAACGGATCGGGAAGGTTGCTTACAAGTTAGAACTTCCTAATGAACTTAGCAACGTGCACCCGACGTTTCACGTGTCCAATCTAAGGAAGTGCTTAGCTGATCAGGATCTTCAGGTATCACTCGATGACATTCGCATCGATGATACCATGCATTTTGTTGAAAAACCAGTAGAGATAATGGATCGTGAGGTTAAACAACTCAAACGCAGTAGAATTCCAATTGTCAAAGTACGTTGGGAATCGAAGCGGGGTCCAGAATTTACGTGGGAGCGAGAAGATCAGATGAAGCTTAAGTACCCACAATTATTTACTACGGTCACTCCAAGTTGAATTTCGGGACGAAATTCCTTTAACTAGGGGAGACTGTAACATCACTGTACTTTAGGTTGTCCGTACATCCGTACATCCGTACATCCGTACATCCGTACGATTGTACTATTACGACCAAAGAATTTTTATTAATAATGATAATGGACTATTTATTGATATTATTGATTATTATCACTGTTAATGGTATACATGATTATAACACATATTATACGCGTAAACCATGGGAAGTTTAGTTGTAACCCAACTAAACAGAACCAGAGAGTTTATCGCAGTAATATTATTGAAAATGATGATTGTTGGTTCGGAATAAAAATGAATATGGGTTTTGGTTTGGGAATTTTAATATTAAAATTTATAAAATAATGGAACTGATTACGCGATGGTGAGGTTACGAACGTTATCTAAACACGAATATTAATTCAGAAATATTAACTTAATAAATGTATTCGCGTGAGTGACGATTCACACGAATATAATTATTAGGAATAATATTCTGAAACGATATTCAATAAATCGTAAATCGAATCGAAACACGATACGAGCGACGAATTCGCAAAGGTGACGATCTTTACGAATACGTACGCGAGTGACGCGTTTCGACGAAATAATTAAATAATATCAAACGATATTAAAATTAATAAATTAAAACTGAAAACGTTTATTAGGAATCACAACGTAAAGCAAAACCGAGTAAATCAGTTATTTAAAATAATTAATTTTGTAAAAATAAAATGAAATCGTTTTACGAAATAAAATTATTTAAATCATTTTAATTAATGAAATTCAATTATTTATTCATGTTATGTTTAAATATGTTTTCGTTAAAAACCGAGCATAACCGATCATTTATTATATTTTATCGCGATAAAAACGAGACCGGTCACGGGGCAATAATACGCGTTATAAGGAAGAAGATCACCATCTTCTTCCTCATTTTTACACACACACTCTCTCACTTAAACCCTAAACCCGTCACCACTTTCTCTCTCTACCTTCTCTCTACCATAACTCACTCAAAACTCAACCAAATCACCTCATTCTTGCGCCAAATCGAAGATCTCGACATCCTCTACACGAAAGTACAAAGGATCGGTCCTATCTCCACCTCAAACTCTCGAAATCTTAGTGAGAAGGTACGTTTTTTTAGGGTTTTCTACAACCCGACAAAAACCGAACTTTAACCGGTTCAAAACATCACTTTTTCGACCCATACACCTTCTAAATGAGTTTACTCATCTAAACCCACTCAAAACGACTATATATACGACTATACCTCGAAATCATCTACTCCCATGGCTGAAAACCCGTTCGGGCGAATGACCCATGAGTATGAGCCATTCGCCGAATGAGTCGGGAGAATGAGTGGAGTATGAGTCGGGAGAATGAGTGGAGTATGAGTCGGGAGAATGAGTGGAGTATGAGTCAGGAGAATGAGTGGAGTATGAGTCGGGAGAATGAGTGGAGTATGAGTCAGGAGAATGAGTCATTCGGGACTCATTCGGAGAATGACTCATTCGGGACTCATTCGGAGAATGACTCATTCGGGACTCATTCGGGAGACTCATTCGGAGAATGACTCATTCGGGACTCATTCGGAGAATGACTCATTCGGGACTCATTCGGGAGACTCATTCGGAGAATGACTCATTCGGGACTCATTCGGAGAATGACTCTCATTCGGGACTCATTCGGAGAATGACTCTCATTCGGGACTCATTCGGAGAATGACTCATTCGGGACTCATTCGGGACTCATTCGGGAGGATGACTCATTTGGGTGAAAACTCATTAGCATGAGCCATTCTTATGAAAATCACAAGAATGAGTCATTTTCACTACACCAACTCAATTAACAACTTAGATTTCAAAAAGAACAATCAAATAAGGGATCATAACTCTAGATAACATTTAATCAAACACAGGACTGTGAATACAACATTAGTACGAAAACGGTGAGCGCGCATAATACGAGAACACAGATACTAAGGACTTCAGGTGAGTTCTCATAACCTCCCTTTCTTTAAACTGTTTTGTTTTAAAACTCGGAGGTGAAGCATGTATACCAAATTCAAATATTATTTTGATAACTCAAGGTTAATACCTGTTTATCAATATGATACTCACAATATTGAATTATCATTAATTATGGATTATCACTGATTAATATTTTATAACCGTGTAAACATTGTTATTGACTTTGGTCAATAACAAAGATTACATGTATTGTCACAAACTTCGAGAGTCATCGCTCTTAACTCCGGTTAATTGCTTTGACATCATGTATTGTCACGTGGATTGTTTCCACTCTGTGAAGCATTGCCTTTGACTTCGGTTAAATGCTTTGACTTCATGTATTGTCACGTGGTTAGCGATCACTCCATGAATCATGTATTTAACTTATGTTATTTACATAATGATCATGTATAGTCACGAACATTATTTGAGAATATAATTGATGAGATTGGTTGATTAGTTTGTGGATTGATTATCTATGTTTGACTATGATTATTTGTGATTGATTATGACTGATTGTTATGTGATAATTTGATTGTGTATGTGTTTGATTGTTGAGTTTGGAGATTGATTGGATTATCTCATACAGGTAATATTGTGGATTTTCCAAGAAAATCATAAGCATTTATACTCATTTTATCTAAACTTTTTATAAAACCATTTTTAAACTTAAACTTTTAAATTCATTTTATAAAAACTATTTTAAGTATAAAACTTATGATTACTCACCAACTACTTTGTAGTTGACACTTGATTTTCTTACATGTTTCAGGTGATGGAGACAAGTAGGATGAAGAGGATGATCTCTTCTATTTTGGACATCATCATATAGGATCTTGGACTTAGCTAATTAACTAAAATTCTGGCGATTAGGATTTAGTTAATTTAGCTAATTCTTTTGTGTAATTGATTGTACTTAATTCATGATGAACATGATTTTTGTGTAATTATTTTGGTTGATTGAATGATATATGATGATTTGATTTAGATGCCCACGAGCTTTTGAACAATCTACACATCCCTCGTGGCATCCCGACGTTTCCGCCGCCGGTCGGTGTGTTACAGCCCTAACCATTAGGTTCGACTAAACTTAGAAAAGATAAGGTTCGGCTAACTCCCCAAGGGATCTAGGTTCGTTCCTACTAAGGCTTGGCTGGTTCACGATATAACACTCAGGTTCGCTGCCAGTTGCGGGGTGCAAAGGTTTGGCAATTGATTCGGCTAATCTGGAAAGGTTCGGTCCGTACAGGGTTCGCCACCTTTGGTTCGTGAGTTGCATGGCCATGGTTCGGCATGCAAGGTTCGGGGTCCTAGGGTTCGGCATCCAGGAGATAGTTCGGTGATCCTAAGGTTCGCTCCAAGGGATGGTTCGTCTAGTGCCAGTTGCCTAAGGTTCGTTCATTCCCTTCCAATGGTTCGTCTGCAAATCCTAGGGTTCGGTGACCTTAAAGGTTCGGCCATGGGTAGTTGAAGCCACAGGTTCACTGCAGGGTGCTTACAGGTTCGTAGCAGGTTCGGTTACAGAGGGGCAGGGTTCGGCTGCAGAGGGTTCGCCCAACCACAAAAGGTTCGGCTAAGGGCTGTTGGTTTCGGCCGAGGGTTCCACGAACCTGTAAAGGTTTAGGCATCAGCATCTTCACTCTAGATGGCCTGACCTGTTACACAAACCCATTCCTAACAATATCTAAACATGTATAACACCTTAACCCACTGTTTTAAGGGCTTAAAATCGATTAATAATGCAAAACCTATATGAATCGTGAAACACACACACTAAGCCGAATATACAACTGGAAATTACCTCAACTTTCGTGGATGGGAGCTTGAATAAACTGTACTTCCGTGATCTACGCAACAAGAGGATTGTTATGACACCAAATTTGATCGAATCCGACTTGAAACGAGTGAGTTCTTCTAGAGAGAAGGTGGAGAACAATTTCTTAGAGAGAGAGAGGGTAAAACGTGAATGAGAGCAAGAATGGAGGTGGTGGTGGTAGGTGGTGACATAAATGTTTCATTTAATGATTTAGAATATATCCGGTTGTTCGGTCTCGTTCTGTTTCGCGTACAATGTCGGTTCGCGTAGTTTTCGCGACGACACGACACGATTTTAAAGTAGAAATCGTTTAATTATTCCAGGTTGTGATTCCTAATAAATTAACTAAAATATTCTATTTATTTTAATTTAAAAATATTAATTTACTGTTTAAATCGAAATGTACGGTCGTCGCGCGTATTCGTTCGAATCGTCACCCGTACGAACACGGCGATAACTATACTTTTCAATCTTGTTTTCTAAATATAGAATATCATTCAGAACGTTAAACTTTCAGATTTATTCGTACAGATCGTCACCTATACGAATATCCCGTCAATTTAGCATTCACGTAACAATATTCGTGTGTTTTGTTCTTTTAAGTCTCACATACGTTTATACATAATAATTCCTAAACAAGTAATCACATGATGGTTCTGTATTGTCAAAGAATTATCTGACTCAAGAACCATTGTTCTGAACTTTGTTTTATGAATCGAATCTGAACTGTGATTTGATAATATGAAATGAAAATGATATACAATTGTTAACTGAAATACGTACCTGATTTACTGTTCATGTACCGTAGAGATCACTGTTCCGGTGACGGTTCCGGCACTGATGTTACAGTTCCATCCTAGTTTGTGTCGGTTATTAATATTTTCTATATGATAAAAGAAATGTCTAATTTATTAGACTAAGTGATATGTCCTAATCCTTGGTGTGTTGCTAAGTTGGTCTATGTATTCCTTATACTATTACCCCTTATTGAAATATTATTAAGAATTGAATAAAACTTTGACTCATGTTAAAGATGTGTGTTTGTGTTATTTAAAAGACAACATATTACTTTTAAAACTCATGTATATCATACTAATAAAAGAATGCCCAGATTGTTTTATAAAACTCTTTTCATGCTTAATACCATCTTCTAAAATGTTTCCTGGTTAATCTTTCTAGATCATTAACATGGGATTGTATTTGGTGTTTTAGTTAAACTTAGGTTTAGATTATGAAAATTTCTAAGTTTTAAACACTTGAATTCAAGTTTCTAAGTTTAGTGTCGCCCAATCCCTTTTTTTTCCATTTAATCACCCAATGATTATTTGTTACTAAATCAAAGAAGTTGCACTGTTGGTCTAGTATTGAAGGCTGGAAATTGGCTAAGGAAGGAGGCATCGATACTATAGTATTGATATTCCCACACTTAGGAAATTTCGAACACCCATCAATATCAAACATGTGGTTGATCCTTAATATCTAATTTATTTGTCTCAATTTATGTCTGATCTTCTTGAATTTAACTAATGGTTTGTTATGGAATCGTTGGGCAGCTGAGGAAGGCAGTGTCGATACTAATAGTATCAACACAAGCCTTAAATGGTTCACCATCTTCCCATCAATACTATTGATTCGATATAACCTGGCATCGATACTTTGGTCACCGAATTTGTTAATATCGAAGGAGGTTTGTTTCATTCAACTTGGACTTCATAGCCTTAGAAGTATCGATGGAATCCTTGCAGTATCGATGGGCTAGTATCGATCATCCACTTTTTAAACTCAACAACCTTGTCGATACTAACAAGTTCGACACTTGTTAGTATCGATAACCTCTTGCTCACCGATACTATAATATCGATGGTTCTTGTTGCATAACACTTGGATTACATCGAACATGACAATATCGATGAGGGTGTGAGCTGTGGGTCATCGAACTTATCAATTTCTACGGTTAAATTGTTACTTTACCAAGGCTCGTCGATACCATCTTTGTGGAGGAAGATATTGCATTGATACTAATATCCAGCCCCTATTCATCCATTACCAGCCTTCCAATCTTTAATCTAATGTGTTCCAAGAGTTTTAGATTCGTCCCCAACTCGAGTTTATCAAGTTTAATGGCGTCAAAACTGGTTATAAGTTCAAATATCTTGGATAGATGAAAACCCTAAAATGCTGAACCTTCTCACTAGAATGCTGATCGTTTGGAGTTGTTATGGAGTGGATCCTTTGTACATCCTTCTTCTAGAGGTTGAGAGGGAGCGTTTTGACACCAAAAACATCGAAAAAGGAGAAAGAAGGAAAAAGGGGGCTTTTATAGTCCTGGTCTTTACACGCATACTCGGTCTCGTTCGGTTTTAGAAAAACGTATTGTTTCGACACGTTACGTTAATTACATAGGATTTTTATAAAATAATTTAAATTAAATCTTTTTAGGTAGTAATTCCTAATAAATATTATCATATTTTCTTTTTGTTATTTTAAAGTTCGAAAACGTTTATTTTTATCGTTTTGTCAGATCACGCAACTTCCGCCACAGAGCGCTAACTATTCAAACACGACGTTAGTTTCACCTTCTGATTTGGTATTCTATTTACCAGATATCACTCAAAATATCAAACTACCAAATATATTCGTGTGAATCGTCATCCACACGAATATGCTGTCGGCCTAACATTTACGTAATGATATCGGATTATTATTAAATAGTTATATCCTCACAATCGTTTATAAGTTTTGTTGTGATTATTCTCATTCAGTTGTCTTTTCTAATTAGATTCTCAGTCATCTGATCTTTATTATCAGAAGATATGTCCTACGACTGTTGTGGTTCTGTCTTTCGCACACAATGTCATTTTGTTGTTTCAGCTCATCTTGTTATGTGATACCACAATTGTTTCGTTGTTTTGTACTTTGTTTCATAGCTTGTTATATAAATACACTTAAGTATTTATATTTAAAGCCTGTAATGATGTACTACCGTCATGTCTCCTGACGATTCCGTACTGGTTGTCACACAAGGTGCCCCCACTAAGCAAAGAATGCGTCCAAAATCCACCCCTGAATGACTGTAACACATATAGGAAAGATATCTTATAATAATACTTGGTTTTGTGGTAACTAGTTAACCCAATTCAACCTGTTAGATTCATTCAATCTCCACTTATCCCTTTTGCCCCCCTTTGAATGATATAATTGACATTTCACCACAACCCTTTTCTAAATAGGTCATTTTTTTACTTATCGTGACGAACACTTTCTTCCTTGCTTATGTTTCCATTATAAACCAACCTTACCACATTCTCCGGCTCACACGATTTACCTCCCTCATCTTGGTCATGGGACCGGTCTATGAGGGGTGCCTCATGGTGGCGTTCACCATTTTTTTCTACCACATTCTCTAATTCTCTACCATAACCAAATGCCCCTTGTTTTTTTTATTATTCTTAATTTTTATAGTTACTAAAAAGAACCTGTTATAACCAAATCCCATCCCCGAACTTGTCTCTTTTTTTCAATAAATATGCAATTCAACTAAACAAAATCAATTGTACATGACTCCATCAAAGTTGATTAAAGTATCTTAGGTACTATTTGTTTTTTTTAAAAAAAAAAGTCTTCCTGACCTCTTATGACTGCGCCACGCAGATCACGGGAAGAGGTCAAGGTCTACAGTGTGTTTGTTTTTTGGAAGATATTTCATTTAAAAACGTCTGTCTGTCCTCTTTTTGAGGCAGACATGGACCAAGCTCTTCTAAAAACTTCTAACATTTTCTTCAAAATTTAGGTTAAAAAACCAAAGCCCCTTATCCTTCCCAATCAGCGCCCCACCAACCCACCACCTCCACCGGTGCTATCCTCCACCGACGCTCTCTTCCACCGGTTGCTCTTCTCCACCACCACTCTCCTCCACCGGTCGTTGTCCTCCACCGCTGTCTCACTCTCCTCCACCGGTCGCTGTCCCGACCTGCACTCCACAGTGGTTGATGGCTGCCAGAGATAGGGCGGAGATGATGGTGAGCTCTTCTGAAAAATCAAACACCACCTAGCCTTTCATAAGCAGAGGTTTGGTTCACCTCTTTTGCAAAAAAGGTCTGCAGATGTGGTCCGCAGACTGTAGACGTTTTGCCTCTAAAAAACAAACACCACCTTACATTACCTCTACTATAATGCTTTGTTCGGACAACATTCATTAATAAAACACATTTTTTAACAAAACTATAAAATGAAAATATCCGTAATTTGTACTTTTACAACCCGACATTTGCTAACTTTTATTTATGTACATCTACATATGACATTAATATTATGTTAGGTGGTGTTTGTTTTTCTAGAAAAGAGCTTCTAAACCTCTTTTAACCTCTTTTGTCTGCGCCCCGCAGACCAAGGACAGATGAAGGGTGTTTGTTTTTTCGCAGACGTTTCATTAAAAAAGGTCTGCGAAACCTCTTTTTCTTGCAGACATGGTTTAACCTCTTTTTAAACCTCTTCTCACTTCCTAAACCTCTTCTAGGTTTTCATATCACGCTCAAAGCATGTGTCGTGATTTCCGGCACTAATTGTTCCATCATTAACGCCCCTATCGCCTGCTGTCGCTCCCTTTCCACCACCGCCACCTGTCCTCTGCCACCACTACCACCATTCATCACCCTCGCCGTCGCTGTAACAGCCATAGAATCACCTCCAACAAATTCCTTACAATTAGAACACGCACAATTACAATCCCTGGTTTTATCAGATTGCGTGAATTTCAGCAATCGGAAGGGTAAAAGTGAGAAGAAACAACAGACGAGAGTCAAGAATAGGGCCATGAAGAGAGATGCGAAGGAGATATCACTGTTACCGGAGAAAGTAGAGGAAATATCCATTTACGGTATTCATACTTTTGAAGAGGTTAAAAAACAAACCCTCTTTTTCCCTCTTTTTGCAGAGGTTTGGTCCACCTCTTCTGCAAAAGAGGTTTGCAGACGTGGTCCACAGACTGAAGAGGTTAAACCTCTTAAAAAACAAACACCACCTTAGTGTACTTCTTTCTTAGAGTGTTTATAGTTTTAGTTGTTTTTCTGAAGTTTGAACCCATAGTCAAATATCTTATGCTTGTTCTCGTGAACAACTCCACATGTCCCACGATAAATATACCACAATTGTGAATTTCCTTTAGCAACATATTCTAAAGCGATCTAGTCTAACAAGCTTTGCCATTACCACCTTTTTAGCTTTAACACATGTTTCAGTTTTTCTAGGAACTATACGAAGATATGTTTTTGTAAACATAGTAAATATAACTTATTACTTATTCCTAACCCTAAAATCTAAATCACCACTTGTCGTTCCTTACTTCCTCAATCCACCTTCACAGTTCCAAGTTTTTTACACCTCGACCCCTCAACATTCACAAAATCACAATTCATTAACAAGTCTACAACCCCTCAATCTTTGTCTTTAAGCTGAGATGTTGTGACCTTCTGATTTTGTTGTCTCCGTTTCAACCAATTGAAACCTTAAGATTTTATCAACAATGCAAATGTTAGTTTTGAAAACATAGTTCAACGAACACATATACATGCTTTTCGAACATATTTTAATCCTATACAATACCATACCATCCTTTTCTACTCACTTTCACACACCATTTTCCAAAATCAAAACACATACATACATACATACATATACATACATACACATACATACATATATATGGACTTATTCCATTAAGAACTATTAAATATGAAAGAACCAAAAGAACTAATTTTGAACCACATGTTTTAAGGGGCATAAAAGTAATTTTCTTTTAAAATAGAGGAAATTACTTTTTTACCCTTTTAAACTTTTGGTTATAATTGGTTCTTTTAATTATTCAGTACCAAACGTTCTCAATTGAATATCCCTATATATATATACTAACATGGTACCCGCACGATGCAGCGGGAAATGCAACATATAAGTTGGGTGATTTTAAAGATTTGTCTGGTTTCGTTTTGAGCCATAACCATAACAATTTTTTTTTTTTAATTTAGTAGTTAACTAAAAATGACTTTAACTCCAAACATAAAAAGTCAAATGCACCAAAAATGCCAAGAATTGATTCAATTGTTTTAAGGTTTTTTCTTTTATAATCACTCTATCTCACTTAAAATCTTAAAGAGTACCAATGTGGGACAAAGTGAAAAGAGAAACAAAACATTTAGGTTAGATTTAAAAATTGTACAATGTGGTTTAAGAGTTGTAAAACTCTTAATTTTAAAAGATTTAGTTAAATTACTATTTTGTCCTTCTAATATGTATTATATAGTAGTATATATATATAGGGTTTGAATCCTTTGAAAACCCGATCTTAAAGAGAAAACCCTTAAACCCTACGTGGACAGTTAGATCAAACTTATTTTAGTTTTTAATTAATTAAACAGAAAATACATGTGGTCTACAATTAAAGTTAAATATTTTAATGGGGGTTTTGAGAAGAAAATACCATTTTACCCTTTAAGGGGTATAAATGACTTTTTTATGTCAGATTCTCTCTCATATTTAATTTATGTAATATTCTCTATTCTCTCTCATCCCTTTTTTTTCAATATGTTTGACTTAAAAAATAAAAAAAGTAATTTTTTTAAAGAAAATCAAAAAATATACACATGTGTATCAAACAAAAATTTTACTACACAAACACAATATTACATATTCTCAACCATAAAAATATTACACATGTGTATTTTACATTTGAAACAAAAAATTTCACATTTGTAAATTTATAAAAAAACATCAAATTAGCCAAAACACCAAAAACTACACATGTGTAGGTGTAATATTTCGAGTAAAGTGTACTTTGTGTATTAAAATTTGTACATTTTTATTATACGCATGTGTAATTTTTTATATCTTTTTGTAAAAATATGTTTTTTTTATTTTGCATAAGAAAATATACATTTTTGTTGTTTTGAAATTTTGAAAAATAGTTTTTTAAATGGACGGAGAGAGAAGAGATAGATGATTTAAAATTTAATATTAATAAATTATTATATATATGAGTGATTTTAAATGAGAGAGAAAGAGATAAATTATTATATTTATGGGTGAGTGGTTAAAGACTATTATACCCTTTTCATATTAATAAATTAGAAAGAAAAAAAAGTTGATCTAACGGTTGAGATAGAGTTTAAGGGTTTTTCCCTTTAAGATCGGGTTTTCATTTGATTAAAATCCTACATATATATATATATATATATATATATATATATATATATAGGGTGTGGTTTATTTGTTAACCATGTTTATTTGTTAACCGAATAACTATATCTTATTACTTTGGGCCCACATAAAAATAAATTTAAAGGTGTAGGTTTTTTTTTATTAATGTAAGTGTTTCCTACATTAATTAAATTATTTAAAAAAGAAGAAAAATCTACATCTTTAAATTACTTTAATGTGAGCCCGAAAGTAATAAGATGTAGTTATTCGGTTAACGCAATAAAAATAGTTAATTTTTGATCATATCCCTATATATACATATACATACATACATATATATATAGGGATTGAATTCAATGAAAACACAATCTTAGAGAGAAACCCTTAACCCTATGTGAGCTATTGATTTAAAATCTTGAAAATAAATATGTGGTTCACATTAACCCACATTAAAAATGATTTGTTTATTTTAAAACTCAATTTTTTATTCAGGTTTAATTTGGACCACATATTTATTTTCAAAATTACAAATCAATGATTAACATAGGGTGTAAGAGTTTTTCTTTAAAATTAAATTTTTGTAGGGTTACCTTTAGGAGTGTAAACGAGCCAAGCCTATCCCGAGCTCGTTAATTCAGCTATATTCTTGAATAGGTCTTTTTATTTTTTTTCCGGATGTTCGTATTTACATCAATGTTACAAGTATAAACATAACACATTGTTTGTAACGAGTTGTAACGAATTTTGGTTTATGTTGTTGTAAATTAAAAATGAACTACGTTTAGGGCGTAAAACGAGCCGAGTCCATCACAAGCTTGTTAAGGCTTGAGCTCGGCTCGTTTGGACAAAATAAATGATATAAAGTGAGCATAACACATTTGTTACATCAATGTAATATTATAATTGATACAATGTAACCATATTTAATTTACAGCAATGTAAACCAAAATTCGTTACAAAATCATTTTAAATTTATTATAAACGTAACTTTTATTTGACTTTGACTAAAATTTTTGGATTTAAATCAATGTAACGACTATAAAATATCACACATTCTTTGATTTTTTTACAGCAGTAAATTACATTATTATAGTTAAATAAATGATATATAGTGAGCATAAAACCTTTGTTACATCACTGTAAATAAATAAATGATACAACATAACTAGGGGTGTTAACGAGCTATTTTGTCTAAACGAGCCGAGCTCAAGCCTTAACGATCTCGGGATTGTATCGGCTCGTTTACACCCATAAACGTAATCCATATTTAATTTACGAAAATGTAAACCAAAATTCGTTACAACTCGTTACAAATATCCGAAAGAAAATAAAAAAATAGTAAGACTATAACAGAATTAAAGAGAAAAATAAGACGAGTAAAATGGTGCAATTTTTATAAAAAAATATTATAGTATAAAAGGTTATGAATGTATAAAAAAAGAAGGGATAAACTTTAAATAAAAATGTAGATATATTAAAATATATTAGAAGGTGACACATGGCACCACCAAATTAATTCCAGCTTTTTAATATGATGGAAATGACTAAAATACCCTTCTATATTTAAATATGAAAGATGACACATGTCACAATTCTATACACTCAACTTTTAGATTAACTATTAGATTGGAGTTAATGGGTTATTGTTCAATTCATGTGTTATTATTTGTTCACAATACTATATATATATATATATAGGGACTTATTCCATTGAGAACCACTAATTATGAAAGAACCAAAAGAACTAATTTTGAACCATATGTTTTTAAGGGTATAAAAGTAATTTTCCTTTAAATTAGGGGAAGTTACTATTTTACCCTTTTAAATAACCACTTTATGTACAAAACTTAAAGCATAATGTACAAGTGTATTATGCAGTTCTCAAGTTCTTAACATGGTTTCTTTGAATACCTATATATATATATATATATATATATATATATATATATATAGGGCATGGAATTTTTCATAACGCACTAAATGCGCGCTAACCCAGATAACTTTGGCAAGATGAAGCCGAATCTTGGATTTTTTTTTTGAACATCATTGTAACACATTTTGAACACCATGTTCTTTTATGAGTTTGTGGAAATTCATCACCGTTTAAAAAATATCATCGTTGTAAGTTTTATGCTACAGTACTGTAAGTTTTAAATATTTACAAACTTACAGTACTGTAAGTTTTTGAACGGTGATGAATTAGCCCAAACTCATAAAAGAACATGCTGTTCAAAATGTGTTACAATGATGTTCAAAAAAAAATCCAAGATTCGGCTTCATCTTGCCAAAGTTATTTGGGTTAGCGCGCATTTAGTGGGTTATATTTTTAACCTTCCCCTATATATATATGTATAGAGAAGTGTTCAAATGAAACCCTTAGATAGAGCTATAACCCAAAAACTATCATCTAATGGTTAATCAAAAAGTCAAGATAAGATCATGACATATGACATTTTCTTTTTTTTTTTTAATATGAAATGGCGTATTAGACATTTTTTTAACTATAAAGTTAGAATCAATATGGTGGTGTCACCATCTAACATATTTTAATTAATATATTTTTATTAAAATTTTACCCCCACCTTTTTTATACTTTCATAACTTTTTTATACAATATTATTTTTTATAAAAATTACACAATTTTACTCGTCTAATTTTACTCGTCTAATTTTACTCTTTAATTCCGTTATAATTTTGACTAGGTTTTCTTTAAATTTTTTAGATAATTCGTATTTACATCATTGTAACGAGCTTAAAAGATAACAAATTAGTTTGAAAATTTTTCTAACAATGTTAAATTACATTGATGTAACATGTTATTTACAGAGATGCAACTTATTATTTACAGTTATGTAATTTCTCTCTTTAATTTAGTTTTTATATAGATTAGTTTTTAAATTTTCTTTCAAATATCTTGTTTTACATCGATGTAATAAGCATAAAACATAACAAATTATTTATTTTTTTTCTAACGATGGCATATTAAACTAATGTAATATAAATTGATGTAATTTATGGTGATGTAACAGTCATATATAATTTTTGTCTTTAATTTCGTTATAATTTCGACTAGTTTTTTTTTAATTTTTCCGCATATATCCTTTATTTACATCGATGTAACGAGCAAATTATAAAACATTATTTTAATTTTTTTCTAACAATGATAAATTACAGTGATGTAATACACAGTGGTGTAATTTACAGTGATGTAATTTACCATTGTTAGGAAAAAAATTCAAATTAAATCGGTATGTTTATGCCTGTTGCAATGATAAAAATATGGGCATCCAAAAAAAATAAAAAAACTATTCGAGACTATAACATAATTGAAAAGAAAAATGAGACGAGTATAATGTTGCAATTTAAAAAAAAATTAAAATAGCATAAAAAATTTATGAATTCTAAAAAAGAACGAGGTAAACTTTATATAAAAAAATTCATTATAACTTGTTACAAATTTAAGACAAACGTGATTTTTATTGATTTTAAATTTAAAATTTGTTGCGAGTCGTTACATTAATGTAACAGTTTTTTATACAATGTGAATGATATGTTTTCAATGTTTGTTACATTGATGTAAATGCGGTGTGACACCCCGCAAAATCCAGGTGAGCTATTCATTTAATTTAATAATAGTTTATAGTATTAGAACATATGTACGTGTCACTAGAATTGGTTTAATTTAGTGTGTGTGACACCCTGTAAAATCCAGGTCAGCATTTGTTTTAATTAAATATTTTTTAAATTGATAATTGTATACGTGACACTAGAATTAGTTTAATTTAGTGTGACACGTGACATGACAGTACGAACACTGATACAAACACGAAATTCATTACGGTACGCCAAGACCCTTTTTGAACCTCTTGGCAGTACGTGACGACATCCTGACGCCAAAATCTTTATAAAACCAAGACAAATCATATCCTACTCTACTTTCATCATTATTCTCAACTCCATACGCCACCCTCTTGGCTTATCCCTTCCAGAACTACCTGCTAGCACCCTTATAGCCCAAAAACTCCATTGTTGAAGCCAAGAATTGAAGGTTTGAAGGCTTGGAAGTTTGAAGGAAGCTTGCTATAGCTTGAACATCACCACCACCACTTTACTTCTGTCAAACACTGCTGTCTAGAGATTCAAGGAGCTGCTCAAACACCATCTTAGCATCCTTGGAGCACTAGAAGGTAAAACCATGGCTAACTTTCACCTTTCATACCTTAAAACCCACATGCAAGGTCTTACACCCACATGCACCCACTCAATCTCAACATGCACGAAATTTGGACACTTTGAATCTGGGTTTGATGATTATGTTACTGGTTCTAATGATCTAGAATGATTTAATGGTTTATTATGATGATCCATGATGTTGTTGATACGTCATTATGCATAACTTGTTCATAGATAT
This sequence comes from Mikania micrantha, assembly GCA_009363875.1. NCBI lineage: Eukaryota > Viridiplantae > Streptophyta > Magnoliopsida > Asterales > Asteraceae > Mikania > Mikania micrantha. Next base: position 10,680,278 of record CM018690.1, on the reverse strand, counting down.
TGAAATATCGACATGCATGCATGATCTATGGTTAGTTAGATTATTTTTGATGTTCATACATGTTTATTGATGATGTTGGTAATGTGTTACATGATTTGATGTTACTAAAATGGTCAAAATATGATTAGTTGGTGAACTTGCCATATATAGTAACTTTTATGTTACAACATGGTAATATAGATGAAAATATGAGCATGCATGTGAATAGAAGTGTCACACCCCGAGCCGGCGAGGTTGGATCGGAGTCCCCGTCGGGCGGAAGTTCTCGGGGCGCGATATCGTGAGTGATAATGGTGATGATCAGATTTTTTACATAGCATCAATCTTAAGAATAATTAAAGCACAATAAAGCATTTAACTAGGATTACAAAGTTAAATTACAATGTCAAGGTTCAGTAATTTAACTAAGTAAACCTATCAAAAGAATCAAATATATCTATCTTGTATCTGCACAAGATATCAAAAGTGACTCATAGCAACAATCAAATATGTGCTTTCCAAAAGTCTACCAGGTCCTCTATCTGAGTATCCTAGTATGCAGTCCTGAAGTCTGAGCCTATTCCTGTGCATCACCTGAGAAAACATGTAAGAAAACAAAGTCAACACAATGGTTGGTGAGTTCATGTAGTTTTATGTAAAAATAGTTTGAAAAATCCTTTGAATGACAACCTTAACCTCACTATTAACCACCTATACCATCCATTTCAGTATGCTTATATATAGGGCATATGTAGGGTCGAACTTATCGTCCGCCCAGCCACCGTCCCACCACATACCAAATCACATGATATATTGTTCCTGATGATAATTAAGCGTTTCATCCTGCATCTTTGATTCCATAACATTCAATTCATTGAATTCGATTACCCTGTAATTGTTTACCTTGATTCCCTGAATGACAACCTTAACCTCATCAACGACCATATATGCTAACCAACCGAGTATGCTTATATATAGGGCATATGTAGGGGACAAGCCCCAGCCACCGTCCCACCACATACCGGGCTGCTTATCATATTGTTGTTAATGATAATTAAGCATTCCATTCCCCACTATTGATCCTTAACGTTTGATTATTCTGAATATGTTTACCTTGATTCCCCCGAAATGACAACCTTAACCTCACTAACAACCACCTATGCTATCCAACCAAGTATGCTTATATATAGGGGACAAGCCCCAACCACCGTCCCACCACATACCGGGCTGCTTAACATATTGTTGTTAATGATAACTAAACATTTCATTTCTAACCAACACCACATATGCTTGAATTTGAAAATGAGTTTATGAGTTCACTTCTATGGGCAACTGAATTTCTGGAGGATACATCACCAAAGGATACACCCAATGGTATTCAGTATCATTCCACAGAAGCAACTAGGGTGTAACAGTCTGCATCGGTGCGCAATTAGATGATATCCATTAGTAGGCACTAGTCCTACCAGTTGATATCATAATCATCCTAGCCACCGTTACAAAACATGGATGGACAATGAAGAGCACTTATTGACTAGTAGGGGTTGACTCCACAGGTCAACACGCGATGGCCAATCAGTCTGTCTTACAAGGTCCTGACAACGAAGAACACTGAATGACTAGTAGGGCTTGACAAATGTCAAGACGCGGCGGCCAATCAGTCTGTCTTACGAACTCCTTGTTGATTGTTCAATGTTTCACCTCTCCGATACCATGTGCACATGTACCTGTTTACCCACTTGAATCCCCTTTGTTAATGTGTTTGAGTTTCTGAGTTATTAAGCATTGAGTATTGAGTATTTGAACAATGATCACAAGCACTGACACTAAATAAGAGTATTGAGTATTTGAACAAAAGAATTTAACTTAAAGTACTAACATCCAAAGTATCTGAATTTATAGTATTTGAATATAAAGTATTTGAGTGTAAATATAACTGAGTATTTAGTAAGCAAGTATTAAATATTGCTTTAAAAGCATCAAGCATAAGTCTTAAATAATAGTCTTAATCATACGAAGTATATGTTTAAGGAAATACGCTTTTGAGAAACTGTATGAGTAATGATTTGAATAAGTCTATGTTTGAGAAAAGTTACAATCATGACTTATAATCATGATATTTTATAACTAATGTCATAAAGATTTAGCATAAACAAAATGAATGAACAACTCAACAATTAACAGTTTATAAATAATTTTATAAACAGAAGTTAATAAGCATTTCATAAAACATGGCAACAATTATATAATTCATTTATACAAAAATTTGACATGTTTCTCAGTCCCGAAGTAAAAACAAATAAGTTTGAAAAGGGACAAATGAACTCACCTTGTGTTTGAAGTGGTTGACTAAGTATAAACAAGAATGTACGCGCTCGTTGTTGTGGTTATAGTAGTATTCACGATCCTGTATTTATTCCATGTTGTTTGCAACTCGTAAGTATTAGTTATAATTGGTCCGCAAGTCTCGGTCATCCTTCGGCCCTAGGTTTTATTGTTGTAAAACTCAATGTTTTAAGTGTTATGAATATATTAGATTGTACCTTTAATCAAGTGGGCCGTATGTGAATGGACCATGTATTAAGTGTATGGGCTTCGTCTGGGGTTATGGGCCATAGACACGTGTATGGGTTGAAATCATTGGGCCTATAGAGTTGGGCCGAATGATGTGTTATGAATCGGTGGAGTTACTTGGGCCTAGTATGGGTCCAATGGGGCTGCTCGAGCCCAAACGAAAGGACTGAATGGCTACTGTGGCCTAATCTCAAACTCTTGGGCCGGGTTAAGTTGCGCGTGGGCCAGACTAATCATATAGGCCAATTTCCAATGATCTTGGGCCGAACTATTTGTTGTCTTGGGCCAGTTGAGCTATAATAATCGATTCCCATCTAAATGGCCGTTTGGACCATGGTGAGCCATGATGTTTATATTGGGCTGTTTAAAAGCTTTGGGCCTAACAAGTAACTGATCATAAATGTATATCCGTTTCCTTAAGATGTTGAATTCAGATTGCTGAACGAAAAAGGAAAAATTGTTGCATTGAAGTCCCATTCCAGCGAACCTTTGGATAATCTGGGCTAAGGTTCGTAGGTCCCTGTCCCCAAACTGGTTCGGCTAAAGCTCGCAGAGGTAAGGTTTGTCGGTCACTGGTTCGTGAGTAACACAAGCAGGTTCGGCTACCTTAGGACCTATATGTAGGGAAGGTTCGTGGACCAAGGGTTCGGGCAGTATGGTTAAGGTTCGCCTGAAATGATAGCAACAAGGTTCGGCCATGGTACGAGTATAAGGGTTCGGCTGCTTAGCTAGGCATGGAAGGTTCGCCAATAGAGAGGAGGTTCGGGGCTGCTGGAGTTGTATGCAGGTTCGCCAGTGGTGGGGAGGGTTCGCCACATATGGCTCATGCACGTAGGGATCGGTGTTTGGTGGGGTGACAGCCTCCAAAGGTTCGGCCAGAACCTTGCAGGTTCGGCCAGCAAGGTGCCCCACGAACCTGTAAGCATCCATCCCCATCTTTCAGCTCCGAGTAACTGGGTCGATCATTCTCATGTCGTAGACAGCCTTAGGTAAGTCCATGAAAGGTTGTGGGTTCAAAGGTCACGATCTAAGGTCGGTTTTAGGGTGGTGGTCGAATAATCAAAGTAAAATGATGAAAACCCAAACTTTCAACAAGTTCAAAGCTTCATACCTAGAAATCTACTGGGTAAAACTCCAGATCGGTTGTACTTCCGTGTAGAGGGAGTCGAGAGCTTCGCGTGGACACCAAGAACACGTGATTCCGCCAAGAATCGAGCGAGTTATGATCGTTTGAAGTCTTGAACTTCCAGAGAGAGAGAGTGACGGGTGAGAGTTTTAAAGAGAGAGAGAGAGATGGTGAAAATGAGAGGAATCCACCTCATTTGGTGTTTATATACCCCGTGGGTATTCGGGTTCGTTTCGGTTGCTCGGTTTTCGTCTGCGTTGCGTTTCCGGATCGTAACGCGCACGTTTTTGTAATTTAATTAAAAGAATTTATTTTAAATGTTTGGAAGTTGGTTATTTCTACTAATTATTTTAAATATCATTTTCCTTATATTATTTGTCGTAATTTAAAATTTCGCGCGTTTCGTTAACTTTTCGCGTAACTTACGTATTTTAAATTTAAAATAGTTTCTTTTAAATTTATTTTTGATGAGTTTCAAAATTGTAAAACAGGAAATATTTTATTTCCTTATATTTATTATCATTCGTATCGTTTTCGTTTCGTCAGAAAACGTCACTTACGCGCGTTTTCGTACAGAGCGCTAACTGTACGAACACGATCGTACGTTTCACTTTCTGATTTTGTTTTCTACTTTTCAGTCATCATTTCAGATCGTTAAACTTTCAGATTTATTCGTACAGATCGTCACCTATACGAATAATTCGTCAGTTTAGCATTATGTAACAACAACTGTTATAGTTTTGTTCTGTTTATCCTCACATACGTTTAAACCTAATAATACAAAATCAAACATGTGTATATCTGTTCATCGTTGTCTGATGTGTTTCTGACTGTTTAAACCATAAGGTTTAAATCAGAATTTTAGAAACATAGTATTATAGTTTGTGTTTTGCATCAAGTGTCACTAGTCTCTACCTAGTTTACATAGCTTGTACTTGAGTTACTGTGAAATTTACTGTGCAACTTACAGTTCCGGTAACGATTCTGGCACAGATGTTACAGTCTCCCCTTGTTAAAGAAATTTCGTCCCGAAATTTAAAAGTTATTATCGGTACAACTTTCTTTGTAAACAAGTGGGAAGACTTTTGTATGATGTGAGGCTCTTACACTCCCAAATTAAATTATGGGTCGCGTCTGCGATTTCTTATGTATAGCCTCAGGGTTTTGATATTCTTATTGCTCATAGTTGTCAACTGCTACGGTTTGCTACTTAACAGCGTAATTCTAACACCTTGTTGTTCGAAACAAACTGATGCTATGAGCATCAATTGTTGCACAACCCTGGACCCGTCGTAGTACGCGAAGGATGGGCGGGTATTTTGAATTCTCCGAAATCATTGGCGATACGTGACGTGTTTCGGGGGGAAACTCGATTAAAATAATTATGGCGGTACGCCGAGACCCCTGGGGACTTGCTTGGCGGTACGCGAAGCTCCTCAGTTCGTAGAAAGTTTATAAAACCAACTCCAAATCGTTTCTGTAACTTTTTACTCATTTCTTGTCACACCCCCACCTCTCGTCACTTGTTGATGATGTCATTGAGAAGATTGCGGAAGCATAGTGGTGATATCTCAGAGATGAGGTGTGATTTACTTGATCCGATATCATAGCACACAGATTAACTTAAAGTAAATATATTACAAGGATGTCGTAATCACAACCAACATTACATTATATAAACTAATTTTATTACATTATCTGATTTATTTAATTACAACCATATGAAGTGCATCCTCAACCGATGGTCACTGTCTTTCTGCAAAAGTTTTAAGTTTAAAACGTCAGCACAAAGCTGGTGAGTTCGTATCGTTCAAGTTCAACAATATGATATGATATGATATGCAAGTTCTCAAAATGTTCAGTTCCAGATAACCATGGGTCCCGTATCTAGTTCCTTTCGGACTGTTCTACTATGTTCTATAAAGATACTACCCGTCGGTACATATCTTAGTGCCTCATTGTCTTAATGTCTATCACTACATGAAGAAGTTCTGGAAACAGATAACAAACATTTACACCAAGGGGAGTTGCAAGCTCCCGGTAAATGGGTTGTCAGCCGATAGTACTATCATCGTTTTCTGTTCGGCTCCACATGGGTTCACTAGATACAGTTCAGAAATGAGGACTTATAAGTTTTGTGATAGGGTTCTGTTATACAGGAAAAATCCCATGAAATCCACAAGTTCTCAATAAATCACATGAAATCACGTAGATAACAGTGACACATATCATATAGTTCTTAAAAGTTCCACAGTGCTAGCCCGATGTTTGTAAAAGATTAAAAAGAAAAGGGGTTGTACGAAACTCACCCGAAGTCTCAAGATAGCAAGATCACTCGCAGACTGGTGATAATTGTGTAATTCTGCATTAGTTTATGTTTAATAAATTATTTATGTTTTAACTTACTAATTAGATCTTTCTGAACGTCCAATGTCAAAGACATTACCTTAACAGTCATCAAACTGATGTTAAGTATTTATTTAGTTAATTTAATGTTATATCATACAATGTATGTGGGTATTTTGTTTTCATCTGATCTTTTCGTTCCCACGTATATTCAGGTCCACGTTGTGAATTCCATCGCACTTTGACAATTGGTATGCGACTATGTTTCAACACTTTTATTTCTCGATCCATTACCTCTACTGGTTCTTCACTAAACTGAAGTTTTTCATTTATTTGAATTTCTTCGAGAGGTACGATCAATGATTCGTCAGCTAGGAACTTTTTCAGATTTGATACATGAATGAAATCATGAATGTTACTGAGTTCAGGAGGTAACTCAAGTCTGTAGGCTACTGATCCAATTCGTTCAAGAATTTTGAATGGCCCTACAAATCTTGGTGAAAGCTTACCTCTCTTCCCAAATCTGAAAATGCCCTTCCAAGGTGAAACTTTCAACATTACTCGATCACTTATTTGGAATTCTAAAGGTCTACGACGATTATCAGCATAACTCTTTTAACGATCGCGAGCAGCTTTAATTCGTTCTTGAATGAGTGCGATCTTATCAGTTGTTTCTTGAATGAATTCTGGGCCTATGATCTGACTTTCACCTATCTCTGACCAATAGATAGGTGATCTACACTTGCGTCCATAAAGTGCTTCGAATGGAGCACATTGAATACTGGTAAGGTAGCTGTTATAGTATGAGAATTCAACAAGTGGAAGATGAATATCTCAGCTACTCCCAAAATCAATAACACAGCTTCTGAGCATGTCTTCAAGAGTTTGATTCATTCGTTCAGTCTGCTCGTCCGTTTGTGGATGATAAGCTGTGCTCATATTGATTTGTGTGCCCAGAGCATTCTGAAGAGTTTGCCAAAATCGTGACATAAATCGACTATCTCTGTCAGGAATGATAGAGATTGGTACTCCATGTCGAGATACAATCTCATTAACATAAAGTTTAGCGAGTCGATCCATAGAGTAATCATCTCGGATGGGTAAGAAATGCGCAGATTTAGTAAGGCAATCAATGATAACCCATATAGAGTCATGATTACGTGATGTTCTGGGTAGTTTAGTGATAAAATCCATAGAGATCTGATCCCATTTCCACATGGGAATCTCAGGTTGTTGCAATAACCCAGAAGGTCGTTGATGTTCAGCCTTAACTTTAAGACATGTTAAACATCGATCCACGTATTCTGCTATGTGTTTCTTCATTCCGGGCCACCAGTAAAAATCTCTAAGATCTTTGTACATTTTATCAGCACTTGGATGAATAGAATACCTGAATTTGTGCGCCTCATCCAAGATAATTTTTCTAGAGTTATTGAATAAAGGAACCCAAATTCGGCTTTTGAAATACAACACTCCATCAGTCTTGGTTTCGAGTTGCTTGTTTAATCCCTTTAGTTACTCAGCAGGATAGTTTGTTGCTTGTAAAGCTTGTTGCTGAGCTTCTTTAATCTGAGGAATTAGACGAGTTCGAATAGTCATTCCTAACGCTTTTACACGTAAAAGTTTGACTCGTTCCTTGCGACTCAAGGCATCGACTACGACATTCGCTTTGCCTGGATGATAACGAATTTCACAGTCATAGTCATTTAAAAGTTCTACCCATCGCCTTTGTCGCATGTTCAACATTTTCTGATCTAGATTGTGTTGAAGACTTTTGTGATCAGTGTATACGATACACTTGGTTCCGTATAGATAGTGTTTCCAAATCTTGAGTGCAAACACCACTGCACGAAGTTCTAGATCATGAGTGGTATAGTTCTTCTCATGTACTTTCACTTGTTGAGAAGTGTAAGCAATTACCTTATCCTTCTTCATCAACACACACCCAAGACCTTGACGAGAAGCATCACAGTACACTGTGAAATTATCTGTACCTTCCGGTAATGCCAAGATAGGTGCGTTGCAGAGTTTGTGTTTCAACAGTTGGAATGCCTCCTCCTGTTGAGAACCCCATATAAACGGTTGATTTTTCTGTGTCCATGTGGTCAGTGGCAAGGCTATCTTTGAAAAGTTCTTGATGAATCGGCGATAATAACCTGCCAGCCCTAAGAATTGACGTATTTCAGTTGGGGTTCGTTGTGTTTCCCATTGTTTCACAGCTTCGATCTTACTGTGATCCACTTGGATACCATTTTCATTCACTACGTGCCCAAGAAATTGAACTTCCCGTAACCAAAACTCACACTTTGAGAATTTGGCATATAATTTCTCATGTGCCAAAAGTTCTAAAATTAATTTCAAGTGTTGAGCATGTTCTTGTTGGTTCCAAGAATAAATGAGAATATTATAAATAAATACAATCACAAATTTATCCAGATAAGGTCTACATACTCGATTCATCAGATCCATGAAAAGTGCAGGTGCATTGGTTAATCCAAACGACATTACTAAAAATTCGTAATGTCCGTATCGAGTCCTAAAAGCAGTTTTAGGAACATCATCATCGTGAATTCTTAACTGATGATATCCAGATCTTAAATCGATTTTTGAAAAGTAAGTAGCACCTTGTAGTTGATCAAATAGATCATCTATACGTGGCAATGGATAATGATTTTTGATTGTCAGTTTATTGAGTTCTCTGTAGTCAATGCACATCCTGAATGAACCATCTTTCTTTTTCACAAAAAGAATTGGTGCTCCCTAAGGTGAGAAACTAGGTCTGATAAAACCTTTGTCTAACAGTTCTTGCAGTTGACGTGAAAGCTCTTGCATCTCTGAGGGTGCTAAACGATAAGGAGCTTTAGCTACAGGTGCTGCACCTAGAATCAAGGTAATACGAAATTCAACTTGTCTCACTGGCGGTAATCTTGATATATCCTCAGGAAAGACTTTAGGAAAATCTTTGACTACTGGAATATCTTCGATACATTTTTGTAAAGAACAGTTCTCGATCACATGTGCTTGAAAGGCCTGACAACCTTTCCGTAAGCATTTTTGAGTTTGCATACAAGATATGATACCAAGTTTTCTACCAGTTCGTTCTCCTTGAACTATCATTGTATTACCATCAGTTAATGGAATACGGATCACCTTGTTTTGATATACAACTTCCGCTTGGTTATCAGAAAGCCAGTCCATACCGACCACAACATCAAAGCTCCCAAGCTCAATAGGAAGTAAATTGATATTGAAAAGATGATCATTCAAATTCAAGGAACACCCTTGAGTAACACTGTTAGTTTTGATTAACTTGCCATTAGCAAGTTCAATGACATAACGAGTTTCTAGATCTACCGTAGGCAATGAAAGTAATGATGCAAATTCAGGAGAGATAAAACTCTTATCTGCCCCTGTATCAAACAGAACTGATGTGTATAGATCATTAAGAAGAAACATACCCGTGACAATGTTAGCACCATGCCTTGCCTCGGTTGCACCAATTTGAAAAGCTCTCCTTAGCTACATTTCCCTGATTGGTGTTGTTATTGTTCGGACAGTTTCTCATGAAGTGGTCAGGACTTCCACAATTGAAGCATGACCTGTTGTTTTGAGTGGTTTGTCGTGGTGCTTGGTTTAGTGGTTGAGCTGGAAAGTTGCAATATTTAGCGTAGTGTCCTACTCGATTGCAGTGCAGACAAACAGGACATGGTCCTGTGTGATGGAATGGACACCTATTGCATTTGGGCGCCTGCCCAGTATAAGCTTTCCTCTCAGGAACAACCGCACCATAGTTTTTCACTATTGTTTTGCTCTGACTAATCTCAGTCGTAGCCTCTGTTTTGGTCTTACCAAACCACTTTCGTTTGGTACTTTTAGAAACATTTGAGTTACTGAAATCACTATGGCCCACCGCCATCTGAGTTTTTGTGGACAAATTACCACTCCTTACCGCCTCATCGGTAAGCTTAGTGGTCAAAAGAATTATACGTTTAAGTGTTGTTGGTTCAGCTGCCATTACCATTCCCCAAATCTGGGGAACCAGGCCTTTAATGTACTTCTCAATCAAAGCTACTTCCGTAGGAAACATATTGGGAAGTAAGCAAGTAAGTTCATGAAAACGATCTGTATAAGCTAAACAATCAGCACCGACCATCGAATGATTCCAGAATTCCTCCTGGAGCTTTTGGATTTCAGTGATTGGGCAGTATTCTGACATAATCAAAGTTTTAAATTCGTTCCAGCCCATAGAATCAACTGTAGCTGAGCCCAAAGTTTTAGCCTGGGTATTCCACCATGTTAGAGCTGAGTCCTTCAAAGAACAAGCAGCATAAGACACCTTATGCTCCACCAATCATTGGCTGATCTTGAGTTTTGTTTCCAGTTCCTTGATCCACCTCAAAAGTCCAGCCGCTCCTTCTTTACTCGTGAAAGTAGGAGGGTTGCAAGAAGCAAAGTACTTGTAAGTACATCCTTGCTGTGGTGGATCAGGAACAATTGTTTTAGTTGTTGCACCGGTGGTATTATGAGTTTCCACGTGGCCACCAGTAGCATTATGTTCAATATGATCGTGGTCCCCACCAGAACCCTTAGTGACATGAGGTTGATGTTGTGTCAAAACACCACAAGCTGATAGCTGTTCCCATACTATTCGTGCTATCATCGCTTCATTCGGTTCAGATCCACTTGCTCCTGCAGGTGGAACAGTGTTCACTTCAGGGTTCACTGGTGGAACAATATTTGTCTCCATATTTTCAGGTGGAACCATGTTCACTCCCGGATTAACATGTAGATCCGGATTTGATTCTATGTTCACAGGTGGGACTTGATTCAGTTCGGGGTTTGCATTATTCCTGCCAGCTTTCTTGGCTGGTCGACCTCGTTTCGGAGCCATCATTCTGCTCAGATGCAGACAAACTTAGGTCAGTTCAAGAATAACAAAAATATAACCCTTGTTCACATTAATTCAACCATATTCAGTCATACTGAAAATTTATATCGAAATGTGATTATAATAAATATAGTATAACTACATTGATATAGTTCAGACATGTTATCAGTACACAGAAATCACACAAATGTTCGTAGTTATACTCAGTCCTGTTATTTCAAAAACATGTTAAAATATTACACAGCTCACAACATTGTAATATAAATATGTTATTACCCATGTTTTTGATATATTAATTTACAGGATACTGATAAGTTCTCATACAAAATGTTCACATACAGTTCTTTGATACATTTCCAGTATGGCAATAGATATGTTCTCGTACAAAAATGTTCTCATAGTTCTGTTATAAATTGCCATACAAGCAATAGATATGTTCTCACACAAAAATGTTCTCATAGTTCTGTGTCACATTTCCATACAGGCAATAGATATGTTCTCACACAAAAATGTTTTCATAGTTCTGTGACACATTGCCATACAGGCAATAGATATGTTCTCACACAAAAATGTTCTCATAGTTCAGGTTATAGTTCATACAAGTTTGACATTGTTACTTAGTTCATACATCACATACATAACACATTACACGGATAGATATACAAAAACAACCATTTTATTATCACTATCATAGTTTTGTACATTTAGAAGTTTTGACACAACAAAGTCGAAATACATCCACACTAACAACACCTTACCCTACATCTCACAACTCGGGATCTGTATACATTAAAACGTCCAGCACTCATAACCAACTGATCTACCTATGTCACAAGATATGTACAATGAGATCCCAACCGATCAATCCCTCGATCACCCTTACCGGATGAAGTACGGTAAGCAAGCCATCACAATAGCTATAGTGGCTAACACTATAGCCAAGCATAGTAGTCTAGCCTCTAGACTCATCCCCTCAACTATCCCATCACTACCTCTCTCATCCACACCAATCTCTCCCTCATCACTGTCACTTGCTGCCAGAATGCAACAATCACAATCTGCCCCCAAGTCCTCCTCAGTCTGTCCTCAACTGCGACTCTCCATGCTCTAGTATCTGTATCTAGAGCAAGGTTGCAAAAATCACTAGGGGCTCCTAGGTTGGAATAACTCCTTGGAGCGAGTAATCGGGGAGTACTCGGCCCTAGTCGGGAGTACTCGGGTAAAACTCAAGAAGTACTCGGCCTTGGAACAACCCTTGGAGTGAGTACTTGGCCTTGGAGGCCGAATTTTGCAACAGTGATCTAGAGCCTTCACCTGAGGTCAAGTGAGAGGTAAGAATCTCTAGTACAGTCATGCGGGTATCCTCTACTGTAGGCTGACACTGCTGCAGGTTCTGACGTGTCCCCTGCAAATCCTGGGTGACCTGCTGCAACTACGCCTGTAACTCAGCTTGATGAGAGGATTCTCCCACCTCATGGATAGTGGTAGATACATCTCTTGGTGCCATCTAACATCGTGGAGGTAACCCTTAAGTCTTGTGGGCTTGACCCCGCATACGTCTGTATCCGTCCCAAGCCGGCACCCTCTGAGGTGAGGGGCTCTGTCTCCTTTGTGCTGATGCATCCTCAAGCGAAGCCTGAGAATGTCTGGGTGAAGCAGATGGGACTGGTGGTGGTGGCAGCGTAGCTGGTAAGTGAGGTACAGCCTGTGAAGCAGCTGTCGACGCCTCTGATGGATCAGAATTTGAGCTCGAACTAGAGCTGGGCGTATCATCAAGGATCACGTAGGGAAATCGCTGATAAATGTAGCGCTCAGGTGGGTTTGCCATCACTGTACAAACAAAAATTTTAAATTAGTACCATGAATTAAATATTGAATAATACTATTCGACATAAACATGATATGATATCTCTTCCTATCTCGAAGCAACTATTCGTCTTTATAGTTATTATTGTTCTGCTTGAATTAAATTAAACTAGAACGCACACGTGTTTCGAATTTCATTTATGCTGTCCACTCATAACTGGAATTTGTACCACCTGATTAATTCTGGCTTAATTCAAAACAAGTTTTGTTCATTAGTTATGTTCGGTGCTCTCTGTGTCACTACTCGAGCCTATGGTTATAGTCTAGGTCTCTAAGTCCACCTAAATTATATAACATGTGGCTCTGATACCACCCTGTCACACCCCCACTCTCGTCACCTGTTGATGATGCCACTGAGAAGATTGCGGAAGCATAGTGGTGATATCTCAGATATGAGGTGTGATTTACTTGATCCGATATCATAGCACACAGATTAACTTAAAGTAAATATATTACAAGGATTTCGTAATCACAACCAACATTACATTATATAAACTAATTTTATTACATTATCTGATTTATTTAATTACAACCATATGAAGTGCATCCTCAACTGATGGTCACTGTCTTCCTGCAAAAGTTTTAAGTTTAAAACGTCAACACAAAGCTGGTGAGTTCGTATCGTTCAAGTTCAACAATATGATATGATATGATATGCAAGTTCTCAAAATGTTCAGTTCCAGATAACCATGGGTCCCGTATCTAGTTCCTTTCGGACTGTTCTACTATGTTCTATAAAGATACTACCCATCGGTACATATCTTAGTGCCTCATTGTCTTAATGTCTATCACTACATTAAGAAGTTCTGGAAACAGATAACAAACATTTACACCAAGGGGAGTTGCAAGCTCCCGGTAAATAGGTTGTCAGCCGATAGTACTATCATCGTTTTCTGTTCGGCCCCACATGGGTTCACTAGATACAGTTCAGAAATGAGGACTTATAAGTTTTGTGATAGGGTTTTGTTCTACAGGAAAAATCCCATGAAATCCGCAAGTTCTCAACAAATCAAATGAAATCACGTAGATAACAGTGACACATATCATATAGTTCTTAAAAGTTCCACAGTGCTAGCCTGATGTTTGTAAAAAATTAAAAAGAAAAGGGTTGTACGAAACTTACCCGAAGTCTTAAGATAGCAAGATCACTCGCAGACTGGTGATAATAGTGTAATTCTGCATTAGTTTATGTTTAATAAATTATTTATGTTTTAACTAACTGATTAGATCTTTCTGAACGTCCAATCTCAAAGACATTGCCTTAACAGTCATCAAACTGATGTTAAGTATTTATTTAGTTAATTTAATGTTATATCATACAATGTATGATAATGTAGGAACCTACATTGAATTAGATTCCTAATACAAGGTTGATGACACACTTGATTAATCAGAATAATCTTGGATTAACCAAATAGTTAATGTTGTTGATTATAATGCAAAAACAGTTTCTAGACAGATTAATGGCTTAGGAATGATCAATCCTTGTTATTGATTACCCAAATATCATGAAATATCACAATGTAGCATTAGAATAGGTTTAATAACCATGTTTAACATACTAATCTGACTGTTATCATAAACATCAGATAATCGTTCCAATGAGTATGTTAATGATTGTGATTAGTTTGAAACACTTGGATCTAACCTTGCATTTCAGAGATTAACCAAACTAATCATCTACATTGTCACAATCAAATGGTTTAATCCATTATAATCATGGGTATGATTTCATGCAAACCGGGCATTTCAACGGATCAAAACAAGGATTTACCCGTTAACATATCGAGTTCTTCGTTTATAATCAATCCTAGCCATCATCTAGGCAATAATCAACAACCCTAACTATATCATTACGTTCAAAATCAAGATCTAATCAACCATTATCAAACTAGAAGGTTAAAATGAACCGTTACCTAATTAGACGAAGTTCTGAGTGTAGAATGTAACATCACTGTACTTCCGGTCGTCCGTACATCCGTACATCCGTACGATTGTACTGTTACGATCTGAGATTTATTATTATTAATGATAATGGATTATTTGATGATATTATTAATGATTATCATTGTTACTGGTATACATGTTTAGAACATATTATACGCGTAAACCATGGGAAGTTTAGTTGTAACTCAACTAAACAGAACCAGAGAGTTTATCGCAGTTATATTGTTGATGATTATGGATTTGGTTTGGAAATGGAAAGGAGATTTAAATTGGTTGTTGTTTGGTTACTAAACATAGTCAAGGACACATGGTCATGGTTTATCGAAATAGTGGTGGGACGGTGGCTAGGGCAGTGCGACTGACCCTTACATATGCCCTATACATATGCATATTTCGGTCTATCATGGATGTGTCAGTGACTAGGGTTTAGTGGGTTTTGGTTTGGGAATGATAATATTAAAGTTAATAAATAATGGGAATTAATTACGCGAAGTGAGGTTACAAACATTACTTAAACGCGAATGTTGATTCAGAAATATTAACTTAATAATGTATTCGCGTGAGTGACGATTCACACGAATATAATTATTAGGAACAATATTCTGAAACGATATTCCATAAATAGTAAATCGAATCGAAATACGATACGAGCGTTATATTCGCAAAGGTGACGATCTTTACGAATATGTACGTGAGTAACGCGTTTCGACGAGATAATTAAATAATATCAAACGATATTAAATTAATAAATGAAAACTTAAACGTTTGTTAGGAATCACAACATAAAACGAATTCGAATAGTTGAATTACTTAAATAATTGATTTAACTAAAATAAATGGTGATATTTTATTTAAACGATTTTAATTGAAAAACTATTTATTTAAAACGAAAATAATATGATTGAATGTTTTATGTTTAAAAATATTTCACGTTGAAACCCGAACAATTTATTATTTTTACGCGATAAAAACGAGACTGAACAAGCGGGGAACGACACTTCCTCATTCATCAACACACTCTCTCTCTCTAAAAACACACACACACACACACACTTTCTCTCTACCTTCTCTCTAACCTATCTCGCTCATTACTCGACGGATTCAAGTGATCTTGGCGCCAAAACGACCGCGTGATCGAGAGGAACAAGGGAATACAAAGAAACCCAGCTGTTGATCGCGATTTGAAGGTAAAAATCCAGTTACTTTTCGGTTTCGGGTAAAAACCCTATTTGAACATGATTACATTTTTCTAAAACGAATTTTTAGTGTTTAATCTTGTTAATCGGGGTAGCACTAACCTGTATAAGCCATAAACGACCGTGTAATCACTTAGATCTTCACGATGATGGGGAGATGAACAGGGTTCGGCTCGTGAAGGAACACAGGTCGACGAACCTGTTGCTTCAACATGAGTCACGAACCCCAGCAACATTAACGAACCTTCCTGCATGCGAGGCGAACCCTTATGGGTTGGGCGAACCTCTGGCGAACTCTCATGCTGAGTCACGAACCCAGGAGGAGCCGAACCTTTCGAGAGCGGGAGACCAAGGATAGCCGAACCCTGGTCTATGCGAACCTCCTCTCTGGTCGACGAACCTTTTTGCCATGCAACCATTATTAGCCGAACTATAGTCCGACGAACCCTTTCTTTCCCCTTGGACGATCCCTCCACCCACGAACCAAATGGTTCGTGGGATGATGTTAAGTCGAACCTTTCTTCCTTTTTGGGCCGAACCTAGGGGTAACTGGGTCATAGGTTCGCTGCTTTCTATGGGAGATAAAACCTAAATTCGATTAACTAAATGATTAAGGATAGATTTGGGGAAGCATGATATATATATATATATATATATATATATATATATATATATAACTACGCATGCATGAACAAACATGGCCACCACCTTTGGTTTTAAAAACATAAATTTATTTATGATGTTATATGTACAATGGGAAATTTGGTTTGAAATACTAAATGTAACTTCTTTAAGTTTTAAATTAACTTGTGATAACTTAAATTGTGGTGAAGATGGGTGAATATACATGCATGCAACTACGAATGGGTACGTATAAGTTTATAAGGGATAAAGCCTTATAACTTACATAACCTTGACACATTAATTTAAAAGATTATCATAGGTAAAAGACAATCAACACTAATGAATTTGAATTATCCTTATTAGATAATAGAAAATAGAATCTTAAGTGTAACATTTTAACTTAGATCGAGTTATCTAAGCTAATGAATACTTGAGAGTTTAAAGCTAAACAAGTTTAACCATCTAATGACAATGTCATACTTAAACTTATGAACGCGAACATATGATAAACACAGATTGTTGAGTTGATCATTGAGTTGTTTTGGATTTCACGTACGCGAGCGCGCATCCTATTAAAGCACTGAAACTAAGGACTCAGGTGAGTTCTCATAACCTCCCTTTCTTTAAACTGTTTTGTTTTAAAAACTCGGAGGTGAAACATGTATACCAAATTAAATATTATTTTGATAACACAAGGTTAATACCTGTTTATCAATATGATATTCACATTTAAGATTATCAGTATTTATGGATTATCTCTTACATTATATATCCGTGTAAACATTGTCATTGACTTCGGTCAATAACAAAGATTACATGAATTGTCACAAACTCCGTGAATCATCGCCTTTAACTTCGGTTAACTGCTTTGACTTCATGTATTGTCACGTGGATGTTGTCCACTCCGTGAATCATCGCCTTTAACTTCGGTTAATTGCTTTGACTTCATGTATAGCCACGTGGTTAGCTACCAATCCATGGATCATGTTTTTAACTTATGTTAATTACATAATGATCATGTATAGTCACGAAAATTATTTGAGAATATTGATGTTGAGATTGTTTGATTGGTTTGTGCTTTGATTATCTATGATTGATTTGATATGTGTTTATGTGTTTGTGTATGTGTTTGATTGTTGAGTTTGGAGTTTGGGTGGATTATCTCTTACAGGTATTATTATTGTGGATTTTCTCAGGAAATCATAAGCATTTATACTCGTTTTATCTAAACCTTTTATATAAACATTTTTAAACTTAAACTTTTAAATTCAGTTTATAAAACCTTTTAAGTATAAAAACTTATGATTACTCACCAACTACTTTGTAGTTGACACTTGATTTCTTACATGTTTCAGGTGATGGAGACAAGTAGGACGAAGAGGGTGATCTCTTCTATTTTGGACATCATCATATAGGATCTTGGACTTAGCTAATTAACTAAATTTCTGGCGATTAGAGTTTAGTTAGTTTAGCTAAATCTTTTGTGTATTTGATGTATTTGATTCATGATGGACATGATTTTTGTATAAACATTTATTTGGCTTGATTGATATATGATGATATGTATTTAGATGCCCACGAGCTTTTGAACAATCTACACATCCCTCGTGGCATCCCGACGTTTCCGCCATCGGTCGGAGTGTTACATAGAACGATGATCAGGGCTTGCATAAACGTTCCTTGATGCGATCTGGATGTTTAGATACCTTCAAAATGGAGTTTGGATGGTGAAAATTGGGTTTTTGGTCGCCTGCAAGTCGAGTAGAAGCAAGAAAAACGAAATGGTTGAATTCCACATGAAAAACCGAGTTTTGTTCTGATCCACCGCCTCCAGACACGCCAGGCGTACCGC
This sequence comes from Mikania micrantha, assembly GCA_009363875.1. NCBI lineage: Eukaryota > Viridiplantae > Streptophyta > Magnoliopsida > Asterales > Asteraceae > Mikania > Mikania micrantha. Next base: position 10,661,880 of record CM018690.1, on the reverse strand, counting down.
CCACGCGGGCGTTTGGCCCGGAGCGTACCGCCTAGAACCAGCTTCTCACGCTAGGCGTACCGCCTAGCCGGGTTTTTCTCAAATTTTTGGATTTTTCTTCGTTTCGCGATTGCGGACAATCCGTAACTCCGTTTCGTGCACGGTTTTGGCCTACGTTCATCATTTCTTGCATACTATCAACCTGTAATAATTACAATCTTCAAATCAACGTGGATTTCAAGAACGAACAAATGTGCTTACGTCATTGATGCCGTAATTCTCGAATGCAATTGTCACATTTCTCCGAACTCAGAAGCAACAAACCCGAGTAAACACACACTAAACCATCTTCTACAATATTTGAAAGCCATTCAACCACATCTTCTTGAAGGCTTGAAGCTTGGAAGCTAGAGGGGAGCTAGGAGGAGTCATCTACCTCCCCCATTGCTTTGCCCTAGCTGAGGAAGAAGTCTTAGTAGCTCTCAAGGCCATCTATCAGCTGATTTGCTTCATCTCAAGTCTCTAGAGCTCGATTGAGGTAGCTTTAATGGCCTATATACACTTTGATCACATAAAAAGCCACAGGCAAGTTCTATAGACACACATGCAACACCATTCACTTGCATGCACAAAGTTTCTTAATTTAAAACTTGAATCTATGAATACAATTTACTGATTTGAGAGTATGGATCGTTTATTATGTATATTGTTGCTATTTGAGGTCATTTGGTATATATTTGTGAAACTTTCTATAAAAGGAAGCTTGGGTAATGCAAGATGATGATAAATGATATTCCTAACATGCTATGATAGTTGAGTGATGATTTATGATTGATCTTGGTGATATTTGCAAGCTTGTTGTGTTAGATTTGATGAGATAACAAACGCTGATGCATTTACATATATAGTAACTTTAATGGTGCAAGTTGTAAATATATGAGTAATTTGGGATACTATGTATGTTTAAATGATGATTTATAACTAATGTGTTCATTATTGATGTATTGGTTTGGTTAGAATTGATGAGAATGGTGATTTGTTCATGGGTTTCTATAAATAGGACCTTTAGTTTATAAACTTGGACATGCATGGTAGATTTGATTTCAAAGTTTTTTTTCATGATGTTAATGGTCCTGTGAACACATTTGGAAGATTTGATTTTGGTGAAAATGAGTTTATTGACAAACTTACTACTAATAGTAACTTTAAATTGGGATTTTGTTAAAAATGGATATACATGCATGTTGAATGATGAGAAATGATAGAGTATATTACATTAAGATAATGTGAATGTACTTGTGTGATTATTGGGATGAAAACATGATGATGTGACGAACTTAACAAATATAGTAACTTTAATTAACTAGGAATGGATTACGAACTTGATTGATGATATGTGACAATGTGCTACGTGCTAACATGAACATGTGATGAAACTAGCATGCTTAGATTGATAAAAGGTGACTTTTGATGCATACATGCTAAATGAGGAAAGTAACCTGTTTGACAAACATGCATGACAACTGCCATGATTAGCAACATGATCAATACAGATACCTTATGCTTACTTGCCATATTTTAAAACTCTATGTGTTATGATATGCTTACGTGCACTAACTGCTAAAGAGAACATGAAAAACACTAAACAAACATTAACAAACTACAAACTAGTCACCAACGGGTCGTTGAGTCAACACGGTCTAACACAGTCAAACACAACAACTTGGAGTTGTTTGGACACGAACACAGTTTAAGTAGACCAACACGGACACGAACACAAACACGAACTCATATTATCCATGTGTTATAGGTGACAGTTAGGGACATATAGTTCACAAATCACAAACAAGCGCAAATCAGGTGAGTTCACGACCCCTTTTTTTTTCTCTTAACTGTTTATAAACTCAAACCGAGGGGAGAAATACATGCAAATACTTTTGACAAACAACTTGGACAAACGCATATGAAAAACACTTTTGGACAAACGCTTTTGACAAACATTTTGTACAAACCTTTGACAACTATTTTGTACAAACCATTTGACAAATACATTTGACGAAGTATCGTGCAAATATTTGACAAACGTTTTGACCAACATATGGGTCAACGAACCGGACAAACATTTTGACCATCATCTGGGGAAACGAACTGGACAAACATTTTTGACCAACATCTGGGTCAACACAACTGGGCAAACATTATGAACATACACTGGGATCACTCCAAATTGGGGGAGGTTACACGCAAACTTACTTTGACGAAGATATTTTGATGTATTACTGGTTATGTTGTACAAACATTTTGAGTGTGCTATATCGCAACAAAGTCCTCACAAAACCATACCGTTAATTGAACACAAGCGATGTGTTATTAGATAGTACTATTGGGTTTGACAAACCCCGCTCGACGACAACTCTGACTGGCAGAGGCATCTAACAATCTAGTTTCGGTAGCGGTGCAACACACGCACTCGGAACCTTGGGTCTACAACTTTAACATCTCCAGTAAACGTTGCGCAAACTTTTTACTGTTTACTTGTTTATCGTTGAAACTGTTTACTGCTTACCAACATTTAAACCTGTGAACTCACCAACTTTATGTTGACACATTTTAGCATGTATTTCTCAGGTGACCAGCATGTTTAAGGGCATATGATTGCACTTAAGGAACTTTAGAGAGTCATGCATGCATTAAGAAAGTTTTTGAACATTTTGTGTTAGTTAATGCGATGTGTAAACAATTTAATATTCAAACAAGTTTCCGCACTATTTTAAATTCCGATGTGTAACTTATTAACTATTGTGACAATCCGACTTTTCGGATTAACCTTGTTAACGGAAGATGGTGAGATCACAGGCCCAACAGAGCCAATGTAGGCCCAATAAGCCAAGGGAGGCTCAGTAAGGCCCAATAGGGTCAAGTGAGGCCCAATGAAAACAAAGTAGGCCCAGGGAAGGCCCAATAAGGCCATTGTGGGCCCAGTAAGGTTAAGATAGGCCCAATAAGTTTAAATTAGGTCTAATAGTATTTTGTGAGGCCCAATTAGTTTAATTTAACCCAACAATGATTTAAGTGACCAATTAGTGATAATTTGGGATTATTAAGGTAACTTTGTTAATCGAAATGATATGTTGTCGATCCGGAATACCTATAGGAGTTAGGAATTAAGACAAATTAATTCCTAAGTGTTAAATTTTGAAGATTAAACTTGTAATTGATTTTTAGTGACAATTTTGACTTCTACAAGTCAAAATTCGGCCAATTTGTTAAGGAAATTCGAAATTCATCTCAATCCGTTACAATTAACCGAATTAATCATGCAATCAACACACATTGATGATGTATAAAAGTTACCAACCGTTGATGATCTCATAATGATCGAAATTAAGTGAAATAATGACTTGGGTTTAGTAACCGAAATCGGTTGGAATCAAATGGATATAATACGATGTCAATCAGTCGAATTGAGGATTCCTAAATATCATTCGGCATTGTTAGAACATCCTTCAAACCACAATTCGATCTCAACAACTCAGAACAGAGGATTTTGATTTGGGGGCGGCCGAGACTCAAGGGTATAATTGAACTACATCGATTCGGCATCAAAGCAAGTAAGTTTTCGATTATATAACACCTAAAAGTGCCGACTAAGGTTTATCCTAAATCAATTTCAACTGATAACATCGATTTGTTAGAGTTCAAGTAATTAGGGCTCATATCAAAGGCGTTTTGGGGGTTTTGATTTAAATTGAGTTAAGATTCAAATTAATTACTATCTTTAGTTTCAGAGGACACCGATTATCGAAATATGTATGTGAATTTCATGAAATAATATCGGATTGTAAGAGTTCGATTCTAGGGTTCTTGATGAGAAAACGATTTGGGGATTTCATAGCCAATGAGTTGGAAAATCAAATTTATTGTTATGGTTAGTTTCAGAATATGTCGATTAAGCAAAACCATTGTTCAATTTAGTTTCTTAACAACGAATTGATAGGTTTTAAATTCTAGGGTTCTTGAATGAAAGTGATTTGGGGATTTTAGATTAAATGATATTAGTTTTCAAATTAAATGGGGTCTCATTATCAGAATGTACCGATTTACACAAATTCTATGTTAATTTTAGCATCTAACCTTTAATTGGATGTTAATCGGTTTCTAGGGTTTATGTTAAACACAAGTTACGGTTTTGGTTGTAATGATCATAGAAATTCAATTGATTGATATAAAACAGTTCGAAAATCTTGTAAAGGTGAAAATTCTATGGTTTTAGTACTAATTAGGTTCGAATTCGGGGTTAATTTGAGACCCAATTGCTTCGGCTATATTAGCAAGGGGAAACCGGCACAATTATGTTTAAAACAATTATAAATCAGAATCTGGTAATGAAATTGGAGTTAGATGAGTTGGTAGACAAGGGGTATGGTGGATGGGGGGTCGCGGGTTCAAACCCGGCCCCAACCATTTTTTCTAGGTTTTAATATTATTTTTATGTTTTAACCATAACTTATTCGTTTGAACTCCGTTTTAACCCGTTCGAGTTGCGTTGTAACCGTAACGGGAATACGAACACATTGGGATGTTAAAATTAATATTTTAACACGAAAACGAAATCGCGTATAATTACGTTTATTTAAATAAAATCATATAGGATTTTATTTAAACGATTTCAAAGTCACGCGTACATTCGTATGTACGTTTCTAACACACTAACATACGTGTATTGGTGTATGTGATTTCAAGCACAAAACGACTATTCGAATAACTTTAGGTTATTGTTAAACCACAGATTCTTCGTAGGAGGATTTCTTACACGAGCTTTTAGTGTGTGATCATTCTGCTAAAAACAAAGGTGCGTACACGGCCCCTTTCTTATTTTAAACTGTTTTGGGGGAGAGAACATGTGCAACAAACTATTTTTAGATACATATCACTTGCATGAGTTAGCTGTTTACATTATGCGACAACATAGCAACTTGAAAGTCCTTACACACCTCGAACCGTTTAGTTTGCTGTAACGCAAAGCGTGGTAGTTGGAAATAGATCTATTAGGTTTGACAAACCTCACCTGGTAGATGGGATCTACGCAGGTGTTTGACTGACCAAACACATTTTACTATTGTTTTGCTAGACAATAGTGGCAAGGCAAAAACATGCTATAGCATGGCAATTCGTCAGCTTCGGTGTCGAACACTTATGTAAATAGTTTTTATGACTAGCTATCATGACTGTGCATGTGTGATTATGTTATCTACAATCTTGTTATTCAAACTGTTGTTTTGAACATTGTGAATACTTAAAACCTGTGTTATGCACCAACCTTTGTGTTGACTTGATTTACATGTTTTCTCAGGACGCTAAGGCGCGCGTTAAAGCTGGCATGGACTAGGAAATAGAGTCGCATGCATTTTAAACATTTTAGATATTTGGATTATTAAACATTTGGAACATTGTATTGTATTTTACATTTTATAACTGTTATTGGTTTTATAACGCTTTCGCAACTTTTGATAAACTCTGATATATTGTTTTAAAGACCAAAGTATGTTTTGAAAATTCATATAGAGGTCTTCGCTATGTCTAATGATCTGAGATCCTGGTTTGTCACGTTCCCAAACGGTATGATTCCGTTAGTTGAAAATTGGGGTGTGACAGATTGGTATCAGAGCCATTGGTTATAGCGAACTAGGTTTGCATTTGTAGGCCTAGACTATGATTGTTAGACATTAGACACATATGTTTACACACATTGCTTAGAAATTACATATGACATTATGTGATTGACTTGTTTACGCATTCCATGGCACTGCACTTACATATGGTATTATGTAACAGGCATGGCATCATCATCGGTACCTTATATTATTATTGATGATTCCGAGGACGAGGAACCGATAGTTCCGGCACCACCGTCATCACCACCACCACCTATTCCATTTCCTCCACCATATGAGGGAGATGACTCAGACCCAGACGAGGATCCGGAGGAGGATCCGGAGGAGGATCCAGACGAGGATCCCGAGGAGGATCCAGATGAGGATCCGGATGAGGAGCCAGTGGAGGGCACTCAGCAGATCCCTGCTGAGGGACCTTCTACACATTCACCACCAGTACTAGATGCTCCTGAGCCCAAGAGGCAAAGGACTGACGCTGAGGAGATCGCCAAACTGCGCGAGGATTTGGATGTAGCAGAAGATAGGATAGCACAAAGATCTCTGGAACTATGGGATGCTATTGAGAGGCAGGATAATCTTGCCCATCTGGTTCATGATATGCGGGATGAGATGATCAATTTGATTGGTCGTCTGGAAGAGTCAGAGAACCGAGCGGAGATTTTGGAGGGCAGGGTTGAAGCCTTAGAGGATTTAGTGGCCTCTGAGAATGAGGAACATGATGAGGATGAGGAGGAGGAACCAGCACCAGTTGTTGATTCCGATCCTGAATCCACTGTTGAGGATGATTGATTTTTTTTCTCTTTTTGTTTGTTTTGTTTAAACTTATTAGGAACGGGTTGTGTTCCTACACTAGATGTTTGGAAAATTTATGTTTGATTTCAAAAGTATTGTACTCAAAGAAAATTTCTATCTATTGAAGAATTATTATTTATTTCCAACAGTTGCGTTGATTCATATTATATGTTGTGTTTGTTGTTTTACTTACACATGTCACATTGGGTTTTGATTACGCGCTAACATTTCTTGTAAATAGGAAACTAATGGCTGAGGGAAACGTTCAGATGACAGTCGCTGAGCTCAACGAGCTAATTAATAGCAGAGTCGCTGAGGCAATCGCACAATATGCTCAGACTCACAACACAGGGCCACAGGGTCCAGCTGGGGGATTGGTTAACCCACAAGTCTGCACGTTCAAGATGTTCTTGGACTGCAAACCTCACAATTTCAAAGGGTCGGAGGGGCCATTGGACTCCTTCGGTGGATTGAAAAGGCTGAGTCGGTGTTTGAAATGTGCAACTTCCCTAACGAAAGCAAGGTGAAATTTGCTACGGGAACATTGGAGGGTCCAGCACTAACTTGGTGGAACTCAAATATCCAGACTCTGGGGTTGGGAGAGGCTAATGCCTTAACATGGAATGACTTCAAAACTTTACTGCAAGAGGAGTACTGTCCTCGCAGTGAAATGCAGAAGATGGAGGAGGAATACTGGCACCTCAAGATGGAGGGGTCAAACATTGAAGAGTACACAACCAGGTCACACGAGTTGGCCAGACTGCTACCACACATGGCTACTCCAGCCAGTAAGTGGATTGAAAGGTACATTGGATGACTAGTGCCTCAGATTCAGGGGTTGGTTACTTCAGCAAATCCCACCATCATCCAATAAGCTGTTCGTTTAACGCATCAGCTTACTGACCAGGCAGTGTTACAGGGGACTCTGCCCAAATGAACATCTGCTACCAAGGTAGGAGATCATAAGAGAAAGTGGGAAGGTAACAACTTCAAGGGTAACAACCAACAATCATATCAGCAAAACCGGAAACAAGACTCAAACAAGTCTTATCATGGTTCAAGCAGTGGTCAGCAATCATCATCGTCGGGGGTTATATTGGTAAACACCCCAAGTGCAACAGGTGTGGTTACCATCATGCAGGTAATCAGTGTGAGAGAACTAAGTGCCAGAGGTGTGGCAAGATTGGACATGCGGCTAAGGATTGTCGCGGGGAGCTACAGAACAATAACAACCAGAACAATAACCAGAACAACGCTCAGAAGGGTTGTTTTGAGTGTGGCAAAATGGGGCATTTTAAGAAAGATTGCCCACAGCTCAAGAAAGGCGGGGACAATAATGTCAATAACAATGGTAATGGCAATGGAAATGGCAACGGTAATGGAAATGGCAACAACAACAACAATAACAATAACAACAACAACAACAACGGTGCTAGGGGCAGGGCGTTTGTGATTGGAGGACGTCAAGCGCGGGAGGATCCCAACATTGTTACGGGTACGTTCCTCTTAAATAATCACTATGCCTCTATGTTATTTGACACCGGTGCCGATCGGAGTTTTGTATCTAGTTCACTTGCTAAGTTGCTAAATGTTAGTCCCACTGCCTTAGATAGTCCATACACTGTGGAATTAGCTGATGGTAAGTTGATTGTAGTGGAAAGTATTTTTAAGGGATGTATCCTTGATTTGATGGGTCAAACATTAGAGATTGATCTTATGCCTATTGCCTTAGGCAGTTTTGATGTAGTTATTGGCATGGACTGGTTGTCTAAAAACCAGGCTGAAATCGTATGCCATGAAAAGATTGTTCGTATACCTCTTCCGCAGGGAGAGACATTATATGTACAAGGCGAGAAGAGCAGTACGCCACTGCGTCTCATATCTTGTATGAAAGCACACAAATGTCTGCGGAAAGGTCATACGGCAGTTATAGCACTTATAACTGAAAAGCCAGTAGCTGAGAAGAAGATTGAAAATATACCTGTAGTTTGTGAATTTCCGGAAGTGTTTCCAGAAGACTTGCCGGGATTACCGCCTATCAGACAGGTGGAATTTCGAATCGACCTTACACCAGATGCAGCACCGATAGCTAGGGCGCCTTATCGACTTGCACCGTCAGAGATGCAAGAATTATCTACACAATTGCAAGAATTGTTGGATAAGGGTTTCATACGACCTAGTTTTTCACCGTGGGGAGCTCCAGTTTTATTTGTTAAGAAGAAAGACGGAACTTTCCGTATGTGTATGGATTACCGGGAATTGAACAAGGTCACTATCAAGAACCGGTATCCGTTACCCAGAATTGATGATCTGTTCGATCAGTTGCAAGGTTCGAGTTACTACTCGAAGATTGATCTCAGGTCTGGTTATCATCAACTAAGAGTCCAGGAGGAGGATATCCCGAAGACAGCATTCAGAACACGCTATGGCCATTATGAGTTCTTGGTCATGCCATTTGGGTTGACGAACGCTCCAGCTGTATTCATGGATCTCATGAATCGTGTTTGTAAACCTTATCTTGATAAGTTTGTCATTGTTTTCATTGATGACATTCTCATCTATTCACAGTCTGAGGAGGAACATGCTGAACATCTTCGATTACTGCTAGAGCTATTGAAACAAGAACAATTGTACGCTAAGTTCTCGAAATGTGATTTCTGGATGCGAGAAGTACAATTTCTGGGTCATATAGTTAATGAAAAGGGCATACATGTTGATCCAGCGAAGATTGAAGAGATTAAGAATTGGGAAGCACCAAAGACTCCTACCGAGGTACGACAATTCCTTGGTTTGGCGGGTTATTATCGACGATTCATTGAGGGTTTCTCAAAGATCGCTCAACCACTTACAGCTCTTACGCACAAGGGAACAAAGTATAACTGGACGGATAAACAGGAAACTGCGTTCCAGTTATTGAAACAGAAGCTTTGCAGCGCACCGATTCTGTCCTTACCGGAAGGGACGGAAGACTTTGTGGTGTATTGTGATGCATCTGCACAAGGTTTGGGATGTGTGTTGATGCAACGTGATAAAGTGATCGCTTATGCTTCCAGACAACTACGAACACACGAAAAGAATTACACTACTCATGACTTGGAGTTAGGAGTAGTGGTTTTTGCCTTGAAGATTTGGAGGCATTATCTGTATGGAACTAAGTGTACTGTTTACACTGATCATAAGAGTTTGCAACATATCTTTGATCAGAAGGAGCTTAATATGAGGCAACGACGATGGGTTGAATTGTTGAACGATTATGAGTGTGCGATTAAGTATCACCCGGGAAAAGCTAATGTGGTAGCAGATGCTTTAAGCAGAAAGGATACTTCAACAAGACGGGTTCGTGCACTTATGATGACAATACATACTGACTTACCTGACAAGGTACGCAGTGCTCAGATCGAAGCTTTGAAAACGGAAAACTTGGTACAGGAATCTTTGCGAGGGATGGAAACACAGTTGGATGTTAAGTCTGATGGAATTCGTTATTTCATTGATCGACTTTGGATACCTTTGTTTGGAGGTTTAAGGGAACTCGTGATGGATGAAGCACACAAGTCTAGATATTCAGTCCATCCGGGATCAGACAAGATGTATCATGACTTGAAGGCACTGTATTGGTGGCCTCATATGAAAGCTGATATTGCTAAGTACGTTAGTAAATGTTTGACTTGTTCGAAAGTCAAAGTTGAATACCAGAAGCCATCTGGTTTACTGCAACAACCAGAGATACCGATGTGGAAGTGGGAACAGATTTCGATGGATTTCATTACTAAGTTACCCCGTACGCCGAGTGGTTGTGATACGATATGGGTAATTGTCGATCGATTAACGAAATCTGCTCACTTCTTAGCAATTAAGGAAACTGATAAGATGGAGAAACTGACTCGCATTTACATCAAGGAAGTAGTAGCACGGCATGGCGTGCCAATCTCTATCATATCAGATCGGGATGCCCGCTTTACTTCTAACATTTGGAAATCTCTTCATAAGTCATTGGGGACTCGCTTGGATATGAGTACCGCCTATCATCCACAGACCGACGGTCAAAGTGAACATACGATTCAAACGCTCGAGGATATGTTACGAGCTTGTGTAATTGACTTTGGTGACAGCTGGGAGAATCATTTACCGTTAGTGGAATTCTCTTACAATAATAGTTATCATACAAGTATTCAAGCAGCACCGTTTGAAGCTTTGTATGGTCGCAAATGTCGTTCACCAGTTTGTTGGGCTGAGATTGGAGACAGTCAGATTACAGGTCCTGAACTGGTGCACGAGACGACAGAGAAGATAGTTCAAATCCGGAACCGTATGGCAGCGGCTCGGGATCGACAGAAGAGTTATGCTGACAAACGTCGTAAACCGTTGGAATTTCAAGTAGGAGACCGAGTTCTTCTAAAAGTATCACCTTGGAAAGGTGTGATACGATTCGGCAAGCGCGGGAAGCTTAGTCCACGTTACGTAGGACCTTTTGAAATCCTGAAAAGGATTGGTCCGGTTGCGTATCAACTCAAACTACCGGATGAACTCAGTGGAGTTCATGATGTGTTTCATGTGTCGAACTTAAAGAAATGTCTTTCTGACGAGACATTGATTGTACCGTTGGAAGAAATACAAGTAGATGAACAGTTGCGATTCATTGAAGAACCAGCTGAAATCATGGACCGAGAGGTCAAACAACTGAAGCAAAGCAAGATTCCGATAGTCAAAGTTCGATGGAATTCAAGACGTGGTCCTGAATTCACATGGGAACGGGAAGACCAAATGATGAAGAAATATCCTCATCTATTCAAAACAGCTACTGCTAATACTGAGAGCGCACGTTAAATTTCGGGACGAAATTTCCTTCAACAAGGGGATGACGTGATGCTTTCACACATCAACACTACAAATTTCAAACTGTAAGCACAAACATCTTATTTATTCAATTGATTTTGTTACAAACATTTGTACTACATTACATTCTATATATTTTATGTGCTACATTTCATATGTTACATGTTACGGTAGTACATACATGATTGGGTACACACATTTTGCTATGTGCGGGGCTGCATAGTACAAACGGTTATAGACACTCACTATGTGTGAGGTTACACAACACACATTTTGCTATGTGCGGGGTTGCATAGTACAAACGGTTATAGACACTCACTCTGTGTGAGGTTACACAACACAGTACGATCAAACACAAACAGTCACAGTTAGGTGAACTAACTAGTGTATACGCAAACAGTCACATTGAACGATCACATTTGAGTTGTGATGTTGCAAGCATTAGACTTTGTGTGTGAGTACACACCAGCACACAGAATGATCAAATCACACTAACACGCACAATCTGAACTTGTAAGTAGTTTCCTAACTACTCCTAACACTTGCTAATTTTCGGGACGAAAATTCCTTCAACAAGGGGATGATGTGACAATCCGACTTTTCGGATTAACCTTGTTAACGGAAGATGGTGAGATCACAGGCCCAACAGAGCCAATGTAGGCCCAATAAGCCAAGGGAGGCTCAGTAAGGCCCAATAGGGTCAAGTGAGGCCCAATGCAAACAAAGTAGGCCCAGGGAAGGCCCAATAAGGCCATTGTGGGCCCAGTAAGGTTAAGATAGGCCCAATAAGTTTAAATTAGGCCTAATAGTATTTTGTGAGGCCCAATTAGTTTAATTTAACCCAACAATGATTTAAGTGACCAATTAGTGATAATTTGGGATTATTAAGGTAACTTTGTTAATCGAAATGATATGTTGTCGATCCGGAATAACCTATAGGAGTTAGGAATTAAGACAAATTAATTCCTAAGTGTTAAATTTTGAAGATTAAACTTGTAATTGATTTTTAGTGACAATTTTGACTTCTACAAGTCAAAATTCGGCCAATTTGTTAAGGAAATTCGAAATTCATCTCAATCCGTTACAATTAACCGAATTAATCATGCAATCAACACACATTGATGATGTATAACAGTTACCAACCGTTGATGATCTCATAATGATCGAAATTAAGTGAAATAATGACTTGGGTTTAGTAACCGAAATCGGTTGGAATCAAATGGATATAATACGATGTCAATCAGTCGAATTGAGGATTCCTAAATATCATTCGGCATTGTTAGAACATCCTTCAAACCACAATTCGATCTCAACAACTCAGAACAGAGGATTTTGATTTGGGGGCGGCCGAGACTCAAGGGTATAATCGAACTACATCGATTCGGCATCAAAGCAAGTAAGTTTTCGATTATATAACACCTAAAAGTGCCGACTAATGTAACAACTGTGCCGGAAACGTCGCCGGAACGATGAACGGAACAGTAACGACACAGTAACTCAGGTATAAACTATGCAAACTATTGATGTGCTGTCAACTACGTAATGCTAAACAGTAAACTATTATGCTATTGTTTCTGAAAACTGATTAAACTTTACAGTTTAACAGTCAGAAACGCATCAGACAACAATGAACAGTGAAAATAATACTTATTGATGTGATATGATGTGTAAACGTATGCGAGGTTAAACAAAACGAAACGATAACGGTTGTTGTTACGGAATGCTAAACCGATGAGTTATTCGTATAGGTGACGATCTGTACGAATGATTCTGATAGTTTAATGTTCTGAAATAATAACTGAAAAGTAGAAAACAAAAGTCGAAAAGCAAAACCATCTTCGTGTTCGTTCGAATGACGATTCGAACGAATACGCGCGATGGTGACGCGTTCTGACGAAACGAAAACGAAAACGATAAAAGACATGAACGATCATAAATTCAAAGAAATAAGATATTTCTTACTTTACAATTTTGAAACTCATCATAAAACCAATTAAATAAGACTGTTGTAATAAATCGCAAACAAATAAATTAAACGCGTAAAAATACCAAATTCGTTAAATAAATTGTTAAAAACGATACTTAAATTAATTTTGAGTCAAATAAATAAATACCGCGATATTTTAGAATATAATTATAATTTAAAAGTTATAAAATAATTCTTTTATATTAATTACGTAGAACGCGCGCGTAAATTCCGGAAACATAACGAAAACACGAACCGAGCAACAAAAACGAACCCGAATTAACTCGGGGTATAAATACCCTAAATGGGTTCAAACAACTCATTTCTTTTCTTCTCCTTCTCTCTAAAAACCCTAATTTCCGGTTTTAGCCACCACCTCCATTGTTGAACTTCAACCAAGCATATCTCCCTCGTTTTTCATCCGATTTGAGTGATTCTTTCGCCCACACGAAGCCCTCATCACCCTTTACGTGAAAGTACAGCAGATCTAGAAAGAAACCCACTGTAAATCGAGGTATTGAGCTGTGAAAACTTCGAATTTTAGGGTTTTCTCATCTTTAGTTCTAACTCGTGGGTTGACCGGTTCCTTCTTCCCCCACTCTGTGACCCACAACCACGAGAACCATTTTTTTTGCAGTCTTTAGTCGAGTTACTCAAAGGTGAAGACCTACTTGGTTGTCCTTGAACCAGCGAATGACACAACCACCCAGGTGGCCGAATGAGGCTCCACTTCGGCCGAACCACACCATCTTCGAATGAGCCACCTCATTCGCCGACTGAACCACTCCCACCCCTCTCGCCATCTAGTCATTCGCCACTTGCTCTCTCGGCCAAGACACTCCTCATTCGCCACCTAGCCATTCGAGCCTACCACCATTCGTTGTTCACAGGTCATTCGCCATGTAGAGCCATTCGACCGAGACCAAGCTATTCGCCGGTCAAGTTCATTCGGGATATCAGCCACCATTCGGCCTAAGGCCATCCCCTTTCATTCGACCAAAGTCACTTGTATGCCAAGTCACAGCCTCAATCGCCTCTACACCTTCGGTCATCACACAGATTGAGCATCATTCGGCCATCCCTTGTTGGACTCAGCCGATTTCTTGTTGAGGCCCACACAACATCTACATGACTCAAGCCCAACTCGACCCACTTGACTTAGGCCCAACACATTTGGCCATTATACAGAACATATGAGGTGATTCGGCCCAATAGAGTGACCAGACATCAACATGGCCCAAGTTCATTGTTGTGACCAGCCCACTCGAACCATTGAATGGCCCCAACCAATAACTCAATAACACTTTGGTTTAACAGAACTTCCTTTCAGCCTTTCGGATTAATTCAGTAACAAGCCTTCATTGTGTTGGCCCATCTTTTAGGATATGAACTCACAGGACTGATTTGCTTAGACAAAAATCACTTAATTAGTCATATGTTAATCAATGGGCCAACCGTACTTAACTAGGCCCAACGGAAATCAGCCGGCCCAACAGTCCACCCACATGGCCCACTTCAGTTTAAGGAAAACCCTACTTGTTTAGACCATTTGATTAGTCACAAGTCCTCTTGACCCAGTTGATATTATTAAAGTCGATAACCTCACGCAGGCCCAACAACCATCATTCTGGGCCCACCTTGATTTCGGCCCATATGAGCAAGGCCCAGCTTGGCTTCAGGGATGTTATTATGAAGGCCCATGATGAAATCTATGGGGCCCTGCAAAATTAGCCCGAGGCCCATCGAGTTGACCCAAGGCCTACTCTTAAGGCCCATGACCTAACTTTTGGGGCTATTATGCAAGTAACTTGGCCAATGGTTTACTCTTGGCACAAATGGGGTTTCCTGCCACTCATTTCCACTTTAAGCCCAATATTCCTTAGTGGGCCCACCTCTAGCCCAACAATGCCCTCGCGGCCCAACTAAGGCCCAACAATTGACTTGGTCATATGGTCCGGTCCGCATCTCACTTTAGGCCTATATGGGTTTAACATATTTCATAAGCTCAAACATTTATGTGTCAAGAGAATATTATCTAAGTAATTCATTATTATGTAAATAATGTTCAAAGCTACAAGATAATGACTCATAATGACATTTATTTAAAACAAGTATACGGGACCGAACTGGAATCATGACCAAGCCTTAAGGGTACTAGTCAACTTTAGAGCTAACAACTACCCATACACACACAAAAACCTTATAAACTATACTCACTAATTATGAACAACGTGAAATCGATACAGGACCGTGAAAACAATATCAATTACAACAAAGAGAGCGTGCATTCTTGTCTGAGACTAAGTCAACTACCACAACTACAAGGTGAGTTCATTGTCCCTTTTCAAACTATTTTGGTTTTAACTCGGGACTGAGAAGCATGTTATACATTTTAAAACAAATGTTTTAAATCTAACAAAATGCTTTTATACTATTGATTATGCCAAGTGCTAAAGGCATAAGACTCTATTTAAACTCAATGCTATTTGATTATGCCAAGTGCTAAAGGCATAAGACTCTATTTAAACTCAATGCTATTTGATTATGCCAAGTGCTAAAGACATAAGACTCTATTTAAACTAAATGCTATTTGATTATGCCAAGTGCTAAAGGCATAAGCTACTTGATAATACTAAAGCTATGTGATAATACCAAGTGCTAAAGGTATTTACTATTTGATGATGCTATTGTGGATGCTAATTCTATGAAATCATGTTCAAGCTTATACTATGAGTTATGCTAATACTAAGGTTACGGGTTAAACTAAATGTTAATACTACGGGCTAATGCTATGGGTTTTAAATGCTAAAGACTAATGTAGACTCTAAATGCTAAGTATACTATAAGGCCACGGGGATACTAAATGCATACATACATATACATTGGATACTTGAATCTATGGATGCTATAAACTCTTGAATGCTATGTGATTGCCATGCTCAAACAACGGTTTGGCCTCTCAGTGCTTGCCTTACCGGTTGTAAAGCTAGTTCTTGTGCACAAGTTACGTAAATGCTGGACTCTTTGTATGCTAAAACTATAGGCTATGGAAGAACAATAGTTGGTCTCTCAGTGCTTGCCTTCAGGTGTTCTTCCTAGCCGGGACTTGAAGAACAATAGTTGGTCTCTCAGTGCTTGCCTTCATGTGTTCTTCACAGTCTTATCGAGGAAATGGACTGATGGCCTCTCAGTGCTTGCCATGCAGTGTTTCCCACATCTATTTACCTGGGTTATCAGTAACTAGGACGATATTGTGATCCTTAGTTGACTTTGTGTCGACCTGGAAATACTCTATCTCCCCCTGAGTTGCTAATCATACCTGGGGCTGGTTTGGATTGCTAATGGATTCCTTCGGGCATCCAGTTATCCTTACCGGTAACTATCAGACTAAACTCACGTATACTATTGGTAATTGGGGAAACTTACAGACACAGGTGTTTAAACTATGACGGGGAATCTATACGGATGGGTAGATAAAAGGCTTAATTATTATTAATAACAGTGTCATATGCATATTAGTATGTGGTGGGATAGCGTCTGGGCTTGACCCTTTCGTGATTCCCTATATATAAGCATACCGATTTGGATATTACATGTGGAGTTAATAAGGTTAAGGTTTTAACTAAAGGAGTTTTGCTAAAACTATTTAAACTTACAAACTACATGAACTCACCAACCATTGTGTTGACTTTGTTTTCTTACATGCTTTCTCAGGTGACGCACAGGTTTAAACATAAGCTATTGGATTGCATGCTAGGCGGCCTAATTAGAGGACCTAGTGATTTTGGAAAGCACATATTTTGTTAATCATACGAATCATTCTTGGATGTCTTGTACAGTTTACAAGATAGAATACATTGATTCTTTTGTTAGGTTTACCAAGTTAAATTATCAAACATTGACAGTGTAATTTAACTTTGTAATCCTATTCATATGCTTTATTGTGCTTTAGTGATTCTTAACATTGATGCTATGTAACAATCTGATCAACCCGATTATCACACCCGATATCGCGCCCCGGGAACCTTCCGCCCGACGGGGACATCCGATCCTACCCCGCCGGCCCGGGGTGTGACAGATTGGTATCAGAGCTCAAGGTTATAGAGAATATTAGGTCATTTACTAAAATGGTTTGGCCTAGACTATAACTTAGGGACCCTCATATAGAGAACATAAGGTTTAAGTATGCATTTTGTCTTCTGCATTCGATCACTGCACTAACCAAATTCTTTTGGTTATGATCAGAATGCCGCCGAGAAGACAACCGTCTTCACAAGTTTCTGCTCCTCACTCTTCGACCCCTACACCACCAGATTCACCACCGCCACCTCCTCCTCCGCATAGTCCTCCTCCGAACACGAGCACAGGTCCAGTCATTGATCCCACTACTGTTGCCTTGGCAACACTGCTGAGTACTCAACTGACCAGTCAGCTGAAGGATGTCATCCCTGAGATGATAAATCGGATTCAAAGTCATGGCAACAACTCTGGCCATACTATGGGGGAAGCTAGTGGAAACACTAGCCACACTTCAGACTGTTCCTACAAGTCCTTTGTAGGATGCAAACCTCCAAGCTTCACCGGAGCTGAAGGAGCTGTTGGACTTATCCAATGGCTTGAAAAGATGGAGAACACCCTAGACATAAGCAGCTGTCCTGAACACCACAAGGTCCGTTATGTAGCAGGTTCGTTCAGAAAACGGGCTTTAACATGGTGGAATGCACAAATCAGGGCAAAGGGAAGGGATGAAGCAATGGCGATGCCCTGGGCGGAGTTTAAGCTGCTTCTAAGAAATGAATTCTGCCCGAAGCATGAACTGCAACAACTGGAAATTGAGCTCTCGAATCATGTTATGAAGGGAGCGGATCATATGACTTTTACCACTCGTTACCATGAGTTGGTAGCTCTGGTGCCAGAAATGGTACCAACACTGGAGAAGCTGATTGATCGCTATGTTGCAGGATTACCCTCCTGTATTCAAAGCATTGTTTTGGCTGCATACCCTGCTACTTTAGAGTCAGCCATCTCTCTTTCAGCCAAACTTACTGGGGTAATGGTAAAATCAGGAGTTCTGAAAGACGACTCGGGAAAAGCCAAGGAATTCACTTCAAAGAAACCCGAGCATCACCAGAAGAAAAAGCAAAAGTCGTCAAGAACTATGTGATGGCCACCCCTTTTCAACAGGTCACTGCAGCACCTGCTCAGGTTGCACCCAAGAACTATGTGGGACCGCATCCTCAGTGTGCACGATGCAGATTCCATCATCCTACTACAGCGCAATGTCGGAAATGCAACAATTGTGGCCGATTAGGTCACCGTGCTCAGCAATGCCGTGCACCGGCAACTCGTACTGCTAACAATGCTGCTGTAGCACTCCCTCCACCACCAAGACCTGACAATCACAACAACAACAACAGAGGATGCTATAACTGTGGAGAAATAGGCCATTTCTCCCGAGAGTGTCCGAAACGAGCACAACAAGGAGCCCAAGCACCACGTGGAAGGGCTTTTGTTATTGGAGCCAATGCTGCACGCCAAGACCCTAATGTGGTCACTGGTACATTTCTTATACATGACTCTTATGCATCTATTTTATTTGACACTGGTGCAGATCAGAGTTTTATTTCATCTGACTTTGCACGCCAGCTTAATCTTACTGAGGAAATTTTAGATTCCCCATACACTATCGAAGTAGCGAACGGAAAACAGGTTACAGTTAGCACTATACTTAGGAACTGCTCACTTACACTCACAGACCACTCATTTACCATCGACTTGTTGCCGATGGAGTTGGGCAGTTTCGACATCATTGTGGGAATGGATTGGCTATCACTCAATAGAGTTGAGGTCATCTGTTCTGAAAAGCTACTTCGGATCCCAGTGACGAATGATCGTGTATTGGAAGTTCGTGGGGATCAAGCAAAGAGAAACGTAAAGATCATATCATGCATAAAAGCGCGTAAGTGTCTACAGAAGAAATGTGTAGCTTTCTTGACTCATGTGGTGGAGAAACAAAAAGACAAGAAAACCATTCAAGACGTGCCGATAGTGAAAGAATATCCTGAAGTGTTTCCTGAAGATCTACCTGGTTTGCCCCCTGTGCGACCAGTAGAGTTTCGTATTGATTTAATTCCTGGAGCAACACCTGTTGCTAAATCTCCTTACAGGTTAGCACCCTCGGAGATGCAGGAACTATCTAATCAATTGCAGGAGCTACTTGATAAAGGTTTCATCCGACCGAGCTACTCACCTTGGGGAGCTCCGGTTTTGTTCGTGAAAAAGAAGGATGGATCTTTTCGAATGTGCATAGATTACAGAGAACTAAACAAACTAACCATTAAGAATCGGTATCCATTGCCGAGGATTGATGATTTGTTTGATCAATTGCAAGGAGCTCAGTTCTTTTCGAAGATCGATCTACGTTCTGGATACCATCAACTTAGAGTACAAGACGAAGATATACCGAAGACGGCGTTTCGTACCAGATATGGGCATTACGAGTTCATGGTGATGCCGTTCGGTTTGACGAATGCACCTGCGGTTTTCATGGATCTCATGAACCGTGTGTGTAAGCCGTACTTGGATCAATTTGTCATTGTGTTCATTGATGACATATTGATCTATTATAAAAGCAAAGAAGAACATTAGCAACATCTTAGAACGATCTTGGAGCTGTTAAAGGAAGAGAAGCTCTATGCCAAATTCTCTAAGTGTGAGTTTTGGTTAAAAGAGGTTCAATTCCTAGGTCATGTTGTTAACAGCGAAGGAATACATGTTGATCCTGCCAAGATCGAGGCGATAAAAGATTGGGACACTCCGAAGACACCGACGGAGATACGTTCTTTTCTAGGCTTAGCAGGCTATTACAGAAGATTCATCTCGAATTTTTCTAAGATAGCCCTGCCACTCACAAAGCTGACACAGAAGAGCGAGCCGTTTGTTTGGGAACAAAAGCAGGAAGAAGCCTTTCAGACCTTGAAGCAGAAGTTATGCGATGCTCCGATCTTGACTCTCCCAGAGGGTTGCGATGACTTTGTAGTATATTGCGATGCCTCTCATCAGGGACATGGTTGTGTACTAATGCAGAGAGACAAAGTCATTGCTTATGCTTCGAGACAATTGAAAGTTCATGAGAAGAACTACACTACTCATGATTTGGAACTGGGAGCTGTGATATTTGCCTTAAAGATCTGGAGACATTATCTCTATGGCACCAAGTGTACCATCTTCACTGATCACAAAAGTCTGCAACACATATTTGATCAGAAGGAACTCAACATGCGACAGCGACGTTGGGTAGAGCTTCTGAATGACTATGACTGTGTAATCAAGTACCATCCGGGCAAGGCAAATGTTGTTGCTGATGCCTTGAGCCGTAAGGAACGAGTCAAACCCCTGCGCGTTAGAGCAATGGGAATGACGGTGCAGACAAGCTTACATGACAGAATTATGCAAGCACAACAGGAAGTCGTTGAACGTGAAAACCTGAAGAAAGAACTCGATTGTGGAGCGGAGAAACATTTAGAAACAAAACCCGATGGACTCATCTACTTCAAGGATCGCGTATGGATTCCTGCAGGAGACGAGTTAAGGAAGCTTATTTTCGACGAGGCACACAAGACCAAGTACTATGTGCATCCTGGTGCTGATAAAATGTATCAAGACTTACGTGCATTTTATTGGTGGCCGGGCATGAAGAAAGACATAGCCGAGTATGTTGGTCGATGTCTTACGTGTGCTAAAGTGAAGGCGGAACACCAGAAACCTTCTGGTTTACTGGAGCAACCCGAAATTCCACTATGGAAGTGGGAACAAATAGCTATGGACTTTGTTACCAAGCTACCCCGCACCTCCAGTGGACATGACACCATTTGGGTTATCGTTGATCGATTAACTAAGTCTGCTCATTTCTTGCCGATGCGAGAAACGTACACGATGGATAAACTAGCTAAGCTTTACATCGATGAGATAGTGGTACTCCACGGGGTGCCATTGTCCATCATCTCAGATCGTGATAGCAGATTTACATCAAGGTTCTGGCAAACGTTACAGAAATCTCTGGGGACGCAATTGAACTTGAGTACAGCTTATCATCCACAAACGGATGGTCAAAGCGAGCGTATTATTCAGACCCTGGAGGATATGCTGAGAACTTGTGTTCTAGACTTTGGTGGTAATTGGGACTCTCACTTGCCACTAATCGAATTCTCCTATAACAACAGTTATCACAGCAGCATCGGTTGTGCCCCATTTGAGGCTCTTTATGGCCGAAAGTGTCGGTCACCGATCTGTTGGTCTGAAGTGGGAGATAATCGAATCACAGGGCCAGAACTGATACAAGAAACTACAGACAAGATTGCTCAGATACAACAAAGGTTACAAGCGACAAGAAGTAGACAAAAGAGCTATGCCGATAAACGACGTAAGCCGTTGGAATTCCAAGTGGGAGACCGTGTCATGTTGAAGGTCTCCCCATGGAAGGGCGTAGTTCGATTCGCAAAGAAAGGCAAACTAACACCACGATATGTGGGACCGTTCGAAATCATCGAACGTATTGGTCCTGTAGCATACCGATTAAGCTTACCGGATGAACTTAGTGGTGTACACGACGTGTTTCACGTCTCAAACTTGAAGAAATGCCTTGCTGATGAAACTCTTATCATACCGATTGAAGAAATTCAATTGGATGAACACTTACGTTTTGTTGAGGAACCATTGGAAATCATGGATCGCAAGGTTAAACAACTAAGGCGAAGTCGTATTCCTATTGTCAAAGTGCGTTGGAATTCAGGACGCGGACCCGAGTTTACTTGGGAACGCGAAGACCACATGAAAAACAAATATCCCCAACTGTTCACAGAGGAAGCAGTACCCGATAGCAATGCTTAAATTTCGGGACGAAATTTCTCTAACAAGGGGAGACTGTAACAACTGTGCCGGAAACGTCGCCGGAACGATGAACGGAACAGTAACGGCACAGTAACTCAGGTATAAACTATGCAAACTATTGATGTGCTGTCAACTACGTAATGCTAAACAGTAAACTATTATGCTATTGTTTCTGAAAACTGATTAAACTTTACAGTTTAACAGTCAGAAACGCATCAGACAACAGTGAACAGTGAAACTAATACTTATTGATGTGATATGATGTGTAAACGTATGCGAGGTTAAACAAAACGAAACGATAACGGTTGTTGTTACGGAATGCTAAACCGATGAGTTATTCGTATAGGTGACGATCTGTACGAATGATTCTGATAGTTTAATGTTCTGAAATAATAACTGAAAAGTAGAAAACAAAAGTCGGAAAGCAAAACCATCTTCGTGTTCGTTCGAATGACGATTCGAACGAATACGCGCGATGGTGACGCGTTCTGACGAAACGAAAACGAAAACGATAAAAGACATGAACGATCATAAATTCAAAGAAATAAGATATTTCTTACTTTACAATTTTGAAACTCATCATAAAACCAATTAAATAAGACTGTTGTAATAAATCGCAAACAAATAAATTAAACGCGTAAAAATACCAAATTCGTTAAATAAATTGTTAAAAACGATACTTAAATTAATTTTGAGTCAAATAAATAAATACCGCGATATTTTAGAATATAATTATAATTTAAAAGTTATAAAATAATTCTTTTATATTAATTACGTAGAACGCGCGCGTAAATTCCGGAAACATAACGAAAACACGAACCGAGCAACAAAAACGAACCCGAATTAACTCGGGGTATAAATACCCTAAATGGGTTCAAACAACTCATTTCTTTTCTTCTCCTTCTCTCTAAAAAACCTAATTTCCGGTTTTAGCCACCACCTCCATTGTTGAACTTCAACCAAGCATATCTCCCTCGTTTTTCATCCGATTTGAGTGATTCTTTCGCCCACACGAAGCCCTCATCACCCTTTACGTGAAAGTACAGCAGATCTAGAAAGAAACCCACTGTAAATCGAGGTATTGAGCTGTGAAAACTTCGAATTTTAGGGTTTTCTCATCTTTAGTTCTAACTCGTGGGTTGACCGGTTCCTTCTTCCCCCACTCTGTGACCCACAACCACGAGAACCATTTTTTTTGCAGTCTTTAGTCGAGTTACTCAAAGTTCAAGACCTACTTGGTTGTCCTTGAACCAGCGAATGACACAACCACCCAGGTGGCCGAATGAGGCTCCACTTCGGCCGAACCACACCATCTTCGAATGAGCCACCTCATTCGCCGACTGAACCACTCCCACCCCTCTCGCCATCTAGTCATTCGCCACTTGCTCTCTCGGCCAAGACACTCCTCATTCGCCACCTAGCCATTCGAGCCTACCACCATTCGTTGTTCACAGGTCATTCGCCATGTAGAGCCATTCGACCGAGACCAAGCTATTCGCCGGTCAAGTTCATTCGGGATATCAGCCACCATTCGGCCTAAGGCCATCCCCTTTCATTCGACCAAAGTCACTTGTATGCCAAGTCACAGCCTCAATCGCCTCTACACCTTCGGTCATCACACAGATTGAGCATCATTCGGCCATCCCTTGTTGGACTCAGCCGATTTCTTGTTGAGGCCCACACAACATCTACATGACTCAAGCCCAACTCGACCCACTTGACTTAGGCCCAACACATTTGGCCATTATACAGAACATATGAGGTGATTCGGCCCAATAGAGTGACCAGACATCAACATGGCCCAAGTTCATTGTTGTGACCAGCCCACTCGAACCATTGAATGGCCCAAACCAATAACTCAATAACACTTTGGTTTAACAGAACTTCCTTTCAGCCCTTCGGATTAATTCAGTAACAAGCCTTCATTGTGTTGGCCCATCTTTTAGGATATGAACTCACAGGACTGATTTGCTTAGACAAAAATCACTTAATTAGTCATATGTTAATCAATGGGCCAACCGTACTTAACTAGGCCCAACGGAAATCAGCCGGCCCAACAGTCCACCCACATGGCCCACTTCAGTTTAAGGAAAACCCTACTTGTTTAGACCATTTGATTAGTCACAAGTCCTCTTGACCCAGTTGATATTATTAAAGTCGATAACCTCACGCAGGCCCAACAACCATCACTCTGGGCCCACCTTGATTTCGGCCCATATGGGCAAGGCCCAGCTTGGCTTCAGGGATGTTATTATGAAGGCCCATGATGAAATCTATGGGGCCCTGCAAAATTAGCCCGAGGCCCATCGAGTTGACCCAAGGCCTACTCTTAAGGCCCATGACCTAACTTTTGGGGCTATTATGCAAGTAACTTGGCCAATGGTTTACTCTTGGCTCAAATGGGGTTTCCTGCCACTCATTTCCACTTTAAGCCCAATATTCCTTAGTGGGCCCACCTCTAGCCCAACAATGCCCTCGCGGCCCAACTAAGGCCCAACAATTGACTTGGTCATATGGTCCGGTCCGCATCTCACTTTAGGCCTATATGGGTTTAACATATTTCATAAGCTCAAACATTTATGTGTCAAGAGAATATTATCTAACTAATTCATTATTATGTAAATAATGTTCAAAGCTACAAGATAATGACTCATAATGACATTTATTTAAAACAAGTATACGGGACCGAACTGGAATCATGACCAAGCCTTAAGGGTACTAGTCAACTTTAGAGCTAACAACTACCCATACACACACAAAAACCTTATAAACTATACTCACTAATTATGAACAACGTGAAATCGATACAGGACCGTGAAAACAATATCAATTACAACAAAGAGAGCGTGCATTCTTGTCTGAGACTAAGTCAACTACCACAACTACAAGGTGAGTTCATTGTCCCTTTTCAAACTATTTTGGTTTTAACTCGGGACTGAGAAGCATGTTATACATTTTAAAACAAATGTTTTAAATCTAACAAAATGCTTTTATACTATTGATTATGCCAAGTGCTAAAGGCATAAGACTCTATTTAAACTCAATGCTATTTGATTATGCCAAGTGCTAAAGGCATAAGACTCTATTTAAACTCAATGCTATTTGATTATGCCAAGTGCTAAAGACATAAGACTCTATTTAAACTAAATGCTATTTGATTATGCCAAGTGCTAAAGGCATAAGCTACTTGATAATACTAAAGCTATGTGATAATACCAAGTGCTAAAGGTATTTACTATTTGATGATGCTATTGTGGATGCTAATTCTATGAAATCATGTTCAAGCTTATACTATGAGTTATGCTAATACTAAGGTTACGGGTTAAACTAAATGTTAATACTACGGGCTAATGCTATGGGTTTTAAATGCTAAAGACTAATGTAGACTCTAAATGCTAAGTATACTATAAGGCCACGGGGATACTAAATGCATACATACATATACATTGGATACTTGAATCTATGGATGCTATAAACTCTTGAATGCTATGTGATTGCCATGCTCAAACAACGGTTTGGCCTCTCAGTGCTTGCCTTACCGGTTGTAAAGCTAGTTCTTGTGCACAAGTTACGTAAATGCTGGACTCTTTGTATGCTAAAACTATAGGCTATGGAAGAACAATAGTTGGTCTCTCAGTGCTTGCCTTCAGGTGTTCTTCCTAGCCGGGACTTGAAGAACAATAGTTGGTCTCTCAGTGCTTGCCTTCATGTGTTCTTCACAGTCTTATCGAGGAAATGGACTGATGGCCTCTCAGTGCTTGCCATGCAGTGTTTCCCACATCTATTTACCTGGGTTATCAGTAACTAGGACGATATTGTGATCCTTAGTTGACTTTGTGTCGACCTGGAAATACTCTATCTCCCCCTGAGTTGCTAATCATACCTGGGGCTGGTTTGGATTGCTAATGGATTCCTTCGGGCATCCAGTTATCCTTACCGGTAACTATCAGACTAAACTCACGTATACTATTGGTAATTGGGGAAACTTACAGACACAGGTGTTTAAACTATGACGGGGAATCTATACGGATGGGTAGATAAAAGGCTTAATTATTATTAATAACAGTGTCATATGCATATTAGTATGTGGTGGGATAGCGTCTGGGCTTGACCCTTTCGTGATTCCCTATATATAAGCATACCGATTTGGATATTACATGTGGAGTTAATAAGGTTAAGGTTTTAACTAAAGGAGTTTTGCTAAAACTATTTAAACTTACAAACTACATGAACTCACCAACCATTGTGTTGACTTTGTTTTCTTACATGCTTTCTCAGGTGACGCACAGGTTTAAACATAAGCTATTGGATTGCATGCTAGGCGGCCTAATTAGAGGACCTAGTGATTTTGGAAAGCACATATTTTGTTAATCATACGAATCATTCTTGGATGTCTTGTACAGTTTACAAGATAGAATACATTGATTCTTTTGTTAGGTTTACCAAGTTAAATTATCAAACATTGACAGTGTAATTTAACTTTGTAATCCTATTCATATGCTTTATTGTGCTTTAGTGATTCTTAACATTGATGCTATGTAACAATCTGATCAACCCGATTATCACACCCGATATCGCGCCCCGGGAACCTTCCGCCCGACGGGGACATCCGATCCTACCCCGCCGGCCCGGGGTGTGACAGATTGGTATCAGAGCTCAAGGTTATAGAGAATATTAGGTCATTTACTAAAATGGTTTGGCCTAGACTATAACTTAGGGACCCTCATATAGAGAACATAAGGTTTAAGTATGCATTTTGTCTTCTGCATTCGATCACTGCACTAACCAAATTCTTTTGGTTATGATCAGA
This sequence comes from Mikania micrantha, assembly GCA_009363875.1. Taxonomy (NCBI): domain Eukaryota; kingdom Viridiplantae; phylum Streptophyta; class Magnoliopsida; order Asterales; family Asteraceae; genus Mikania; species Mikania micrantha. Next base: position 10,634,933 of record CM018690.1, on the reverse strand, counting down.
ATGCCGCCGAGAAGACAACCGTCTTCACAAGTTTCTGCTCCTCACTCTTCGACCCCTACACCACCAGATTCACCACCGCCACCTCCTCCTCCGCATAGTCCTCCTCCGAACACGAGCACAGGTCCAGTCATTGATCCCACTACTGTTGCCTTGGCAACACTGCTGAGTACTCAACTGACCAGTCAGCTGAAGGATGTCATCCCTGAGATGATAAATCGGATTCAAAGTCATGGCAACAACTCTGGCCATACTATGGGGGAAGCTAGTGGAAACACTAGCCACACTTCAGACTGTTCCTACAAGTCCTTTGTAGGATGCAAACCTCCAAGCTTCACCGGAGCTGAAGGAGCTGTTGGACTTATCCAATGGCTTGAAAAGATGGAGAACACCCTAGACATAAGCAGCTGTCCTGAACACCACAAGGTCCGTTATGTAGCAGGTTCGTTCAGAAAACGGGCTTTAACATGGTGGAATGCACAAATCAGGGCAAAGGGAAGGGATGAAGCAATGGCGATGCCCTGGGCGGAGTTTAAGCTGCTTCTAAGAAATGAATTCTGCCCGAAGCATGAACTGCAACAACTGGAAATTGAGCTCTCGAATCATGTTATGAAGGGAGCGGATCATATGACTTTTACCACTCGTTACCATGAGTTGGTAGCTCTGGTGCCAGAAATGGTACCAACACTGGAGAAGCTGATTGATCGCTATGTTGCAGGATTACCCTCCTGTATTCAAAGCATTGTTTTGGCTGCATACCCTGCTACTTTAGAGTCAGCCATCTCTCTTTCAGCCAAACTTACTGGGGTAATGGTAAAATCAGGAGTTCTGAAAGACGACTCGGGAAAAGCCAAGGAATTCACTTCAAAGAAACCCGAGCATCACCAGAAGAAAAAGCAAAAGTCGTCAAGAACTATGTGATGGCCACCCCTTTTCAACAGGTCACTGCAGCACCTGCTCAGGTTGCACCCAAGAACTATGTGGGACCGCATCCTCAGTGTGCACGATGCAGATTCCATCATCCTACTACAGCGCAATGTCGGAAATGCAACAATTGTGGCCGATTAGGTCACCGTGCTCAGCAATGCCGTGCACCGGCAACTCGTACTGCTAACAATGCTGCTGTAGCACTCCCTCCACCACCAAGACCTGACAATCACAACAACAACAACAGAGGATGCTATAACTGTGGAGAAATAGGCCATTTCTCCCGAGAGTGTCCGAAACGAGCACAACAAGGAGCCCAAGCACCACGTGGAAGGGCTTTTGTTATTGGAGCCAATGCTGCACGCCAAGACCCTAATGTGGTCACTGGTACATTTCTTATACATGACTCTTATGCATCTATTTTATTTGACACTGGTGCAGATCAGAGTTTTATTTCATCTGACTTTGCACGCCAGCTTAATCTTACTGAGGAAATTTTAGATTCCCCATACACTATCGAAGTAGCGAACGGAAAACAGGTTACAGTTAGCACTATACTTAGGAACTGCTCACTTACACTCACAGACCACTCATTTACCATCGACTTGTTGCCGATGGAGTTGGGCAGTTTCGACATCATTGTGGGAATGGATTGGCTATCACTCAATAGAGTTGAGGTCATCTGTTCTGAAAAGCTACTTCGGATCCCAGTGACGAATGATCGTGTATTGGAAGTTCGTGGGGATCAAGCAAAGAGAAACGTAAAGATCATATCATGCATAAAAGCGCGTAAGTGTCTACAGAAGAAATGTGTAGCTTTCTTGACTCATGTGGTGGAGAAACAAAAAGACAAGAAAACCATTCAAGACGTGCCGATAGTGAAAGAATATCCTGAAGTGTTTCCTGAAGATCTACCTGGTTTGCCCCCTGTGCGACCAGTAGAGTTTCGTATTGATTTAATTCCTGGAGCAACACCTGTTGCTAAATCTCCTTACAGGTTAGCACCCTCGGAGATGCAGGAACTATCTAATCAATTGCAGGAGCTACTTGATAAAGGTTTCATCCGACCGAGCTACTCACCTTGGGGAGCTCCGGTTTTGTTCGTGAAAAAGAAGGATGGATCTTTTCGAATGTGCATAGATTACAGAGAACTAAACAAACTAACCATTAAGAATCGGTATCCATTGCCGAGGATTGATGATTTGTTTGATCAATTGCAAGGAGCTCAGTTCTTTTCGAAGATCGATCTACGTTCTGGATACCATCAACTTAGAGTACAAGACGAAGATATACCGAAGACGGCGTTTCGTACCAGATATGGGCATTACGAGTTCATGGTGATGCCGTTCGGTTTGACGAATGCACCTGCGGTTTTCATGGATCTCATGAACCGTGTGTGTAAGCCGTACTTGGATCAATTTGTCATTGTGTTCATTGATGACATATTGATCTATTATAAAAGCAAAGAAGAACATTAGCAACATCTTAGAACGATCTTGGAGCTGTTAAAGGAAGAGAAGCTCTATGCCAAATTCTCTAAGTGTGAGTTTTGGTTAAAAGAGGTTCAATTCCTAGGTCATGTTGTTAACAGCGAAGGAATACATGTTGATCCTGCCAAGATCGAGGCGATAAAAGATTGGGACACTCCGAAGACACCGACGGAGATACGTTCTTTTCTAGGCTTAGCAGGCTATTACAGAAGATTCATCTCGAATTTTTCTAAGATAGCCCTGCCACTCACAAAGCTGACACAGAAGAGCGAGCCGTTTGTTTGGGAACAAAAGCAGGAAGAAGCCTTTCAGACCTTGAAGCAGAAGTTATGCGATGCTCCGATCTTGACTCTCCCAGAGGGTTGCGATGACTTTGTAGTATATTGCGATGCCTCTCATCAGGGACATGGTTGTGTACTAATGCAGAGAGACAAAGTCATTGCTTATGCTTCGAGACAATTGAAAGTTCATGAGAAGAACTACACTACTCATGATTTGGAACTGGGAGCTGTGATATTTGCCTTAAAGATCTGGAGACATTATCTCTATGGCACCAAGTGTACCATCTTCACTGATCACAAAAGTCTGCAACACATATTTGATCAGAAGGAACTCAACATGCGACAGCGACGTTGGGTAGAGCTTCTGAATGACTATGACTGTGTAATCAAGTACCATCCGGGCAAGGCAAATGTTGTTGCTGATGCCTTGAGCCGTAAGGAACGAGTCAAACCCCTGCGCGTTAGAGCAATGGGAATGACGGTGCAGACAAGCTTACATGACAGAATTATGCAAGCACAACAGGAAGTCGTTGAACGTGAAAACCTGAAGAAAGAACTCGATTGTGGAGCGGAGAAACATTTAGAAACAAAACCCGATGGACTCATCTACTTCAAGGATCGCGTATGGATTCCTGCAGGAGACGAGTTAAGGAAGCTTATTTTCGACGAGGCACACAAGACCAAGTACTATGTGCATCCTGGTGCTGATAAAATGTATCAAGACTTACGTGCATTTTATTGGTGGCCGGGCATGAAGAAAGACATAGCCGAGTATGTTGGTCGATGTCTTACGTGTGCTAAAGTGAAGGCGGAACACCAGAAACCTTCTGGTTTACTGGAGCAACCCGAAATTCCACTATGGAAGTGGGAACAAATAGCTATGGACTTTGTTACCAAGCTACCCCGCACCTCCAGTGGACATGACACCATTTGGGTTATCGTTGATCGATTAACTAAGTCTGCTCATTTCTTGCCGATGCGAGAAACGTACACGATGGATAAACTAGCTAAGCTTTACATCGATGAGATAGTGGTACTCCACGGGGTGCCATTGTCCATCATCTCAGATCGTGATAGCAGATTTACATCAAGGTTCTGGCAAACGTTACAGAAATCTCTGGGGACGCAATTGAACTTGAGTACAGCTTATCATCCACAAACGGATGGTCAAAGCGAGCGTATTATTCAGACCCTGGAGGATATGCTGAGAACTTGTGTTCTAGACTTTGGTGGTAATTGGGACTCTCACTTGCCACTAATCGAATTCTCCTATAACAACAGTTATCACAGCAGCATCGGTTGTGCCCCATTTGAGGCTCTTTATGGCCGAAAGTGTCGGTCACCGATCTGTTGGTCTGAAGTGGGAGATAATCGAATCACAGGGCCAGAACTGATACAAGAAACTACAGACAAGATTGCTCAGATACAACAAAGGTTACAAGCGACAAGAAGTAGACAAAAGAGCTATGCCGATAAACGACGTAAGCCGTTGGAATTCCAAGTGGGAGACCGTGTCATGTTGAAGGTCTCCCCATGGAAGGGCGTAGTTCGATTCGCAAAGAAAGGCAAACTAACACCACGATATGTGGGACCGTTCGAAATCATCGAACGTATTGGTCCTGTAGCATACCGATTAAGCTTACCGGATGAACTTAGTGGTGTACACGACGTGTTTCACGTCTCAAACTTGAAGAAATGCCTTGCTGATGAAACTCTTATCATACCGATTGAAGAAATTCAATTGGATGAACACTTACGTTTTGTTGAGGAACCATTGGAAATCATGGATCGCAAGGTTAAACAACTAAGGCGAAGTCGTATTCCTATTGTCAAAGTGCGTTGGAATTCAGGACGCGGACCCGAGTTTACTTGGGAACGCGAAGACCACATGAAAAACAAATATCCCCAACTGTTCACAGAGGAAGCAGTACCCGATAGCAATGCTTAAATTTCGGGACGAAATTTCTCTAACAAGGGGAGACTGTAACAACTGTGCCGGAAACGTCGCCGGAACGATGAACGGAACAGTAACGGCACAGTAACTCAGGTATAAACTATGCAAACTATTGATGTGCTGTCAACTACGTAATGCTAAACAGTAAACTATTATGCTATTGTTTCTGAAAACTGATTAAACTTTACAGTTTAACAGTCAGAAACGCATCAGACAACAGTGAACAGTGAAACTAATACTTATTGATGTGATATGATGTGTAAACGTATGCGAGGTTAAACAAAACGAAACGATAACGGTTGTTGTTACGGAATGCTAAACCGATGAGTTATTCGTATAGGTGACGATCTGTACGAATGATTCTGATAGTTTAATGTTCTGAAATAATAACTGAAAAGTAGAAAACAAAAGTCGGAAAGCAAAACCATCTTCGTGTTCGTTCGAATGACGATTCGAACGAATACGCGCGATGGTGACGCGTTCTGACGAAACGAAAACGAAAACGATAAAAGACATGAACGATCATAAATTCAAAGAAATAAGATATTTCTTACTTTACAATTTTGAAACTCATCATAAAACCAATTAAATAAGACTGTTGTAATAAATCGCAAACAAATAAATTAAACGCGTAAAAATACCAAATTCGTTAAATAAATTGTTAAAAACGATACTTAAATTAATTTTGAGTCAAATAAATAAATACCGCGATATTTTAGAATATAATTATAATTTAAAAGTTATAAAATAATTCTTTTATATTAATTACGTAGAACGCGCGCGTAAATTCCGGAAACATAACGAAAACACGAACCGAGCAACAAAAACGAACCCGAATTAACTCGGGGTATAAATACCCTAAATGGGTTCAAACAACTCATTTCTTTTCTTCTCCTTCTCTCTAAAAACCCTAATTTCCGGTTTTAGCCACCACCTCCATTGTTGAACTTCAACCAAGCATATCTCCCTCGTTTTTCATCCGATTTGAGTGATTCTTTCGCCCACACGAAGCCCTCATCACCCTTTACGTGAAAGTACAGCAGATCTAGAAAGAAACCCACTGTAAATCGAGGTATTGAGCTGTGAAAACTTCGAATTTTAGGGTTTTCTCATCTTTAGTTCTAACTCGTGGGTTGACCGGTTCCTTCTTCCCCCACTCTGTGACCCACAACCACGAGAACCATTTTTTTTGCAGTCTTTAGTCGAGTTACTCAAAGGTGAAGACCTACTTGGTTGTCCTTGAACCAGCGAATGACACAACCACCCAGGTGGCCGAATGAGGCTCCACTTCGGCCGAACCACACCATCTTCGAATGAGCCACCTCATTCGCCGACTGAACCACTCCCACCCCTCTCGCCATCTAGTCATTCGCCACTTGCTCTCTCGGCCAAGACACTCCTCATTCGCCACCTAGCCATTCGAGCCTACCACCATTCGTTGTTCACAGGTCATTCGCCATGTAGAGCCATTCGACCGAGACCAAGCTATTCGCCGGTCAAGTTCATTCGGGATATCAGCCACCATTCGGCCTAAGGCCATCCCCTTTCATTCGACCAAAGTCACTTGTATGCCAAGTCACAGCCTCAATCGCCTCTACACCTTCGGTCATCACACAGATTGAGCATCATTCGGCCATCCCTTGTTGGACTCAGCCGATTTCTTGTTGAGGCCCACACAACATCTACATGACTCAAGCCCAACTCGACCCACTTGACTTAGGCCCAACACATTTGGCCATTATACAGAACATATGAGGTGATTCGGCCCAATAGAGTGACCAGACATCAACATGGCCCAAGTTCATTGTTGTGACCAGCCCACTCGAACCATTGAATGGCCCAAACCAATAACTCAATAACACTTTGGTTTAACAGAACTTCCTTTCAGCCCTTCGGATTAATTCAGTAACAAGCCTTCATTGTGTTGGCCCATCTTTTAGGATATGAACTCACAGGACTGATTTGCTTAGACAAAAATCACTTAATTAGTCATATGTTAATCAATGGGCCAACCGTACTTAACTAGGCCCAACGGAAATCAGCCGGCCCAACAGTCCACCCACATGGCCCACTTCAGTTTAAGGAAAACCCTACTTGTTTAGACCATTTGATTAGTCACAAGTCCTCTTGACCCAGTTGATATTATTAAAGTCGATAACCTCACGCAGGCCCAACAACCATCACTCTGGGCCCACCTTGATTTCGGCCCATATGGGCAAGGCCCAGCTTGGCTTCAGGGATGTTATTATGAAGGCCCATGATGAAATCTATGGGGCCCTGCAAAATTAGCCCGAGGCCCATCGAGTTGACCCAAGGCCTACTCTTAAGGCCCATGACCTAACTTTTGGGGCTATTATGCAAGTAACTTGGCCAATGGTTTACTCTTGGCTCAAATGGGGTTTCCTGCCACTCATTTCCACTTTAAGCCCAATATTCCTTAGTGGGCCCACCTCTAGCCCAACAATGCCCTCGCGGCCCAACTAAGGCCCAACAATTGACTTGGTCATATGGTCCGGTCCGCATCTCACTTTAGGCCTATATGGGTTTAACATATTTCATAAGCTCAAACATTTATGTGTCAAGAGAATATTATCTAACTAATTCATTATTATGTAAATAATGTTCAAAGCTACAAGATAATGACTCATAATGACATTTATTTAAAACAAGTATACGGGACCGAACTGGAATCATGACCAAGCCTTAAGGGTACTAGTCAACTTTAGAGCTAACAACTACCCATACACACACAAAAACCTTATAAACTATACTCACTAATTATGAACAACGTGAAATCGATACAGGACCGTGAAAACAATATCAATTACAACAAAGAGAGCGTGCATTCTTGTCTGAGACTAAGTCAACTACCACAACTACAAGGTGAGTTCATTGTCCCTTTTCAAACTATTTTGGTTTTAACTCGGGACTGAGAAGCATGTTATACATTTTAAAACAAATGTTTTAAATCTAACAAAATGCTTTTATACTATTGATTATGCCAAGTGCTAAAGGCATAAGACTCTATTTAAACTCAATGCTATTTGATTATGCCAAGTGCTAAAGGCATAAGACTCTATTTAAACTCAATGCTATTTGATTATGCCAAGTGCTAAAGACATAAGACTCTATTTAAACTAAATGCTATTTGATTATGCCAAGTGCTAAAGGCATAAGCTACTTGATAATACTAAAGCTATGTGATAATACCAAGTGCTAAAGGTATTTACTATTTGATGATGCTATTGTGGATGCTAATTCTATGAAATCATGTTCAAGCTTATACTATGAGTTATGCTAATACTAAGGTTACGGGTTAAACTAAATGTTAATACTACGGGCTAATGCTATGGGTTTTAAATGCTAAAGACTAATGTAGACTCTAAATGCTAAGTATACTATAAGGCCACGGGGATACTAAATGCATACATACATATACATTGGATACTTGAATCTATGGATGCTATAAACTCTTGAATGCTATGTGATTGCCATGCTCAAACAACGGTTTGGCCTCTCAGTGCTTGCCTTACCGGTTGTAAAGCTAGTTCTTGTGCACAAGTTACGTAAATGCTGGACTCTTTGTATGCTAAAACTATAGGCTATGGAAGAACAATAGTTGGTCTCTCAGTGCTTGCCTTCAGGTGTTCTTCCTAGCCGGGACTTGAAGAACAATAGTTGGTCTCTCAGTGCTTGCCTTCATGTGTTCTTCACAGTCTTATCGAGGAAATGGACTGATGGCCTCTCAGTGCTTGCCATGCAGTGTTTCCCACATCTATTTACCTGGGTTATTAGTAACTAGGACGATATTGTGATCCTTAGTTGACTTTGTGTCGACCTGGAAATCCTCTATCTCCCCCTGAGTTGCTAATCATACCTGGGGCTGGTTTGGATTGCTAATGGATTCCTTCGGGCATCCGGTTATCCTTACCGGTAACTATCAGACTAAACTCACGTATACTATTGGTAATTGGGGAACTTACAGACACAGGTGTTTAAACTATGACGGGGAATCTATACGGATGGGTAGATAAAAGGCTTAATTATTATTAATAACAGTGTCATATGCATATTAGTATGTGGTGGGATAGCGTCTGGGCTTGACCCTTTCGTGATTCCCTATATATAAGCATACCGATTTGGATATTACATGTGGAGTTAATAAGGTTAAGGTTTTACCTAAAGGAGTTTTGCTAAAACTATTTAAACTTACAAACTACATGAACTCACCAACCATTGTGTTGACTTTGTTTTCTTACATGCTTTCTCAGGTGACGCACATGTTTAAACATAAGCTATTGGATTGCATGCTAGGCGGCCTAATTAGAGGACCTAGTGATTTTGGAAAGCACATATTTTGTTAATCATACGAATCATTCTTGGATGTCTTGTACAGTTTACAAGATAGAATACATTGATTCTTTTGTTAGGTTTACCAAGTTAAATTATCAAACATTGACAGTGTAATTTAACTTTGTAATCCTATTCATATGTTTTATTGTGCTTTAGTGATTCTTAACATTGATGCTATGTAACAATCTGATCAACCCGATTATCACACCCGATATCGCGCCCCGGGAACCTTCCGCCCGACGGGGACATCCGATCCTACCCCGCCGGCCCGGGTGTGACAGATTGGTATCAGAGCTCAAGGTTATAGAGAATATTAGGTCATTTACTAAAATGGTTTGGCCTAGACTATAACTTAGGGACCCTCATATAGAGAACATAAGGTTTAAGTATGCATTTTGTCTTCTGCATTCGATCACTGCACTAACCAAATTCTTTTGGTTATGATCAGAATGCCGCCGAGAAGACAATCGTCTTCACAAGTTTCTGCTCCTCACTCTTCGACCCCTACACCACCAGATTCACCACCGCCACCTCCTCCTCCGCATAGTCCTCCTCCGAACACAAGCACAGGTCCAGTCATTGATCCCACTACTGTTGCCTTGGCAACACTGTTGAGTACTCAACTGACCAGTCAGCTGAAGGATGTCATCCCTGAGATGATAAATCGGATTCAAAGTCATGGCAACAACTCTGGCCATACTATGGGGGAAGCTAGTGGAAACACTAGCCACACTTCAGACTGTTCCTACAAGTCCTTTGTAGGATGCAAACCTCCAAGCTTCACCGGAGCTGAAGGAGCTGTTGGACTTATCCAATGGCTTGAAAAGATGGAGAACACCCTAGACATAAGCAGCTGTCCTGAACACCACAAGGTCCGTTATGCAGCAGGTTCGTTCAGAAAACGGGCTTTAACATGGTGGAATGCACAAATCAGGGCAAAGGGAAGGGATGAAGCAATGGCGATGCCCTGGGCGGAGTTTAAGCTGCTTCTAAGAAATGAATTCTGCCCGAAGCATGAACTGCAACAACTGGAAATTGAGCTCTCGAATCATGTTATGAAGGGAGCGGATCATATGACTTTTACCACTCGTTACCATGAGTTGGTAGCTCTGGTGCCAGAAATGGTACCAACACTGGAGAAGCTGATTGATCGCTATGTTGCAGGATTACCCTCCTGTATTCAAAGCATTGTTTTGGCTGCATACCCTGCTACTTTAGAGTCAGCCATCTCTCTTTCAGCCAAACTTACTGGGGTAATGGTAAAATCAGGAGTTCTGAAAGACGACTCGGGAAAAGCCAAGGAATTCACTTCAAAGAAACCCGAGCATCACCAGAAGAAAAAGCAAAAGTTTTCTTCGTTTCGCGATTGCGAACAATCCGTAACTCCGTTTCGTGCACGGTTTTGGCCTACGTTCATCATTTCTTGCATACTATCAACCTGTAATAATTACAATCTTCAAATCAACGTGGATTTCAAGAACGAACAAATGTGCTTACGTCATTGATGCCGTAATTCTCGAATGCAATTGTCACATTTCTCCGAACTCAGAAGCAACAAACCCGAGTAAACACACACTAAACCATCTTCTACAATATTTGAAAGCCATTCAACCACATCTTCTTGAAGGCTTGAAGCTTGGAAGCTAGAGGGGAGCTAGGAGGAGTCATCTACCTCCCCCATTGCTTTGCCCTAGCTGAGGAAGAAGTCTTAGTAGCTCTCAAGGCCATCTATCAGCTGATTTGCTTCATCTCAAGTCTCTAGAGCTCGATTGAGGTAGCTTTGATGGCCTATATACACTTTGATCACATAAAAAGCCACAGGCAAGTTCTATAGACACACATGCAACACCATTCACTTGCATGCACAAAGTTTCTTAATTTAAAACTTGAATCTATGAATACAATTTACTGATTTGAGAGTATGGATCGTTTATTATGTATATTGTTGCTATTTGAGGTCATTTGGTATATATTTGTGAAACTTTCTATAAAAGGAAGCTTGGGTAATGCAAGATGATGATAAATGATATTCCTAACATGCTATGATAGTTGAGTGATGATTTATGATTGATCTTGGTGATATTTGCAAGCTTGTTGTGTTAGATTTGATGAGATAACAAACGCTGATGCATGTTACATATATAGTAACTTTAATGGTGCAAGTTGTAAATATATGAGTAATTTGGGATACTATGTATGTTTAAATGATGATTTATAACTAATGTGTTCATTATTGATGTATTGGTTTGGTTAGAATTGATGAGAATGGTGATTTGTTCATGGGTTTCTATAAATAGGACCTTTAGTTTATAAACTTGGACATGCATGGTAGATTTGATTTCAAAGTTTTTTTTCATGATGTTAATGGTCCTGTGAACACATTTGGAAGATTTGATTTTGGTGAAAATGAGTTTATTGACAAACTTACTACTAATAGTAACTTTAAATTGGGATTTTGTTAAAAATGGATATACATGCATGTTGAATGATGAGAAATGATAGAGTATATTACATTAAGATAATGTGAATGTACTTGTGTGATTATTGGGATGAAAACATGATGATGTGACGAACTTAACAAATATAGTAACTTTAATTAACTAGGAATGGATTACGAACTTGATTGATGATATGTGACAATGTGCTACGTGCTAACATGAACATGTGATGAAACTAGCATGCTTAGATTGATAAAAGGTGACTTTTGATGCATACATGCTAAATGAGGAAAGTAACCTGTTTGACAAACATGCATGACAACTGCCATGATTAGCAACATGATCAATACAGATACCTTATGCTTACTTGCCATATTTTAAAACTCTATGTGTTATGATATGCTTACGTGCACTAACTGCTAAAGAGAACATGAAAAACACTAAACAAACATTAACAAACTACAAACCAGTCACCAACGGGTCGTTGAGTCAACACGGTCTAACACAGTCAAACACAACAACTTGGAGTTGTTTGGACACGAACACAGTTTAAGTAGACCAACACGGACACGAACACAAACACGAACTCATATTATCCATGTGTTATAGGTGACAGTTAGGGACATATAGTTCACAAATCACAAACAAGCGCAAATCAGGTGAGTTCACGACCCCTTTTTTTTTCTCTTAACTGTTTATAAACTCAAACCGAGGGGAGAAATACATGCAAATACTTTTGACAAACAACTTGGACAAACGCATATGAAAAACACTTTTGGACAAACGCTTTTGACAAACATTTTGTACAAACCTTTGACAACTATTTTGTACAAACCATTTGACAAATACATTTGACGAAGTATCGTGCAAATATTTGACAAACGTTTTGACCAACATATGGGTCAACGAACCGGACAAACATTTTGACCATCATCTGGGGAAACGAACTGGACAAACATTTTTGACCAACATCTGGGTCAACACAACTGGGCAAACATTATGAACATACACTGGGATCACTCCAAATTGGGGGAGGTTACACGCAAACTTACTTTGACGAAGATATTTTGATGTATTACTGGTTATGTTGTACAAACATTTTGAGTGTGCTATATCGCAACAAAGTCCTCACAAAACCATACCGTTAATTGAACACAAGCGATGTGTTATTAGATAGTACTATTGGGTTTGACAAACCCCGCTCGACGACAACTCTGACTGGCAGAGGCATCTAACAATCTAGTTTCGGTAGCGGTGCAACACACGCACTCGGAACCTTGGGTCTACAACTTAACATCTCCAGTAAACGTTGCGCAAACTTTTTACTGTTTACTTGTTTATCGTTGAAACTGTTTACTGCTTACCAACATTTAAACCTGTGAACTCACCAACTTTATGTTGACACATTTTAGCATGTATTTCTCAGGTGACCAGCATGTTTAAGGGCATATGATTGCACTTAAGGAACTTTAGAGAGTCATGCATGCATTAAGAAAGTTTTTGAACATTTTGTGTTAGTTAATGCGATGTGTAAACAATTTAATATTCAAACAAGTTTCCGCACTATTTTAAATTCCGATGTGTAACTTATTAACTATTGTGACAATCCGACTTTTCGGATTAACCTTGTTAACGGAAGATGGTGAGATCACAGGCCCAACAGAGCCAATGTAGGCCCAATAAGCCAAGGGAGGCTCAGTAAGGCCCAATAGGGTCAAGTGAGGCCCAATGAAAACAAAGTAGGCCCAGGGAAGGCCCAATAAGGCCATTGTGGGCCCAGTAAGGTTAAGATAGGCCCAATAAGTTTAAATTAGGTCTAATAGTATTTTGTGAGGCCCAATTAGTTTAATTTAACCCAACAATGATTTAAGTGACCAATTAGTGATAATTTGGGATTATTAAGGTAACTTTGTTAATCGAAATGATATGTTGTCGATCCGGAATACCTATAGGAGTTAGGAATTAAGACAAATTAATTCCTAAGTGTTAAATTTTGAAGATTAAACTTGTAATTGATTTTTAGTGACAATTTTGACTTCTACAAGTCAAAATTCGGCCAATTTGTTAAGGAAATTCGAAATTCATCTCAATCCGTTACAATTAACCGAATTAATCATGCAATCAACACACATTGATGATGTATAAAAGTTACCAACCGTTGATGATCTCATAATGATCGAAATTAAGTGAAATAATGACTTGGGTTTAGTAACCGAAATCGGTTGGAATCAAATGGATATAATACGATGTCAATCAGTCGAATTGAGGATTCCTAAATATCATTCGGCATTGTTAGAACATCCTTCAAACCACAATTCGATCTCAACAACTCAGAACAGAGGATTTTGATTTGGGGGCGGCCGAGACTCAAGGGTATAATCGAACTACATCGATTCGGCATCAAAGCAAGTAAGTTTTCGATTATATAACACCTAAAAGTGCCGACTAAGGTTTATCCTAAATCAATTTCAACTGATAACATCGATTTGTTAGAGTTCAAGTAATTAGGGCTCATATCAAAGGCGTTTTGGGGGTTTTGATTTAAATTGAGTTAAGATTCAAATTAATTACTATCTTTAGTTTCAGAGGACACCGATTATCGAAATATGTATGTGAATTTCATGAAATAATATCGGATTGTAAGAGTTCGATTCTAGGGTTCTTGATGAGAAAACGATTTGGGGATTTCATAGCCAATGAGTTGGAAAATCAAATTTATTGTTATGGTTAGTTTCAGAATATGTCGATTAAGCAAAACCATTGTTCAATTTAGTTTCTTAACAACGAATTGATAGGTTTTAAATTCTAGGGTTCTTGAATGAAAGTGATTTGGGGATTTTAGATTAAATGATATTAGTTTTCAAATTAAATGGGGTCTCATTATCAGAATGTACCGATTTACACAAATTCTATGTTAATTTTAGCATCTAACCTTTAATTGGATGTTAATCGGTTTCTAGGGTTTATGTTAAACACAAGTTACGGTTTTGGTTGTAATGATCATAGAAATTCAATTGATTGATATAAAACAGTTCGAAAATCTTGTAAAGGTGAAAATTCTATGGTTTTAGTACTAATTAGGTTCGAATTCGGGGTTAATTTGAGACCCAATTGCTTCGGCTATATTAGCAAGGGGGAAACCGGCACAATTATGTTTAAAACAATTATAAATCAGAATCTGGTAATGAAATTGGAGTTAGATGAGTTGGTAGACAAGGGGTATGGTGGATGGGGGGTCGCGGGTTCAAACCCGGCCCCAACCATTTTTTCTAGGTTTTAATATTATTTTTATGTTTTAACCATAACTTATTCGTTTGAACTCCGTTTTAACCCGTTCGAGTTGCGTTGTAACCGTAACGGGAATACGAACACATTGGGATGTTAAAATTAATATTTTAACACGAAAACGAAATCGCGTATAATTACGTTTATTTAAATAAAATCATATAGGATTTTATTTAAACGATTTCAAAGTCACGCGTACATTCGTATGTACGTTTCTAACACACTAACATACGTGTATTGGTGTATGTGATTTCAAGCACAAAACGACTATTCGAATAACTTTAGGTTATTGTTAAACCACAGATTCTTCGTAGGAGGATTTCTTACACGAGCTTTTAGTGTGTGATCATTCTGCTAAAAACAAAGGTGCGTACACGGCCCCTTTCTTATTTTAAACTGTTTTGGGGGAGAGAACATGTGCAACAAACTATTTTTAGATACATATCACTTGCATGAGTTAGCTGTTTACATTATGCGACAACATAGCAACTTGAAAGTCCTTACACACCTCGAACCGTTTAGTTTGCTGTAACGCAAAGCGTGGTAGTTGGAAATAGATCTATTAGGTTTGACAAACCTCACCTGGTAGATGGGATCTACGCAGGTGTTTGACTGACCAAACACATTTTACTATTGTTTTGCTAGACAATAGTGGCAAGGCAAAAACATGCTATAGCATGGCAATTCGTCAGCTTCGGTGTCGAACACTTATGTAAATAGTTTATATGACTAGCTATCATGACTGTGCATGTGTGATTATGTTATCTACAATCTTGTTATTCAAACTGTTGTTTTGAACATTGTGAATACTTAAAACCTGTGTTATGCACCAACCTTTGTGTTGACTTGATTTACATGTTTTCTCAGGACGCTAAGGCGCGCGTTAAGGCTGGCATGGACTAGGAAATAGAGTCGCATGCATTTTAAACATTTTAGATATTTGGATTATTAAACATTTGGAACATTGTATTGTATTTTACATTTTATAACTGTTATTGGTTTTATAACGCTTCCGCAACTTTTGATAAACTCTGATATATTGTTTTAAAGACCAAAGTATGTTTTGAAAATTCATATAGAGGTCTTCGCTATGTCTAATGATCTGAGATCCTGGTTTGTCACGTTCCCAAACGGTATGATTCCGTTAGTTGAAAATTGGGGTGTGACAACTATATTTTGGGATTTTTATGATAAATCCACGTATTTTAAAAATGCATATAGAGTCGCTCTATATGACCAGAGTTACAGATCCTGCTACGTCACACCCAACGGCTTGACGCCGTAAGTTGTTATTTGGGGGTGTGACATGTGGAGATAGTTAAAAAATTAAAAGCCTTAGTCAAAATTATAATGGAATTAAAGATAAAAATAATACGAGTAAAATGTGTAATCTTTATAGAGTTAAGTTAATATTTAGGAAACAACTAGAGAAATAAAATATTCAATCCATGAGTTTGATGAAAATTTCAAACTATCAAATTAAACAATGTGAAGAAGCAAAAAAATAATCTAGAATATAATAATAAAAATTAATTGAAAAGTTCAATTTTAAAAAAAAATGAAAAAACTAATGGACGTGTGATTCAATTTTTCAACAAAAAACTCAAAATTACCGTCTCAGGAAGTTTAAAATGATCGTAGTGTTCACTTTGATTTTTTACTTTGGACTATTTAAACAAAAAAGTAATGTATATAAAAAAATTGCTAGAAATCCGGCCCTAATATCCTCGGGGTCTGAAGCCCTAGCTTTAACTTTTAAACCTGTCAACTCACCCTTGAATATAGATTATATGTAAATTGCATAATTTTTTTTCCTGAACTAAATACATCGTTTAAGTGGCGATTATGTTAGTTTTTTTTTTACCAGTTTTTTTAAACTCGGACCAAGCCGTCAGACCAGGTTTCGATCACTCAAGCGATCCGGTTATGTGCTCTTGGACGAACCGGCTGCCGGCAGTGTGGCCGGAAAAAAGCCCGATTGAACGGTTTTTTTAGCTATATAACATTAATATTTTGTACATGCATACATATTATTGACAAGCAGAGAGAAATGTTTGATATCCTCTTTGGTTTTAAAAACATCGAATTTAATGAAGTTTGGGTCAAAAAAAAAAGTTTCTAGGTCAATTGTGACGCATGACGGTATTAATTGGGGTATCTAGCGGTATTAATTACTTTTCCATAATTAAAGGACCTGAATTGTAAATTTTTAGCAGCAAGGGGCCAATGGCATCGCTGTTGGTGTTGCAAATCTTGATTATAAATTTATAATTATTATTTTTGAATAGCTGAGCATATTTACCTTCTCAATTACATTCAACGGTGTTTAGTTTTCTAATACTATTTGAAAAAATCAAAGTTTGATTCAATTTTATTTCGAAAATCGCCATGTTGAAATTTGATTCGAATTTTTATATTCAAATTCGATTCGATTCGTAGTATCATATCGAATTTCGAATTTCATATTTTTGATTTGGTTCGATTCAAAATTCGAATTTAAATTATTTATACATTTTTATTTTATATACTCAAGTACTTACTATATTTAAAAATTAAGATTTTTATTTAGATGATTTACTTTTTAAAAACTGAAAGCCTACTACACAAATGTTAATTTAATTATAAAATACCCATAATTTTAACACTTTTAAATACATTAAATTTAAACATTTACAACAAAAGCGTAAATCATAAAGTGCAAAAAATGATCATTTGGTTATTATTTTATAATATTTTGTTTACTTGTTATTTTATGTTTTTTTGTATATTATCACTGGCATCATATATTGAACTTTTATCTTTTTATTAGTTTGAATGATATCTTTAATATTACAACTTAGATGTTGGTTATTTGATATTTGGATGTTTAAGGTTTTGATTTTTTGATATTTTTAATATATAAGAAAAACAACTATGAACAATTTTTTAAGAGTTAATTGCAAAAATGGTCCCTATGGTTTGACCAAATTGCAGATTTGGTCTCCAAACTTTAAAAATTACAAATTTAGTCCAAACATTTAGAGTTAATTGCATAAATGGTCCCTATGGTTTGATCAGATTGCAGATTTCGTCCCCAAACTTTAAAAATTGCAAATTTAGTCCAAACATTTAAAGTTAATTGCATAAATGGTCCATGTGATTTGATTAGATTGCAGATTTGGTCCCTAAACTTCAAAAATAGCAAATTTAGAAAAAAACAATTCAAAAATCCAAATTAAATATCAAAAACTATTAAATTAATTTAAATATTCTTAAAATAATTGTATTATCTTGAATCTAATTAAAATAGTTGTATTCATATTCATTTATTAAAAAAATAGTAAACAATATTGAACAATAAACATTAAATATACAAGATAATATGTTTAAATAATTTGCGAATTCAAAAATCTTGTATATTTAATGTTTATTATTCAATAGTTTTTGTTAGTTTTTGAATCAATGAATATGAATACAACTATTTTATATGACTTCCATAGGTTAAAACAAAATATTTAAATAATGTTTAAATTATTTTAAAAATGTTTAAAGTATTTTAATAAAGTTTAAATATTTAATTTGGATTTGTGAATTATTTATATTCTATATTTGCAATTTATGAAGTTTGGGGACTAAATCTGCTCATACCATAAGGACTATTTCTGCAATTAATTTTAAATATTTGGACTAAATTTGCAATTTTAAAAAATTGGGGACCAAATCTGCAATCCGATCAAACTATAGGGACCATTTATGCAATTAAGTTTAAATGTTTGGACTAAAGTTGCAATTTTTAAAGTTTGGGGACCAAATATGCAATCTAATCAAACCACAAGGACCATTTATGCAATTAACTCATTTTTTAATTAAATTTAAATCAAACCAATTCGAATTCTAATCGAATTCGAATAGAATCGAATTTCGAATTTGAGAATGAATTCGAATTGGATTTTTCGAATTGATTTCGAATTCGAATGCTCTTAAAAAATTCAAAATACGAAATCATTCGATTTGAAATATTTGAGTTATTCGAAATTCGATTCGATGAACACCCCTTAATTTACATCAAATTAATTAAATCGTTTAGCAAAGATGGTGACAGTTTGAAAAGTAAACAAAGCAAAAACAAGATTTAAACCAACGATGTCTTGCTCTAGTGTTAAGATGGAGACATTGGAAAAGTATTAGGAGATCCAGGTCTGGGGTTCGATCCTTGATCTCATTCGGTTTTACTGGCTTTTCACTGTCGTGCCTTTGGTCGGGTGCTTGAGTTGAGT
The DNA here is from genome assembly GCA_009363875.1 of Mikania micrantha. NCBI lineage: Eukaryota > Viridiplantae > Streptophyta > Magnoliopsida > Asterales > Asteraceae > Mikania > Mikania micrantha. The sequence goes on along the minus strand of CM018690.1, from coordinate 10,615,952 downwards.
TTTCTCCGGAAATTGGTGGCTTCGTTCGTCTGAACTAGAGACCAATTGAGCCATTATTTTACGCAAAAAGTACCCGGCAGTTGATTAATTAATCGTAAAAAAACAAGATTCACAGACAGCACATCAACAGTCGCTATGACGATTGTCATCAAGAACAATGTGCCCACAGGCCACACCACACTCACCCATTTAAAATCAAAAGCTGAAAAGCATCATCACACTCATACTCCTTTTCTCTTTTCTGTTCCTTCTTTAACACGGTTCATCATACATAATTTGGATTCCGTAATCATTCCCACCTGTTAAGTCTCTATTCTTTTCGTGCTTTTGATGCTTTACAGTTTTCACCATGTGTTCTTAGGGTTTCGAGAAATCTTGATCTACATTCAACAGTGCAACCTGGTTTCTTGTAACTTTTGTGTTCAAATTCTTCCAATTTCTTGAAACCCACGAAGAAATTGATGAAATGTTTGATAATTTGTTGGAAATTTTCATGGGCTATTATCTTTTTCGATTAATCGAACTTTAGTCATGTTTCTTTATGGGTTAATCGAGGTTTGAAGTGTGATGAAATGGCGGAAATTAGGGTTAAAAAGGTAGAACAAGGGCAAACCAAGATTCGAAATGTACCAATTGCTGTAACTCCAGAAGGATTTTGGTGTTGTCCTTCACCTGTTATGTTCCAGAAAAACCTAAAAACTCAACACCCTTTAAACAAACCAAGATCATCATCATCCCCACCTACCAAAAACCCTTCTGATCACAGAAAACATTCTCAAGAACTTGAAAAGAAACCATCACGTGCATCTTCAAAGTCAGAAACTATTGTTACTGATGATCAAATCAACAATGGCTTCGAACCACCTGTTCTTGGTGCAGCCCTTGTAGCCGAACGGACAGCGATTAGGCCACCGAATGCTGAAAACTTGCCAAGAAAGGTGTCTATTGAATTTGGTGAGCCTGGAACAGGGGATTTGAAAGTTGTGTTGTTTGGTAAACAAGGGTTTATTGTGAAACTGAGTGTTCATAAAGTAGTTGTTGAAGAGAACAGCACTTTTTTTGCTCAAAAGTTATTGGCGAAACATCCAAGCTTCCAATGTATTGAAATTGATGATTGTGAGGACGTTGAAACATATGTTGAGACTGTTGGTTTGATGTATTGCAAGGATTTGAAGCAGAGGTTGATCAAGCAAAGTGTTTCGCGTGTTCTTCGAATCCTAAAGGTAATCAGTTTGTTCTTCTTCATCTTTCTAGTTGCAGTACATATTTGAATGCATTTAACTTTGATTTCACCATCAGTAGAGCTTACAATTACATGAAATAATATGATTTAGCTGTGTTTAGATAGATTAGGATTGGATCCTCCAAAAGTCAAGTGCACAGTGAATTGTGATGACATTTTATTTTTATCTACACTGTTTGTGAGTGAAGAAGTTTTTTTTTGACCAATGTATTAATTGAAGTAGTTGGCAAGAAGAGGATCAGCTGACTTACGATCTAAACCATAATACAGTTCCCATCTGATAAAATCGGCTTTTGCTGCGCTAAAATGATATGGAGTACCCTGCCTCGATAAAGAGTCTAAAACTCACAAAAGGAATTTAAAGAACATCTTTATAATTGAGTTTTGCAACATGCATTGATCAATCTTTAGATAGAGAACTGTAAGAACTGCATAAACACTTGCTGAAGATTGTGGCATGAGTTGCTAGTGGTAAATGGTGTATTCCCTCACAGACCTGTGAAATTTCAAATGCTATGTGCAGGTTTCAAATGATATGTCACAGACATGCTCAGTTCAGCATCTAGCCCTAATTAATCTTTGTGGCGGGTTTTGATGATTTTTTGTTTAGTTTTTATATTGGTAAAGTTGGATAGCTTAATGTATGTTTTAGTTAGATTCTAGTGACTTTTTCTAATTTACATATATGTTGAAATATAACTGTAGGTTGCAGAGCAACTTGGGTTCAAGACATGCATGGAATCATGCTTAGATTTTCTGGAGGCGGTCCCATGGGTAGGGGAGGAAGAAGAAGAACGGGTTGTGTCTTCGGTTTTACGTCTTCAAAGTGAAGGAATCGGGGTCAGCCCGATTCTAAAACGGGTTGCTTCAGATGTTTCCAAACCTGTTAAAGACACCCTCTCTCATGTCCTCCAACTTGTCCTCAAAAGCAACGAAGAAAAAGGACGCCGTGAAATGAAATCAGTTGTCTTAAAACTCTTGAGAGAAAATAATAATAACAAGTCTAACCCAAACTCGAGTTTGCTGACCTCGGTTGGCATCTGTAACGACACAATTTACACCTCGTGTATGGCCTGTTTGGATTCGTTGTTGGTTTTGTTCCGACAAGTGGCCCAACCCGAGTTCTCAGAACACCTCTTTGAGGTCAAAGACCCGGTGGTCAAACAAATGGTTTTAGAAGCCGACAACCTGTCATGGTTACTTGATATATTAGCCGAAAGACACGCAGCTGATGAGTATGCAGTCATGTGGGCTAGCCAACAAGAACTAGCAGGGCTGCACCCTAGGGTTCCAATAGTGAACCGCCACCACATTAGCTGTATAACCGCCAGACTATTCGTCGGGATAGGAAGAGGCGAGATTCTATCCAGTAAAGACACCCGTCATTTGTTGTTAAAGACATGGTTCCAGCCGTTGATTGACGATTACAGCTGGCTACAACACGGGTGCAAGTCGTTTGATCGAAAGGTTGTGGAGGAAGGGATCGGGAGGACCATATTAACACTCCCGCTTGAGGACCAGCAGATTGTTATGCTCGGGTGGTTGAGTAGTTTCTTGAAAGCGGGTGATAATTGTCCGAATCTTCAGAAAGCATTTGAGGTGTGGTGGCGTAGGACGTTTGTTAGACCTTACACTGAACCAACAAACTCACAACCGTTGGATTAACTTGTGTGCGGTTCTAGATCGAGTGAACGCTTGTAACGAATGTATCGTTAGTGTGGATTTCGTTTATCGATTTGTGTTCTAAGAATCGGGATCGTGTTACTAATCGAAGTTTTTTAATAAATTTTATATCTTATATGAAAGTTATATGTATAATTTATAGTTTACAAATTTGAGACGTTTGATCTAAACATACGACTGACCCATGTCTAAACAAGGAAGTAATGTGGTCCAGTTTGTAAGACAATTGATAATGGATGTCTGGGCTGCAAAGGCATGCGCATCTTATCCTGTGGTCCTATCCCATGTCTCTATTATTCTTCCCTTTTAATTTCATGTTTCGCTTATTTAATTTTAAATTAAAATAAATAAATGTCACATACATAAACTATAACTTATAATTTCGACCATGTGACAATTATTCTAATATTATTAAATGAGCCGTTCAAGCACAACAAATTTATTACTTAAATTATGATAATTTATTTTTATCTTTATCCATTAACTACGAACACTTACAATTTTCGTTTTAATAATTTCATTATTGTAAGCAGAGAATAATTTTTTGTTTTTGTTTTTGAGTTTAAACGATATGTTAAAAGAGAAAGAAAAATAAAGTAATATGATTTAATATTTATTATATATTTTAAATATCCCATGAGCCTGGAACCATGAACCAAAAGGCTTTCGGCCAGTGATAGTGTGTTGAATTTTCTTATAAAAAAGTATTGTGTTCGACCATCTGTGGTAGCAATTATTCATGTATAAGCATATGGTTTTACTAGCAGTAGTTTTTCTTAAGATATAAGTTGATGGTTGATGCACGAGCCTTATTTTAAAAACATGTCAGGCAATTAACTGTTGCCGTTAAAAAATAAATCAAATGTTGCCGTAAAAAAAGAAAATTACGTCTGCAGCCATGGAAAAGGCTAATGCTACCATGAGGTCCATGATGGCCTGACTGATTTGTGACCAATTGTATGGATAAATCAATGGTTTTAATTATTTATCATACACGTGATTGTTTGGGCTAGGCCCACAAAGGAAGAGACATTGTTTTCTGTAAAAGTGTGTTTGGTTTCTTGTATTTTGTTTTCATGAATATGGGTTCAATACTACGAACCTTGACGAACGATAACATTATTTTGAAATTTGAAAAATTTTTGAATTAGTCACCTCTTCGGATTTCGTGTAATTCTTAATAACTTATGGCATGTTTTTAACAGACGTTAAGTGCTAATAGTTGGATGGGGGGTCAAAGTGGTAAAAATCACTTAAAATTTATGTGTTCTTTTATTTGAAGTCAATACTATAAGATTTGCGAATGCAAATTGATGTAAAAAGTTGCTCTTAAAAAAGTTATAATTAAAATTAAATTTCCTGACTTCCTAGCCAGCCTACGACATTCATGATTGTGCACTAGGGCAAAACGTAAGAGTCAATCAACTTATGTGAACACCTATACCAAAATATCACTCGGTCATCTTATGTTGTCCCTAGGCGTGAATACATAGTTATTGGTGGACCTCCTACAAAAGAATAAACTTAGTGAGAATCAAACCTGGTTCTCCAAAAGAATAACCAAGCCTTATGGCACTAGACTATCTTGTGAAAGTCTGGCACTACGCTATCTTGTGAAAGTCTAAGTGATTATAGTTGTGGTCACGTTTTAACAATTTCAGGATCACTAGTTAAAACCATAAAAAAGTATACTTGTCATATTTTCACTTATTTCTCTTGATGTTGTTATTTTAAAAATAAACATAAAACACCTCAAACATAACCCATGTGATATAACGAGCTGAGTAAAAAATAAGCTTTGACATATATAATCAACTTTAAATCTTAAAGTGGGGTATGATTTTATCAAAATTTCAAGTCATACATGGAAAATTTCAAATAATGCCAATCACCACTACTATTAAAACCCTTTGTGTCGAATCTAAACGTCAAGTCAAATCATCAAATTTGTTTCTGAACTTCGAAATCGCCACTAAGACTATTAGGTATGCCAAGTGACCCAATCACTCCACCTATGTGCCACGTAGGCGCCACTAAGCACTCATCACAACCACTCATCCCACCATTTTGGTGGAAATGCCCCATTACCCACTCACTCCACGTCATCATTCATTTTTACATTAAATTGAGATATAATTAATAAAAACAAATTAATAAAAAAATTACAAACGAATAAAAAAAATTAATAAAAAAAATTACAAACTAATAAAAAAAATTAATAAAAAAATTACAAACTAATAAAAAAAATTAATAAAAACGATTTTTCCATAAATGTTTAATCAAATCGGCTTTGAGGTTCGTATGTGTATCCTCGTTGCGTAGCATTCGACGGTTTGCTTGTTTTTCTTCGTCGTTGATCTCCACATGCTCCAACAAATTCGGATCGTCTTCTTCATAAAATTCACATATCGCTCGACCGTTATCTTCAATTATCATGTTGTGTAGTATCACACATGCGTATAACGCGTTTCGGATCCGACTTGGCTTCCATGCTCTAGCAGGGTGTTGAATCATGTGCCACTTATGTTTTAGAACGCCGAATGCTCGTTCAATATCCTTTCTTGCCCCCTCTTGACGATTTTGGAAATACAAACGTTTTTCATCTTCAGTTTGTCATGATGTAAAGGATTTCACGAAAGTAGCCCATTGTGGTCATTGTGGATAAATACCATCGACCAAATAATACCCGTATTTGTATGTTGTGTCGTTGCAAATAAACTACTGACCGGCTGCCTTGCCTTCAATAAGATCGTTGTAAATTTGCGACTGATCTAGAACATTTATATCATTGTTCGATCCCGATGCACCAAAGAAGGCATGCCATATCCAAAGATCTTGAGACGCAACAACTTCTAGCATAAAACTTGGTCTTGGATGGTCACCTCGTTGGAATTGGCCTCGCCATGCTGTTGGACAATTGTCCCATTCCCAATGGGTGCAGTCGAGACTACCTAACATACCGGGGAAACCATGAACCTCTTCCTGAAACGTATAAATCTGCTGGATGTCATGGGAATTTGGTTTCCTCAAGTATTTCTTCGCGTACAATCTAATTACGCATTTACAAAATTTATAAATGCATTCCCGTCCCATTCGCTCAGACATATGTAAATACTCATCAAAGGAATCGCTGCTAGTACCGTAGGCTAGTTGCCGTATTACAGAAGTACATTTCTGAAGACCGGACGTCACACCGTTGTTGGAAAAAATCATAGTTTTGTTCCAAATCATTACGCACTCGTGAAAAAAGATTCTGACTCATACGAAACTGACGCCGAAATAAATGTTCCGGGTATTTCGGATTTTCTGAAAAATAATCTTCAACAAGACGTGCGTGAGCTCCAAGACGATCTCGATTAATTCGTGCTCTTCTAGTTAGAACATGTCTTTCAACTTGTTGTCTGATAATGTCGAGAGTAAGTTGTGCGACTTCGATTAAAAAATCTTCTCCTTCGCTAAAATCGTCATCTTCCCGTAGAAACTCCATTTTTATAAAAATACTGAATTTTTGTTTGATTCTTTTTTGTGAGATGTGAATATTTTAGAGAGTGAGATGTGAATATTAGAGAGTGTGTGAATATTTTAATGGGTCTAACGGTCATCAAACAATCTCCCACGCCGTTGCTCGACTCACGCCCTCACAACCACGCCCCTATCACGCCCCTAGGGGGGCGGTGTGCCACTCCCTATAACGCCCCTCCCACGCCCACTCATGGGGCATACTGGGCAGCCTAACAGTTCTTGAGATCAATTGTTCCTTTTCAATGGGTGCATGTTTTACTGGATTTGCACCAAATTTATATGTTGGTTTGCTTTGGGTTGTTTGTTTGTGCATAGCATTAGTGTACGATTATGTTTTGATTATGGGTGTGAGGATGGTGTTGATTTGGGAACAACAAAATCATAGGTTGATTTTTTTTTTTTTTTGGGGGGGGGGGGGGGGGGGGGATTTGGGGATTCTTCACTGTTGCAATTAGCGAATTTGGTGCATTAAGAAAGATGAATTTAGTTTTATTAGTTGTTCAAGGCATTCAACAAAATTCCTCAAGTTAAATTTTATCGCTGAAAATGATGTCTACAAGAGTAATTCACCATCTTAAGTAGTGGTCTGGGTATCAGAAGACAAACTTATAAACACGTCTTTGGTTGATTAAGAAACGGTGAACATTTTCAAAAATAGACACTACAAGAATTTTAATCTGATACGTCGCCCAATTGCGACGACATTTCGTTGCCACAATCTATCCCAACGACATGTCTTCGCCAACAATTTCATCGCTATAGCTTCGACGAGATGTCGTTAGGAATGATGAGTTTTTTTGCGTTCAGAACTTTGGGAGCCCGGGTTTTCCCTATGGCGACGGGTAGACATGCACAAAATAACCGGTTAACTGACCCGAACCAGTTTTTGGACCGGTTAGAAACTGGTTATTGGTACCGGTTTGAACCATTCGAATTAACCGCCGGTTTTGGACCGGTTTCTAGATTTTGGGGCAAAACCGGTTAGGAACCGGTTAAAGAAAAACCGGTTTTTAAAGTCGGTTTAAAACCGGTTAACCGGTTTCTGAATTCAAAAAAGTGTAACGACCGAAAATTTAGCAACCTAATAATAAACGTGCGAAATTTCGGTAACCGTTTATGTCCAAAATTTATATAAACGTTCGTAAAGTAATTATGATCAAAAGGATATAAACGATAAAAATATCTGATAAGGTATGGATATGTTATAAAGCCTAATAATAACGTGTAAAAATTTCTGTGACCGTTTGTGTTCGAAATTTTTATGAACAATCCTGAAGTAATTACGATCACATTAATATAAGCCGGACCCTTATACGATAATGTATGAACAAGATAAAAGCTCGTGAATATTAAAATATATTATTTTTGACCCTACTCCGTTTTCAACGAAACTTGGGTAGAAATGTAGAGAATAATTAGTAGATTTCAACGGCATATTCGAAAGTTTTTAAAACATTAGATGCAAAAAGTTATAAGTGAAAAACAAGATTTAAGCTAAATTAATTATAATAATATAATAATAATAATAATAAAATAATAAAATAATAATAAAATAATCAATTAAACATATGTCGAAATGTAAATACGTTGAACTTGACCATATATATATATATATATATATATATATATATATATATTCTTTCTTAATGACGAAGGAAATTTACATCTATAAATAGATGTAGTTCGACGATCAAATATTAATTTATCTTAAGTATCAAAACTCTGTCAAAATACCCTCCTAAAATCCTTGAGCGGGTACGGTAGTTACTAGAATTTCGTTCAAAGATTGTTAAGCGAGCATTGGTACGAGCTACTTTGAGGTAACCATCTATTATACTCTTATTTTAAAATAATTATTTAATTAGTATGGTCGAGATATTATTTGTTTAAAACCTCAATAATATTATGCGTGGAGGCTATTTTCGATATTTTTGTAAAACACGGAGTATGCAGAGATGCTGCCCAAATATTTTATAAAATTATATATTTATAAGACGAGGTTCTGTCCAATTTAAAACTCTAAAATAAAGTTTTATAAGCCGAAATACTGCCCAAATATTTTTAAGAAAAACCGAAAAGCATAAGCCGTCATGCTGTCCAATTAAAGACTCGAGTCAATACCTGAAAATATAAAGATACGTTAAGTAATCCCATTAGGGTACTGATGTTATTAGGAAATTGGCGGTTACGTAAGATAAGAATTGAGGAGCCAAAATTGTACGATAGAAGCGTGGATCAGGTGAGTTCTAGACGCCCTATTTTAATGTTTAATGTTTTGGGCTGGCATACATGCTTAATGTTATGTTCATGATGTTATGTGTTTAAGATGATGATAAATGGATAATAATATGCCATGACCATGTATGCACGTTTATATGTTAAGATGAATGAATGTTTAATGTGAAATGAAGCATGCATGAGAATATGTTAAGTATGATGAATGCATGAAAAATGAATTATGATAAGATCCTAGGTTACTAGGATGAAAGTGAAATGTTATGAATTTGATGCTAGTATGACATGTGTATGATGACATGATGTTACGAGGTGATGATATGATGATATGTATATGATGCTAGGATGTAATGATGACACGGACACATGATGCTAGCATAACATGTTATGATGATTCCTAAGTTATTAGGATAAAGATACAATGAAACAATGCTAGCATGATATGTCTGTGATGCTATAATGATTATGATGATGATTATAAAGTAAGCATGAAGGATATGATGTTTTCATGGCTATGAGGAAAAGATGATATAATGCTATTATATCATATACGATAAAAGAATGATATCCTATACGTGTTATAGGGTATGTATGCTATAAGTACCGGTACTTGTGCTGGGTGTGAATGATAGTCAACCAGGACTATACCTGGGTATGGTTGCTCCCGTACTTGTTACGGGATGAGGATGACGTAGCTCCCATATACGCGTTATGGGGTAAGTATGGTAGCTCCAGTACTTGTTACTGGGTAAGTATGGTAGCTCCAGTACGTATTACTGGGTAAGTATGGTTGCTCCGGAGTAAGAATGGTAGCTCCAGTATGTGTTACTGGGAAAGTATGGTAGCTCCAGTACGTATTACTGGGTAAGTATGGTAGCTCCAGTACTTGTTACTGGGTAAGTATGGAGTCTTAGGTCGGCATAAGCCCACTGTTCGTATGACGACAGTGGAACGTATGATGATGATGTTTACGATGTTAGGTGATAAGGAAGTCCCGGCTGCGGTTGGGCAGAACCTGAGCACTGCAGTGCGGAAGACTGTTTATGATTATGATGGTTTAAATGATTAAACCATGGTATGTAATGTATGAAGGGTTTATGTAAAGAAGTCTTGTATTACACAAGCATGTTGACTTCAGGTCAGCAGTTGACGGCGAAGTTTCTTCGCCATATGTTTGATGCTATATATATGAAATGTGTTAGGTTCAGGGTGATTGAGTCTGTTAACTTCGGTCAACAGTGAATGCTAATGTTTTATGTACTAGTAAAGATTTTATTTTTATGAAAACTAGAACTCACCAGCGTAAGCTGACTTGATTTAGCATGTATGTCAGGTTAAGCTTTGATCAGAGAAGGTATGGAGCTCAGGCATTCAGATAAAGAGAGTTCGGTGGCATTGGCAATCAATTATGTTTAAATTAAGACATTATTTCATGTTTGACGTTATGTTTAAGTTCCGCTGCTATTTATGAAAGTTTTTAGTTTAAAGAGCTATGTGTTATGACGAGACCAACGTACGTGGGGTCGCCCGGAATCGGGGCCTCACAAGTTGGTATCAGAGCCATAGTTTGAGAGATCTTGGCGTCCCAAATGCCAAGACTTAAACTGAAAATGGGATTAAGTGATGCGGATTGCCAACCACGGATGAATGGATGCCAAGAGCTGAATGTTATGTATAAGTTAAGATGTAGGTGCAAGGTTAGAAAGATAGTTAGTGTCATGCACGTTGAGGTGATAGGATGGGAAAAGTTTAGAGCTGATGAGTTGGGTAAATGGTTAATAACACCTGATCAACGTCATTAACGATTTACAAAGCTTATCTCGTGCTAAACTGATTCTGTACTGACTCCTCAATTGTTGCATTATGTAGATAGTTAGATGGCTGGACAAGAGGGTAGTCCACGTAAGCAACCACAGGAACCTGAAGAACCGCGTATCGAGAATGAAGAAGCCGTCAACGAAGATGACCATGAGCACAACGAGCAACCGGAAAGTGAAGATGAGTTTACTCTAGAGCCTATTGTGGTGAAGGCTATTTCTGACGAGGTGAACCGGATTATGGATGATAAACTGCCAGCGATAATTGCTAAAGCACTGAAGGATGCTCTAAAAGACAAGTCTGAAGAAACCAAGGAAAGCACCAAAGAAGATGAAGTTGTGATCACCGGGACTAAAAGCGGTGATACTATGACAGGGAAATTGAAGGGTTGTGACTACAAGTCCTTCAAGGGATGTAATCCACCGGTTTTCGATGGAAAGAAGGATGCCGTGGCCACCTGCCACTGGATTTCTGCAATGGAAGCCGTCATTTCCATCAGTGAGTGTCGAGTTGATCAAGCTGTCAAGTTTGCAGCTCACTCCTTTATCGAGGAGGCACTTCACTGGTGGAACATCATTAAGCAGTCCAAGTCTGCTGCTGATATGGAGAAGATGACTTGGGATGATCTCAAGGAGCTGGTCACCAAACAATTCTGTCCCAAGAATGAGTTGGATAAGGTTGAACGAGAGTTTCTGGTTCTGAAAGCTGGGAGTATGAATCATCGACAGTATACATCGAAATTCAATGAAATGGCAAGACTAGTTCCTCACTTGGTTGGTTCTGAGGAACGCAGGGTGAAACTGTATATGGAAGGATTGCCTTCAAAAGTAAGGATTCATGTGAAGGCCCATGCTCCCAATACCTTCGACTCCACTGTGGAACTCAGTGGTATTGTATGGGATGATGTGATGTCTGATGAGCCACTGAAAGAGGAAACAAAGATGAAAGAATCCTCCGGGACTAAGAGGGGTCGAACAGACCAACAAAAGTTCTCAAGCAAGAAAGTGAATCGAGAGGAGATGAGCCGATGCAACAAGTGTGGGAAAAACCACACGGGACAGTGCTTGCTAGACACTAATTTATGCTTCAGGTGTGGAAAGACGGGACATTTTTTTAACAGATGTCCGAATGTTACTCAATGCTTTAACTGCAATGGGTTAGGACACATGTCCAAGGATTGCAAGAAACCACGGGCTAATGCTTTGGGCTCGGGTAAGAAAGAGGATAAAGGAAAAGGAAAAGCAGAAGGCTAAAGCACGAGCCTTCACGTTGGACCCGGACGTGGTCACAGGTACCTTTCCTATCAACAATATTATTGCTTCTGTATTGTTTGATTATGGTGCCGGTATGAGTTTTGTATCCTCTACCATCTGTGATGGGTTATTTGGGAAGGTTAAGAAGATAGATTGGGTATTTGATGTAGAGACGACTATTGGTAAGATGACCAGGGTGACTGAGGCTATAGATGATTTTTATGTTGAGATAGGAGGTCATAAGTTCCTAGTATAATTGTTTTTCTATAACCTTGGAAGGCTTCGATGTAGTCTTGGGCATAGACTGGTTAGCCAAATACGAGGTTAACATTGTATGTCGACGTAAGTTGATATGTTTATGTGTGATGGATGGGAGCTCCGTAATGATTTATGGTGATAAAGTGATGTATGCGCCGAAGATCATTTCGATGATCAAGGCTGATGTTATGATGAGGCGAGGGTGTGTAGCCTACTTGGCCTAGGTGATTGAGGAACATACAAATATGAGCACGATTGATGATGTACCCCTGGTGCGTAACTTCCTTGATGTATTCCTTGAGGAATTGCCTGGATTACCACCGGAACGGGAAATTGAGTTCCAAATCGACTTAGTGCCTGGGCGCAACCCGTTGCCAAAACACCTTACCATTTAGCTCCCACCGAAATGAAGTATATGATGGCCCAGCTACAAGAACTCTTTGACAAAGGTTTTTATATGACCGAGTGTCTCTGTGGGGAGCCCCGGTGCTGTCTGTGAAGAAGAAAGATGGTAACATGTGAATGTGTATTGACTACAGGGAACTGAATAAGTTGACCGTAAAGAGCAGGTATCCTCTACCTAGAATTGATGACTTGTTCGATCAATTGCAAGGTGCAAGCTGGTTCTCAAAGATAGATCCCCGATCAGGTTACCATCAGTTGAAGGTTCGAGAGCAGGATATTCTAAGGACTGCATTCCGAACACGTTATGGACATTACGAGTTTCTCGTTATGTCATTTGAATTGACGAATGCTTCTACAGCATTTATGGATTTGATGAACAGAGTATGTCAACCGATGTTGGACCGATCGGTGATAGTATTATTCATGATATTTTGATTTATTCAAAGAACGAGGGAGGCCATGCTTGCCACATACGTGAGGCATTGAAGATTCTGAGGAAAGAGAAACTTTATGCTAAGTTCTCCAAATACGCTTTCTGGTTACGAGAGGTACAATTTCTGGGTCACGTGGTGAACCTAGAAGGCATTATGGTAGATCTAGCTAAAGTTGAAACGGTTATGGAATGGAGCCCTCCGAAGTCACCTACGGAAGTACGCTGTTTCTTGGTTTGGACGGTTGTTATCGGAGATTTATTCAAGACTTCTCCAAGATAGTGACACCACTGATGAAGCTCATGAAGAAAGAGGTAAAGTACGAATAGGGCCCGAACCAAGAACAGGCGTTTTTAGTGCTAAAGAAGAAACTTACCCAAGCTTCTGTCTTACCACTGTCGGATGGAAATGATGATTTTGTTGTATATACTAGTGCATAACAACATAGCTTATGCTTCACGCCAGATTTTCTGTACGAACTCAAGCAGGTGTAACATGAGGGATAGAAAGAAGAGAATGTGAGTTTTGAACGTGTCTGACGACAAGTCAAGAACTTGAAAGACGAAATGTAACGACTCTACCCACGTTGTTTGAGACGTAACAGGTTTCGAGGACGAAACCTATTATAAGGAGGGTAGATTTGTAACGACCGAAAATTTAGCAACCTAATAATAAACGTGCGAAATTTCGGTAACCGTTTATGTCCAAAATTTATATAAACGTTCGTAAAGTAATTATGATCAAAAGGATATAAACGATAAAAATATCTGATAAGGTATGGATATGTTATAAAGCCTAATAATAACGTGTAAAAATTTCTGTGACCGTTTGTGTTCGAAATTTTTATGAACAATCCTGAAGTAATTACGATCACATTAATATAAGCCGGACCCTTATAAGATAATGTATGAACAAGATAAAAGCTCGTGAATATTAAAATATATTATTTTTGACCCTACTCCGTTTTCAACGAAACTTGGGTAGAAATGTAGAGAATAATTAGTAGATTTCAACGGCATATTCGAAAGTTTTTAAAACATTAGATGCAAAAAGTTATAAGTGAAAAACAAGATTTAAGCTAAATTAATTATAATAATATAATAATAATAATAATAAAATAATAAAATAATAATAAAATAATCAATTAAACATATGTCGAAATGTAAATACGTTGAACTTGACCATATATATATATATATATATATATATATATATTCTTTCTTAATGACGAAGGAAATTTACATCTATAAATAGATGTAGTTCGACGATCAAATATTAATTTATCTTAAGTATCAAAACTCTGTCAAAATACCCTCCTAAAATCCTTGAGCGGGTACGGTAGTTACTAGAATTTCGTTCAAAGATTGTTAAGCGAGCATTGGTACGAGCTACTTTGAGGTAACCATCTATTATACTCTTATTTTAAAATAATTATTTAATTAGTATGGTCGAGATATTATTTGTTTAAAACCTCAATAATATTATGCGTGGAGGCTATTTTCGATATTTTTGTAAAACACGGAGTATGCAGAGATGCTGCCCAAATATTTTATAAAATTATATATTTATAAGACGAGGTTCTGTCCAATTTAAAACTCTAAAATAAAGTTTTATAAGCCGAAATACTGCCCAAATATTTTTAAGAAAAACCGAAAAGCATAAGCCGTCATGCTGTCCAATTAAAGACTCGAGTCAATACCTGAAAATATAAAGATACGTTAAGTAATCCCATTAGGGTACTGATGTTATTAGGAAATTGGCGGTTACGTAAGATAAGAATTGAGGAGCCAAAATTGTACGATAGAAGCGTGGATCAGGTGAGTTCTAGACGCCCTATTTTAATGTTTAATGTTTTGGGCTGGCATACATGCTTAATGTTATGTTCATGATGTTATGTGTTTAAGATGATGATAAATGGATAATAATATGCCATGACCATGTATGCACGTTTATATGTTAAGATGAATGAATGTTTAATGTGAAATGAAGCATGCATGAGAATATGTTAAGTATGATGAATGCATGAAAAATGAATTATGATAAGATCCTAGGTTACTAGGATGAAAGTGAAATGTTATGAATTTGATGCTAGTATGACATGTGTATGATGACATGATGTTACGAGGTGATGATATGATGATATGTATATGATGCTAGGATGTAATGATGACACGGACACATGATGCTAGCATAACATGTTATGATGATTCCTAAGTTATTAGGATAAAGATACAATGAAACAATGCTAGCATGATATGTCTGTGATGCTATAATGATTATGATGATGATTATAAAGTAAGCATGAAGGATATGATGTTTTCATGGCTATGAGGAAAAGATGATATAATGCTATTATATCATATACGATAAAAGAATGATATCCTATACGTGTTATAGGGTATGTATGCTATAAGTACCGGTACTTGTGCTGGGTGTGAATGATAGTCAACCAGGACTATACCTGGGTATGGTTGCTCCCGTACTTGTTACGGGATGAGGATGACGTAGCTCCCATATACGCGTTATGGGGTAAGTATGGTAGCTCCAGTACTTGTTACTGGGTAAGTATGGTAGCTCCAGTACGTATTACTGGGTAAGTATGGTTGCTCCGGAGTAAGAATGGTAGCTCCAGTATGTGTTACTGGGAAAGTATGGTAGCTCCAGTACGTATTACTGGGTAAGTATGGTAGCTCCAGTACTTGTTACTGGGTAAGTATGGAGTCTTAGGTCGGCATAAGCCCACTGTTCGTATGACGACAGTGGAACGTATGATGATGATGTTTACGATGTTAGGTGATAAGGAAGTCCCGGCTGCGGTTGGGCAGAACCTGAGCACTGCAGTGCGGAAGACTGTTTATGATTATGATGGTTTAAATGATTAAACCATGGTATGTAATGTATGAAGGGTTTATGTAAAGAAGTCTTGTATTACACAAGCATGTTGACTTCAGGTCAGCAGTTGACGGCGAAGTTTCTTCGCCATATGTTTGATGCTATATATATGAAATGTGTTAGGTTCAGGGTGATTGAGTCTGTTAACTTCGGTCAACAGTGAATGCTAATGTTTTATGTACTAGTAAAGATTTTATTTTTATGAAAACTAGAACTCACCAGCGTAAGCTGACTTGATTTAGCATGTATGTCAGGTTAAGCTTTGATCAGAGAAGGTATGGAGCTCAGGCATTCAGATAAAGAGAGTTCGGTGGCATTGGCAATCAATTATGTTTAAATTAAGACATTATTTCATGTTTGACGTTATGTTTAAGTTCCGCTGCTATTTATGAAAGTTTTTAGTTTAAAGAGCTATGTGTTATGACGAGACCAACGTACGTGGGGTCGCCCGGAATCGGGGCCTCACAAAAAGTAGCCGTTTCTAGCCGTTGGGAGGAAAAACTAGCCGTTGGGACAGGTTAAACCGGTTTTTAACCGGTTAACTGGTCGTGCAAAAAAAAAGTAGTCGTTTCTAGCCGTTTGAAACACTTTTTTGGACCATTTTGCCCCCTAAACGAAAGTATAAATAGATGTGGAGTGTTTTGGTTTGATCACACAACATCTCACAACATCTCTTCTTCATAAACACTCGAAATGATCATAAACGCTCAAAAAACGATCACCTACTTCTCGATTCAATCTCGATTCAATATCTTCTATTACGATCTTATTAATTATTAGTTTAAGGTTTGATTAGGGTTTATAAATTATTAGTTTAAGGTTTGATTAGTTTAATGTTTTATTAGGGATTTAGGGTTTTATTAATTATTAGTTTAAGATTTGATTAGTTTAAGGTTTTATTAGGGTTTTATTAGTTTAACTTTAAGGTTCAAAACGTATAAAAGAAAAACGAATATATATATATGTATGTATAAAAACCGGTTTAGCCGGTTAACTGGTCCGGTTATTAACTGGTTCGGTTCCATCGTTTCAATATACAGCTTTAAATAACCGGTTTTTAACCAAACCGGTTTTTGGGAAAAACCGGTAAACCCATCCTACCGGTTAACCGGTTCGGTTAATGGGGAAATCGGTTTTGGCCGGTTAACCGATTTGTGCAGTCTAGCGATGGGATGTCGTCGGTATAGGGCTTACCGGATGAAACTTTTTTTGCACTTTATGCCGACGACTTGTCGTTGCGAAAACTAATCTATAACGACGAGATATTGTTGTTGGGAAAGGTCCCGACATGTCAGAGTAAGTTTCTTGTGGTGATACTCAAAGCTCTTACGAGTGGTATGGGCTCAACAAGCTCCTCGAGCTTGGAATGAAAAACTTGACATGATGTTGGAACACTTGAATTTATCTGATGCCCAAGAACAAGCTATATACACTAGGAAACAGAAGATGACATGAATTTGATATGCATGATTTGTTGATTATTTCAACATCGTAAATGGATCATTAATCAATTCAATCATAATCAATAACCAAAATTATAAAACTTACTTGTAGGAATCATGACTTTTTATTGATTGAAGATTGTTCCCGTTATGATGTCAATGATCGATGGAAGATCTTAGAAAGAAATTGAATGATGATGTTCATGGTGCTCTTCATTCTCTCAAATGTTATATATTATATGACATCTAAAGGGAAACTAACCCTATTTATAGTTATGGTTATATCCATCAAATAACCTTAATATAAGTTCAGGAACTAGTTATGTCATTTAGGTAAATTTTATCAAATGATATGTAGGTCACATGATGGGTTATTTCCAACATTCTCCCACTTGGTCAAACAATCATTTGTGATGACTATTTATTAAGTTTGGCCAAATTAAATACTCATCAAATTTTATTTGAAACCTTTGCAGAAAAATACAGTCATCGAATTGAAGTTAGCACAAGACCCCTATTAATCATACAAGAATCTCAAAATAAAATATTTTTTTTAAAAACCAAAATGACTAAAATAAACCCTTAATGTACAATATTGATTTGTAGAAATTTGTCTATATTTCATAAGGTGCACGAGTATTATTATATATAGACAAATATTATTATAGACAAATTATGAGAATAGTCACATGCATATATTATGGTACCCAATTAAGTGGCAATTTAAATTACATCAATAAGGTTTAAAGTAAGTAGCACATTTCACACATTCATATTGATGACATGTTCTTAGAATGCTATGTGTGTTAGCCCTTTTATAAGAGGGTTTACAAGAATTTTAGATGTAATAATATACTCAATACAAATATGTTGTCTTTCACTTATTATCGCACAAAAGATAATTGCGCTGATATGAACTTTAATGTCCTTGAAATAAAGTTTGTAATTTGAGTCAATTAAGTAATCGTTTAGCAACATTATTTGGAATATAACATAATACCATGCCACAAATCATTTTTTTAGTTTTGCTTATGACTCTACAAAATATAAGACCTTTAGCTAATATGAAATAACATTCCCATGTTGATTTCTTATCATCTTTGTTTTTTCTAAAGAGTAAATTAGAATAGCTTGCAACTTATAAGCTTTCATTAATGAGCATACATAAACACTCCCACTCACACTACAAGAAATTGGAGGGTTTACTTACACATGAATTACCCACACATACAATTGTGTAGGTAAATACCTACACATATTTATATTAGTGTAGATAATCAGTTGATGATATCTTTTCATGATGACTAACACTTAGTATGTGTTGTTAATGCATTTTACCTACACTTAATATTGGTGGGAAAACTTCTCCCCAAAATTAACAAACAATTAAATGATTAATTAGCCACACATTTGATATTTTTATGTTATGTGTAGGTAAAGTATCTACACATACATGAAAAAAACTAAAATATGTGTGGGTAATTGATTATGTTTTACCCACACATAAATCAATGAATTCACAAGTTTAAGATTATTTAAAATAATCTAGTTGGTCAATACTCATCAAAACATCAAACACATGCAATATAACTGTTCCCACGTTAAAAAAATTAGAAATTTTTCTCCTTACCCTTTAGCCTCCAAATTCGCCTCATGTTCCACACGGTTTGTAATGCGCACGCATGTTCCATCGTCTGTCATGTTCTCAGTTCAATTGCAAAAGGTTTGTTTCATGATTAAATTTGCACTCCACATGTTAGTTCTTTCGCCATTTTCAATTTCTTGATTCTGTTTATCTGTGTTTCCTTCATATTGTTGTACGTTTTCATTCATCAGGGTTCCAAATAACTTTTATTTTGGGCGCTGTTGTTGGTGGATTCACTGGTGTACTTCAATTTTGACTCAACATGAAAAGATTTCTACTAGGATCTCTACTACATGACACAAAATTTAAAGATTTCACATGAAATGAACTTTTTTTTTCTATTTGTTTAAGTTATGTGAATTACGATCAATTCGTGTGTAATAATGGAATACCTTTACCATGATCATATGATCCTTGATTTGTTTTTAATTACTTGTGCAAAGTTTTTGCATTTTAAAACTTCCACCATTGCAAGGTTGGTTTCCATTCTGATTTATTTTATACATCTAACATTTTAAAGTATCATCATAGATGTGTAGTTGTTTTTGTTACTTTAGTAGTTTAAAATGGATTGCTAAATTTAACTTTCAGGAGATTTCATGGCAAAAAAAAAGCAAGCAAGATCAAACTGTACAAAAACCGATGAGTGATTATGAGAAGAGAAGACTATTTACAGTTGAACAAAACAAAAATAAACTTCGAGATTTGGGGGTCAAAAACATTGCAAATTCATTCACTAGTTTGGTTGAAAGTAAAAAAAATTAAAAAAGGGACGGTAGAACCAACTAACGCCAATGCAAAAAATATGGAATTATATTCCTAATACGGATGATGATAGCGAGGGAGATTGCCAACACATTTTCACAACATCGAAAAAGGTAATCGTATTATCAAACTTCAATTATTTTATTTTATATACGCATGTGTTCTAATGAAAAATTAATTTTTAATAGCAACATCGTCCACAATATAGTCCACCAATGTCCATGAACAAATTTGCGAATTTAGCAAAGCAACATCAAATGATTGGTCCAAAGGTAATAAAAACGAATGCAACAAAAGCTAATTATATTAATGTGAAGGCAAAAAGGCAACTGTTTCTTGCTGATGAAGATGATCAGACTTTTCATGAAGGTATTATTTTCGCAGGCAACCATACCTTGTCTAGTATTACAAGCAATCTCAATTTATTTATTTTTATACGTGTTAGTACTTTTTGATATCAGATAGATTATTTATTTAAATGAGTATGTTGTGTTACTTGGTAACAAGTTTTAATCACAGAACAAGAGATGATTTACAATTGCAAAAAAACATGCTACTTTTTTTTTGTTAATGGGTCAACTGATCAAGGTACTTTTTCATGCGTTTAACTTGCGAATGTGACAATGAGTCGAATGTGACAATGAGTCAAATGAATGTAATAAAAATGACGATTCACATAACACGTAAAAAAAGTTAGAGTACTTTTCATACATAAAACTTGCTCACGGGTTGGTGGGTTCAATTAATGAACATAATGGTAGTCCACATAATAGGAAGACGATTTGTTTATTTAATTGTTATACTAATTTACGCTTATTGTATATTGTTGTTGCAATAGATCCAATCCATCACCTCTCAAGCATGAACCACAACGAAGCTTTCCAAGTTCAGGTACATAGCTTCGTTTTTGTGTTATTGACTGTAATGGCTTGAACAACCCCTTCGTTTTATTGCACTACATCACCACCTTCCTAGCCTTGTTTTGTTGGATTAATTTTGATTTTATTTTAAGTTAGGGGCTGGTTTGTTTATTTGGAATTTATGTGTTGTGTGATTTTAGTTTATTTTGATAGAATCAAATTGGTTGACTTTAATCAAGTAGTAGTTTGTTTGAATATGCTAAAATAAGTAGATTAGTCATAGTATGGTTTGTCTTTTGTTTAGTTTAGTCAGGGAGCCTAGGTAAAGGTTTGATTACATATTTTTCAATATAATTTCTTTTTTTTAAAAGACAAATAAAAAGTCATAAACACACAATACTAAACTTGAATACGATCAGTATGCCTATATCAACATTTTGACACAATTAAGTGACTTGGCTTGCTTATATAGTGGAACAATTCTCCAACCATACTTGGATCATTTCAATTTAAGATTAGATGAAAATTGTGCAGCAACCATACCTGGTCCAGTATCACATGCAACCTCAATTTATTTATTTTTATTCGAGTTATTATTTTTTTGATATCTGATAGATTGTTTAATTAAATGAGTATGTTGTGTTAACCTGGTAATCAGTTTGAATTAGAGAACAAGAGGTGATTTACAATTGCAAGAAAACATGCTACTGTTTTTTTTGCTAAAGGGTCAACTAGTCAAGGTACTTATTGATGCGTGTAACTTGCGAATGTGACAATGAGTCAAATGAATGTAATAAAAATGATGATTCACATAACTGGTAAAAACGTTAGGGTCTTTTCATTCATAAAACTTGCTCACGGGTCGGGGTTCAATTAATGAATACAAAGGTAGTCCACATAATTGGAATATGATTTGTTTATTTAATTGTTACATTGGTTTATGTTTATTGTATATTGTTGTTGCAACATATCCAATCCATCACCTTTCAAGAAATGAACCACTATGAAGCTTTCCAACTTCAGGTACATAGCTTCATTTTTTGTGTTACTGACTGTAATGACTTGAACAACCCCTTCGTTTTATTGCACTGCATCACCACCTTCCTAGCCTTGTCTGGTTGTATTAATTTTGATTGTGTTTTAAGTTAGGGGCGGGTTTATTTATTTGGAATTTATGTGTTGTTTGATTTTAGTTTATTTTGATAGAATCAAATTGGTTGACTTTAATCAAGTAGTATTTTGTTTGAATAACCTAATAATAAGTAGGTTAGTCATAGTATGGTTTGTCACTTTGTATTAGGGAGCCTGGTAAAGGTTTAGTTACATATTTTTCATTATAATTTTTGATTAAAAGTAAAATAAAAGGTCATAAACACATAATACTAACTCTGAATATGATCAGTATGCCCCAATCAACATTTTTACACAATTAAGTGACCAATTTGAATAATTGCAAGTTTCTGGTATGAATATGGTCTTCATGTTTCCGCTTGAATCATTAATAAAATCTCCATTTAAATAAACATTTTTTTACACTAAAACCCATATTGGGCTTTAAATTTTAAATCATGTTTATCATCTATTTTTTACCAGATACATCTATAGATACATCAATGTTAGGTGGTTTAAAATTTTTCTTGTAAATGTAAATGTTGTTATACTTGTTTGTTGAGGCAGACTGTGAAACAGAGCATGAAATTGACAATGGTATAAGTAGAAAAAAACGAGGCATTACATGCGGAAAGGTAGATCGAAAAATAATGAAAACATCTAAGATAAGACTGCCACTAGAGTTTGATTTTCAAACGAGGAGAGTAATATCTGAAACGGATTCGGCTTTCATGCACGAGTGTGGCTACATCGTGCGAAACAATTGTAGTTTTCAATTTAAATATTGGAGGCTTGTACCAAATGAAGTTAGGCTGCCATTACGCCACAAGCTTACAATAGGTTTCTTTTTAAATTCTAATAGGACTTTTAACATATACACTTACTAATAAGTTATATGTATTTATTATCATTGTTTCTTCAAGATGCTTATTGACATTGATATGGAAAATTCAAACATATGCAAAGTCGTTGATAGTTACATGGCAAGGGCATGACTGGCTCATCGAGCTAAGCTATGTGCTCATTTCAAATCAAACCCAGGATAAATCTCAAGCTGACCCTTCACCTGGTGTATTTCAAACTTGCCCTTAAATGGATTCAAACCCTCAACCTTCACTTTGAAGGTGAGAGCCCTAACTATTACTAAAAGACTTGCAAGGAAAGTCAAATTACAATTAAAGCAAGATGATAAAGTAACAAATGATAGTGTAACTAGTGTTAGATTACCTCATATTATTTCTTTCCTTCCCTGTTGTAGCTCGACTATATATGTTATACGGAATGGAGGTTCAAAATATCTAACAAAGATAAAGGTGTCACCCCCTTATAATATTAGCAAAGAGACTGGGAATATCTATGCGATATGTGGTGTGATGCAAAATTCTTGGTAAAGTTTCAATAATATTTTAACTATTATCTTATTAAACATTATTGTATATGGTCTCATATTTTATGTTTTATTTGATTATATGTCCCTAAAGAAAACTATAAAAAAGAGGGCTGTGTCACACCTCGAGCCGGCGGGCTGGATCGACTTTCCCGTCGGGCAGAAGGTTCTCGAGGCGTGATATCGTGTGATAATCGGAGTGATCAGATTGTATACATAGCACAACATTTGAGAATAAATAAACCACAATAATAATTAACTAAAAGTTAAATTACAACGGTTATGTTTGATAATTTAACTAAAAAAACATATCCAATAGAATCATGAGTCTACTATCTTGTGATCGTAGAAGATATTAAACTGATTCATCGTCTTCAAGCAAAATGTGTGTTTCCAAAAGTTACTAGGTCCACTATCTGGGCGTCCTAGTATGCATCCTGTAGTCTTAGTCTAGCCCTGTACGTCATCTGAGAAAACATGTAAGTAAACTAAGTCAACACATGGTTGGTGAGTTCATAAAATTTAGTAATTGAAAATGAGTTTCACAAACCTTTTTTGGTAACAACCTTAACCTCATTAACAACCACCTATCCTATCCAGTCCGGTATGCTTATATATAGGGATACGTAGGGTCAAACTTACCGCCAGCCCAGCCTCCAGCCCACCACATACTAAACTGCATATGGCATTGTTGCTAATGATAATTAAGCGTTTTACCTACCATCCAAATCAACATCCATCATAGTTTTTAGGAATTCTGTTTAAACCGATTTTCCAATTCATTAGAGTTCGAAAACCAAGTTTTTGAGTTTACATCTATGGGCAACTAAATACTATAGGGGAGTGACTCTTAAAGGCACTCTCGAAGGTATTCAGTATCAATTCGTAGAAGAAACTGGGTGTGACTTTCAACATCGGTGTTTTGATAGAGGAAACCACAAGATGACACGAAGTCAGCTAGATGGAACCAAAACCATCCTAGTCACTCGTCACAAAACCATGGATGAACCACGAAGAGCACTGAATGACTAGTAGGGCTGGACCAAATGTCAACTCTCGGAGGCCAATTAGTCTGTCTTACAAGGTCCTGACAACGAAGAACACTGAATGACTAGTGTGGAGTGAATCCTAGAGACACTCTCGAAGACAATTATTCTGTCTTGCGAAGTCCGATAGCATATAGAATCAAGTGTGTAGTTTCCCCGTACCATGTGCACATGTACCTGCTTCTCAACCGGAATCCCATTCCTCATAGTTTAAATGTTTAGCATTTCAAGTATTTAAGTTTCCAAGCATACAAGTTTTTGAGAGTTTAAGCATTTAATAATTTCAAGAATATAGTTTCAAAGCATTTCAGAATCATAGAATATAGTTTCAATAGCATCATAGAATATAGTTTCTAAAGCATTATAGAATAGAGTTTTCAAAAGCATTCAAGAATCATAGTATCATAGAATCATAGAATATTTGTTTGTAAGTATTTCAAGCATCATAAAGATTATAAGTTTAAAGCCTTAAAGTATCATAAGTTCAAGAATTATAAGTTTAAGACATTCAAGAATCATAAGTTTAAGATATTCAAGAATCATAAGTTTAAAGCATCTAAGTATATGAGTATAGAGTATTAGTATTAAGAATAAGTATAAAAGATTTAAGAAATGTCTAAACATTTATATAAAATATTTAAACATGTTTCTTAGTCCTGAAGTAAAACAAAATTAGTTTGAAAAAGGGACAAATGAACTCACTTATGCTGCAGTGTTTGTAAATCAACCAAGAATTTCGCGCTCTCGTTTGTTGTAGATTACGTAGCTTCAACACCTGGGTTGATTTATTATGATTCGAATACTATAAGTATTTATAGTTAACGTATATAGGGTTTTGGTCTCGGTGTGCAACTAAGTGTCCTATATACTTGCTAATGGGTTACTAGAATTTCACTAAGTGTGCTAAGTTATGTACCCTCTATAACCCTTACCCCTTTATCTAATTAAGACTTATCCTTATTAGCATAAAGTTTATGATATAAAGACATAATTATTTAATAAATCACCTTTTACGTTATTTAAATTAAATTATAAAAGTTAAGTTTGTTTTACAAAATTTTTTTAATCTATTTCAATAAAATAAGTGTTAGTGATTTTAAACCATGTTTATATGTTATGAGATATTATATTTTTAAATTAAACCTAGGTTGTATTATGAAAAACATTATGTTAAACATGATTGAACTTGAGACACCGATCTAGGCTGGTCATCAAATCCTTGTGAATTTCATTGTTTACACCTATGAATTCGTTCATTCTTGAGTTGTTATCAATTAAGGTTATTCGACTTAGGTAACCAAATTTAATACCAATAGGATGAAATTTTTAAGTGTTGGTTGTCGTCAACATAAGATCCACACACCCCCACTTAGTTAACCCTTGAATTCTCTTGATTTCACATAGTGTTTCCTTAGTCTCTTTGACACCTTTAGCCATGTCACAACCTTTTATCTTAATGTAGGTTGCTAAGTAACTTAGTTTATTAACCAAAAAGGTTGCCAACTTAGTATACATGAATTCTAAATTTTTTGGTTAACACTTTGACAACCACCTATACTATTGTCGATACTACCATCATGTTCCTTTGCTTGATTATTGACTCGAAGTGTTTTGGTTTCATTAACATTGTAAAGCCTTTGTTTATATGTTAAAAGAGTTTAGAAAATCTTGGTGTTAAAAAAAACCTTATTTTTGATGATGTTAAAGCCGTTTAACATATTTTGAAACCCTAATAGTTTCCCACCCGACAAACCCAAGTTCAATCCCTTCCCACGGCCTCATTTCTAGTTCTTATCAACTGATTTGAAGTTTAAGTTACTTGGATATGATCATAGGATTAGTATCGACAAGATGATGGGTAGTATCGATGGACCTGCTTAGCTAATATCGACGAAACTCCAGAAACCAGGTTGTCGATACTACCATGTTCGACAACCTGGTTAGTATCGACACCCCAGCCCCCTGAGCCTAGTATCGACAAAGTATTTGACTCCCAGCTCCTTGGACCTTCTATATTAATAATGTCTACCAGCTTCCATCGATTCTAAGCCCACCAATATTGCTAATGTTGATGGTAAAGCTGCTGCAACTTCTAAGTCCATCGATACTATTGATCTTGGAGTTTCTTATGTCGATACTAACACTTTCCCAATTTCCAGTTGATTTCAGCCCTCCTAAAATTTAATCAAACATGTTCCTAGTGCTCCTAAGTCGTTTTTGTGCACATCCTAACCATTGACAAGGGATAAAACCAGTTTTGAAACTTACATTGCCCAAAAATTAAAAACCCACAATTTCCGAGACTTCTCTCTAAAAATGCAACCAAATCAGCCCGTTTCAACTCCGATAGTTTGTACTACTGTGTTCCTCTCGTTCCCACGCTCGTTTCGACTATTAGAACGTCAGATTTGGTGGAGAAATGAAGATGATATGGAAGTTTGAAGGTAGTGAGAGAGCAAAGAGAGAGAGAGAGAGTGAACCGGGATTTTTGGAGAGGAGAGAGGTTGGATCTGCAAAATAGGGGAAAAGGAAAGGGTGTAGGGCTTTTATAGCCTCGTGTATGTTCGCGTGCGTTCGGTTTCGGTTTCACGCGTCGTTTTCGTCGTTTTTCGCAATGTTACGTAACTTTATAAAACTAAATATTTTTAAATTATTTTAGGTGGTAATTACTAGTAAATTAAATAAATATCTTTTATTTACTTTTTTAAAAATTTCAAAACCGTTTATTTTTATTGTTTCACTGGATCGTATCGTTTTCGCGCGTATTCGTATGAATCGTCACCCGTTCGAACACGACGACAACGTTACTTTCCAATATGGTTTTCAAATTATTAGATATCGTTCAGAACGTTAAACTTACATATATATTCAAGCGAATCGTCACTCACATGAATATACTGTTTGTTTAATATTAATTTAACAACATCCGTTATGGTTTTAGTTTGGATTTCCTCACGTGCGTTTATACATAATAAGATCCTATCTAACAAACACATAAGTTATCGTATCACTGTTTATCATGTTTAGACATATCAGTATTGTGTCTGTGTGTGTTGTTTGTCAGCTTTGAGTTTCTGCACTGTTAACATCAGTTGTTTCATATAATATTAACACTTAATATTATACGAACACTTTCCGTACCAGTACCTATAGTACTTTTCTACTGTTCCGAACTACTGTTCCGGCACTGATGTTACATGTTGAGGCTTGTCAAAACCGCAAAACGGAAAGCAGAAATGGTTCCAAGAGCACAATACGTTATCACCTTGAGCACGGGCATGACTTGTATTCTTTATCTGGTCAAATCGACACATGGTGGCTTACACATTGGGAAGAAAAAAAGGTTGGATATCTAAAGATGCTGCGGCAGCATATGTAAGTTTATATGCTCATTGCTACCGCCAATTTATACTATTAATTACTATATATTTTTATTTTTTGGTTGGATTTGAACATTCGCTATTAACCCATGACCAACACCCATCCCTTAACTTAAATATTATATGTAATCTCCTTATTAATTTCAACAATCCTTCATTTCTTAGCGCAGTGTGACCCAACCTTTGCACCTTGCTAATCTCACCTCAAGCCTGCATTACAATGAAGCTCCACTGCACAGGTCACTAGCCACATATGCAGGCCCCCATATGCAGTCTTGTAAGAAAACACAGCCAAGATCTTAAGCCAGATTCCATTGTCCCTAGTCCACCTGCTTTTGTTTAAACATTCTCTATTTTGTAGCTGCTTGAAACTCATATTTAGATCATTTATATACTTAGTATGCCTAACAAAAATCTGCAACCAGCATTTCCAACATCATGAATTGGGAGAAAATCTTAGATCTGATCAATGAAGTCCCTGCGACCTATATACATACTAGATGCAACCTTTTGATTAACTAGTAAACCGTACAAAGTAATCAGGTCTCCATATACATGCTCGTAAGAATACACCATCCGGATCTCAAGCCAAATTCTATTGCCCCTAGTCAACCTGTAGCTGCTTCTTGAAGCTCATCTTTAGATCATTTATGTACCTAGTGCGCCTGATAAAATTCTGAGACCTTCATTTCCAGCCCCATGAACCGTGAGGATTTGCATCCTTCAAATTTCCTTCTTTCCATGTTTACATGAAATCCATTTTGATAAGAAGTTTCTATAAACAATACAAATATATAAT
Organism: Mikania micrantha; assembly: GCA_009363875.1. Taxonomy (NCBI): domain Eukaryota; kingdom Viridiplantae; phylum Streptophyta; class Magnoliopsida; order Asterales; family Asteraceae; genus Mikania; species Mikania micrantha. The sequence continues at coordinate 10,587,778 of CM018690.1, read as the reverse complement.
AGTTTTTGATGAAAACTAATATTAAGTTAGAACGAAATGAGCCAAAAAAAATGGAAAAAGTACGAACGTTATCTATAAAATAATTAAAGGAAGTTGAAACCGAAGAAGAAATATAGATGGAGATTGAACATTTGTTTTAGTTATCACATTGCAATTAATAAGTTTGCTAAAAGAGTTATTATTTTTAACATTGTTTTCTCTAACAAGAAGATATGATAAAGTTGAGAAAACAACGTTGTGGAATCAATGAGCGACAAGTTAATTATTGAGAAAGTACTTAGACGAAGATCTGTTCGTTTGCATGGTTGGGGACGTGATCCAACTATTGGTAGTAACGTCACGAGTACTAATCAGAAATTAAAGCAAGTGACTTACAATGAACTTGTGGATGAGGTTGAAACACTAAAGGAAACATGTGCAATAATGTAACAAATACTAATTGAAAAGAATCTCATGTCACCATTTCCAGGACCATCTCAAAATGGTACTTCAGAGAGTGATGAAAATGTTGATGAGTAAGCTAGTTTTAGTGTTTTCTACAACCCGTAGTGATATCAAATAACTTTTGTTTTGTTAGTTGAGTATTTCATTTTGTATAGCCCGTACTTTCTTTTATGGTTTGAATGGTGCTGTTTTAATATTTCAATTAAGTTTCGTTGTTTTGATCAAATATGTATCTATTTGCATTTGCATATATTGTATTTATTGGCATGCATTTGAAGGTTATAACATGCACATATTGTGTTAATCTCTACACATAAATTCATGTTTACCAACACATTTATATTTTTTTATACGTGTATTGAACTCAATACCTACACATATTATAGTTTTAACAACACATAATGTTGCTTTTACCAACACATATATTTATGACATGTGTCATGAAAACATTATATGAAAATGCCATGTCATCACTTATGTCCACATAGGCTGCCACGTAAGCAAATCAATATATTTTTAACAACACATATTAATTAGTTTAGCTACACATATATGTGTAGGTACATCATGATGTATATCTACACATAAGTGATGTGTGGGTAATGATCTATCTCAATAGTTGTGAAGCAACACATCATGACATTTATATTATGTGTAGGTAAATACAATTAGCAACACATAATAGACTTTTATCCACTCATACTAATTGTAGGTAAAGACCTAAATTTCTTGTAGGATCATCTTGAGATATGTATATTTAATAGTTTAAATCTCATGTTAATACTCAAGTATAAGAAATCAAGTTAAAGAAATTAAATGGGAATATCACATTAGGAAACTATTGTGAACACCAAAACAATAGGCTGGTAATAAGCCTCGTTAAATTGATAACTTTCTGTTGGTACTCATAATTAATAAGACTAAGAATAAGCATTAATAATGTTAGATACACATATTTATCACCATTAAATTAAGTTCTTAATAAGCCTTTATTATATCGATAACTTTCTATTGGTACTTGTTATCAGTAAGACCAACAATGAACATTAGTAATGTTAAATATGCATATTTATAACATTTCACCACTTATAATGTTAGTAATAAGTTTTTATTATCTCATAATCAAATAAAGCAAAGATAATAAATTCATTGAAGATATTGTCACACCCCCACCCCTTGTCACCTCGTGCCTGGTCTGACGTCACCGAACCGGTTGCGGAAGCATAGTGGTGATGTCTCCGAGGTGAGGGGTGACTTACTTGAACCGATATCATAAGCACACAGATTAACTTAAAGTAAACTTATTACAAGGGTGTCGCAATCACAATTACATTACAGCTATATTTATTTAATAACAATATTAATTATACAAGTGCAAATATCCCGAAAGTGCATCCTCACCGGCTATTACTGTTTACCTGCAAAAAGGTTTGAGTTTGAAACGTCAGCACAAAGCTGGTGAGTTCGACAGTTCAATTTAAAACAATATGATATGATAAGCATGTTCTCAAAAGTTCAGTTCCGGATAACCATGGGACCTGTATCTAGTTCCTTTCGGACGTCTAGTTCAGTTCTCAAGATATTACCCGTCGGTACATATCTTAGTGCCTCATTATCTTAATGTCTATCATACCATTAAGAAGTTCAGGAAACAGATAACAAACATTCACACAAGGGGAGATGCAATCCTCCCAGCGAATGGGGTGTCAACCAATAGTACTATCAATGTTTTCTGTTCGGCCACACATGGGTTCACTAGATACAGTTCAAGAATGAGGACTTTTAGTTCCATGATAGAGTTCAGTTCTACAGGCAAAATCCCATGAAATCCCACAAAAGTCAAATGAAATCACACAGATATCATTGATGCATATCATATAGTTCTCAAAAGTTTAGCAGTTCTACCCCGATGTTTATAAAAGAGTAAAAAGAAAAGGGGTTGTACGAAACTCACCTGATAATCAGTGGTAGCAGAATATCACACAAACTGGTAATGATATGATGATTCTGCATTAGTTAATGTTTAATGAGTTATTAATGTTCCAACTCGCTGATTAAATCTCTCTGAACGTACAATGTCAAGGACATTGCCTTGAAAGTCATCAAACTGATGTTTAGTATTTAATTACATATTTTAATGTAATATCATACAATGTATGATAATGTAGGAACCTATACTGATTCAGGTTCCTAATACTAATTTGATGACCCACTTGATTAATCAATATAATCTCAGATTAACCAAATAGTTAATGTTGTTGATTATAATTGCTAAGATAGTCTCTAGACAGTTTAATGGCTTAGGAATGATTAATCCTTGTTATTGATTACCCAAATATCATGGAATATCACAATGTAATATTAGAGTAGGTTTAATAACCATGTTTAACATACTAATCTGACTGTTATCAGAAACATTAGATAATCGTTCCAATGAGTATGTTAATAATTGTGATTAGTTTGGAACACATGACTTTCACGTTGCATGTCAAAGATTAATCAAACTAATCATCTACATTGTCATAATCAAATGGTTTAAACCATTATAACCATTGTTATGATTTCATGCAAACCGGGCATTACAACGGCTCAAAACAAGGATTTACCCGTTAACAGTTCGAGTTTATCATTCAAAATCAATCCTAGCCATCATCTAGGCAATAATCAACAACCCTAACTATATCATTACGTTCAAACTCAAGATTTAATCAATAAAAATCAAACCAGAAGATTTAAAATGAACCATTACCTAATCTGACGGGTTCCAACGGATGAAATGATGATCAGAACTTGTTTTAACGCTTCTGGATGCGATCTAAACGTCGAGAGGCCTTCAAACTTGAGTTCTTGGTGATTTGGATGATGATTTTCGTAGGTGATGGTGGCTGGCGTCGAGATGAAGGTTGAAATGGAGATAAGAATGAAAAAGTTGATTTTTATGCAAGTTGCTCGACAAATTGACCCCAGGCGCATCGCCTGGCGACCTGCACCCAAGCCAGGCGTACCGCGCGGACGAAACTGACCTTCCAGAAGCTTTTATACCCGCGCGTATCGCCTAGGTTAATCCCTCGACCTGAGGCGTACCGCCTCAGGGCTATTTCTTCCGTTTTACGACGGAAACTTCGTTTCGCGATTCCGGACAATCCGTAACTCCGTTTCGCGCACCGTTTTCGCCCATGTTCATCGTTTTTCGCATACTATCATCCCATATTAGTTTCGGCTGCCAATTCAGTGTGGATTTTAAACAAGATCAAATGTGCTCAGTTCGCTGCTGATGTAATTCTTCGTACGCGATTATCACAGTCTCCTCCTGTTAGAGAAATTTCGTCCCGAAATTTAGGGAAGACTTGTTTATTAACAATTGATCATGAGAATAGGTGTGGGTATTTCTGTTTCATCTGATCTTCACGTTCCCACGTATATTCGGGTCCACACTGTGAATTCCACCGAATTTTAACAATAGGTATGCGACTACGTTTCAGTACCTTCACCTCTCGATCCATCACTTCAACCGGTTCTTCTCGGAATTGCAGTTTCTCATCAATTTGGATTTCATTCAGAGGTACGATCAAAGATTCATCAACTAAGCACTTCTTCAGATTTGAGACATGAAAAACATCATGAATGTTACCGAGTTCGGGAGGTAATTCAAGTCTGTAGGCTACTGATCCAATTCGTTCAAGAATTTTAAATGGTCCTACAAATCTTGGTGAAAGTTTACCTCTCTTCCCAAATCTGAATATACCCTTCCACGGTGAAACTTTCAACATTACTAGATCACCGATTTGAAATTCCAACGGTCTACGACGATTATCAGCATAACTCTTTTGTCGATCGCGAGCAGCTTTAATTCGTTCTTGAATCAATGCGATCTTATCGGTTGTTTCTTGAATAAGTTCTGGGCCTATGACCTGACTTTCGCCTACCTCGGACCAACAGATAGGTGATCTACATTTGCGCCCGTAAAGTGCTTCAAATGGAGCACATTTAATACTGGTATGGTAACTGTTATTATATGAAAATTCAACAAGGGGAAGATGAACATCCCAGCTACCACCAAAATCAATCACACAGCTTCTGAGCATGTCCTCAAGAGTTTGATTAGTTCGTTCGGTTTGCCCGTCAGTTTGCGGATGATAAGCTGTGCTCATATTGATTTGCGTGCCCAGAGCATTCTGAAGAGTTTGCCAAAATCGTGATGTGAATCGACTATCTCTGTCAGAAATAATAGAGATTGGTATTCCATGACGAGATACAATCTCGTTAATGTAGAGTTTAGCAAGTCGATCCATCGAGTAATCTTCTCGGATGGGAATGAAATACGCAGATTTAGTAAGGCGATCAACGATAACCCATATAGAGTCATGACTATGCGATGTTCTGGGTAGTTTGGTAATGAAATCCATAGAGATCTGATCCCATTTCCACATGGGAATCTCCGGTTGTTGTAATAACCCAGAAGGACGTTGATGTTCAGCCTTAACTTTTAAACACGTTAAACATCGACCCACGTATTCAGCGATGTGTTTCTTCATTCCAGGCCACCAGTAAAAGTCTTTAAGATCTTTATACATTTTGTCAGCACCTGGATGAATAGAATACCTGGATTTGTGCGCCTCATCCAAGATGATCGATCTTGTGTTACCGAATAAAGGAACCCAAATTCGGTCTTTGAAATACAACAGTCCATCGTCTTTGGTATCGAGTTTCTTATCTAATCCTCTCAGTCCCTCAGCAGAATAGTTTGTTGCTTGTAAAGCTTGTTGCTGAGCTTCTTTAATTTGAGGAATTAGACTAGTTTGAATAGTCATACCTAACGCTTTCACTCGTAAAGGTTTGACTCGTTCCTTGCGACTTAAGGCATCGGCTACAACATTTGCCTTGCCTGGGTGATAACGAATTTCACAATCATAGTCATTCAACAGTTCCACCCATCGCCTTTGCCGCATGTTCAACATTTTCTGATCTAAAATGTGTTGAAGACTTTTATGATCTGTGTATATAATACACTTAGTTCCATACAAATAGTGTCTCCAAATCTTAAGTGCAAACACCACTGCACCAAGTTCTAGATCATGAGTAGTATAATTCTTCTCGTGTACTTTCAGCTGTCGAGAAGCATAAGCAATCACCTTATCGTTCTGCATTAAAACACACCCCAGACCTTGGCGGGAAGCATCACAGTATACTGTGAAATTATCAGCACCTTCCGGTAATGCCAAGATAGGTGCGTTGCAGAGTTTGTGTTTCAACAATTGGAACGCCTCCTCCTGTTGAGAATCCCATATAAACTGTTGATTTTTCTGTGTCAATGTGGTTAGTGGCAGAGCTATCTTTGAAAAGTTCTTGATAAATCTGCGATAATAACCTGCCAGTCCCAAGAATTGACGAATTTCGGTTGGGGTTCGTGGTGTTTCCCATTGTTCTACAGCTTTAATCTTACTGGGATCCACCTGAATGCCATCTTGATTCACCACATGCCCAAGGAATTGCACTTCTCGTAACCAAAACTCACACTTGGAGAACTTGGCGTATAATTTTTCACGTGCCAAAAGTTCTAAGATCAGTTTCAAGTGTTGAGCATGTTCTTGTTGGCTTCGAGAATAGATAAGAATATCATCAATAAATACAATCATAAACTTATCCAAGTAAGGCCTACATATCCGATTCATTAGATCCATGAAAACTGCAGGTGCATTCGTTAATCCAAACGGCATTACTAGAAATTCATAATGCCCGTATCGAGTTCGGAATGCAGTTTTAGGAACATCATCTTCATATACTCGTAACTGATGATATCCGGATCTCAAATCAATTTTTGAAAAGTAAGTAACGCCTTGAAGTTGATCAAACAGATCATCTATACGTGGTAGTGGATAACGATTTTTGATTGTTAATTTATTGAGCTCCCGATAGTCAATACACATCCTAAATGATCCATCCTTCTTTTTCACAAAAAGGACTGGTGCTCCCCAGGGTGAGAAACTAGGTCTAATAAAACCTTTATCTAACAGCTCTTGCAATTGACCTGAAAGTTCTTGCATTTCGGATGGTGCAAGCCGATACGGGGCTTTAGCAACAGGTGCTGCACCTGGAATCAAGTCAATCCGAAATTCAACTTGTCTCACTGGGGGTAATCCTGATATGTCCTCAGGAAAAACTTCAGGAAAATCCTTGACTACTGGAATATCTGTGATTTGTTTGGGTGAAGAATTATGCTCAGTCACATGTGCCAGGAAAGCATAACAGCCTTTTCTTAAAAATTTCTGAGCTCGCATACAAGATATGATACCAAGTTTTCTACTAGCTCGTTCTCCTTGAACTATCAGTGTATTACCGTAAGGTAATGGAATACGGATCACCTTGTTTTGACAGACAACTTCCACTTGGTTATCAGAAAGCCAGTCCATGCCCACAACGACATCAAAGCTCCCAAGCTCAATAGGAAGTAAATCAATATTGAAAAGATGATCATTCAGATTCAAGGAACATCCTTGAATAACACTGTTAGTTTTGATCAACTTGCCGTTAGCAAGTTCAATAACATAAGGAGTTTCTAGATCTACCGCAGGCAATGCAAGTAAAGATGCAAATTCAGGAGAGATAAAACTCTTATCTGCCCCCGTATCAAAGATAACTGATGCATATAAATTATTGAGTAGAAACGTACCAGTCACAATGTTTGCATCATGTCTTGCCTCGGTCGCACCAATCTGAAAAGCTCTCCCCTAGCTTCAGTTCCCGGATTGGTGTTATTGTCTGGACAGTTCCGCATGAAATGATCAGGACTTCCATATTTGTAGCATGACCGGTTGGTTTGAGTGGTTTGTCGTGGTGCTTGATTTCGTGGTTGAGCAGGAAAGTTGCAATATTTAGCATAATGTCCAACTCTGTTACAGTTCAGACAAACAGGACATGGTCCCGTGTGATGAAGTGGACACTTATTGCATTTGGGCGCCTGCCCAGTATAAGCTTTCCTCTCAGGAACATTTACACCATAGTTCTTCACCGTTGGTTTATTCTGACTGATTTCAGCCGGAGCCCTTGTTTTGTTCTTACCAAACCACTTTCGTTTGGTACCTTTTGACACATTCGAGGTACCGACATCACTACTACTATGAACCGTCTGAGGTTTCAAAGACAGGGTACCACTCCTTACCGCCTCATTGGTAAGCTTAGTGGTCAAAAGAATCGTGTGTTTCAGAGTTGTAGGTTCAGCAGCAGTCACCATTCCTCGTATCTGAGGAATCAGACCCTTAATGTACTTCTCGATTAAAGCTGCTTCCGTTGGAAACATATCGGGAAGTAAACAAGTAAGTTCATGGAAACGATCGGTGTAAGCCAGACAATCAGCACCGATCATAGAATGATTCCAGAATTCCTCCTGGAGTTTTTGAATTTCAGTGATGGGACAGTACTCTGATCTAATCAGAGTTTTGAAATCATTCCAGCCCATCGAATCAACTGTGGCTGAACCCAAAGTCTTGGCCTGGGTATTCCACCAGGTCAAAGCTGAGTCTTTCAAAGAACAGGCAGCATAAGACACCTTATGCTCCTCCAAGCACTGACTGATTTTGAGTTTGGTTTCCATCTCCTCGATCCACCTTAATAGACCAGCCGCTCCTTCTTTGCCAGTAAAAGTAGGAGGGTTACAGGAAACAAAATACTTATATGTACATCCCTGTCGTGGTGGATCAGGAGCAATTGTAGCCGTACCAGTAGTATGATGCGTTTCAGCATGACCACCAGTAGCGTTGTGTTCAGTATGAACGTGGTCCCCACCAGAACCCGCAGTAGCATGTGGTTGATGTTGTATCAGAATACCGCAAGCAGATAGTTGTTCCCGCACGATTCACGCTATCATTGCTTCGTTCGTTTCAGATCCACTTTCTCCAGCCAGGGGAATAGGGTTTGCTCCCGGATTCACTGGTGGAGCAATGTTTGTTTCCAGATTAACCTGTGGATCTGGATTGGATTCAGTATTTACTGGTGGACCTTGATTTAGCTCCGAGTTAGTAATGTTCCTGATAGATTTCTTTGTCGGTCGACCTCGTTTGGGAGCCATTATTCTGCTCACATGCAGACAAACTCAGGTCAGTTCAAGAACATTAAATATATAACCCATTTGATCACATAATTCAATCATATTCAGTTATACTGAAACTTTATGAAATTGAAAATGTGATTACAAAGAATATAGTATAACTACATGAATTCAGTCCAGACATGTTCGCATTACACACAGATCACACAAATGTTCGTAGTTATACTTAATCCTGTTATCTCAAAAACATGTTAGAGTCTTACCCAGCTCCTTGCATTGCAACACATGTTTTTAGATATATGATCATACAGGACTAGAATATGTTCACCCACCAGTTCTCTGATATGTTCACAGTTCATGCACTAAGTTCTCATACAAACAATAGACATGTTCTCGTACAGTATGGCTCCCGTACTTTACTTTAGTTACAGACACATTCACAAGTAGACACATTCTCAGTTCAGACATGTTCTCGTACAGTATGGCTCTCGTACTGTACTTTAGTAACCAATATATTTGCATACAGTATTGCTCCCGTACTGTATTTCAGCAAAATATATTTTTCAGTTCGATATATTCGCATACAGTATTGCTCCCGCACTATATTTCAGCGAAATATATATTTTAGTTCGACATGTTCTCATATAGATACATTCGTACACAATTATGTTCTCACACAGGAAAATTTAGTTATAATTCACACACAAAGTTCATTATACAAACAGACATACGAAAGCACCCATATTATTACAATGCCATAGTTTCATACATACAGAGTTTTAATACAACCAAAAGTCATGATACTCTAAACCAACAACATCATACACTACCTCTCACAAACTCGGGATCTGTCCATATCAAAATGTCCCGTTCTCACAACTACTGATCACACTATATCACATCCTCAACCTATCCGCATAGTGCTAATGAGATTTACAATGACAATCCCAAAATAACCATCTGAACATACTCATCGTATGAAATACGATAAACAAGAAAATATAATGGCTACAGCAGCCATAGTCACAGCCAGAACTATCATCCTGGTCTCGAAACTAACCGTCTCCAACCAAACCAAAAACTCTCGAACTCGCACTAATCCTGCCCTCATCACCTCCACCTGCTGCCAAAACGCAGCAACTATCCTCTGCCTCAAAGTCCTACTAAAACGCTCCTCAACGGTAATCCTCCAAGCCTGGGTGTCAATACCCATGAGATTCACCTGCTCCATCAGAGTCAGATGTGAAGTGAGGATCTCCAATACAATGTTACGAGTATCCTCAAGGAGCGTATGGTGCTGATGTACCTCCTGCCTCAGACCCTGCAAGTCCTGAGCGACTTGCTGAACCTGGGCCCTCAGCTCTGCTTGGCGAGAGGATTCTCCCACCTCATGAACAGCCTGTGGCTCATCCCGTGGAGCCATCTGACGTCGCGGAGGCAATCCTGTGGTCTTGCGGGCCTGTCCCCGCATCCTCCTAAGTCCATCCCATGCTGGGGCTCTCGGTGGAGATGGCATAGGTGCTGGTTCATGTGCTGGTGCTGGTGGTGGCGGCGGCACCGGTACTGGCTCAGGTAGTGGTGGTATAGGAGGCACTGCAGATGCATGTGATGCTAATGACACCGCCTCCGAAGGATCTGAGTCAGATCCAGAACTGGAACTGGGTGTATCGTCCACCATGACATATGGAAACCTCTGATATATATATCTCTCCCCTTGGTCTGCCATCGCTGTATAAACAGAATTCTCGGATTAGTACCATGAAATAAATATTGAATAAAATATTCAACATAAACATGATATGAGACGTCATCCCTCCTTAACACAACTATTCGTCTTTACTGTTATAAATGTTCTGCTTGTATCAAATCAAACTAGAATGCACACGTGCTGCGAATTTCAGTTATGCTGGCCACTCATAACTGAGATCCGTACCACCTGATTATCCTGGCTTAATTCAAAACAAGTTTTGTTCGTTAAACATGTTCGGTGCTCTCTGTGTCACTATACGAGCCTATGGTTATAGTCTAGGTCTCTAAGTTCACCTAATTTCTATAACCTATGGCTCTGATACCACCCTGTCACACCCCCACCCCTTGTCACCTCGTGCCTGGTCTGACGTCACCGAACCGGTTGCGGAAGCATAGTGGTGATGTCTCCGAGGTGAGGGGTGACTTACTTGAACCGATATGATAGGCACACAGATTAACTTAAAGTAAACTTATTACAAGGGTGTCGCAATCACAATTACATTACAGCTATATTTATTTAATAACAATATTAATTATACAAGTGCAAATATCCCGAAAGTGCATCCTCACCGGCTATTACTGTTTACCTGCAAAAAGGTTTGAGTTTGAAACGTCAGCACAAAGCTGGTGAGTTCGACAGTTCAATTTAAAACAATATGATATGATAAGCATGTTCTCAAAAGTTCAGTTCCGGATAACCATGGGACCTGTATCTAGTTCCTTTCGGACGTCTAGTTCAGTTCTCAAGATATTACCCGTCGGTACATATCTTAGTGCCTCATTATCTTAATGTCTATCATACCATTAAGAAGTTCAGGAAACAGATAACAAACATTCACACAAGGGGAGATGCAATCCTCCTAGCGAATGGGGTGTCAACCAATAGTACTATTAATGTTTTCTGTTCGGCCACACATGGGTTCACTAGATACAGTTCAAGAATGAGGACTTTTAGTTCCATGATAGAGTTCAGTTCTACAGGCAAAATCCCATGAAATCCCACAAAAGTCAAATGAATTCACACAGATATCATTGATGCATATCATATAGTTCTCAAAAGTTTAGCAGTTCTACCCCGATGTTTATAAAAGAGTAAAAAGAAAAGGGGTTGCACGAAACTCACCTGATGAATCAGTGGTAGCAGAATATCACACAAACTGGTAATGATATGATGATTCTGCATTAGTTAATGTTTAATGAGTTATTAATGTTCCAACTCGCTGATTAAATCTCTCTGAACGTACAATGTCAAGGACATTGCCTTGAAAGTCATCAAACTGATGTTTAGTATTTAATTACATATTTTAATGTAATATCATACAATGTATGATAATGTAGGAACCTATACTGATTCAGGTTCCTAATACTAATTTGATGACCCACTTGATTAATCAATATAATCTCAGATTAACCAAATAGTTAATGTTGTTGATTATAATTGCTAAGATAGTCTCTAGACAGTTTAATGGCTTAGGAATGATTAATCCTTGTTATTGATTACCCAAATATCATGGAATATCACAATGTAATATTAGAGTAGGTTTAATAACCATGTTTAACATACTAATCTGACTGTTATCAGAAACATTAGATAATCGTTCCAATGAGTATGTTAATAATTGTGATTAGTTTGGAACACATGACTTTCACGTTGCATGTCAAAGATTAATCAAACTAATCATCTACATTGCCATAATCAAATGGTTTAAACCATTATAACCATTGTTATGATTTCATGCAAACCGGGCATTACAACAGCTCAAAACATGGATTTACCCGTTAACAGTTCGAGTTTATCATTCAAAATCAATCCAAGCCATCATCTAGGCAATAATCAACAACCCTAACTATATCATTACGTTCAAACTCAAGATTTAATCAATAAAAATCAAACCAGAAGATTTAAAATGAACCATTACCTAATCTGACGGGTTCCAACGGATGAAATGATGATCAGAACTTGTTTTAACGCTTCTGGATGCGATCTAAACGTCGAGAGGCCTTCAAACTTGAGTTCTTGGTGATTTGGATGATGATTTTCGTAGGTGATGGTGGCTGGCGTCGAGATGAAGGTTGAAATGGAGATAAGAATGAAAAAGTTGATTTTTATGCAAGTTGCTCGACAAATTGACCCCAGGCGCATCGCCTGGCGACCTGCACCCAAGCCAGGCGTACCGCGCGGACGAAACTGACCTTCCAGAAGCTTTTATACCCGCGCGTATCTCCTAGGTTAATCCCTCGACCTGAGGCGTACCGCCTCAGGGCTATTTCTTCCGTTTTACGACGGAAACTTTGTTTCGCGATTCCGGACAATCCGTAACTCCGTTTCGCGCACCGTTTTCGCCCATGTTCATCGTTTTTCGCATACTATCATCCCATATTAGTTTCGGCTGCCAATTCAGTGTGGATTTTAAACAAGATCAAATGTGCTCAGTTCGCTGCTGATGTAATTCTTCGTACGCGATTATCACAGATATAGTCTATCAAAACAAAAAAATTAATAAACTAAAGTAAGGTTCTAATTGAACATTGGCTTTGTTTTGGCTATGACCAAAATTCAACTATTATGAACATAAATAAAGTATATATAAAGGCATATAAAATAACATATCTCCTTTGGGCATAAATGTAATTTCATGCAATTTAGCCTATATTTTAATGTGTATTATATAAATAACTAGCCTTTGGTTTCATTGCTTAACAATACACAGAATTGCATAAAATGGTTACATTAAACATCAATGTCAAATTAGATCATGTATCTTTAGATTGATCATCTAAGTTTTTCATTAAAGTAACCATTATATATACGAGGGAATAGAAGGGTAAATTTTCATTTTTTTTATGCAACAGAAATTATGTATGCCCCAAAAGTATTCAAGTCATGTAATTATGCATGAATAAATCCCAAAAGGACAAATTATTTATAAGGCCTTTATGAGATCCATTTGAAAATTAATTTCACATCTCTTTATGCAAGATACAAATTGTTATGTATAGTCACATACAGATCATTAGTGGCTAAAACAATTTATGATATTCATATCTTATTCCCTTCTGGGTGTGCAAAAGTTAATATATGAGGTTTTTCAAACTAATTTAAATCAAATTTCATAGTAATTGAAATTAAGTTTGGAACAAGAATAGTAATTCATAGCACAATCCATCGTTTATTAATTCCAACAATAAGAAACCATTTTAATTAATTTGTATACAGTGGCGTGATATAAATCACGGCTGTTTTAAACTCATGAAAATTTATGAATATAAACAACGAATCATATTTTTTTATGTAACACCCCGAAATTTTCTAATTTCAAGTTATTTGAACTCGCGAATGCGTAACAGGTAATAAACTTGTAGGAACATAGATGAATAATAACCAAGTGAAGGCCATGAAAACGTGTACTCGAAATCCAATTTCGAGTACACTAATTCTCTGGGATATAGTACTCGAAAACACCCAATTTCGAGTACACCCAATTCCGAGTACCAATCACTGCCTATAAATAGGAGTGCCTTGGGAAATGTGACAACCTTTGGCTGGAAGCACAGTTTCTCTCGAGTACTCGAAGTTGAAGATCAAGAACATAAAGAATCGAGCTTTGATCGACCAAACAAAGGAGGAAACGCAAGAGTATCTACAGGAGTGACCATCTAGCATCAAGTAAGTGACCAAAACTAAAAAGCTAGGATTTTTATGAAAAAGTGAACGTATGCGTAAAGCTCACACCTTTATGCATAAAGTTCGAACTTTGTGGTTCTAACATGTTGGTAACCACATAAGAGGCCTATAACTAGCTACCCATGATCTCAGATGAATTTCTGAGATGGGTTATGGCAAAAAGATGAGTACACGAAAATATACCATTTCGAGCAGGTGGAATTCGAGTACACCTCTTCGAATACATTGGTTTCGAATACATGGGTTTCGTGTACCCTAGTTCGAATATACATGGGTGTTCGAGTACACCTGGGGTTCGTGCACTTTGGGTACTTCGAGTACAGGGACTTCGTGTACCTCAGTAATTCGGGAACTACAAGTGTTTCGAATATTATCCAGTTCGAGGACTTGTAGTTATAAGGGGGAAACTAGTAGGCTATGAGGACTTAGAATAAATTCTAAGTCTAAGGATGTAATGTAATGAGACGATGTAACTAATGTAGGTTCTTAAGACCCTAGCTAAGGAGTTCGGCTAAGGAAACAAGAGTCTACTATCAGGTGAGTTCTAGACGCCCTATTTACACTTTCTGTTTTGGGCTGGCATACATGCTTATTGTTATGTTATGTGATTATGTTATGATGAAATGTGTCTGGGAATATGCTAAGGTATGATACGTGCATGGTAAATGAGTTATGATGACATAACATGTTAATGAGAGCATGCATTATGATGTAACTAAGACAATAGTTAATAGATGCTATGACGAGGTCCTAGAATACTAGGATGCATGAATGTTGAATGATGATTATATGCTAGCATGATATGAAAATATGATGCCATGATGTATGAATGAGGAAATGATGCTAGCATTACATGATGCCATGATGGATGATAATATGCTATGATGCTCGCATGCTCTATATGTGATGATAGGATGTTATGATGAATTCCTATACATGTTATAGGATATGTATGTATGACGTACTAGTACTTGTACTGGTAAGTATGAATGATGACCTGAACACATCAAGGTATGAACAGCCGATCGGGCTATAAACACAGAGTCGAACGGACTATAAACATGGTAAGAGCCGATCGGGCTATAAACATAGGGTCGACCGGACTATAAACATGGTAAGAGCTGATCGGGCTATAAACATAGGGTCGACCGGACTATAAACATGGTAAGAGCCGATCGGGCTATAAACATAGGGTCGACCGAATTATAAACATGAGAGTCGATCGGACTATAAACATGGAGCCGACCGGGCTATAAACATGGAGCCGATCGAGCTATAAACATGGAGCCGACCGGGCTATAAACACGGAGCCAATCGGGCTATAAACACGGAGGCGATCGGACTACAAACATGGAGCCTTGTGCCGGCATAAGCCCACTGCTCCTGTTGATGACAGTGGTTTTGATGATGACGA
Organism: Mikania micrantha; assembly: GCA_009363875.1. Lineage (NCBI taxonomy): Eukaryota > Viridiplantae > Streptophyta > Magnoliopsida > Asterales > Asteraceae > Mikania > Mikania micrantha. The sequence continues at coordinate 10,572,442 of CM018690.1, read as the reverse complement.
TGGTTATATGGCTACGATGATGACATGGTTATGTGTTATGGTTTATGTGTATGACATGACGCTTTCATGTTAAAATGTTTAACTCACTAAACGATTATGATGTTTTATGAAAACTAGAACTCACCAGCGTAAGCTGACTTGATTTAGCATGTATGTCAGGTTAAAGCTATGATAAGAGAAGGCATGGAGCTCGGGCATCAATTCAGACTATCCGTTGGTTTTGGCAATTCGATATGTTTTTGATACAGACACGTTATTGAATTCTGTTTATCAAATATGTTAACATTTCTGCTGCATGATTATGAAAGTTTTTAGTTTAAGAGCTATGTGTTATGATGAAACCAACCTCTGCGAGGTGCCCGATTTTGGGGCCTCACATTTTATCAAAATTCAATGATAGTTTGGATAAATATGACATTCAGTGCGTTTTTCATTCAATTCAATAAATTTTTTTTGGAATAAATATCATACGAATGAAACCCAGTGATTCACACTGGTGCAACTTAAAGGTACTAACTTAAAAGAAGGTTGGAGATGGTTCCTCTATTCTTTTCTGGAGTGATTTATGGGTTGGGGAGTTACCTTTATGTTACAGATTCCCCAACCTTTTCAAATTAGAGTGTCAAAAGAAGTGCTTGGTGAAGGATCGTTTAAGAACTGGAAGTAATGGAAATTCTTTAAGTTGGAACTGGTCAAGAACTTTAAACCAAACGGAGGAAATTGATGAACTAAGGATCTGTGAATCCTTACTAAGTCAAGTCATTTTAAAGAATTCCAAGGATAGATGGGTGTGGCAAGGAACAAAGGATGGTGTCTTCTCCGTAAAGTCTCTCAAAAGAAGGTTGGTGGAATCTAGGGGGCATCAATCTAACTTTGTCTTACATTGGAGCAAATGGGTGCCTATTAAAGCGAATGCATTTGTATGGAAGGCTGAGCAAGGATGATTGCCTACTCGTGATGCTTTAATCAAAAGGGGTATTCCGCTTAATTCGGCTGTGTGTCCCTTATGTAAGTTTGAGGATGAATCTGTTACCCATCTTTTGATTGGTTGTGAATTTGCTTCAAGCTTATGGCAACAGGTTTCAAACTGGTGCAAGGTGCAACCTATATATGCTTTTGAGGTGAGGGACTTATTGGAAGTTTATAAGAAGCTTCCTGTCAAGGAGTCGAAGAAGGAGGTGATTCATTCGATTATCATTACAGCATGCTGGTGTTTGTGGAGACTAAGAAATGAAGTTGTGTTTAATGCAACTCGGCCCTCTTTGCATAAGTTGGTCGAAGATGTCAAGAGAATGGGTTATTTGTGGTATAAATCCCGGGCAAGAGTAGAATCTTTGGGATGGGATGAATGGAGGTTTTTTTTGTTTTGATTAACACTTTGGCAATGTTCTGCATTTCCATGCTAGCATCTTGCTAGTCATGATGTTTGGTGATTAATAAAATTTTTGCCGTTCAAAAAAAAAAAGTGGTTTAATTCAACAAACGTTTATTTATGAATCACTGAAAATATTTTCTTGATTACGAGGATTGAACTTTCAAAAAAAATTCGGTTCATCAGAATCTCATAAAATTTCCGAAAGAAATAATTTTTGCAATAAATTAATTTTTCCATGATTGATTCTTGAGTTTGAATCATCGATTGCGAAATAATAAATAGATTGTCATTGAATATTGCCATGATTAATTGCAGTCATCGAAATAATAAACAAAATTTGTTTGCAATTCAATTTTTTAGAAAAAAATTGATGGCATCGATATACAACAAATTTGATCGACTGATTCATCAATTAACATGAAAACAAACATCATGGTTGAATTGATATAATCAAACATGGCTCTGAAACTACATGTTGATTATTTCAACATCGTGAGCGGATCGTTAATCAATTCAATCATACTCAATAATCAAATTTATAAAACTTACTTGTAGGAATCATGACTTTATATTTGATTGAAGATTGTTCCCATTATGATGTCAATGATCGATGGAAGGTCATAGAAAGAAATTGAATGATGATGTTCATGGTATTCTTCATTCTCTCAAATGATATATATTATATGATATCTAAAGGAAAACTAACTGTCACACCCTCACCTCTCGTCACCTGACGATGATGTCACTAATCTCTCTGATAAGGTTGCGGAAACATAGTGGTGATGTCTCAGATATGGGGTGCAACTTACTTGATCCGGTATCACAACACACAAGGTTAATTTACAGATAATGCATTACAAGGATGATAACGTCATTACAAGCTACAAGATACTGTTCTCAACTTAAACATACTAAAAAAACTAAGATACTTAAGTACAAGTGCATTATTGTGCATCTCTCACCAGTTGTCACTGTCTACCTGCAAAAATGGTTAAGTTTGAAAAGTCAGCACAAAGCTGGTGAGTTCGTAATGATTTATCCACACAATATTACATGATATGATATGCAAGTCATTGATACACAGTTCCAAAGTTAACCATGGGACCCATATCTAGTTCATTTCAAACTGAAATGTTCTGTTATGTGAAGATACTACCCGTTAGTAAATATCTTTGTGCCTCATTCTTAATGTCTATCACAAACATTAAGCTGATATTGAAAACATGTAACAAACATTTACACCAAGGGGAGTTTCAAGCTCTCGACAAATGTGTTGTCAGCCAATAGTACTATCATTGTTTCCTGTTCGGCTCCGTATGGGTCCACTAGATACAGTTCAAAAGATGAGGGCTTTTTGATATCGTGATAGAGAGTTATGGGCAAAATCCCATGAAATCCACAAGTTCACATGAAATCACACAGATAATAGTGATACATATAACATGTTCAAGAAAAGTTCCACAGTAGTACCCCCGATGTTTATAAAACATTAAAAAGGAAAGGGGTTGTACAAAACTCACCTAAGATATCGAGGTTAACAGATAACGCGCATACTTGTATTTATGATTTAATTATGCATTAGTTAATGTTTTATAAGTTATTTGTGTTTTAACTTACTTATTATATCTTTCTGAACATTCAATGTCAAGGAGATTGCATTTCAAGTCATCGAACTGATATCAAATCCTTAATCAGTTATTTTGATTGAATAACATACAATGTATGATAATGTGGGAACCTACAATGATTCTGGTTTCTCATACAAGGTTGATTACTCATTGGATTAATCAGAAAGTTCTCAGATTAATCAAATATGTATTGTTGTTGATTAAATCACTGAAATAGTTTCCAAATGGATTTCTGGCTTAGAAATTGTCAATCCTTGTTATTTATCAATTAGGTATCATTCAACATACTAATCTGACTGTTAACAGAAACATCAGATTGTAATTCCAATGATTATCTTAATGCGTGTTATTAGCTTAAAACACTTGGATTTAACCTAGCATTTCAAGGAATGATCAAGACAATCACAATCATTATTACAATCAAATGGTTTAAACCATTATAGTCTAAGATATAGTTTCATGATAACCGGGCATTATAATGGATCAAAACAAGGATTTAACCGTTAACATACCGAATTCTTCGTTTCTAACCATTCCTAGCCATCATCTAGGCAATAATCAACCACAATAACTATTGCATTACGTTGGAAAACTAGATCTAACCCATACATTATCAAACTAGTAGGAGAAAACGAATCGTTACCTGATCGGATGGATTTTCAATTGTATATAACGATTAGGTGATGTAGAATCGTTCCCTAGCTTGATCTGGATGTTCTGGTGGCTTCAAAACGGAGTTTTGATGTGGCAAACTCGATCTAATAAGGATTTTTGGGGCCGCTGTTCGAAAGAGATAAAAACGAATGAATTCTGCATGAAAATTTGATATTTCAAGGTGGTTCTGGACCGAGCTAGTCTTCGTGTACCGCCAAGGAGCCTGAAAAGATGCCTGGCGTACCCCGAAGGAATCTGGAGGAAATTTAGATATTTTAGACTCTTTGTGTACCACCAAGGGACCTTAAAACCATCTTGGCATACCGCGAAGTGTTCCGGAGTTCAATAATTCGAATTCTTCTTGTTTTTACGATTCCGGAGAATCGGGAACTCTGTTTCTTGTACAGTTTTCACCCACGTTCACGATTTTTCGCGTACTATCAAACCGTGATGATCACAATCTTTCTTTTAACGTGAATTTCAAACATGAAGACGTGGATTCTGAAACATAATTGTCACACTAACCCTATTTATAGTTATGGTTATGTCCATCAAATAACCTTAATATAAGTTCAGGGACTATTATATCATTTAGGTAAACTTAATCAAATGATCTATAGGCGACATGATGGGTTATTTCCATCATGATTTGTTTAACATGTTAACTGAGAACAACAAAAGGCCAATATACTTATAGAAGCATTACCAAGAATCAAGTTTGAAGAAATATGTAAACTGCTAGGGATGGTAGGTCTAGGAGGAACAAATAATGATTAAAAGGAAGAGTACATGTTGACTTAATCCTGATCCAAAATATAAATTGGGTGGCAAGGTTTGATATGTAGGATGTGAGTTCAAGTTTTTATTATAACATAGTAATAAAATATAAATAACAACAATATTTTCATTATTTGTAGGAAATAATATAGTACATTATCGCTTACAAGATTAACGTAAAAGAACATAAATTATGAATTTATATAACTTGTTTTGATTCAAGTCTTCGTTGAATGCTCCAAGTACTTCCTTGACTAGAACATGTTTCATGCTAAGTCTTTGACCAATCATGTTGATGATGTCTGTAACAAATGCTTCGAAAATACTTTTTGTTGTTTTCTTGACTCGAGATTTCAATTCGTAGTGTCTTCACTAATTCTTCACTACAACATAGAATAAATGTGTCGATGATTGTGGATGAGGCACTTATTTAATAAGTTTCTCTTAAAACTAATTTCGCGCCTCTTCTTAAAACGAAGGCTTCTGTCTCCCATGATACAACATCTAGAAAAATATGTGAACTTTCGGGATTAACCTAGCATTCGAAAGTACATGTGAAACAAGAGAGAGAGAGAGAGAGAGAGCAGAACAGATAATGCAAGAAATTTTATAGTGTATGTGTGTTGTAAATCACATATATTTGATTTTCATAATCTTCATAAGGAATCAAGTGTCTTGTATTATACTACATGAATGTGCTATCAAGATGTTGGATCGGCTTGTTTACTCTAAACAACACTTCATAAGTATTTCTATCTTTCAATTTAACAGATGCGGAATTTCTGTTAGAAGGATCTTACAAACTCTCAAAGGCAAGGAATTTATCTTTGAACAATAAATAAGAACACATAATAAATTTCAAGCTCAAAGATATATTTCTCTCAAAGTATTCAAGTGTTACAAGCAAAACACACAAGCACACTTTACATGTTTACAATGAGAGGTTATATAGCCAAGGCTACAACCGTATACTCGTAGGAATACAAGTTGGGTATACTAGACAATACATAAAGTAAAGCTTATTCTAGTATCTAAATTGTCTTAACAGGCTAAGACACTTGATTATAATCATTACAAATATAGACATTGACTTTACAAAAGACTAGCTAAATACAAAAGGCATTTAATGTTGTTGATCTTCAAGGCTTCAGATGATCTTTTGCATTTAATGAAGCTGAGGAGAAGTAAGGTGTTGTGTCTGACTCTCGGTATGTTATCTTTGTTGTTCTCAGACCAGCATGTCTGTTGTCAGCACCTTTTGTACTATAAAAGTAATCAGCTACCGACTTTGTCAGAGGATTATCCTCGGAAGTCTTTGTCTTTGTTTTCGGAGGTTGCAGAAGAGAATCTTCGGAAGCCTTTGATCTTCAGAAGCTTTGTTGTCTTAGGAAGCTCTGAAGCTTTATCTTTGTTTAGTGTTGGCCTTCTGAGGTGATTTGTCTTGCACAACCTTCAGTAGGAGTGAGTTACCCTTCGGAAGCAATGCTACTTTCGAAGAGTAATTCCTTCCTTCCGAAGGCTGTTTGTCTTTGTAGTGTCTGGTACTTAGACAAAATTGAAGTTTGGTGAGCATCAGCCTTTATTAGCCTTTACAGTCTCCCCTAGGCTGATGCTACCAAAACTTCTTAATTGATTCTCCTTGTCACCCTCTCTCCCCTCAAAAGCTGAGCTCTAGCCTTTATCCATTTGATGGCTATTCTCCCATCTGATCCATTATCAGGATTATCCAGTGGGAGCTTTTCAAGGTCAAAAACAAAGGGCTCAACCAGTTTCATTAGGTGCATAATATCCAAAACCTTTATCCCTCCATTAAACTGAGTGAGTGTGAACATCTTATGAAGAGCATCAAAGCTCCAATTCACTATAGGTTTGTAAGAATGATGATGCACTAGGCCACATATGTCTCTTGGATGTTCCTCAGGCTGTGAAGGTTTTGGTGTGACTATTGGTTCTGAGGGTTCAGAATCTGGCTCAGAGTCAGAGGAGATGGCAGCAGTTCTCTTTTTCCTTCTAGCTATACTCTTTCTTCTTCTGAATCTTGGTTTATCTTGGGCAATAGCTTGACTCCTCTGTTCTCAGGCCTGCTGATCTTCCATATTGGAGCCCACTGCTTCATCTGTTTTTGCAGTGGTCTCTAGGCTTGGATCCTTAGAACTAGGATGCCTTTTCTCCTCTCATCAGCCTTTGATTGTCTCTCACGATCAGGGTCTGTTGATTGTTGTTTCCTTGCAGTCTTTTTACCCTTGTTGATCTTAATCACTGAAGAGATTGGCATGTTGTCCAAAGAAGGACTTGATGAAGGAGAGGCTTGTTCTTCCTTAGGGTTTTGGGGAAACATGTTGGGGAACATAGCTTTTGTAACTTCCCCACACATGACTTCTTCACCCTCTCTAACTCTCCTTTGGCTATCTTGGCCTTGATGTCCCTGACATGCATGTCCATAGTAGAGTTCTTCATAGGGCCTATCTGTCGAGCATGGAAGCCATACTGTAGGAGGATAGCCTTCATTTTGTCTCTGTAGGTTCTATCCTTTTGTTTCTTTGTAAGTGCAACCATGGCTTCGGATGCAGCAGCTGCCTGTTCTTGCTGCTGCACCTTCTCCAGCTCAGCAGCCATTTCAGGTACCGACCAGAGCAGTACCTCATCAATTTCACACCCCTTCTCCAAGAGAAGAGCAGAGAGTCTGATGAGCTCATTATCCAGGGAAGTGTCTGGTCGGCCCTTCTTCTTCTTTGGTACTCTCTCCTCCTGTTCTGCTTCCTCCTCTGGGGTTAATTTCCTTTTTCCTTTGTCCAATAATTTTTCCCCAGAGGAGATGGATCCTGTAGCCTCACCAGCTGGTTCATCGGCAAGTAGCTCCTTTATGGAGGAATCATCAAGAATGACTGGGCCTTCAGAAGCAGCTGCAGCTTCGGAGTTAACCTTAGCATTCACTGCCTCCTCCAGTTGACCAACCAACTTGGGTGATTCCTCAGCAGCATCCATAGAGTGTCAGGAGTGGAGGAGAGGTCTTCAGCAGCCTTTGTCCCATAAAGGGACACAGGTTCCATGGAGATAGGTTGTTCTTCTTGAGTGGTATCCTCCATGTCAACCTGGGCTGTAGTCTCAGGAGGAGACTTAGTCCCAGAAGGGGACACAGGTTCCATGGAGATAGGTTGTTCTTCTTGAGTGGTATCCTCCATGGCAACCTGGGCTGTAGTCTTAGGAGGAGACTTAGTCCCAGAGGGGGACTGTTGAGTCCCAACAGGGACTGAGGCTCCATAGAGAGATCTATTGTGAGCTCTTGCTCAATCTATATGGTAGCCTCACCATTTGCAGAAGAAGAGGAAGAGGAAGTAGTAGAGTGATGAAAGTAAGTGCTCAAGAATTCATCCCATTCATTAGTCAAGGTGACTATGGATGGGTTGACACCTTGTGCAACTTCCTCTTCTCTTGCTTCTGATCCTGACCCTACAGATGGTACCTTCTCCCCCTTTTTGGTAGCATCAGTTGAGACAAAGGTAGTAGTAGCAGGATCAGGACAAAATGGAGCACAAACAATTGGTGGTCTGCTCCTGAGGTCCAGGATAGTAGCCTCTTTGGCCTGGACCTCAAGCCGCAGGGTAGCAACCTCAGCTTCCAGTTGAGCTATCTGGCTTGGAGAGATGAGATGGTGGCCGTCAATTCCTGGGTTTTGGTGCCCTCATCCACTTGAGTGGAATCACTGGGCGATGGAGTCCTGAGCCTAGCTCCTGCACCTCCACCACCAGATGTGGTTTCTTGGCACCCTGGGTTCCCCTCATTGAGAAGGGCTTCAAAGAAGTCCTCCCCAGTGTGGGTTGCCACAGATGATGTCCTATTGCCTGTACCACTGTCCTGAAGAACCAGAGAAGGTTCAGCAGTAGTGACAGCCTCATCTACATTGACCCCTTCTGAACTCCTGAGATCAACCTCTGAAGTGGTAGGCTCTGTGTCGGGGAACCTTGCTTGTAACTGTGTCACCACTTTCATTAGTGTTTGGGTAGTGGGAGAGAGTGGTTCCTCCACAGTTATAGCAGAAGTTCCTTAAGCCTGGGTAAGAGAATGGGTGGGGGGCATTTCTGGGTGATATGAACCTGGAGACCTGGGAGACAGTCTCTGATCTAATGGAGTTGCTTCATCAGAAGCAGACTCAATGATGGGGGCATCCCTTTGGATATTCTCGAATATGTATGGTGACATACTCTGAGGGCTTTCAGGCTAGTTAAGGGCAGCCACAGGTTCCAGAGGAAGAACCTGTGGCATGACAACAGGTGTGTCCTTCACCTTAGGTGGAACTGTGCCCTTGGCAGTTCTTTTCACCCTTTTCTTAATGGGTTCGGAAGAAGGGGCCTGAACAGCTGTAGAGAGCTGTTCAGGGGTTCGGCGGCGTTTGTATGTGATTGTGATGGGATGGGGAACATATGTGGTAGGTGTGGGTTCAACATCTGTGGGTGCAACAGAGCTGTCACCTTGTGGAGTAGGTAACTCCCTAGATTGGAGAAGAGGAGTGAAGTTCCCAGAGACTTGGGCACTCTTCTTCTTCAATTGAACAAAGACCTTGGAAGAGACCAAGGGGACTTTATATGTATTCTCAGTTAGTGAGAGGACAGAACCCAACTCACTGTAAAATATATGCTGCAAAAACCTGGGTTACATACAAAATTATTTTGGAGACGAAATATTATCAACCAAATTATTGAAAGTAAAAGCAGAAAAGTTAAAAAGTTGGTTAGAGACCAAGCAATGAATAGCCAAAGCTAAGTCATAGGTAACTTGATCCCAACCTCCTGTCTTATTAGACAGGCAATGCAAAAAAAAAGTATGAGGTACTTATAATTATAGGACACTCTACCCTTCAAATAAGTTGTTGAAGGGTGAGGACCTTTGTACCCCATTGACCTAAAGGTCAATGTTACCTCATCCTTTGTGAATGAGACCCTTCCCCCGGCATCAATGAGTTCAAGATGCCGACAGATGGTCTCCACAGTGATAGCAATAGGATGAGCATCAATGGTAGCATGAAGATTTCTACCATTGGGAGATGTAGAAACGGAACATGAACCCCAAAATTGCTGGTGATGCGACTCATACACCAGGGGTTGAACTGTGAGAGCGAATAAATACCTGCTCCTTCGAAGGAAGGAGATGATCGGAGCAAAATCAACATCATTGTTTGTTGATAACTCCGCAGGAAGATTGTGAGAGGGTTCGAAGGAAAAGAATTCCATGGCGATTGAGGAATTTTAGGTTTAGATTAGAGAGAACAAGGGAAATCGATTTGAAAAGAAACGGTGAGAGAAGATGGACAAGCGGGAGATCCTTTTATACCTTCGGATGTCAGCATTTAAAATAGAGTCACATTAAATTTTGAGATCCGGATGTCAAAAAAAGGTCTTCCGAGAATAGCTGTTTTAATGTTCAAAATTCTCTAAGGACAGAGTTGCTTTCGAGGGGATTAGTCATCGGAAGTAGTTCATAGAACCAAAAATGTTCTTCGGAAGATACTTACTTCCAAAGCATATAAATATATCATCGGAAGTGTATCTTCTGAAGGTTTAGATACATTCATCAGAAGAAATGTTCTTCGGAATACATCTTCTTCTGAAGAGTAAGTTCAGAAGATTGAGCTTCCGAAGGTATAATGTATCGGAAGGATAATACTTCAGAAGGGAATTTATCATCTGAAGTGTGAATTTTTCCGACTTAAAGAAGGAAGAATGCTTCCGAAGACTTAAACTATCTTCTGATGAGTAATTACTCATGAGAAGATAATTTAAGTTTATCTTCCGAAGAATTATTCATTCCTTATCAATTCATTTACTCAAAGTTAATCATGCCAATGGCTATAATTAAATACCTGAATCTTCCTTCATCAAATGCTTTGGTGAAGAGATCAGCCAGATTGTGTTCTGTATCAACTTTGACTAGATGAATCAACTTGTTTTCTGCACAATCTCTGATGAAATGATACCTGATATCAATATGCTTGGTCTTGGAATGCTTGACAGGATTATTGGTGATGGAGATTGCACTGGAATTGTCTATCTGTATAGGAGTATTGAACAGCTCTACTCCATAATCCTTCATCTGATTTTAAATCCATATAACTTGTGCACAGCAGCTAGATTCAGCTATATATTCTGCCTCTGTAGTAGAGGTAGAAACACATGACTGTTTGTTGCATTGCCAAGACACAATTCTGGATCCAAGAAATTGACATTCTCCTGATGAGGATTTCTTGCTAATATTGCAACCTCCATAATCACTATCAGTATAAACCATGAACTGAAAGTCTTCATTTCTAGGATACCATAATCCTAGACCTGGTGCTCCTTTGAGATACCTAAAGATATTCTTCACAGCAAGCATGTGTGAGACTTTGGCATTGGCCTGAAATCTTGCACACTAGAAAGTTGCAAACATTATATCAGGCCTGCTTGCTGTGAGATACATCAAGGAACCTATCATTGCTCTGTATTGATGTTGATCAGCATCATCCCCCTTAAGATCAGGGCTAAGAGATGTTGTCTTGGACATTGGATTTCCCAGAGCTTTGCAATCAGTAAGCTTGAATCTTTCAAGAATGTCCTTGACATACTTTGATTGACTAATAAAAATCCCTGTAGGAGTTTCCTTCACTTGTAGTCAAAAAAGAAAGTAAGTTCACCCATTGAACTCATTTCAAACTTAGACTTCATTAATGATTCAAAGTCCTTGCAGAGAGATTCATTTGTAGAACCAAAGATAATATCATCAACATATATCTGGACTAGCATGATATGTTGATTGGACTTCTTGAAAAAGAGAGTTTTATCAATTGTTCCTCTCTTGAAGTTGTTAGCCAATAGAAAAGAAGATAAAGTTTCATACCATTTTCTGGGAGCTTGACGCAGCCCATATAGAGCCTTATCAAGCTTACAGACATGATCAGGAAACTTTGGATCTTCAAATCCAGGAGGTTGACACACATATACCTCCTCATCAATCCTTCCATAAAGAAAGACACTTTTTACATCCATTTGAAAGACCTTAAAGTTCTTGGCAGCTGCAAAGGCTAAAAATATTCTAATTGCTTCAATTCTTGCAACTGGAGCAAAAACTTCATTATAATCTATGCCTTCTTCCTGAGTATACCCTTGAACCACCAACCTAGCCTTGTTCTTGATGACAAAACCTTTGTCATCCTTCTTGTTTCTGAATACCCATTTTGTTCCAATGGCATACTTTCCCTTAGGTAAAGGGCAAATCTTCCAAACTCCCTGCTTTTCAAACTGAAGAAGCTCCTCCTGCATGGCTTCTACCCAACTGTTGTCTTTCAATGCCTCAGCAACTTTCTTTGGTTCTACTTGGGATAGAAAGCAAGAAAACAAAAAGATATTTGCTTCATGCATAGAGCTTCTTGTTCTTACTCCTTCTTCAACATTACCAATAATGTTCTCAACTGGATGGGTGTTATGGATGCGAGTTCTAGGAATCACATCCAGCTGAGAAGCTAGATCCAGATTTCTTGACTCAAGGTTAGGAAGTACCACCTCAAGCTGGATTTCTGGCATATCTTGTGGTCTTTGGGATTGGATTGTTGTAGGATCACTTTCTCTGGGAGAAGAGGTTTCCAGAGTGTTTGTTTCAGCTGAGGGACTCACATTTTCTTCTTGACTCAATGGAACTGTCGTAAAGTCACTTAAGGGAACAACATGAGATGTGTTCACTGTTTCAGACTGAGAGACATCATTTTGTGCTGAAGTGGATTCTGCCAAGATTTGTCTTGAAGCTATTGACAGTTCAACACGAAAGTCTTCTTCTCTTGTGGACTTGAAGGAGTCTATGGTAGATGACTGTGAAGCTGGAACATACTCTTTCACAAGATTAAATGCAGATGTAAAGCTATTAAGATCAAACAACCAGTCTGGGCCAGTTCCAGGCTTATTGATAGTATGTTCATTGAACTGAACATTTGCAGACTCTTCAATAATTATGGAAGCTTTGATGTATACTCTATATGCTTTTGCATGTGAAGAGTACCCAACAAAGTAGCCCCCTGCTGATTTCTCAGCAAACTTGGCTAAGTGATCTTTAGTATTCAAGATGGTGCACTGACATCCAAATGGTTTAAAAAATCCAATAAATGGCTTTCTCTTATGCTAAATTTCATAAGGAGTCATACCATGTGTCTTGATCTGATCTGATTATTTTTACATGGTGATCACTTTTATTCTCCACCCTAAGTATGAATGACTTTAGGGTCTCAGCAGTTTCATCCTTGGTACTTAAGAAAAATACCCAGGTGTACCGAGAGAAATCATCAGTGACTACCAAGCAATATGATTTTCTACCAAGACTTTTAACACTTGTGGGGCCAAACAAGTCGATATGAAGCAAATGCAGGACTGTTGTGATTGAATTTATCTCTTTGGCATGATGAGATGTTTTGTGCTGCTGACCTTTCAAGCATGCAACACATTTATCTACACAGAAGAATTCTTTTGTTGGTAAACCAGTTATTAGATTGTTTTTGACAAGTTTATTCATGTTTTTAAGGTTTACATGAAAAAGTCTCCTATGCCAAAGAGATGATTCATCAAGTGAAGCTTTTGAGACAAAGCAACTTATATTACTAAGTGGTGCAGCTATGCTCATGTCTAGCATATACATGTTGTTTCTTCTTGGAGCTCTGAGCAGGATTTGATCATTTGGAACTACAAAACCTGGTTTCAGAACTACGCATTCATGTTCGGTAAACAACATGTTGTGCTTTTGATCACACACCTGTGATACACTCAGTAAATTGAAATTTAGTTCCTTTACAAAATGCACATTCTCAAAGCTTACCTTGCCATTTTTGATTGTGTCCCTTCCTATGATGTAACCTCCCACTGGATCACTTCCAAATGCAACAGACCCTCCAAAGAATGGTTCAAATTTGTGCATGTGAGTCTTGTTGCCTGTCATGTGCCTGGAACAGCCGCTGTCAACTATCCACAAGTTGCTCTTTGATTCCTGCTGTCCCTGCACATGACCAGAAGTGAATTAGTTTCTGATGGGAACCCAAGCCCATGTGGTCTTGGGTTTTCCATTTGCATCATTGTAAGTAAATTTCTTTGACATGATCTTAGGTGAAATAGATGATGATGTTGGTGGGACAGGTGGTTGAACAGGTGGTTCAGTTGGTTCTTTCTTCTTCCATATTTGCTTGACTTTGGAAGTTGCCGGAAGAGGTTGCTTCTTTTGACAGCCATCGGAAGCACTTTTAGTCTTCCCTTCCTATGACTTGGTTTTAGCTGATAAGTGGGGTTTTCTTCCGATGTTCTTCTTTCGAAGGGATAAGATTTCTTTGGTTTGTAGGAAGTCTTCTTAGCATGTGCTTCCGATGCTTTCTGTCCTTCGGAAGACTTCTTTACATGTGCTTCCGACTATCAGAAGTACTTGCTTCCGATACTTTCTTGACTGAGTTTCTTCCTTGTTCTTCCGAAGAAACAGATGACTTGCTCCAGCTCTTCTTTTTTCCTCTTCCTTTTGTTTCAGAAAACATTCTGCTTCTTGGATTATAGAAGCAATAGATTCTTCTCATCACACATCAGACATATAGTCTGATTGTTGAGAGATTGTTGATGCTGGTCTTTGTTGAAGAAGATTGAGCTTTGGTTCACAGAAGTTGATTGTTTGGATGTTCCAACAGGCTTGTTGGCTTGGTGATTTACCTGTTTTCCTGAAAAAATGGCTTTTCTTTCCTTTGATCTACCCCTTTTGGACTTGTCAGATGGACAAGTAACATAGTTATCTGAGGAGGTACTCCCAGTTTGTATATTCTTAGCTTTGATAAAAACTGATGAATTTTTCTTAGTTTTCTTATTTCTTTTCTTAATTTTCAAAGCTGGTTTTTCTGTTTCTAGATTAATGGGAGTATCATCCTCATCTGAGCATGTTGAGTTACTTGGGTTCAGATCAGAGGAATCATCACTTTGAGCCACTTTGTGTATGTCTAACTCATCATTATACACAAGGTTAGTTACTGGTCTAATCTCCACCATAGGAGTATAGGCAGATGAAGGCTCTACCTTGTTATAACCCAAACCAGCCCCCATCTTCTTTACCAGTTCAGTGGTGTTGCACATTTTGAAAATTTTTTCATACTTTTCTCCTTGACTTAAGAATTTGTCTCTGTAAGACTCAGCCAATACAAGTTCTGTCTTCGCAGTTGTTAGTCTTTCTAAAAGATTGTTAATCTGACACTGTTTGTTAGTGTCTTCATGTTTTAAGCTAGAAATGGTCTTTTCCATTTCTTCAATATTTTCTTTGTAATTTCTTTCAGATTCAAAGAAATTTGCCTTGACAACTTGTAAAGACTCAAGCTCATTACAGAGTTGAGAATTTATTCTTTTAAAAACATTTAACTTCTCTAAACATTCAGGTGTGCACATATCATCATTTACCTTGAATGAAGAAGTTGAGTCATTTGCCATCAAGGCACTGTTGGAGATGGAAGCATCCTTAGCTTGGAAGCTCCAATCTACAAAGTCTTGCTCTGCAATGTTTGCACTGTTTGATGAGCTTGATGGTCTTTGATGTGGTTGCCCGGAAGTTGATGGCTGAGTGCCTGTGGACTTGCATTTCCTGGAAAAATGCCCTAGCTGTTGGCAGTTGAAGCATTTGAGCTTAGACTTGTCAAGCCCAAACCCAGTTTTCATGTTGTGCTTTTTGTGTCTGCCAGTTCTTTGATATAACTTCTTTGCTCTATAGGAAATCATGGCCATCTGATAATTGATGTCCATTACTTCAAGATCATCTGCAGGAATGCCATCTAAGTCCTCCTGGCACAGATGAAAGTAGTTGGTTTCCTCAGCCATGAAAGCTCCTTGCCCAGAGGTCAAGAGTGGAGTTGGGTTAGAAAAAGGATTTGTTGTGTAGTTGATGGAGTTTGTGTTTCAGGAAAGGTGACATTGGGTGTGGAGGTAGGGTGGTAAATAGGTTGATAGCTCTGGAAAGGAGAATTGTTGATGGGTGCATAGAGTGCTGCTGAACCAGGAGTTACATGGGTGGGTTTAGGTTCCTGGGCATCTATTTCCATCTGGTAAGCACTGAGTATACCAAACAGTTCACTAAGCTTCAGAGTTCTTAGATTTTCTGTTCTTCGGATGGCAATAGAATAGATATTCCACGCTTGTGGAAGTGATCTAAGAAACTTTCTGATCACATCTTGGTTCTCCATTTTGACACATGCAGCTACTAACTCATCAACAAGCAGAACATACCTGAGATATTGAGAAGTCACCTTCTCATTGTTTTGTTGACAGAAGTTCTCAAACTTCTGTTTCAGCACGTCCTTCTTATTTTCTTTGACATCTTCAGATCCTTCATACAAATGCTGTAGAGAGTTCCACAGCTCTTGAGCAGATTTGCATTTCTTGAATGCATGTATGATTGAGTTAGGGATGGCCATCTGGATGAGCCACAAAGCCTTCGAGTCCACTTCCATTCTCTTCTAGTCTTCATCTGAATAGAGAGCTGGATCTTTTGGCACAGGTGCTCCACCGGCGCTAGCAGCAGGAACAGTTGGGATGAAAGACCCTTCAAGAACTGATTTCCAGAGTTTGAAGTCCTGGTTCCTTATGAATCCCTCCATCCTAACTGTCCAAGTGTCATAGTCTTCTGGAGTGAACATTGGTGACTTGTTGAGAGTACCATTTTCTGTATCATGTTTGTTAATGCAGCCATTTGAACAAACAAACAGAATATGAGTTTTGAAGTAGTGAGATTTTAGAAGAAATAGAACTGGTAACATAAGGATGATTAATCACTTAAGTTCAAGATCCAAAGCTCTAATACCACTTGTTGGATCGGGTTGTTTACTCTAAACAACACTTCACAAGTATTTTCATCTTTCAATTTAACAGATGCGGAATTT
This sequence comes from Mikania micrantha, assembly GCA_009363875.1. NCBI lineage: Eukaryota > Viridiplantae > Streptophyta > Magnoliopsida > Asterales > Asteraceae > Mikania > Mikania micrantha. The sequence goes on along the minus strand of CM018690.1, from coordinate 10,556,106 downwards.
TTGTTAGAAGGATCTCACAAACACTCAAAGGCAAGCAATTTATCTTTGAACAATAAATAAGAACACAGAATAAATTTCAAGCTCAAAAATATATTTCTTTCAAAGTATTCAAGTGTTACAAGAAAAACACACAAGCACACTTTACAGGTTTACAATGAGAGGTTATATAGCCAAGCTACAACCGTATACTCGTAGGAATACAAGTTGGGTATACTAGACAATACATAAAGTAAAGCTTATTCTAGTATTTAAAGTGTCTTAACAGGCTAAGACACTTGATTACAATCATTACAAATATAGACATTGACTTTACAAAAGACTAGCTAAATACAAAAGGCATTTAATGTTGTTGATCTTCAAGGCTTCAGATGATCTTTTGCATTTAATGAAGCTGAGGAGAAGTAAGGTGTTGTGTCTGACTCTTGGTATGTTATCTTTGTTGTTCTCAGACCGGCATGTCTGTTGTTAGCACCTTTTGTACTATAAAAGTAATCAGCTACAGTTTTTGTCAGTGGATTATCCTCGGAAGTCTTTGTCTTTGTTTTCGGAGGTTGCAGAAGAGAATCTTCGTAAGCCTTTGATCTTCAGAAGCTTTGTTGTCTTCGGATGCTCTGAAGCTTTATCTTTCTTAAGTGTTGGCCTTCCGAGGTGATTTGTCTTGTACAACCTTCAGTAGGAGTGAGTTACCTTTCGGAAGCAATGCTGCTTCCGAAGAGTAATTCCTTCCGAAGGCTGTTAATTTGTCTTTTTAGTGTCTGGTACTTAGACAAAATTGAAGTTTGGTGAGCATCAGCCTTTATTAGCCTTTACACAAGAGTTATGATTTTATACATGTAATCAAAATATGTAATGAAGAGTCTTGATTTAATTAATAGATAAATATGAGAGTTATTAATCAAGAATTTGAATAAAATATGTAATGTGAATAGTCTTGATTCAATTCATAGATCACTACGAAAGTTACTAATCTAGAATTTGAATAGACAATCGATTATCTTAAACCAATTGTGAACGACTTGATCCGAACCTCATCATACACACACTACAACCGCATTGCCAATCCACACAAATTAGAGTATCGACATCACATTCATCTTAACTCCGTTAGTGAAGAACATGTTTTTACTAAAATTTCCAACATGATCTCATGGGAGGCTTTGGAGGAGATCATCTTTATCTAATAGTTTGAATTTATTATTAATTATTGTTTTGAATAAGTCGGCTACGCAATTTGAGTAGGATTGCAATTCATAGTATAGTATTTACATGTTTATGGTATCCTTCGTTTGTATCAAAGCATTCAATTAGAGTATGAGTTTAACGTGAAACTGTTACCGGTTGTTCTTGTTCTAACAAAAGTATGCAACTTTCATGACTCGGTATTCCTCCGGCAACGTTATGTGGGTGTCTTCCAGTGGAAAGTCTATTATTTCTACTGAATCATCGACAGATTCTCAAAAAAAAACGAAGTATTACAGATGAAGTTCCAACAAATTGCTTTGTTGGTAACGCCACTAGTGTCTACAAGAGTGTGTTATATATGAATTATGAGTAATAATATGAATAATAATTTAATACAGGAACTTAGTATATATGATAGAAATTTATAAATACAGTGGAAAGGTGTATATATGTTTTTTTTTCTCTCGATTGTTTTACTTTAAATATGAGAATAACTGCAGGAAGAAGAAACGTATGACATTCAAGGTATAATGATCTGCTAAAAAATAAGTAAACAATATATATATCACTAGATCGTCAATGCCCACTAGATATGATCGGCTACTTAACAAAGTTTCTAACTGAAAAAAGACGTCTTCTCCGGCAGGTTTCCGGCGTGACGTAGCCCTAAAGTGAGTGACACGTCACCCGAGGTGGTCCCGTATCTTACGAGTGTTGAGCCAATGTCAGCAGCGTCGTCTCCTGTGGTGGTCCTGTATTCAGCGCCAAGCATGCTGCTGCGTCGGCACGTGTCAGCATCATAGGGTGGTGGTGCCACGGTGGTCACGGCGGTAATGCTGCCGGTTGCGTTTGAGATAGGTGAGTAGGAGTAGGGCATAGTAGCAGCTTGGTTTTCCGGGAAGCAATATTGTCTATTGATTGCAAGAATTGAATGGTCGTTTTCAGAGTCATTGATAGTACTAGATCTATTTGCATGTGTTGCTGCTGCTGTGGTGGAGGTAATTAGTGTGGGAGCAGCTGAAAGATTGTGACTTTTTGATTTTTCTTGATCTTCTTGTTGTTCATCATCATCATCTTCATCATCATCATCATCATTGTTGATATGATCTTGATCTTGATCTTGATGATGAGGACTGTGATTGTGATTTTCAGCTTCTTCTTTGCTCTCCTGTTGGTACATTTCTTCCACCATGGGTTTCCACAACCTGACCCTTGCATTTATGAACCAATTTGACACCTGTAAAAATCACCAACATTATTTAAACCATCCAATCATGATGTTAATATATACTCATTTTATAATATACAAGCTTGTTTTTTAGAGACACTGCAAAAAGTAAAATAATTTATGCCTATATATACATATAATCAAATAAATATATATTTTTAGTTAACATTGTAATTAAACATTGAAATTTATGAATTATAATTGGTAGGTGGTTTATGATACTGCTAAACATTTTCGATTTTTTTTTGGGAACTTCTTGTATTTTCTAGCTAGTTCGCTACCGTGCATGTATGAGTGAACTGATGCAAAAAGCATAAAGTAACTGAAGCCAGGCCATGTCCCATGACACCTTTTAGTTAATTAGTTGTATAAGTCTTGTGAACTTGAGACCAATAATTAAGGTTCGATCCATTTTCAGTTCATTTGTCAATCCAAATTAACAAACTTGTCAATTATATATTTAATTTTGTAAATCTTTTACCATTCTGTCAATCTTTATATAGTACTTGAATTTAAGGTGTTCTATATATATGAACCCTAAATATATACAGAATGTTCATATATGTTTGCATGCATATCACTTTTACTATGAATGTGAAATGAAAATTACAGAGATGAAAGTAGCTTTTTTATATAAACTGGAACGAGATCAAAAGAGGACGACATATGGTATAACAGTATTTCATCATGATTATAAAAGCTGTAAATGAAGGGGACCAACTTTGTTCTGACCTCTGATAAAGTCAAGGGTACTTCTCTTTAACTGTGTGGCCTGGTTTACTATTCATGTTCGTAGTCTTGCATGCATCTTTTAGGTTTTATAGCAGTGCACCAATCTTTTCATTCATTAAAAAATATCAGATAATACTACACCGGCCTATCTCATCACTAAACTATTTTAATCTTAAAACCCACACAGATCGACAGACACACACATTAATTAATCAGAGCTGAAAATTACACACAGAAAGTATTTTTTATATTAATTATGGGAATGTATGTATTTACTGTTTAATTGTATAAGAATACATGATAACTTTAAGTTTCTTTGATATTAGTTCAATATATGTTTAAACTTTAAAGTATGAGAAGCATCACTAATAAAGGAGAGGGACAATTGCAAAAATAAGATAATTAATTTTTTTATAATACTAAAATATAAATAGATTTACAAATGAGTTAAATATACATTTATGTTGGTATAACAAACCTTTCATGGAAAGGAATTTTTGTCTTTTCTTCATATGACACTCATATATATGTACAAGAATATATATATATATATACACATACCTACGTGTGTGTGTATATTGGGGATGGTTTCAATGAAAACGTTCATTTTGGAGAAAACTTAAAAAATTAATCACAACTATTATCAATGAATTTCGTTTTTTGTTTTTTTGTTCTACATTTTGTTTTATTATAAGTTTAGATTTGTTAACAAAAATAAAAAATTAAAAAAATATATGTAACTCGTATTATTATATATATGTAACTCATTGATTACATATATGTAATTTGTACACTACATAATAAATGAGTTATATATATATATATAACTTTATATGTTACCTATACGTAATTTCGTTATCTACATATTTTTATTATTGTTTTTTGTTTATAGCATTTCTAAACTAATAATAAAAAGTAATGAAAACTTTTTTTTTTCAAAAATTTGATTGGTTAGTAGGAGTTTTTTTATTTTTTCTCCAAACTAAGGAGTTTTCTTTTGAACCTTTCCCTATATATATATATGTATGTATATTTGTGTGTGTTGGATTTTGTATAAGAGAACCTGCCCGAAAGCAACCCTTAATGAGAGGACAACTGGTCCATATCTTAATGCATGTACCTTCATGTATGTATTATGGATATTTCTAATTATTTAATTAATAGATGAAATTTATGGAGATTAAATTCATATATTATATCTCGATCATTAGTTATAAGTAGTGCTTGATTGAATTCGATAGGATGCAGCATCTAAAAAAAGTCTATTCCAACGTACGGTTTAAATTAAATCAAGATTGATATTAGACAAATCTAGTCATCCAACAATAAACTTAATTAATGGGTAATTAAAAATTTAATCAACCAAAATGTGGGTGACATATCACATTCATTCAGTGTCGGTGTAAAATAATTGGATGATTAGATGCATGATAATGATTAATTAAGATATGATATTCATTTTTAAAATAACAATAATGAGACCATGATATATATGTATATATGCATTAAATATATATATATATATATATATGTATGTATATATGTATATTTGAAATAGTTAAGTTAATAAGACCAAAATATATATACACATAGAGGGCAGCGTCGTTATTAATTGTACTGTAGTTGTGGAAATGAATTAAAATCATAAATGAAGGTGAGAGAGTTGGATGGTAGCAAAGAAAGAGGACAAAGAGAAAATGATTATAGACAAAGAAAGCACGAGAAAGCAGACCTACAACTGCTTCTATATTTCATGTACACAGTTTTATTTATTGCTTCTCTCAGTGTGCAGGTGTGGGTGTAAATTAGGGCCTTTTTATTTCCATCTCTTAGTAAAATTTCAACTAAATTTATATTCATTTATCAAACAAACAAACGTTTAGGTTTAGGTCAGTAATATTTCACTCACTTCGAGTTGTTTAGAAAAAAAGAAAAATAAAATTAAAAAAATGACAGAAGACAGTATGTCATGCATGATCAAATCAGTAAAATCCCATGAAACATTTTGATGATTGTGCTATCTTTTCCTTCATTTTCATATGATCATTGCTTTGAGTTTTGTTTGATGAAAATGAAAGCTCAGACTCAGTAAAAGGACATGACTGATTTGTTTTTTTTATATATTTTATACAAATATATATATACATATATATATATATATATATATATATATATATATATATATATATATATATATATATATATATATATATATATATATATGCATGAAAGAGAGGGTACGAATGAACCTGGTTTCTGGAGAGGCCAGTCTGTCGAGCCAATAGGTGTTTATCGGCATCGCTTGGATACCTAGAAGGATGTTAATTATTCAATTAAAACGACAATAGATGATGATGATACATACCCAACATAATTAAAGTAACATACTATATCTATATATTTAACCTAATTAATTAAGTGCATATATTATTTGGTTATTGATTACTTTTTACTTTTGTTTTTTGTATTATCTTGCATTAATATAAGACAACTTTGTACCATCTGCTGCGCTAGATTTGTGTCTCATCATTAAATTCTGTGATCAATCATGCATGTATCACCTGTAGGTAATTTTACTTTTTTTAAAAACTATCTTATTTACTTTTTTTTTTTTTTTTTTTTTTTTTTAAGATTGGAAAACACACACACACTATCTACTCCTACTTTTAAATTTACATCATAATTAAGATGCTTTTTATTTGCTATAGTTTTAAAAAAAGGATTAATATGAGTGTTTTAGTGTTTGTCCTTCTCTTGATGTAAAGTTTAGTAAAAGAAACCTTCAAAACTGACCATCAAATCAATCATATATAACACTCACTCTTACAATTCTAACAGAATCTTTCTCCTGGCTCTCTTCCAAAAACTTTTAAGTCCCATCATATCATTAAGGTACATGTATTGAAAATTGATGTTTTTACTAAGCAAAAGGGGTCAATGATATATGCAACCGGTTTTAAGAGGCTAAAAAGAAAGATAAATGTAGCAAGACATATAATGAAAGAACCACTTTATCAGCTTTATCGTTGGGGAGACAACATTAGACTGCAACCACAAATACTCCTGCTTTTTTTCATCTTTTTTTTCTTTAATCGCTCTCAATCATAAAGCTTCCCTACAAACACACACTCATACATCCCTAGCATCGTTTAAAGTGCTATATATCTTCTTATCTATGACTTCATCACTAGATTTTTAATTCCCACCATCAGAGATTCTTTTTCTTGCCATAAAGATTCATAAAGCTTCAATTTTTATAACCTATCTAGCTAGATTCAACTTAGAATTAAATGCATAATTAGTTTGAAACAAACTAGGGTCCTCATAAAACATCCTGGTGGTAAAGTGGTACGTACCTCAATTTTGAGTATGGTTTCAAATCCTAGCTACATGGAGCAGATTGTGGTAATTTCATTTTAGAAAATATGGTTTTGATTAAAAAAATTTAGAATTATATAAGGAAGATCGAGTAACGGATACATACGGGTGTAGAAAGTGCTCGAAAAGCCAAGCTCTCAAAATATTAACCGAACGTTCAGGCAAGCCTCTTTGAGGTCTCCATGCTTCGGGTTCCATCATCCCCATTTGATGGAAAGCTCTTTGTTGTCTTAAGCTTTGTTCCAACAATTTAAGCCTTGGTGTCTCTCCTTTGGTCACTCCAGAAGTTCCCATATCTTTTTCACCCAATAACTCACAGCTGTGCTTTAATTGGGCTGCAATTGCGTCCTTTAAACATCTAAAATGGCGAGACATCGCCTTTTGGGCTAACGCCGTGTATGGAACAGCCGCCCCAAAACCCAAAACCATGTCGAATGAGTTCACAACCATTTGCATCTGTTCGCAGTAGTGATTGTATCTGCGATCCACCTGGTTTTCATTTTATATGTTATTTTAAATAATTAACTTAACTGTCATCTAAGACAATGATAACATAAAACGTATAATGATGATTCTAGCAAACAACATATTAACAAACTTTACCCGACCAACTGAAATGAATTAAAAGAATTTTTGTCTTGTATATGAAGTCCTATTACGTCATTGTATAGTGTTAAACAGTGAAATCAGTACTACCCATGAAGTACGATATAGAATCAATAGCAACAATGATTTGGTTTACATAAAGACACATGTTCACAACTAATTAACTATTCATGATATGATATATATATATATATGTTAATCATGTACCAAATATATAAGATTTTCATATTCGAAGACGTTGGGACTCATCTATCATAGTATACGTCAAGACTTTGTAATGGTGATGAAAGACATATATATCCTTTTCAAAATCTTAAATTTTTTTTTTTTTTTGGGAAAACAATAAATCAGATTGGCTAGCTATTAATAAAGCCTCCACCTAATTTCTTAATTATTGATGATGACGTTGCTATGTAAGTAATTGAAATTCATGTTTGAATATTAGGGGTTGGTAAAACGTTAGAAAATTTCCATATATATAGGATGTTAAGAATTTTACCAAATGTAACCCTAGCTAGCTAGAAGAGTGTTAGAAGCCAGATTACTTAATCATATCAAAGTTTAAGAAAACTTAGTTTATTCCATCAGATGTAATGTTTTTGAGACCAAGCCCAACCATCAAATAATAAAATGCAGTTGGTTAGCGTGTGATCGTTTAGAATTTATTAAGATGAATTGAAACAGTATTTAGCCCGGAATCTTTCCGGGCCGAATCTGTTCATTATTGATTAGGAAAAATCTCTTTATCGAGAGAGAGAGAGAGAGATTGACTTGCCTCATCAAGCATGGATAACAGTTTGGTTTTTCTTCTTTGATGTTCAATTCTTTCTGTAGATGACAGTGAAGGCAGATCTTTTGAAGAAGCAGAAGTTGCACCGCCACTACTACTCGGATTCTGATTTGGATTTTGTTTCAACCCGGATTTGTTCATCTTGAATTGACTTCTTCCAACGCTACAAAATTCTTCTAGCAATTCTTGAGCTGCCTTCACGTATCTAGATGTCCTCAATGCTTTCACTACACCTAAAGATGATGATGAATCATACCCGACATAAGTTGGATGATGGGTCGGACCTGAAGCCCCTCCTCCTCCCTGCAATTGCATAGTTCTATATGGATCACTTCCACTACTTGCTCCTTGATTGAAATAAAACATTCCGGTAGCTGGATTATCACCAATTCTTAATTCCTCAGCTTTAGCTGCTTCCAAGTGTTGTAAACTAGAAGATAAAGATAAAGAAAGCCCATGGCTTTCGCCACCAATATCATTGGCTGCACCACCAGGCGATATCCATGCGAATTGAGCAGATGGACCAAACTGACCTTGGCCTGAACCGGAGGAACTACCGAAGCTTTGTTGATGATGAAGGGTAGGACTGGAAGATGGGACAGTGTTTGGTAACAAGATGTGAAGCGTTGACGAAGAAGTTGAAGGGTTATGGTGATGGTGAGAAGAAGATGGTGAGAAAGGAGACTCATGTGATGGGTTCGTTAGAAATAGCTGCATGGCTTGAGCGTTATTACCATACCAATCCCTGGCCTGCTGAGTACGGTGATTCTGATGGTAATTGATTTGATTATGAAGCAATTCTGTAGCTGGGCGAGCTGTCGGAAAATTAAACATTTCCGATAGCATCCCAGCTCCAGTCTCATAGACAGGAGAGATCCCACTGGTTCCCTCATCTTCTAGTCCAACTAAGGAGCCTGTCGGCGGTTCAAACCCTTGAATCCGAAGTTTATCGCGTCCGATCTGATGCTGATCTTGAGATGGCCTTTCAAACCCATGAGAGAAATTGAATATATAATCTTGTGACATATATAGAATTCTTTTTCCTGTGCTGTTGTTCGATCCTCTTCGAATCTTGCTACTAACATGCTATGTTCATGCTACCTACATACAAATTAACATGGCCGGATGATGAGTTTAAATTGAAGATTCCAAATTAAGTTTGATAAAAATTAAAGACAAAAAGGGGTGAAAAGAAAAAGAAGCGTACGAGTGTTTGTTGATGGTTCGAGTGATTTAGCAAAAGGAATAAACCAGAAACTGGTGAATTTTTAGAAAATGTAAACAACAGCAGGTGGTAGCTTAGTAATATATATATATATATATATATATATATATAACCTGTTGGGTGTATGATCGATCGATGGGACCGAAAAGAAGATATCGGTTGTCGTAGTTCTTGAATTCTTGAAACTCGATCTGGCTGTCGTTTTTCTTCTTTCTCTTTCTCTTTCTGATGTCTCTTCCCTTTTCTTTCTCTTTGTTGTTCTTTTACAGTGCTCACTGTTCTCTGCAATCGCCTTCTAGTGAGAGAGAGAGAGAGAGAGAGAGAGTCTGCGTGAGAGAGAATGAGACGAACTACTTGATTAATTTGTAAATAAATATGTGCGTGTGTGTATATATATATATATAATCAATTATTTAATTAAATATCTGTCTGTCTCTATTATGTACGTATATACATGTAATATATGATACAACTTATACATGTAAATACGTCCGCCATGAAATAATTTGTGAACCTCACGTGTTCCCTCCCTTCAAAAAGAAATTTATATATACATATATAGCGATCATATCGATTTCTTGTGCTCAAAGAGAAATTTTCTTCATTGGCTTATAGCAAAAGAAATAACAATCGGCAGTCATAAATTGTGATTATTTTTTAGTTTTAAAAACTTATAAATGTTTGATTATATGTTTAATGCACAATGGACATTTGGTAGAATTTTTACCCAACCTTCATCAACTGGTTTCACACTCGTGCGGTGGCCAGGTAGTTAATGTCATTACAGACGTTGATAATAATAAGCAAAGCAAACCAGGATAATGCTATTATTATCTTCTCTTGCAATATGTATCATCATCGTCGTCGTACTCAGTATATCTCATCATTAGCAAAGCTAAGGTATGCCGGTAGGGCATAAAGTAAGATGTAGACAACCTTACCTCTACCCTGTAGGAATAGAGAGGCTGCTTCCAATGAGACATCTGGCTCATGATGCTGATCAACCCAATGATTTTAACATTATTTTCACATTATTTACTTTTATGTTTTAAAGTGTTAATTTTTTTTTGAACGGCTTCAGGCTGAACAACTGTTTTAAGCCTAAACGGGCACACATCCAAAGGCAGGCCCAGTCTAACCCTTCACCCACCAGATAAGCGGGAACCGGATAAATCCGTAAACCTTCTTCCCTGCTCAGGTTTGAACCCCTGACCTCAAAGAGGTGCAGCTTCTTCCCTTCATTGCAATATCGCTAGGCTAGAAGCCCTTTGATTTTTAAAGTGTTAATTAAGATTAAAAAATCAATAGTACAACAATAATCTAAAGTCCTAAACAATTAATGGCTGTAACAATGTATCATATCTTTTTTGCAGATCAACATATCATACTAAAAATTATGTATGCATAACATCTAGCAAGCACATTAGTTTATGCAATTGTATTCCCATGACTATCAGATTTGCCTGCAAAACAAACTTGATCATGTTGGTCAAAATTGGTATGCAAGAAAAAATTTTTCACCTTAGTCTAATTGTTAGAAAAGTGTGGTGTCTCACTTTGGTTGAAGTGATTAAACTTGTCCCGTCGATTTTCTGAAGTTTTAATTGGACTTACGAGCCACAAATAAGATGACTTACCCATGGTGCAGTATGATATGATTGTGTAAAGGCTAATAAAGGCTGATGCTCACCAAACTTCAATTTTGTCTAAGTACCAGACACTACAAAGACAAACAGCCTTCGGAACGAAGGGTAACTCACTCCTGCTGAAGGCTGTACAAGACAAACACTTCGGAAGGCCAACACTTAGAGTTAAAGCTTCAAAGCTTCTGAAGAACTAAAGGCTTCCGAAGACTAACAGCTTCCGAAGATTCTCTTCTGCACCCAAAGACAAAGACTTCCGAGGATAATCCTCTGACAAAGACTGTAGCTGATTACTTTCATAGTACAAAAGGGACTGACACAAGACATGCTGGTCTGAGTAAAAACAAAGATAACATACCGATAGTCAGACACATCACCTTACTTCCCTTCCTCAGCATTAAATGCAAAAGATCATATGAAGCCTTGAAGATCAACAACATTAAATGCCTTCTGTATTTAGCTAGTCTTTTGTAAAGTCAATGTCTATAATTGTAATAATTGTAATCAAGTGTCTTAGCCTGTTAAGACACTTTACATACCAGAATAAGCTTTACTTTATGTATTGTCTAGTATACCCAACTTGTATTTCTACGTGTATACGGTTGTAGCCTTAGCTATATAACCTCTCATTGTAAACTTGTTTAGGTGCTTGTGTGTTCTACTTGTAACAGTTGTAATACTTTGAAAGAAATATATCTTTGAGCTTGAATTTATTCTTTTGTTCTTATTGTTATTCAAAGATTATTTGTTCACCATTTAGTGTTTGAGAGATCCTTCTAACAGATATTCCGCATCTGTTAGATTGAAAGAGAGAAATACTTGTGAAGTGTTGTTTAGAGTAAACAACCCGATCCAACTGATTGTGACCGTTTTTTTTTGGGATTTTTTTATATGGTTCAAATCGATGTACTTGTCATCGTTAAATTGTAACACCCCAAGTTTTCTATACAAGTTATTTGAAATTACGAATGGGTAACGGATAATTAACTTGTCGGAAGAAGAGGAAAAACGAACTGAATAATGGATCAACAAGTGCATTACTCAAAACCCAAATTCGTGAACTCTCATTTTCGTGAACTTCCATTTTCGTGAACTTCCAATTTCGTGAACTCCTAATTTCGTGAGCCTTGCCTATATATATGAGTGTCTTAGGAATCGTGCTCACCTTTGGCTGGAAGCACTCTCTCTCAAATACACGAAGTGGAGGTTCGTGAACTACAAGAAACGGCTTTTGAGAAACCAAACGAAGGAGGAAACACACGGGAAGCTACTAGAATGATCATCTAACATCAAGTAAGTGTTCTATACAAGAGAGTTAGGATTTTTATGCAAAGGTGAATCTATGCATAAAGCTCACGTCTTTATGCATAAAGTTTGTTACTTTTTGCTTCCAATGCGTTGGTAATGACAAAGGAACCTAAAACTAGCTCCCCAAAGACTTGGATAGTTTTCTGAGATGATATATGTAGAAAAGATGAGTATTCGAAATGTACATGAAATATAGTATGCGAACACCCTTAGTGAACTTGGCTTAGTGAACTTGGGATCGTGTACTTGGCTTAGTGAACTTGGGTTTGTGTACTTGGCTTAGTGAACTTGGGTTTGTGTACTTGGCTTAGTGAACTTGGGTTTGTGTACATGGCTTAGTGAACTCCGGTTCGTGTACTTGGCTTAGTGAACTTGGGTTCGTATACTTGGATTAGTGAACTTGGGTTCGTGAACTTGGCTTAGTGAACTTGGATTAGTGAACTTGGCTTAGTAAACTTGGCTTAGTGAACTTGGTTTAGTGAACTTGCACTACAAGAAATTAGAGTGTTTACCAACACATAATTTATCTACACTTGTAAATATGTAGGTAATGGTTGATCATATATTATCATAATGACCAACACTTAAATATGTGTTGGTAATACGTTTTTGCTACACTTAACATTAGTGGGAAAATTTTCCCCCAAAATTTACGATCAATTAGATTTTTCTAGACTAACGCGCAATATGTGTAAACAAATTTCTGTTAAATGTACGTAAATTATCTGCACACATGTAAAAAAAATTAAACATGTGTGGATAATTAATTTTTCTAGACTAACGCACAATATGTGTAAACAAATGTGTATATAAATTAACTATATAACTTTCTATTTTATTTTCTAAAATGACATGACAAAACAAATACCTACACATATTGTCTTCGGTCCGGTCCGGTTTAGACGATTTAGAAAAAATTACGAACCGTAAACCACACCAAACCAGTTGGTTTTTATAATACTCAAACCATAAACCGCACCATCAAGTTCTAAAACTGGCCAAACCGACCAATTGTTTTCGGTCTGGTCCGATTTAGACTGTTCGGTCGGTTTATGGGCACCCTAAGCATTGGACTTTTGGGTTTAAAAAACAACTGTATCCGTTTAAACGTCAATGTAAATATGCTTTTCATGACTTAGTTTAGGGTGTCCAGAATAACCGAAAACTGTCAACCGACCCGAATTCACAATAAAAAAACCGAATTGAATTACGAATTCGGTTTTCGGTTCGACTCCTACGGAAATCTGTATTACTTAATTTTCAGTTTTTGGTTTGGTTTATAGTTTCATTATTTACGGGAATTCAGTTTGTTCATTTATTCAGTTTAAACCATTTAAATTCCGAATTGATATTTTAATATATTAATTTTATTAATTAAGTTTTACACCAACAAATCAAAATCCATCTAACCTAAATCCTGATTTTCACAGGCAGTACAAGTGAAGACTAGATCTCATCTCTCATCCTCTCTGGATTCCCGATCTCTCTCCTGAATCCTCACTACGAGTCGCGCCTTACGAAACTCTGCAAGTCGGTAGCCACTGCCCACGTCTCACATCACGGTTCCTTGGCCAAGATGCAACTCAAAGACGACAAAAATAGTTGCTTACTCGTCATCTAGTGTCTCACGTCTCCCATCTCGAACAAAGTAAGACGATTTCGAATTTCCATTAGTTTTTTTAATGTGAGAATTGAGGATTTTAGTGTTTTTTGGGAATTACATATTACGATGGACTAAGATTTCAAATCTAGGTCAAAGTAAGTTTGGGGAATTACACAATACGATGGACTTTAGTTTTTTGTTGTCATGTATTTTGATTTTTTTTCTGGCTTTTGATGATCATGAAGTCTGTAATGTGCAGTGTATTATAATTATCTCTGTATCTCAAATCATTTACGATGGTTAGAAAATAAAGTTACTAACATGCATTATATTTCTGCAGTTGTGTTTGATGTTTTAAACAAGATTATTGATCATCAATGTTGTAATCTTTCTAGCCACCCCATAAGATTTTAAGAAACTTAGAAGTTTTAAGAAAACTCATGTCTTGTTCACTTGGAGGCACATATATTAGAATATGATACACACTAATAATGCATTTTCTAATTCTTTAGCCAAAGAACATGTGATCATCATGCTTGTATGTGTTTTTTTCTTTGGGAGAGAAAACAAATTTAGGCAATATATCTCTCTGTTGGATCAAATAGGATATGTTGTTAAAAAAGCAATTGTATGATCATCCATAAACTCATCTAAATCTATTCTAATAGATTTGTCCTGAATTACTCTTGGTGTAAATGTAGCTGATATTTTCTCTAATGTTACATTCTTCAACCTTTACCTTATTTAAGCATTTAGGATAAAAAAAATTGATTCCCTTGCTTTTGATACTTATATGTAGGAAAACAGTAAAGGGTGCTAATCTTAGATGATTTTATTGGATTGTAAATTCTCAATCTGAATCATACTGACTACAACTCATTGATAAATCAGAGGATGGATTCGTATGTTTATTTTTTTATCTTGATTTTTATATACTTTTGCAATTAGGCATAATTCATATAATCTTAGAATTCTAATGCACATGTTGATTTTTTAGGTGACCTTGATGACTGAGACTCACGTTACTAAGGATGACCCGATGCTCCCAACTAATTACACTCTACTCACCTTTACCAAAAACAACATGAACATCTCAAGGTGATGCATGAGAGTGTGACGAAAAAAAACTCACATCAAAAACAAATACTGAGTTAGTTTTAGTATATTCCGCAACCTGTAGTGACTTATGTCTTATGTGGTGACTTATGAATAACTCATGTTTTGTTAGTTTGAGTATTTCTGTTTTTATAAGTCATACTTTCCTTTGTGGTTTGAATGATGATGTTTTAATAATTTTAATTAAGTTTGGTTATTTTGGTATCTATTTGCGTTTGCATATATTGCATTTATTGTCATATAATGAAGATTATTATCTACACATAGTGTGTTTAATATTAAAAATCATTTTACTTTTAGCAACACATATTATTTAGTTTTAGCTACACATACATGTGTAGGTAATGATCTATCTCAACAGTTGTGAGGCAACACATCATAACACTTAATTTAAGTGTAGATAAAGACAATTAACAACACATAATAGGTTTTTATCTTCACAGACTATTTGTAGGTAAAGACACAAAATTCTTGTAGTGTTGGCTTAGTGAGCTTGGCTTAGTGAACGTGGCTTCGTGAACTTGGCTTGGTGAACATGGCTAATTGAACTTGGATTAGTGAACTTGGCTTAGTAAACTTGGTTTAGTGAACTTGGTTTTATGAACTTTGCTTAGTGAACTTGGCTTAGTGAACTTGGTTCAGTGAACTTGGTTTCGTGAACATGGGTTCGAGTACTTTGGGTATTTCGTGAACTCAAGATCGTGTACCTTGAGGTTCGTTTAGTTCATGGATTTCGAATACTTAGCCAATCTCGAGCACTTGTGCTTATGAGGGGATTGGTTAAGTAAGCTATGAGGACTTAGAATAAATTCTAAGTCTAGTAATGTAATGTAATGAGACGATGTAATGGTGTAGGTTCTTGAGTCTTAGCAAAGGGAGTTCAGCTAAGGAGATAAGAGCTACATTACTGTCAGGTGAGCTCTAGATGCCTTATTTAAACATTTTACTTGTAATTATGTTTTGGGCTGACATACATGCTGTTAGTATGGTTATGATGCTTTATGATGCTATGTGAATATGCTATGATGATGAATGCTTGATGATATGTATGATGATTTATGCATGAGAATATGCTAAGTGTGATGAATGCATGCTAATGAGTTATGATAATGAAAAGCAGGATGATATGATATGATATGATATGATATGATGATGACTGTATGATGATATACTATGATGATAGTTATAAGATGTTATGTTATGATGAGATCCTAGAAATGCTAGGATAAAGATATGATGATAGGATGCTAGTATGACATGTATATGATGCTAGGATGTTACGATGATACGATGAAATGATACTAGCAAAACATGTGATGAGTAATCCTATGTTATTAGGATAAGGTTACGATGTTATGATGAATGATGATATAGTGCTAGTATATCATGCTATGATGAATGAATGCTGCTATGTATTATGATATATGTGCTGCTCCCATATTTGTTATGGGGTAAGTATGATGTTGCTCCCGTACTTGTTATGGGGTAAGTATGATGTTGCTCCTGTACTTGTTACGGGGTAAGTATGATGATGCTGCTCCCATATTCGTATGGGGTAAGTATGATGTTGCTCCCATACTCGTATGGGGTAAGTACGATGTTGCTCCCGTACTTGTTACGGGGTAAGTATGATGATGCTCCCATATTCGTATGGAGTAAGTATGAATGATGCTCCTCCAGCACTTGTACTGGGTAAGTATGGATCTGTTAAACGCTTCGGCGATTCAGATCAACGTTATGGAGCCTTGTGCTGGCATAAGCCCACTGTTACGCTCAGTAGCAGTGGTTGTATGATGATGATGATCATGATGTTTATGTGTTATGGTTTGCATGAATGAGATGATGTTTTATGATGTTACTAACTAAACGTTTATGATGTTTTACTAAAACTAGAGCTCACCATCGTAAGTTGACATTTTAGCATGTATGTCAGGTTGATGAACACACAAGTGGATATGATGAAGCCCGTGGCATAAAGTCAAACGATCCGGTGGTTGTGGCAATCCAATATGTTTTTGATACAGACATTTAATTATATTTCTGTTATCAAACTATGTTTAAATTTCCGTTGTTAATTATGAAAGTTTTTTGTTTAAGAGCTATGTGTTATGATGAAAACCAACCCCGGGAGGTACCCGGGATCGGGGCCTCACATAAATCGAAGCCTCCTAACTGTTCATTCCTCTGGATCCTAGTCATGGTAGTCGAAAAAGGAACTGTTTTTCATTGCAATATACCCAACAAAAATGACTAGTTTCTCACATCACAACATACATATTTCATCTAGTTAAAATTTGCATCAAACAACCATCTAAAACTAATGAAATTAATTTTAATATTCAAATAGCATCTCATATGATCTATGAGCTTCAAACAAGTGAGACTGGTTGAAGAACAATAATAAGCTAAATATGAGTTAAAGTAGCAGCATTAATTAAGACACCTGAATTCAAACCCAAATCACATAAACAAATTAGTTCAATAAATGTAAAATTTCAGTCTGTAAAAACAAAATTAGACAATATGAACTCAAACTAGTTAAGTAGTTTAAATATGTCACACCCGGACCGACAGCGGAATACGTCGTGGCGTAATGGTGACTGTTCATTAGCTCATGGTGCTATTAATAAGTTTGAATATTTAATACATTCATTATTAACATCAAAGAAACATTCATTGAATACAAGGCATCATTATATACATTTAAAGAAATACAATGTAATACATTACAACTGAAAATCTAACATTATTTAAAATTAACTAAGTTCACTATGCTTATCGTATGTCTTTGCCATAGTCTTCACATTAACCTGTTACATATGTAAAATAAATTTAGATAAACTATATGAATAGTTGGTCAGTTACCCATACAGTTTAATATATATCAGAGTATGTTTGAAAACTTAAATGCAAAACAAAGTCTAAATCAGTAAGACCTAAAGCAAGTATAATCTACAAGTTCAAATTGAATTCTTTGGCTCTTTCACCTTACTAACTTAATGACATAAGTCATTAATTGAAAGGCTACTAGTTACATCAATTGAATATCGGCTCTTTCCCTTTATTCTACAAATAACCAATTCATTGAGCAAAAGCTACTAGTTACATTGATTATCAGTTCTTTCACCTTTGCAATATATATAATAACCTAAGTTATATTGCAAGGGCTACTAGTTAAGAGATATACATGACATAACAAGAATAGGCATTACGCATAAACAAGTAGGCATACTATAGCACATAAGTCACACAATTTAAACTAATAATTTGCATCTATTTGATTTTGATTCTAGAATAACTTGATTAAATATAGACATATGTAACATCCAAAAAGTAAAAAATGTAAAATAGGGAGTATGAGTGAAACTCACTTGGATTGCTTAGCTATTCCAAATGATAATTGTTGGAGAATGAAGTCAAGATTGTGCTTTACCCTAGAGTTCAAAGGCATAGTAATCTTAGTATTTTTCGCTTTAGAGTACAAGTCTTAATGTCCTAGGATCTATGGCATCTTAATGGAGGTCCTAGAATGAAATGTCTAAGTTTGAATGGATCATTTTGAATATTTATTATTTAAAATATATTATTGTTTGAATTTGTAATAATACTTATATATCATATTTCCATCCATATTTGTTTAACAAGTTTTATATAGTTTAAATTAAAGCTTATAAAGATTGAATTTGTTTGTAAATGATTTATGAGTTTTTATTCCTTTAAATAATTGCTATAGAAAATGAATATTTATTTTAGAATAGTCCTTTAGAGTTATTTTATGTAAACTTTATTTTTTAAAAAAAGATTTTTACTTTATTAAATGATTTATAAGAATATAATTATTTGTTTTTTTTATAACCTTTAAATGTTTATGTGTTATGCTTATAAAAATGAATAATCAACAAATTACATAAAGATTTACAATACTTAATTATAAAGATGATAAAATCAATATTCACAATCCTTAACTATTTAAATAAAAAAAACATAGATGAAAATATTGATGTATTCAAATAAGGATGAGATAATAATATTTAAAAAGTATAAGCTAAGACTATGAATAACCAATATGATAAAAGTATTTACATATTTAATGTATATAATATTTAACTAACATAATACAATATTTAAATATTTAGTTAGAAATATTAAAATAAAAATTATGATTAAAATATTAAATAAGTTTTTCAATACTTCAATATTTAAATAAAGAATTAACAAATTTCATTCGAATACATATTTTTAAAAAGTACACTTATATTTTATGAATTTGCTTTATTATCGTAAAAAAAATTAAGATACATTTTTCAATAAATTTTATTGTTGTA